>CAWUFW010003388.1:0-600000 GCA_963921515.1 Calotriton arnoldi | reverse complement strand
CATTGGAATAATATATCCTATAGGTTTGACATAGGACTAAGGTCGGTATGTCCCTATCGAGTATATTAAACTTAATTACTTGTGCCAGCTAGCTCAGAGGCCACTAGAAACTCCTTGACAACAAGAAGGGAGTAGTTTCTGGCAGCCGCAAAACATGACCACTGTGTTTCCCTTTAGAATCAGAACGTGTCCCAGAGTCGTGGAAACAATAGATAACTATTTCACTCAGCTCAGTCGTGCATGCTTAGTTTTCTCCAAGTTACACAGAAAGAAATAGACGGGCGTTTCAATAAAGGATTTATTGAACAGTCTTGTTTCTGGTGTAAGTAAAATGTGCTGTTACGATCACAAGACCGTATGCAAGATAAATAATGTACAGGGTGAGCAGTAGAAATAAATAATACTGCAATAGCATTATCTTTTAGTACATATGCATTTACATAAAAAACACAGACTAAAAATGCGAGTACTCATACGATGCGTTGCTAATTCTACCCCAATGTACCTAACCTGACCTAGGTGTAGGAAGAGGGAAGAAGTAGGTGAAGTATTCCTTACTACGGTATACTAAGAGTATGTTAAGTCTAGAATGCCTAGTATGCCAAGAGTCCCTCTAGGTTCTAGTCGGCTCCATACCTGCAGAATGAGAGAGGTAGGAATCTCTTTGCCAGACTCGAACTCCAACACCCCGCAAGGGAAGTCAGATCACTGGGAGCTGGAAGCTGGGCTCTCTGCGTGCAGGGAATGGCAGCGTCTTCTCAGTGCGTCAGGCCGGGAAACGGGATCCTCTGAAGTCGAGGTCTCCTCTGGTTTACAGGGGCTAGGGAAGGTATATTTATACCTGAGACCACCTAAGAATGTTAGTATTGACGTGAGTCGGACAGCGAAAGACGTCATGAATGAACCCCCTAAGGAATAATGGTTCATGCATAATATATGAGTCCTTGAAGAAATCAATAGTCCTGGACTAGGGAAACTCCCGCAGCCTAAGGGTCTGTTCTTCATGAACTCGTTGTGACGTTAGGGTGGACGGATGTCAGAGACCATGCCTGTATTTGGAGTGCATGGTTTAATGCCTAAATAAGGGCTGAGATTTTATGCCTGTAGAAGGGCAGGGCGAATTGTGCCTATATAAGGACATGATACTGGAAAGCCCGTTTATGGATACTCTAAGAGGAATACAACACCCACTCCTCTTTCGTGTGTATGATAATAATAAAATGCTAAACATTTAAAATGCTAAACATTAAAATGGAGTACCGCATATTTCTAAAATTTTTCATAAAACCATTTAAAAAAGGCATTTTTAAAAAACTTATTAGAATGCAAAAGGTACTGTACATTTGAAGCATTGCTTTTCATTACAGGCATAAAGTTCGAAAAATAAATGCAATTGGAATGAAATAAGCAGTAATGTTTACATTTGACAAAAAATGATCGATAAGTTTTTTCAAAAATCAGTCATTTCATGTCAGAAAAATTAATGAACTGTTTTAGACACACAAGATGACTAAGTGTCCGTGGAAGTACCTAGAAGTCTGTATTATAAGGCTAGTTCTACTTTAAGCAGATCGATGTGCCATTTTCGTTCCAAAAAAAAAAAAATGGGGAAAAAGTTCAATTTTGGTAGAGTTCCAAGTTGTTTAAAAATGAAGGCCAAATTTGTCACTGCAGCTCTGGAACACTGTATGCCAAATCAGAGTTAGTTCACGGGTCTGGGATTTTATGCCTATATAAGGGCAGGGCGAATTGTGCCTATATAAGGACATGATACTGGAAAGCCCGTTTATGGATACCCTAAGAGGAATACAACAACGGAACCCGCACAAAGAAGCCCAACAGTAGCCTAGAAAACCAAAACTTTCCACAAAAAGGGCGTAACCTAATCACCCAACTCCATTAGGAAGAACCTCATTACACGCCACGTGGAGGGACCAGAGGGACATGCATGTGACAACGGAAACATCGACATTACCCACACAGCCCCTAAAAATCATTGCACATCCACTTCCCTTCACATTTTACATCACTCATGCAGGTCAAATGGAAACCCTTCTTGCTGATAAAACAACACACACACGTACTTTTAAAGGAAGCAGCCTGGAAAGTAAAGTACGCTCTCCTTTCATAGCGAGCGACGTAACCATACCATTCCCTAAAAGTCCTGCCACCTCCTTCCATTACGCTACTAAAATGTTTTATGTATAGTGAAGCTACAGAATATACCCCTAAAAAGGAGGCACAGTTTCATGAAAACTGTATAATGATGTGTTTTTACCAAGCTAACCTGCAATCAACAGCTCCTATCCAAACAGGTCTGCAATCGAGCCGCATATGCACCATCGTTACAGCGACCCGCCACCCCTTCAGCTGAAGCTCCCAAAAGGAATTCAACGAGGCCCAATTGCTCAAGAACACAGCCTGCAAGCTGCCTTTACGGACCCATTTTTACAAACAGACTCTTTTTTGCACTGTGCCAAGACACCCTTGGGCACCCAGGCAGCAGAAATCTCCCCTGGAGACCATCCCAAGACCCACGAATGTTTTCAAAGTTATGTATTTTTTTTTGTATACTCTGTCTAGCACGGGGTGCTCTTGCGCCCCTCTGAAGCCAGGAATTCGCCTCTTTTCATAGAACCTACCTCAACATTCTTGCAACGCTTGCATAGGGGCTTCTGCCACCTCACTTACACTGAACCGAATGCTAGCATTTATGACACACTACATAGTGCACTCCTAAAAAACATATGGTATCACTACATGACCACTGTGGGCACCCCAACCACGTTTTACATTTGTTCGCTGATCCCCACGTGCAGACAGTCTTTACTTATCCCAAGAGATAGCCCCCAAAAAGGAAAATCTCATCCACCTGTACCTATGTAGGATTAGGGCCAAGATTCAACCCAATAAAGTAGAACCCCATAAAGCAGTAGTGAACATCACCCGGTATGAGACCAACCCCACAGCACTTTACCTTTTTACTGAACCTAGCGACACTCAAACTGAGCTATTCAGGATGCGCAGAAAGGGCACTGTAGGGGAGTATGGTGTCTTGGCTCGAGACTTCGTAGAAAAGAGGTTCTTAGAGGTAGCAGAACCTCTGCACCAGCTCACAAAAACATCTGCTCCCGCCTCCGTCTGTGGTCCCAGGGTGTCCCTTAACATATTTGGGGCAGCCTTTTTTAATGACGCATGGACTTCTGATATGGAATTGCAGTGCAGGGACATTCATCTTGTCGATTGTAGGGGAAATGGGTCCCATGGGAAGGTGTCAGACACAGATACCCCATGCCAGGAAATCTGGGATACCGAGATAAATAGGTACACATGGCAGGAAGGGAAGGGGCAACCCCTAATTGTATGGTAACTTAAACTGTATTCTTTATGTTTGAGGCAATAGAACAGTACAGCTCAATACCAGTAAAAATTGTGAAGCAATACTGCACATACCAGACCTGCAATGAGGCACCTCCACGTTGATGGATTACTACTGGCAATGCGGTGCATTTGCCTATGCACAGCTCATCCCCGGATGGCAGGAACTCTGCACCCTCGTGACCATACACACCCCAACCCTGGTCATCCTCGGAGAAGATCTGTCTGAGTTGTTCCAACATCCGCTACATAAGAAAACAACTCTGTTTCATCAGGCTCGAAGAAGAAGAACTGCTGACTATTTTATGTTTACATTTCTTTTATTGTTATTGCATCAATAAGAAACACATGAGGCATCCAAGATATCCTGTCAGCTTGGCATCAACATTCAGCCTCCGCTAACCCTGCAGTAACTTTTATATAAACCCTCCCAACACCCTCAACACCACCCTCCCCCACTCCTCCCCGGGTGCCTAACCGACTGGTGTCGTGGTCAAAGTACAAATACAGGAGTCATTCGTGTGAGGGGATCCGAACCCTGTTGCTCTATCTGCTCGGTCAGGCACAGCAATTTTAAGAATTTAGGACAGACTAATTCCGTAAATTCCTGGGAAAGCATAGCTATAAATGGACCCCAGGACTAAATGTATTCCCTTGATGTCTGAGTGTTATTGTGAGTCTCTCCATTCCCAGGAGGTGCCAGATGCGATGCAGTCAGTGTCTAGGGGACGGAGCTTTTTCGGTCCCCCATAATGCTAGAATCGATTGGTGGGCTGCCCCTAGAGCCAGTGTCCTGTTTAGATTTGAGTGGATATGTTAGCGGGTTGGGAAGGCCAAGGACCACATATGAGGGCAATCTAGGAATCTGTGTGTCGAAGTTTGTGTCGATGTCTTATAGGATTTCCTCCCAGAAATGGGTCCATTTGGGGCACTCCCACAAGATATGGACCAGGGTCCCCTGACTTCTACACCCTCTCCAGCATCTGTCTCCCCGCTCAGGGTTCCCTTCCTGCAGACGTACCAGGGTGAGATACCAGTATGTGGCGATCTTCGTCGCCATTTCAGTGCTAGATGTGTTAGTGGCAGTATGTCTCGCCCGATGGTAGATGTCTCGCCAATCTTTCTGGGATAATTGCCACCCAAGTTCCCTTTTCCACCGAAGTTGAGCAGGGGTCTTCAAGTCCGACCCCTCCGCCTTCCCCCAGGAGCCCATACAGATCATAGGTGATGCGCCTGTCTGTGTCCTGCAGGAGAAGCCATTTCTCAAATGTGGTGAGATGACTCTGCGCTACCTTCCTCTCTGCTGGCTGCATTAGCCAGTGCCGTATCTGGGTGTATCTGAATCGCTCTCCTTCAGGGATTGTGTATTCAGTCTTTAGGACCTTGAACGGCTTGGGCCCCTCTTCATCAAAAAAAGTGGCCAATTGATCTGCAGCCTGACTTCCACCATGCACAAAACTCAGCGCTATCCATTCCTGGGGTAAAATCTTTATTCTCCACTACTGGGGTGAGGTGAGACTAAAACAACGATAGATCCCCTCACGCTGCCACTGTGTCCCACACCCTCAGGATGGGCGATGTGATTGCTGACATATAAAGATTCGCTGGGCGATGGGCACCAGCCAGAAATGGGACCTTCCAGAGCGCCGTGCCAGCTAGCGCCCTGTCCATGAATAGCAAACCTTTTTCAGATTCAGGCCTAGACCGCTCAATTAGTTATCTGAGTTGCGCAGCTTGAAAGTAGCGTGCAATACACAGGATGCCCAAACCACCCTCCTCAGGTGGCCGCCAGCTATGTGTACGGCTCATCCGGGAGCGTTGGCAGGCCCATACAAAGTTTTGAAAGGTCATTTGCAGGGTCTGTAGTGCCCCTTGGTGGAGGCCAGATCGGCAGCGTTTGGAATTTGTACAGAATCCTAAGGAGTACGGTCATCTTCAGGGCTGCGATTCTACCCATCCATGAAAGTGGGTATAGTTGCCAGCATGCTAGGTCTGACTTCACCCTCCCAATCAACTCACGATAGTTGAGAGCTGACACCTCTTGGATGGAGGGAACCAATTGGATGCCTAGGCATGTGTTAGGTCCTGACGCCCATTGAATTGAGTGGGCTTGAGTTAAAAATTCCCTAGTGTTTGGGCTCACCGTGAGACTTGGGGCCTGAGATTTGGCCAGGTTGATTAGGAATCCTGCTACAGATCAGAATCGTTCTACTTCCTCTAAAAAGCCCGCAAAGCCTCCCTCTGGTTTCCCAGGGCTACAATTACATCATCGGCATATAACGTGATTAGATGTTCTTCATTCCCAAATTGCATACCCGTGATCCCGCGGTCGTCTCGAACCCTTTGTGCAAAGGGCTCCATGTATAAGGTGAACAGCAAGGAGGGCAGGTAGCATCCTTGCCGTGTGCCCCTTCTGATCTGGAAGCTCTCCAAGTTTTTGCCGTTCACCCGGACGGACACTCTCGGGGAGTTGTAGCCACTGAGGATCCAGGAGCAAAATCAATCCCCGATGCCAAAGTGTCCCAGCACCTCAGCTAGGTATGGCCAGTGTACCCGATCGAATGTGTTTCAGCGTCGATAGAAAAAAGCATACTCTCTGGTTGGAAGCGAGTGGCCTTGTCTATTAGGCGTAGGATTCTCTTGGTGTTGTCCGAGCATTGTCTATTAGGGATAAATCCCGCTTGATCGGGGTCAACCAGCCGATATTGGAAGGGCGCAATGCGTGCCGCTAGGACTCTGGTGAATAACTTCGCATCGACGTTTAAGAGTGAGATAGGGCGATTTGACCCACAGTGTCGCTTGTCCTTGACTGGTGTCGCGATAACCACCACCGAAGCCTCCATCATTGAAGGAGGGAGCGTCTCTGCATTTACAATGGAATTAAAGACTTTGGTGAGTAGGGGTGCTAGAATGCCGCAGAACATTTCGTAGAATATTGCCGGGAAGCCATACGGGCCAGGTGCTTTGTGTGGCTGCAACCTAGAGATCTCTGAGATAACCTCTTCGATCCGTATTGGTTTCTCGAGTTCTACCACCTGTGTCTGTCAAGCGCGCCACGTGCGCCTCTTGAGCTCCTGCACTGAGTAAAGCTCACTATAGAAGGCGCCAAATCACGCCGTGATAGCCTCATCCCCCTCGTTTAAAGTCCCTTCCAGCGACCGCATAACTTCAACTACGTTAGCCTGTCGCATCCCTCTAAGTTTATTTGTGAGCATCCTAATGCATTATTTCCCCCCACGTAGAAAGAGTGTTTACGACGCAGGACTGAGTAGTCAGCATTATCAGATCAAGCCCTTCCAGCTGTTTCCTGGCCACTTCAAGCTGCCGCCACACTCTAGGAGCCCCAGTTCGGTGGTGTATGCGCTCAAGTTCCCGAACTTGTTGTTGCCGAGCTGTGCTCGTTTGTCACGCCTTCTTTTATTATCTGCTGCGGCTACTGCGATGAATTTCCCTCTCAGGACTGCTTTCATGGCGTCCCATACCGTGGCCAGCGGCACATCAGTAGTATCATTAACTGCTAAGTAATCTTTTATCTCTCTCTCTCGATCTGCTTAATCACCTCAGACCTGCGGAGTAGGGTTTCAGGGAGCCGCCATGTGCGGGGTGTCTGGCTATGCACCGGAAGAGAGAGATTTAGCAGGACTGTGAAGTGATCCGACAATGAACGAGGCTCTATCCCCACAGAGCGCACGGCCGAATGCACATCGTGGGAGCATAAAAAGTAATCAAGCCTGGCATGGGGGGGGGGTGTGTGTGTGTGTGTGTGTGTGTGTGTGTGTGTGTGTGTGTGTGTGTGTGTGTGTGTGTGTGTGTGTGTGTGTGTGTGTGTGTGTGTGTGTGTGTGTGTGTGTGTGTGTGTTGCGTGTGTTGCCCTCCACAGGTCCCGCAGCCCCATCTCCTGTAACCATAGAGCCCTCCCTGGACTGATAGCCCCGACCGAACCATGCCTGTTTGATGAGCGTTCCATTTAATTGTGGAAGACCTTGTTCAAATCTCCCCCTATGACCACCCAGCAATCCCGGGCAGCCAGCACCACCGCCCCGTGCAAGAACGATTTCTGGCCCTCGTTGGAGGCATAGATGGTTCCCAATACCATGGAGTGTGAGCCTAGGTGTATGCGATAGCTCAGAAGGCGGCCGTTGATTTCCGCTATCTTTGGGCCTATCTTCCTGCGAAATGATCGCCAGAACAGTAATGCCACCCCTGCTGCCTTGCGTGGTAAGGAGAAAAAGTACTGTTGGGGGAACGCCCTGGACTTAAGTCTATGCCAGTCCCTAGCTTGGAGATTTGTTTCTTGTAGAAGACAGACGTCTGCCTGTGAATGTTCCAAATATGACAGAATAGCTCTCCTTTTAACCGGATTATCCAGGCCTTTAACATTGAGAGTCAAAATCTTCAGGCCGTTCATAGGTGGGGCCATCTGGTATTGCTAGGGCTTTGCTCTCTTGTGATACAGTCACCCTCCGCTCCCTCCACCCGACCCCCCTCGCTGAATTGCTGTAGATGTAGCGTGTGTTTAAATAGATAACGACTAGAGCAGCATGATTGGCACCCATAAACAATCCTCCCAACAAAAACAACAAACTTCCAAAGTCCCTGGGTCAGGGAAGGAGAGACGGAATCCATTCCCCGCTCAGTAGTGTAGTCTCTGTAGGGATGTGACCAAGCCTTCTGTGGACACCCTCGGCACCCCCCGGCCCGACCGCCTGGGCCCCCCACCAACCCCCCAAAGTGAAATGCAAACTCTCAAGTGGGATCATTAGTGATCGAGTCTTCCATGAGCTTTTCAAGCATAGCCTTCCTCTCTGATGCCATGGTGGCCTGGTCCGGGCAAGTCACTCTCAGCGCTGTGGAAACCCTCCTCCATCTCCATATGTCTGCCGATTTCTGAGCTCCTTTCTGCGCTTTCGATTGCTCGGCCCCTTGAGGGTCGATCTGTAGTAGCTCTCATGCAGTAGCCAAGGAGCTGAACTGGTAAAGTTGGTCTTGCAAGCGAAAAAAAAGACGGAAGGGGTGCCCCAGGAATATGACACATTTTGGTCCCTTAGGAAGGATGTAACTGGGCGAAACTCCCTCCTCTTCTGGAGAGTGATGGCAGCGAGATCATGATATGAATGCAGGGTCTAGCCTTGGAATGTGACTGGTGACGATGTCTGGGCTACTCTCAGGATTCGTTCTTTGAGGGAGAAGTTATGGACATAGGTCAGAATGTCCAGTGTGCATGGGGAACCGGGACTCCATCTACCCACTCTGTGGGTTCTATCTAGGCGGATCTCCCCCACCGGCGTGTCTCCCAGGATGTGAGCAGAGGGCCGCCACGTAGACCTCTGTTGTCTCCCTCCGCTTCTCGCTGGGCTCCTCGTATGCGTATATTATTGCTACAAGAGTGGTTTTCCAGGTCTTCCGCATGGGCTGGTAGGTCGATTTTGCTGGTCAGACAAGCAGGTGATTTCCTGTTGTAATTGTTCTATCTCTTCATCCTGGGAGGCCTCTCTGCCCTCCAGGGCATCTACTCTATCTCCTATATCTGTATCCTCCTTTGGGACTGCTTGCAGTTCGTGTGTTAAGTCTCATTTGACTGCTAGGATGTCATCTCTTAAGGCTGAAAACAGCGACTCCAGATAAGGTAGAGTAACCGGGGCCTCCATCTCTTCCCCAGTGGGCGAGGCAGCGCGGCTCGAGCCAGCCCGAGAGGCCCCCCTCCTGTGTAGTATGCTGTATTTGTCACTTTAAGAGATTATAAGGCTGTATATAGAATACTGTGTATGTAATGTTCTAGTTGATGAAATGCCTTCTTGTCTAGAATGTTGACATTCAAGAAGTAAGCTGTTGGATGTGCTGGAGCTGTGTAGCAGGCTGAGGTGTTAAGAATCTACTTAATAAATCATATTTAGATTTACCCATTTATTACTTTATTGGCTGATCTTTACAATGGCGACGAGATAAAAAGAACCCAAAACCTTGGACTACACCTCCACTCTACCTTCTCCTAGAGCATTTTATTTGGATTTTATCCTACAATCAACAAAAGACTTTTATTGGTATCGTATGAATCACTTTTTAGTGAACACATGTTACATGTAGCATCTTCTATTAAAACTTAATCTGTGTAATTTTGAAACGGGTGAGAAAACTTATTTCAGCCTTGAGCGTAATTTAACTGTGTACTTATTAGAACTGACCCGAGTGAAAACACAGATCTGATCTCTCAGAGCCTTAAGCCTAGTGAGAGCTGGCTAGAATAAGGTGAGAGCGTGTTGCAGCAAAATCGGAGTTGAGCGGATATGAGTAAAACCTGCTTTAAAGTATATTTATTCAGGCTGAACTAAGTGAAAACTCGAATAAAGTGAGAACGTGTTAAAGGAACAAAATTGGAGTTGAGCGAAGTCGAATGAAAGCCTGGAATAAATTGTATTTATTTGAGAGGATGCAGCAAAACCGGAGTTGAGCGGAGCCGAGCGAAAGCTTGAAATAAATTGTATTTATTCCATGGGACCGGAGTGAAAGTCTGGAATAAAGTGTATTTGTTCGAACGGAACTGAGAGAAAGCTCGAGTAAAGTCAGAAAGTGTTGTAACAGAGCCGGAGTTACACAAATACAAATGTAACATATTTCAGTTGGACTTGTGTATGTTTAATTAATTAGCGCTGTTTACCTTGCGGAGATCGCCACGAGACTCGTTTTCTTTTTAACTCTTGTCTACGTTCTCTGCGCGCCTTCACGATCTCCCTGTGACGTCACAGACTTCCCGAGACTCTTCAAAACCGGATGTTGTTTGTTTTATCGCTCACAAAGTCTAGCCCGCTGACATCGTTTCCTGTCATTTCTTTGTTCTACTCTACAAGTAGAATCTTTTCATACTTCCTGTAAGAATCCTCAAACAGTACACATTCTTACCTCAATAAAGCTCGTTCCTCCAGTGTGTGAATTCTCCAACAGAACTCCAAGGCATTCTGCTAGAATTCCTTTGTTCTTCATTCATTATTTAAATAAATTTTTTTTTTTACTGGAATACAAAGACTAAGAACTTCATTCTTCATTATTCATCGTGGGAAACATTCTATTCTCTCAAAGTCAAAGTCAGTGATAGGCACACTGTTTCTATTATCTTGCCTATCACTAACTCACGGTGACTGGCACACCTTAAAAACTTTTATCAAATATTTTTACAGCTCTTTTGCATAAATTATTGTTTTGCCTGTTACTAATTCATGGTGACTGGCACACCTTTAAACTCATAATTATATTTTCATTACAGTCTCCTTGTTTATGTTGGTAAATTATACTCTTGATTATGTAACTCTTTTCTCACAGGTATACCACAAGTTAAAACCACAAATATTTACAATCCAAGTGTATAATTAAAATGCAAAATGTTCCTCCTCCTCCATTTTTCTTATCTGCTCCAGGTGAGCCACCAATTTCTTGGAAAAATGTGTTCTCGCATTATTCGCGTGTGTGTGGTGTCTCACTTAGTGCAGAAAGAAAAATGTCTCTTCTGTTACATTGTCTGGGTTCAGAAGGACAAGAAGTATTTCAACATCTTCCTGATTTGTCTTCAGAGGATGCAGACAATCTGAATGACTGAGATTTGTCTCAAAAAATTAGATTTACATTTCTTGCCTAAAATTGCAATTGTTTTAGAAAGACACCATTTTGGCAGGTGCATGCAATTATCTGGTGAAAATGCAGAAGAGTATATTACAAAATTAAGAAAGTTAGCATCTACTTGTAATTTTGGGGCGAATTATGAAGAGAGGTTGAGAGACCAATTTATGCTAGGCTGTACTCTAGACCAGGTGAAAGAAGCGTGTTGGGAAAAAGACAATCCATCTCTTTCGGAGGTGATCTCAATGGCCAAATCGTGTGAACATACCAAAGCATGTGTAGAAGAAATAAAAAAGAAAGATGAGGAGACACATAAAGAAGGTAACATTCAAGTAGTATCCAAGTTTAAAGGCAAGCTAACTGATACAATATCATCCCAACTGAACAAAGGTGAGGTTAGTCACTCACAACTAAACAAGGGTGCCTCGAATTACAGAAGTGAACACAAAAGTAATTCCACTTATTATAATGATTCTTTTACAAAGAAATTCCAAGGTACTTGTTATAGGTGTGGTGAATATGGGCATGCTGCAAATTTTAGAGGTTGCATTGGTTGGAAAGCTACCTGTAAAAAATGCAAAAAAAAAGGGGCACATTTCAAAATGTTGTCGTAGTAGTGTTTTTAAAAAAGGAGTTCATGAAATCTCTTGTGATGAACAGTATGAAGTAGAAGAAATCATTATGAATATTAGTGGAGGAGATAAGAGTGGTCCTTTTGATACAGTATTTATTGAAAGTATTCCAGTGCAAATGCTGTTTGACTCAGGTGCTAAAATCACTTTAATACCAAAAGATGTATATGACAAACACTTGTTTAACAAGGTGATTTTACATAAGCCTGATATCAAAGCAAAAGGTTATGGGGGTGATCCTATCAATTTGTCGGGATTTTTCATTAGTAATATTGTCTTCAAGTCAAGAGCAGTCACAAGTAAAGTGTATGTCTCTGATAGAGGTGACTCTTTGGTGAGTTGGGCTCTCCAAAGAGATCTCCGAGTAATTCTTGATCCTAATGAGGTTCCTTCCATAAAACTAAAACAAGATGATCTAAGTTGTAAACAGAATGAATTGTTACAAACTGTTTCTTCCTCGTTTGAGAGTGAGTTTCCTGAAGTTTTTAATGAACAACTAGGTTGCCTAAAAGGCTATTCTCATAAAATTATACTAAAAAGAAATTCCGTACCTATCAACAAAGTTAGGAGTGTTCCCATTTTGGTCAAGGAGAAAATGAGAATTGAACTTGACAAGCTTTTGAAAGGAGGTATCATCACTGAAGTTGAGGCCACTGAATGGCTAGCTCCCGTAGTTATGGCAGTCAAGGCTAATGGTGAATCCAGGCTCTGCATTGACTTAAGAGAGCTCAATAAATGTGTTGTTGTGGACCACTATCCTTTACCAAACATCTCAGAAATGTTATCGCTGTTGGGTGGAGCTAAGTTTTTCTCTTCAATAGATCTAGCATCAGCGTACCATCAAGTGAAGCTACATACCTCTTCTCAAGACCTGGCAGCGTTCATAACGCCATTTGGAACTTTCAAATTTCTAAGAATGCCATTCGGACTAATCTCAGCTGCAGCTGTATTCCAGAGAATGATGGAACATGTCTTCAAGAATTGTGAAGGGATAAAAATCTATCAGGATGACATCCTCATTTTTGGAAGAACCGAAGAAGAACATGACAACCGAGTCAGAATTGTTTTGAATAAACTTAAAGATAATGGTTTGACGCTCAAAGCGAAGAAGTGCAAGTTTAATATTTCTAGTATCGATTACCTAGGTCACACTATCACCGGAACTGGCATAAAACCTAAAAAGAACTAGTAAATACCATCAATAACATGGCCAGTCCCATCAACAAGGACGAAGTGGTGAAATTTCTGGGTATGTCCGAATATTACACTAAATTTATTCCTAACTTTGCTGACAACACACAATATGAGACTCTTACTAAAAAAAGGAGTTGGATTCTCTTGGAATACTGAGTGTGAAAAAGAATTTAAACTCATCAAGAAACAACTCTCTGAGGCTTCCTCTTTGAAGAGTTTTGATCCAAAGAGAGAGATTGTTATCATGACCGACGCCAGCGCTACAGGTTTGGGTGCAGTCATGATGCAAGAAATGGATGGAGTAGAAGTAACCATCTTATTTTTGTCCAGGTGCTTGAGAGGGGCAGAAATCAATTACTCAGTAGTGGAAAAAGAAGCCTTAGGAATATTCTGGGCCGTGAGAAAACTTCGTAAGTTCTTGTGGGGAAACAAATTTACGATTAAAACTGACCACAAACCACTTAAGGAAATATTTGAGAAGAAAGGCTTAGATAACATACCTTCCAGGATACGGAAATGGGTCGTCACTCTTCAAGAGTTCAACTTTCAGGTAGAATACGTTCCAGGTACTAAGAACAACATAGCTGACTGTTGTTCTCGTTTAACGACAAAAGGAAATGATGAAGATTTGGAAGACGACTCAACTGAGTTTGATGAGTATGCGGTCTGCAGTGTCGTTGACAGCATAATAAAAGAAGATGTCTGGATAGATGAACTCTTTAAGGATGAAACCCTACAATCTGTCCTTACCAATATAAAAAAGGGTGGAACCAGCATGACAAGATGAACGATGTCCTAACTGGTTTTTATAGGGTAAAAGATGAACTATCATGTCAAAATAACATCTTACTGAGAGGAACCAGGTTAATTCCTCCTACCTCACTAAGGAACCAATTGATTGAATATGCCCATGAGAGCCATCCAGGTATTTCCAAGACAAAGGAAATTTTGAGACCAGCATACTGGTGGCCGGGTATGGACATCTCCATCGAAAGGTCAGTGAGAGAATGTGTTGAATGCAACAGATGTGACAAAATCCTTAGACCGAGAGTTCAACCTATGACATTAAGACGGCTACCCAAACAAGCTTGAGAAGAAGTTGCAATAGACATTCTGGGTCCTATCAAATATACTAGTATAGACAAATACATCCTAGTACTGATGGATGTCTACTCCAGGTGGCCCGAAATTAAAGTTACCAACTCTGTGGAAACAAAAGATGTGATTAAGTTCTTAGAAAATGTGTTCGTGAGAGAAGGATTCCCAAGCTTCTTGTTATCAGACAATGGCGTTCAGTTCACGTCACATGAAATGGAAAAGTTTTTATCTGATCAAGGGATCACTCACAAGAAATCTGCGCTGTATCACCCAGAAACGAACGGCATTGTTGAAAGATTCAATAGAGTACTCAAAGATACGATCCAACGTGCAACATCTTATCAGAAGTGTTGGCAAACTGAAGTTCTTAACAAAATCAAGACATACAGATTTTCCCCTCATTCCATGACAGGCAAGACCCCTTTTGAACTGTTCCGAAAAAGAAAGCCTTTTACGATGCTGTGTCCTTCTTGGGTCTCGAACAAATCTCCTGACTTTAAAAAAGTTGGGGATGACCTAGAGAAATTTAAGAGAGTAATAGGAAAAATGTGTGATAACAAGAAGTACTTTGATGCCAGGAAAACTGTAAAAGGAACTATCATTAAAGTAGGCGATCTGGTTAAAATAAAAACCCTTGCAAAGGAACAACCACTCTCAGATCTAAATATCTGTTACCTATGAGAGTGATAAAAGTTTTTAAGAATGCTGTCAGAACAGAAGATCACAGGGTGTGGAATCTAAGCAGAGTTGCCAAACTTCCTTTCCAAAATTTCTCTGAGAATCACAATAAAGAAAAAGAATGCTCATCTCTTGAGTGTCGTAATCAGACGAAAAACAACTCCAGGCAATGTGATACTAGGTCACGTTCAAAACCTAAATATTTACAAGACTGTATTGTATTGTCATTAGCTTTGTTAAATTAATAGTTTATTTGTTCCATTTACTTTTTATCAGTTATTGGGGGGAGATGTGTAGTATGCTGTACTTGTCACTTTAAGAGATTATAAGGCTGTATATAGAATACTGTGTATGTAATGTTCTAGTTGATGAAATGCCTTGTCTAGAATGTTGACATTCAAGAAGTCAGCTGCTGGATGTGCTGGAGCTGTGTAGCAGGCTGAGGTGTTAAGAATCTACTTAATAAATCATATTTGGATTTACCTATTTATTACTTTATGGACTGATCTTTACAGCCCCCTCCTGAGGGCCTGGTCTCAATAATAGGTCTTTGATGGTGGCCTCTTTCTTGGTCCTTGCTGACGCCTTCGCTCTGGCTGGAACTAGTGTCCAATGTGGGGATCAAGTTGGGCTTCCAGCTATCGTTGGGTGTCCACCCGGACCCGTCGGGTCCTTACGTCGCCAAGCCTGCTCTGTTCTACCCACGGTTCGCCAGACCTCCTAGTGGGTTATGTGAGACAGGGCACCGCGGGGACTGGCCTCTTCTATTTTGACCTCGGCCCCCAGGGTCCCGGGCCCCCCTCCGGTGTCTGAAGTGGGGGCCCTGCCGTCCAACCCCACCACGATACTGACCTCGGCCTAAATACTATCAGGGAAGAACTAAGAGTCATCTGGCTCATGGTGATATGTGTTGGACTTGATGACAGCAATGGTGGGTGGGGTGTATGCCAAGATTAGTGCTGCCTGCTGCACGTTTATCCCTGGAAATGATCCTGAAAACTGAACTCTTGCTCTTGTCATCCAAGCACTGTATCGTCTACAATCTGACATGAAGGAGGGAGGTGCCCCTGAGCAGGACTGGTTTCATAGCATTTTTCCTGGCTTCCCCTGTGGGTGACCTAACTGTGCATGTCATTGATTCTGGTTGTCATTTTTGTACTACTGTTGTGTGGTTTCCTATAAGTAGGGGTTTCCTGCTGTAAAAATGGAGCCCCCAAATTAGGTAGTGTACAAATAACTAGGGAAAGGATAGCAGACCCAACAGAACCACACCCAGCCTCGAATAATGTGACTGTCATGACATATGAGAAAAATTATGTAATAAAAAATTCAGCTAGAAGGGGATTGTTAATATCGGTGTATGCGATATCAATGTATGCAATAATATATGTACACATAACAATGTCAATTACTATGTCATAAACGCCATGACAAATGTAACCATAATAATGAGGATGTTGGTAAATGCAATATCAACGACCACCATGTTATATGTACACATTATAATGAACTTGTATCATTGCTGTCAAATCCATCCAAGATGACCTCCCTATCAACCCCGAGTCAGAGACGTGTGTCAGACAGGCCCTGCGACCCAAACCCAAGCATACCGATTGCTAGGTCACATGTGGGGTTACACTTAGCCCGAAGACAAACAGGGAAAACCTAGATCATTCCCACTGATGGGCAGCTACACCGCCAAAGGTCAGAGGAGATTTGCCCCAATAAAACACATTTGGCCAAAGGGGCACGCGTTCCCAAAATACCACAAAGTCAGTTGCCATATGTAGGTAGGAACACTCAGCTAGTCAGAGCACAGCATGCACAATGCACACAGTGATCACGCACTCCCCACGCCAGACATTTGGACACGTACACACTGACCCACATTAGGTCTCCACAAAGTCGAGAGCCACCTGTGACCCCTTATAAGATGGTTGAATTTATGGTTCATGACTAGGCCTGGATTTACGTGCTCTACAAGAATGTGTGATTGGTTTAATATACTTCAAGAACTGTATAGAATGCCTGCCAAAACCCCTGTACATCGAGACAGTCTTCAGACATGCCACTATTGCTGCTCTCCCGGCCGCTGAGTTTAGTTAAACCGACTTGTTCCTGTTTTGCCAAATGCCTCTTGTCTTTTCATTGTTTCAAGGTAAATTCATATCTGAGCAAATAGTGATGCTTGTGTCCATTTCTCCCCACTGATATGTTTTTGTAATCTTGTACAAAATACCGGCCATTTTTGGATCCTGATGACCCTCTGGCTGAGTACAGGCTCAGTGCCACCTTTCCAACTTAGTGGACTATAGCCTATGAACCCACTACACATTATGTGCGGATGATGCATTCGGGGCAACACCCAGCTCTGTGAGGCTTATAGTATTATTTGTAAGTGAGTTCTGAATTTCTTTCACTATGGATAGAGATAGACGCACACAAGAATCCACACTATCCTAGCTAGGGCAGATGATGTGTATAGATGTCACTATGAGAACAAACAATATAATGGCAATAAAAGCAAAATATTAAAAGGAATTGTGACAGTGTTTTAGATTTTCATTGCTAGTAGGAAACAAATGTATGACGGAATTCTGCATGCGTTTTTCACGCATGCCTTAAGAACTCCGTCATTTGAACGAATGCGTCTTTAGCACGCATTTGTTCTGCACGCAATTCGTTTTACTGACTTGTCTTAGGGGGACGCTGGATATTGGAATAGTTCAATTTACTATTCCAACACCAGTCTGCGCAACAGTAGGGAAGGTGTTGGACTTAAATTCCAACACCACTCCACCATTGCTCCCCCCTAAAGCAGAACGATTGCGTGCTAAAGACGCACTTGTTCTGTTGCTGGTGCTGTGAAGGCACAGCGTGATCCGGCTTCGTCCCAAAGGACTTTTCCCGTAGGAAATGTTACCCTTTTTACATATACACGGATCTTTCCTAAAGTTGCCTTCACTTTCCAAATCGACTTTTGACACATATTTGTATTTGTGACATTTTGGATTGTTTCCAGGGAACACCATCCTTGATTACATGAATCAACTTCGCAAGAACACTATCATAATGCCTTGTCACTATGTACAAGGCCAACACGTATGATGTGCAAATGTTTGTTATTTACGTCCATATGGCGACACAGCTGCCTGTAGAATACAAACAATAGCAGCCTGATCTCAATTTCGGCCCAAGGCAAGTATGCCTTTTTCTATATATAAACATCTGTTTCTGGGGATAACCAGAGGAGGTACTTCTGCTGTCTTCGAGAGGTCCCTACATGCAAAAGCTTTCCCAGCAGCTGACTGACCTCTCCGGAAGGGCTGTCTAGTTTATGACCAAGACGGGGTCCTACAGTCTTGCACACCAGGTAATGGGCATGGATCATCCAGTTATGGATTTCTTGGCAGAACATACACATACACCCTAGACATACAGGTTAGTGTCTGCATAGTATGAGTACGCTAGATTGTTATATTATTTTATATGCCTGCATATATACACACGTTCTCAGCACGATGGTGGAACTCTTTGTTCTGCTCACTCTCCTGATACTAAATATAACTTTTGAGCACTTCTGTCTGTTGATCATTGCAGCGCATATTTTCTATGTAAGAATCGCTCCGGTTCAATAAACATTGAAAACATCCCTTTGTGTATTCTTCGTATACTTCTATGTGCTAACGAGAGCATGAGTGTATGAGTGAAAGGTTCTAGGTCTGTCACCACAGTTCCTGAGGGGACAAGGTTGTCACGTTCAGTTGCCAGAACTGTTCGCTCCCTGTCTAGGTTTAGGGGGGCACTGTGAGCTAGCTGGTCTAAGGGACAACATACTCTGAGGGGAACACAGATAAGTCTGGCACCATCCCAAAATTTGTCATCCACAAATGTGCAGTTCCTACGGATTAGTGGAAACTACATAACACCATCCCTCCCTTCTAGCCCCTAGCTAAGTTGTTTTAACACCAAAAGTACATGTCTGAGTTTCCTGAGGTGGCCTCTATCCCACGTACCTTAGCTGAACAACAAGGAGGTGGTATTGAACTTTCAGAAAAGTTGTACCCATGCACCATCAACAAGATTATAATTAACATTGTAAGTGACAAAAGGAACAATAATATTGCATCAAAGATCCAAATATAGTACCATGGTGGAGGGATACACCTGTCACAGAAGCCGCAACATACCGCCATTTACAGCAACTTCATCCCGCAACCGAACCAGACAGACCTCGTCAAACACCTCTAAGTCTTATCCAAAGAACCAATGCTAGCCATGTGGCTCATCACCATGAAGAAACTGCTGCCACCATGAAGTCCATCCACTCAGGAGCCCCGTAGAACCCCTGCCCCCACCACACCTACTCCAGAGGCTTGCAACCCATCAGAGCCATGCTCACACCCATCCTGAATGTCTCCACCACTTCTGTGAACTTCCCAGATGCTTGGAAACGCACAACTGTCCTCTCATTGCTGAAGAAATCCTCTGCTGACTTTTCAATGCTCGCCGACTACAGTCCGATCTCCCTGCTACCATTCCCGGCTAAGGTCTTAGAGAAAATCATCAGCCGAAGACCTTAACGACCACCAACTACTTGACACCAGTCAGTCTTGTTTCATACACAACCATAGCATAGAAACTGCCCTCTTCACAGTATTTGACACCATCTCCTACCCCATCCTCAGCCAACACCTACACGACATTGGAATCCCAGGACACGCACTCAGACGGATCTCCTGCTTCCTGACTGGAAAGACTCAGTCAGTCGGCCTGGCACCATACACCTGACTCCCGTGACCTCATCTGCGGAGTTCCGCAAGGATCCTCTCTGAGCCCAACCCTCTTCAGTGCATATATCATCCCTTTACCCAGCATCATCCATTCATGGTATCAACGTCCTCTTCTACGCGGATGACACACAACCCATTCTCTACCTCACGGACAAGATGGCCAGTACCCGGGTCAAGTTCAAGACCTGCATGAATGAAATCACCCACTAAATGAAGATCAACTGTCTAAAGCTGAACACCGACAAGAGAAAAATCGTGATCTTTGGGAAGAGTACATCACCGTGGGACTCCACCTGGTGGCCAACAGAGCTAGGACTGACTCCCATCCCCACCACTCATGCCAAGAACCTCATGATCATCATCGAAAGCGAACTCGAAATGTCAATGCGGTCTCTGCCTTATGCCTCTATACCCTGAAGATGCAGAGGAAGATTTTCAAATGGCTCTGTCACCACCCGGAAAACCATCACACAGGATCTGGTCACAAGCAAGCAAGTCCCATTCCAAAGAAGTAAGCATGGTTTGTGAGACATGCTTTTTCTTTGTTAATCCGGCTACTTTATCTTTCTTAAATTGAGCTTTTGAGCCCACATTATCCTCAACATCGCATGCTGATTATCTTTCACTAGTCTCCCTGGTGTATTTGTCCCTTCTAAGATATTCAGTCAGTGCATTTATGACACACCTTATGTCACCTCTTTCCCCTCCTCAGGGAAACCCCTTCCGGCGAGGTGCAATGTTAGTGGTGCCCTGCAGTTCACTTGTGCCACAACAGTTTGTGCCACCATTGCAAGACCTATTCAGAATTTGATTAAAAAATATAATCGAATGGGAAATACTGAATATTAAAGCAAACCTAATTCGTCCAGCAAGTTAAAGATTCCTCTCTGCCTATCACTTTTCCATACCAAGCTTGAATACACGTTTTTGATTGTTTGACAAAAGATAGGCTTCACTGTGAAGGATGTAAATTGTAATAATTAGCAAGCTAATCTTGTTGCACTTCCATTTAAATCTGTCATACGTTCTAAATCATAATATATATATAATCTACTGGCGGTCGCCAGTAGATAGTTAGGACCTATTTTCCATAGGAAATCCACAACATTCTATTTGAAATAACTTTGGCGCCGGTTGACGAATCTTCGCTCCTATCCTGAAAGTTTCGGGGTGATTCGGCAAGCGGGGGCCGAGAAAAAAGGGGGGTCCCAAAACGTGTTTTCCCCATGCAATTTTCCATAGGAACCTTTCATCGCAGCTACAGCCCGAACTGCTGAACGGAATTACACCAAATTTGGCAAAAAGGTAGCCCTTGGTTCAGAGTCGTGACTTTTGCTTAAATGGTGTAAATCCGTTCAGTAGTTCCTGAGAAATTTGAAAAAGAAAACACATATATATCTGGGCGGAGCCTAACCACACATGTCATCGTGAGATCTGATTGGCTGTCAGCACTTCATCCTGGAATTGCTGGCAGCCATCTTGGGACCAATATAAATGATAGTACCCCATTGAAATGCATTGTAGTGAATCGAAGATTTTGAGGGTTACCAAAAGGAGAACTATAAAGGGTGATAACAGACTTTAGTTACATTAGAATTTATTTGTTGATGGTACCATACTAATTTCAGGAATTGTGGGGTGTTCTAAGGTGATTTTACCCTGTGAAAAACCTTCTGCTGGGATATCATGAATCATGTTTGAGAGAACTATTTTCACATGCTTGTCCCATACAGTTTTGGAAGGTGCTCCAGAAGCTAAAATGAGAGCATATTTTCTGTAAATTCACATTATCTTTCTCAGTCATGTGAGAATGAAGTCTGACATTCTCAGTAAAACATGTACATCCAACAAGGGCAGAGACTGTCAGTTGATTCCTTTGTGTTCTCCTGCAGCTTCCCAGAGTGTTCTAAAGAACAACTAGAGTGCTAACAGCCTTACTTATGGCTAAAGTATGGCACACCTGAAGCCATCTTGATTGGAATAAACTGGTAACACTTAAAACATTTAATTTAAAAAGGAACAAAATGAGGGGGTTCATTTTGCCATAGAAATTATGGTTAGTGCTGTAGAAAGAAAAATTAGGACATGTTTCAAGTGTGATCTCAAATATCTTCCTGTTATATTTCAACAGGAGCAGCCTGTCAGTTGATGCCTTTGTGTTCTACTGCAGCTTCCCAGAGTGTTCTAAAGAACAACTAGAGCGCTAACAGTCTTACTTATTACAAAAGTATGGCACACCTGAAGCCATCTTGATTGGAATAAACTGGTAACACTTAAAACATTTAATTTAAAAAGGAACAAAATGAGGGGGTTCATTTTGCCATAGAAATTATGGTTAGTGCTGCAGAAAGAAAATTTAGGGCATGTTTTAAGTGAGATCTCAAATCCTCTTCTATTTCATTAGAAAATTCTGACATGCAGACTGAAACAATCACTTTCAATACCAGCAGTAGACTTCCAGTTAACTCCCTGGTGAGCAGTAGCTTTACTACAGTGATCTAATGAGCAACTAGAGTGCTAACATTCTGAATTTATGGCAAATGTGTGACACATCTGAATGCCTTCTTGATGGAATCAAAGTAAAAAACTGAAAGCATTTCCTACTGAGGAGACTGCAGTAAATGACGAAATTAGGAAACTTCATAACAAAGAAGTCTCCCAAGATGGCCACCAGAGAAAAAAGAGCCCAAATGTAGCACAACTATCACCCAGATGTAGCCCACATATAGTCCAATGACAGAAGTGTGCAAAACACTTTTTATTTTTAGTTTTTCTGCAGTTTTATATAGTGCAAACTGGTCAGGTATTGGAGCGTTACATCTTACTTGGACCCCTTATTGCGTATTTTGCACGAAGTACATGAGATTGATCTTGCGAAACATTGAACTTTATGATTCTGTTAACTTGAAGTTGCTCTGAACCGGGCTTTGTAACACCCGTTTTTACCTACTGGTTTTAATTAATTCTCACTGTATTGTATTAGGAAAGAGGATTTACTGTTTTTATGTACACTTTTATGATCTATGTTTCTAAATCAGATCAAATAAAGTTTAATGAATTCTATGGCAGGACGGAGGCGAGGATTATGCATATCTTTCCTCACTTTATTTGCATAGCAGTTCAAAGAAAATGTAATACAACAATCATTAAACAAAAGACTACACAACCCATGAACCATTAGGGGGTAGTCTCCAAGGCAACTATAGTCCAATCATATCACAGTCCATCGTATATAATATCGTGACGTCCCTTCCGCTTCCTCTTTCTTCACTGCTCGTCAGTTAAGTGCATTCCTTACATTCTTGGCTTAATCTGACGTTGTTGCTGTTTGTATAGCGGTTTCTTGTGCACGTTATTAGCATTATTGCCTTGGTATTGTTTCATATTCCCTGCGCAGCAGGCTCTTGCCCGAGCGCGTTCTCCCCCTCGCAGTTTCTCCCGCTGTGTGTTCTGCGCGCGGTGAGATCCTGTCAGGCGCGTCTGGTCCGAGCGAGGCAGCTCCGTCGAGCGCTCCCGCTGGTCTTTACGCGCGTTTGGGAATCCGGTCACTCCTTTAGTGTCCGCTTGATTCCCTACCAACCCTCGCCTAATTTTGACACCGCTACGCAGTGATTTCCCCACCCTTAAATCCTTAAGACAGCCCCCTCGCCGGTGCTCCAACAGCTGGGCTTTCCCCGAAGCTGTTATAAGAATAGACTGAGGCGCAATACCAATTACCACCACCATCATGAGTGATGTCACTGACCATGTCATGAGTGATGTAATATGTGACGTCATCAGCAGTGCATTGCGGGCGCGTGAGTTATAGTTAGCTGAACTAACTATAACAGGGGAATTTCTATGGTTTTGTACGAGTGAAATGTCCAACTAACTATAATGCCCCTGAAACCTATGGTTTTTTCAGTGAAATAAATATATATATATATTACCTACTGGCAGTCGCCAGTAGGTAGTTATAGTTAGGACCTTGTTTCTATTCAAAAAGCATTTTTTCTTTTCCCAATAACTTTGGCGCCGGTTGACGAATCATTGCGAAATTTTCAAAACTAGTGGGGCGCTCCGGTCAGTTCCTGTTTTGAAAGTTTCGGGGTGATTCGGCAAGCGGGGGCTGAGAAAAAAGGGGGTCCCAAAATGTGTTTTCTCCATGTTAATTCCCATAGGAAACTTTAGACACGGCTACAGCCCGAACTGCTGAACGGAATTGCACCAAATTTGGCAAAAAGGTAGCCCTTGTTTCAGAAAGAACTCTTTTTGTTAAATGGTGTAAATCCGTTCAGTAGTTCCTGAGAAATTAAAAAAAAAGAGGTCGAAAAATGCATTTCCCATAGGAAACTTTAGACATGGCTACAGCTGGAACTGCTGAACGGAATTACACCAAATTTGGCACAAAGGTAGCCCTTGTTTCAGAAAGAACTCTTTTTCTTAAATGGTGTAAATCCGTTCAGTAGTTGCTGAGAAAATCCAAAAATAAAAGTTTCGATGTATAGAGGCACGGAGGATCCGTGCACCCTCCCGATCACGAGCTTTATTCTAATTGGCTGTCAACACTCCAAACCAGGAAGTGTTGGCAGCCATCTTGTGCCTCGGTAACCGAGGCACGAGAAAACGGAAACAAATGCAAAAAAACAAGAAAAGGGGGCAGGGTAGAAACACCCTGACCCCCTAGGCCTGCTCAGGGGGTCCCACAAGGACCCCCAGGGCCCAAAAAAGCATTTTTTTAAAAACAAAATCGGCCGAATTCGCGCTGGGTGCGCAAATCCGGCTGAAAAAAAAAAACGAAGCGCAGGCTCCTGCGCTTTGTTTAATTAAGCCCCCGGGTGGGCCAGGTCCCTGGGGCATGCAGAAATAAAACTGTGGGGCCAGGGGGACCCCCGCAGCCCCGGGGACCGCCACCCCCCGGGGCTTGTTTTTTAAAGGTTTGGGGGGCCTCCAAGGCCCCCCCAAGCCCCGGGGACCGCCACCCCCGGGGCTTTCATTAATTATTTGCGGGTGGCACACTGCCCCCCCGCAGCCCCGGGTACCGCCACCCCCGGGGCTTTTTTTTTTTTTTTAAACAAATATACCTGCGTGGGGGGGCTAGAGCCCCCCCCACACGCCCCGGGGACCGCCACCTCCCTGGGGCACTATAATGCAAATATGGGGGTCCGTTACAGACCCCCCGAGCCCCGGGGACCACCACCTCCCCGGGGCTGTGCATTGGTTTGGAGGGGGGCTGCGCGGCCCCCCCTCCTGGAGCCCTTCATGGCCCTGGGGACATAGCAAAGATGCAGTGTCCCGGGGGTGGGCACCCCGGGACACTGCAGGAGCCGGCCCTGGGGGGGTGGCAGTCCCCAGGGCCATGAAGGGCTCCAGGGGGCGGGGCCTGAGGTGACATGTGTGCAAACACGCCCTGTGGCGCGTTTAAAGTTGGTGAATTAATTCCTCTTCAATCCTGAGGGTCCCAGGGGGCGAACTAGCCCACCAGGTACCTCCAGTAAGCGCCACAGGCCTGCGTTGCAGAGAGGTGGTCCAGGCCACGCCCCTTTTTTACACCTCTCTGCAACGCAGCTCTGTGGCGCTTACTGGAGGTACCTGGTGGGCTAGTTGGACCCCAGGGACCCTCAGGATTCAAGGGGACTTAATCTCCCAACTTACAACGCGCCAGGGGGCGTGTTTGCAGAGTGGTGGAGAAAGGGGACATGGCCTTTGTCTACCTCTCACCAATCCCACTGCGTGGGGCTTACTGGAGGTAAAAGGTAGGCTAGTTGGCCACTAAAGGACCCCCAGCAGTGAAGGGGACTTCAATCCCCATCCAAGAGCGTGCCAGGGAGCGCGTTTGTTGAGTGGTGGGCAAAGTGGGCATGGCCTGGTACGAGTACTTACCATTGCTGCTGTGTGGGACTGACTGGAGGTAATAGTTTGTGAAGTTGGCCCCCAAGGATGTCCTTGGGGGCCATCTACCCCTCTTGTTACCTCTAGTAAGTCCCACACAGTGGGATTGCTAAGACGTCTTCGGAGGCCATGGCCCCCTTTCTCTACCACTCTGCAAACGTACCTAGTGGCAAACTACGGGATGGGGGATGAAGTCCAATTTAGTCCTGAGGGAGTTTGGGGGCCAAGAATCCCTCCTGGTACCTCCTGTAAGTCCTACGCAGCGGAATTCCTGAGCGTTAGTTGGACGCCCAGCACCCTTTCTCCACCACTCTGCAAACGTGACTACTAGTTAAAGTAGCATATTTCTGCACCTCTGACTTGGAGGTAGTTTTAATCCCCCTGCCCTATTATGTACTCGTGCCTTACAGAGGAGGTCATGCTAATCACAGGGGTACCCCAACGCATAGTGTTCCCTAGTGTATGTAGGTGCCTTCACTGTATTCTATTTGTCTTTTAGCATAGCACTGGCTCTAGGCCTGGTTAGTCAGTCAGTTACCACCAGTACCCGTCTGAAAAAGTTGTGGGCACAGGATGATTTTGCAACAAGGCCTCTTTCTGCTCCCTCTGTTGGTTCTTTCTGCACATGTCTTGCTTCTTCCTGCACCTTTCTTCGTCTTTCTGGACTTCTGTTGCCTCTTTCTGCATTTCTTTTGCTTCTTTCTGTGCGTTTTTTCTTCTTTCTTCACATGTACTACCTCTGTAGGCATAGTTAGAAAATGGCATTTAAAAAACCTTTGAAATTCACTTAAAAAACCATAGGTTTCAGGCACGTTATAGTTAGAAATTAGCATTTAAAAAACCTTTGAAATTCACGGAAAAAAAACATAGGTTTCAGGCACGTTATAGTTAGAAATTAGCATTTAAAAAACTTTAGAAATTCACTGAAAAAACCATAGGTTTTAGGGAAAGTTATAGTTAGTTGGACATTTCACTCGTACAAAACCAGAGAAATTCCCCCGTTATAGTTAGTTCAGCTAACTATAACTCGCACCCCGCAATGCACTGCTGATGACGTCACATATTACAACACTCATGACATGGAAATAGTTCTTTTCGTCCGACGCGTTTCATGCCAAACTGCATTTCATCAGGGACTAAAGATTTCATAACTGCTTGATGGCGCTGTTTTTAAACACCTGTGATTAGTCAAGTCCCCGCCTCAGTGGGCGTTGCCATTCCACTGGCATCCTGGTACTTGTGGTGTTTAATTGCTTCCCCAGTGGGCCATGTGCCATCCGCAGCAAAATTAAAACAGTGATTCCCATGTGGGTCGCGGCACAGACTCACTTCATAGTACCAGCATCTTGTTACCTCCAACATCGCTCCTGCTCCATATGCGATCTCGCCGGTTGGCGTGACTGCTGGTCTGTGTTCAAACAGTGGGGCTCCCTCCGCGACCCAGGCATGGCCGCTCAAAATCCATATATATATACTGGTGCCCTATCAAACTATAATAAAGCAAATGTTATACATGTGTTCACAATACTAAATAGAGCGCAAGTTTATAAATTAAAAATGCGCACTCATATAAATGATAATACAAAGGTATCAAATGTAATTGGGGATACGTATGCAAATAAAGGCAAAGATTACGCCACCATAAACATATGAAAGCCAGTGTTAGAAGTGGAGAAAGGGCAATGGGATAAGTAAGAAAACAGGACTTCACAATCTGCTTCATCTCTTCTGGTAGTCAAGGAGGTGTGCAGGCTGTAATGGATATCGACAAAAGATATTTAAAGTAACTCATCATTCCTGGACAGCAAACACATAAGACATTTCAGAATCTCGAGAACACATATGCACCAACAACTCTATCTTTTGATTAACAAGCTTAAGTTAAATTGTAGACCAAGGTTCCTGGTATCCGGTTGTGTTAGACCTGTCAGCCTTGGGGTGGTCTTTACTGCAAACGTTTTGCCTATACCCTCCACTTTTTGTTGACGTTTGGTTGGTTCTAGGACTCTGTGCACTTTGCCTCTGATAAAATTCCTGTGCTCTCTCCTTTAGACATGATGAAATTAGCTTACACCCGATTGGTATATTGATTTTACTTATAAGCCCCTTGCAGTGTGGTATACCAAGAGCTTGTAAATGAACCTACTAGTGGGCCTGCATCACATATTGTACAACCCACTTAAGTAGCCCTTTAAAACATGTCCTATGTCTGCTATTGCAGCCTAAATGCACTTTTAAACTGCCAATTCAGCTTGGTAATATCATCTCTGTGTCAAGCCCTAAACTCCCCTTTTATTGCATATGAGTCACCCCTGAGGTTGGCCCTAGATAGCCCATAGGGCAGGTGCATTGTATTTAAAAGGTTGGACATGTACTTTTAAGTTTTACATGAAAAACGAATTTTTCACTATTGTGAGGCCTATCCCGCCCATAGGATAACATTGGGTTGCGTTATTGCATTTAACTCCTTTGCTGCTTCGAACGTTCCGCGCCAGTGCGGAACGTTCTACTAAGCGGGCGGGGCCGCGTCGGCCAACGGACGTGCGCAGCACTACCGAGGTAGTGCTCGCGACGGCCGTTGGCCGACGCACGCAGTAAAAGGGTTAATAAGTGCTAATGTTTGATTGGGAACAGGTAGACATTTCCTGTTTAGTGCCCGAGAAATTGTAATTAAAAACCTTCTTTAATGGTATAGTCGAATTTTAAGTTAGTTTTCAAAATGCCACTTTTAGAAACTTGCTATTTTCCTACCTATTTAGTGCCTGCAGCCTATCCTAGGACACTTGACTGGTGTAGGAAACTGGCTCTATATATACTACACCAAAATGAGGTATAGTGTGTATAGAGTCCAGGTGACCCCAGAGGTAGGCAGAGGTTAAAATTAGATAGAACCTTACTCTCTATTTGTGGTAGAGTGGTCGAGCAGTAAGGCAGTATCAGAGGACAGTGTTAAGCATTTGATGTACACACTCAGTCAGCAAATGAATTCACACACTCAAGTACTGAACTCTAGACCAATTGTTTTGTATAAAAAATATACTGTTTTATTTTTAGAACCAAGCAAGCCTGGCACAGGTAAGCATTAAATACTTTACAGTAATAAGTTGCTGATTGTAGAATAGTTAGAAAATGCAATAGGAATTGTACTTTGTTTGATTTACAGGGGATGCAGTAGGTTGCAATACTTAGCAAATACAGTGCATTGAAATGAATAGGCTTTTTCAGTAAATTACAGGTAAGTTACTTTTTACGTTACTTTTCTAACTCAGTGCTGGATACCTAGATTCAGCACTGGGACATTTCCTGCAAACAGGTAAGTAAATACGTTTTGGTTATTCGTGCGATTTTTAAAGAATATTTTTAGATTTCAAAACTCCACACTTAGAAACTTTTTGGAAGAAAATTGTCAATGTTATCCTATGGAGGAAAAACAGGTTATCGGTTCACAGGAAAATTATCGACTGTGGGAGTTAAGGTTCTGGGGTTAGACTCAGGGGTCCCCCAGGGTCAGTGGTGCACTCTTGTTACACCCTCAGCGGCACTAGGGTGGCCGGGTGCAGAGTGTTGAGTCCCAATGTTATCCAATGGGGGATAGGGGGCCTCCGGTTGGTGGCTGGTGGCAAGCAGGCCACTGCGTTGTGGGAGCAAAGCTCCTAGGGTTTAGGTCAGGGCAAATGGGGAAACAAAGTAGCACAAAAGGTGCACCCTCAGCGGCACTGAGGCGGCCGGTTGCAGAGTGCTGTTTCGACGTCGGACGCCCTGTTGTTTTCAATGGAGAACCTCCGGTTGGAAGAAGCGCTGCAGGCAGGAAGACGAAGGACTTCTGGGTGCGACCACCACTTCGAGAGGTAAGTTGGGAAGGTAGGGGCTGGTTAGGCACCGTTAGTTTGGGCACACAAGGCCGTGGGGCGTCGGGTGCAGGGGTGCCTTTTGGGGTCGGATCTTCTTACCAGCTCCGGGTCGCGGTTAGGGGGGCCTTCTGGATTTAGGCTGCTGGCGTTGGTTGGAGGCTTGAGGCAGGTCAGGAGTCGCCGGATCTCGGGTCAGGATCGCCGGGGTGACCTCCTCGCGATGTTTGCCCACTCGAGCTCGGGCCGGGGACGGCGGGTGCAGAGTGGGGCGGATTCGCAGTCTCCGGCTGCTGCCAGAGGGTGCAGTTGAAGAAATCCGGTGTTCACGGGAGAAGCAGTCTTTGGAAGTGAAGGCAGGCAGGTCCTCCGGGGTTTTTGAGGTTGCTGGCTGCAGGACTGTTGGACTTGGCCCTTTTGCCCTGAATTTTTTCGCTTTTGTAAGAATAAAACATTGTGTGTCTGAACAGAAAATAATAAATGCTGTGCAATGTTGTACACACTGTTAGTTCCACCATTTTAGAAGTGCACTTGGATAAAATGTCACCTTTACAATGGACGCCTTCCCTGCCTGCGCATGTGCTGCCTGGACTGAGGTGGGTTGGCAGTCTAGTGGTTTGTTTCCCAGCACCCCTGCTTTTGGAGGGAAACTTCGCACCGAGGGTGCTCTACTCCTCCCCTAAACCAGTTGAGACCGGTTTCCCAGGGAACCTTCTGGAAGCTTCCAGCCCTTTCTGGGAGGTGGGGTGAGGGGGATATATAGGGGGGCTGGGCTGCCATGTGCTCAGACAGGGACAGTGCGGAGCGTGGACTGATTGAGAGGGGACACTCTGCCAGGAGGTACCGCCACATTGGGCCTGTGTGCTGGCCCCTGTGCCCATCTGCACCCCTCCACCGGGCCAGTGAGAGCCCCTTACTGGAGTGTAGACTGCCATGACAGGAGGAGTACCACGTTATGGGGGATGACTGCTTCTAGGAGCTGCGGTCCTGTTCCGATGAGTACCCACTGCCCGTTGATCTGACCCAGTATTGTTGGCCTGCTCTCCTACCGCCCGGAATCCAGCACCTGGGGAGCGCTATCCTGACATCCCTGTAGCCCTGGCCCCCTAGCGCCTCGTGAGTGCTACCTGTGGAGTGCCAGGGGAAAAGAAGAGCTATATAGCCCCTGTCCAGGGGGGAGAGGAGCGTTGCCGTGTGGCCCTGAAGCCCTGGTGGGATCTAGCGCCTTGGGAGTGCTGCATCTCCTGTGCCCAGGCGCGGAGTGGAGCTGGTGACCTGCAGCGCTGTGCTGCCAACGTGGTGCAAGGGAATCCCAGCGTGTGGGATCCCCCCCCCTTACGCTCCTGAAGTCAGCGGGAGCCCACCCCGCATGTGCGCTGCCCCGAGGAGCGGGTGGTGGTCAACTGGAGGTGGGAGCCCACCCCGCACTTCCAGAGCTGCCCAGGATCACCGCCGCGGCCGAGCCGCAATTGCCTGAGTTTAGCGGGTGCCTACCCCACACTTGTGCCGCCTTGGGGTGCTGCCGAGGAGAGCAACTTGTGGGGAGGGGCAGCGGGAGCCTACCCCGTGCCCTGAATCCGCCCAGTATCACCGCCGTGACCCGGGCGTCGATAAAACCCTGGGCTGCTCGCAGCGACCCGGAAGCCAGGCAGGACTGCGCCTGGTTGGAGGCGTGGCTGGCCGGAGGCGGAAGCGGGAGGTCCAGAGCCTCGCGGGCTCCAAATTCCAGTCCCGGGTCCCAGGAGGGGGCCCGGGTGAAGTGAGGTGAGGCGCCGGAAGACTAATCCAGGCGGGAGCCCACCCCGTGCTGGCCAACGCCGCCGGAGATGTCGCTCCGGAAGTAGGTGGGGGCTCTCCGTGAGCGGAGGAGAGCACCGCGTGTGCCGCACAGGGGGAGAGAGAGAGAGAGGAAGCCGGAGGCCCGCGCGAGAGCCGCCGGTCGTTGGCGGGGCTCCCGTGGGAAAGGGAGAGCCCCGCAGAGAAGTCCCGGGTCCCAGGAGGGGGCCCGGGTGAAGAGGAGAAGCCGCTTCGTGTGCAGCGCCGGTGAGGAGAGCAGGGGACTGTCGAGGCACAGACCGGTGCCTGTCCCCTGCTAGAAGGAGGCCAACCGAGGGTCCCGGTGAGTGTGGGGCTCATTGGGGGTACGGATTGTCGAGGGGGCAACGGGGCCCATTGTCGGTGCCCGCCCCCCCTGTGGCCCTGCTCAAAAGGCCGTGTGGCCTCGTTTCTCCAGCTGCCCCGCCTGGCAGTGGGCAGCTGCAACGTGCACCCCGATTAATGGGGAAGCCCCTGTGGGGCTTCACCACGGACTGGGCCACAGTGCCCCGGGGGCTACACAGCGACGCCGCAGTGGCGGGTCGCTGCAACGTTGAGGCATTTTTCTATCCTCATGTCCCCCCCTTACTGGCCTGTACTTTCTTTTTGGGGGCAGCATTGACTTAGAGCCCCGGAAGAGGGGCTCCATCTTCCCTCCTCCCCCAGAGCTGGACAGGGCTTACCACCCCTGCCCCGCTGGACAGTGGGCAGTGGCGACGGTTGGGGGCATTGTAGTTATTGACTGGTGTGGTGTTGAGGTTGGGTATAAGGGGGCTAATTCTTGCACCCTAATGAAGAAGATGCCCCATGCTGAGATGTTCATGCTCCATACCACTGTGGTTTGTGCCTTCTCTAAGGTATTCTGAGCTGATGCCTGAGGGGCCCCTATGCTCATGTGTCTCTAGGCCTGAGTTCCATTGGCTAATGCAGTTATGTAATGTTGTTTTCCTGCCCCAGGTTCATGCATTTAGGCCTAATAGAAGGTGACGCACGTTGATGAAGTGCGCCAGGTGTTCCAGCTCCTGGGGAGTTTCATGCCTACTGTTCCTAATGCCATACAGGGTTGTGTGCAGGTTACGCACGATGTTCTTTTCTGCAGAGGTTGCCTAATGCAAATGCCAATCTCATGTGATCTATGCTTACTGCGAAGACACCCAGTTTCCTATTGTGTCAGTAGGTACCGATTGCTACCCATTACTTACTAGTGGACTTACATATATGTTCTGTGCTTATAATGGTTCTGGCAGCGGCCCGAATGGCGTTGCACTGTAAATAGTCCCCACTGTTCATATCTACCTGGTGCCAGTTGGCGCCGTGTACACCACTGTGATTATTTGTGCTGAGCTCTGCATAATACATATGCTGTTTTTCACCTAAACTGGTGTGGTCTCCGTTTGTAGTGTGCCTGGTGTGTCGCCTGTGTGTGCTGCGCGGATGCTTTACACAATTCCTCCTGGTTTAGCCTTCCCGCTCCGCACCACGCTACCCCGTTTCCAACATTGGTGCTCAGCGGTGGGATAGGACTTGTGTTTGCGCAGTACCACAGCGACAACTGGTTCCACTGCAAATTGAGCATTTAGAAAACCACAGATCTGGGGACTGTTTTGCTGACTGTATTTCCTCCTGGAAGTGTTGTTTTGGGGATTGTGTCTCCCTGTTGCACTGTGGGTGGTGTATCCCGAGGGTATCTCACCAGGATGGGGTTAACCTACGACGAGGATTGCCTGGGGGAGTACACTGAGCAGGAGGTGATAGACCTCTGCCGAGAGAGAGGGATACCCACAGTAGGCAACACCCGCAGGAAGTTGTTCCTCTATGAGGCCCTGAGAACGGGGGAACCCTTAGAGCCCTGCGGGGACCTTTCCGATTACCCCTCCGCATATTTAAGGGATGGATTTGGTAGAGACCGTGAGGAGGACTCTGAGAGTGGGGGGTCGCAGTCCATAACCCTGGAGGGTGGTGACTTTGAGGAGGAAGAGGATGTTAGGGCAGAGACACCGGTAGCGAATGAGGACACCATAGAGAGGGAGTCCCGTGCTGGGTCCAGCCCTGGGGGCACTGCCCCACCCCTTTCCCTGTCCCCAGAAGAGTGGGTAGATAGGAGGGAAGAAAGGGAGCATCAGCTGGCGCTGGAAAGGCTCAGAGTGGAGCTAGCGCAGCTGAGAGTTGAAGAAAAGAGGCTAGAGACCGAGAGGGTCCTAGCACAGGAGAGAATGGCTGAGGCTGAAAGGGCCTTCGCCAGGGAGAGACTAGCTCAGGGGGTTAGGTTGTCCCCTGAGAGTGGTGTCTGTGGTCTGGATTCACCAGTGAGGGTGGGATCCAGTGGTGGCAGCGAGAGTGAAGCCAGTGCAGGAAGTCCCACTCCCAGAGCCCGGAAGATGGTGCCTGATCCCCAGAAGGAGGGGGCAGGTTGGAGTTTAGGGGCGGCAAGAAACTGTCCCATCAGTCTTGGGGGAGTATGTGGACGTGTGTTGGACTGCACTGGAGGAGTGGATGGTGTGTGGCGCGGTGACAGATGGGGAAGAGCTGTTCCGCCTGATTATCAGGGAGCATGTGCTCAAGAGTTGTCTTCCCAGGTTGCGCCACCACCTGTTGCAGTGTGGGCTCTCCGACCCCAGGGAGCTTGCACGGGAGGCAGACCTTTGGGTGAGTGCCAGAGAGTCTGAGAGGGCAGTGGGGAGTGATCCTGAAGGGAGTGGTGCAGGGATCTCCCAACCCAGCGAGGTGGGAGAGGTGGAGAATAGCCCAGCTAGGTCCCAGGATAGTGAGAGGGTTGTAGGGTCTCACATCCTATCTATAGGAAGGAGTGAGACGGGGAGGTGTCCCGAGGTGCCCCAACCGCAGTCTCAGGGCCTGGAGAGTTCCATAAGGGAACCCCAGGTTGGGAGCCTAGGCTGTCCCGATGGGCCATCCATGGAAGGGGATCCCCCAGTGTCAGGAGAACCCGGGGCGTCTGTATTCAGAGCTCCAGGGGTTCTGGGGTCTGCCCAGCCACAGGGTTTAGATCCTGGGCTGGGGTGCCAGGTTCAGGGGCTGCCTGACCTGGAGGGAGGGGCACTTGTAATCAAGGTCCCTACCGGGTTCACTTCCAGGGGTACTTCTCCAGGTGGGAAGTTGCGGAACTCTGGGAGGGGGTGCAGAGGGAGAGAGGACTCGCCTCTGGCACCGGGGCAACCTAAGGGTTTAGACCCTGGGTTGGGGGATCGGATGCAGGGTCACGGCCCTGGACAAGGGAGAGTGGTGTTCTGAGGGTGCCCCGCATAGGAGGGGAGGGCGGAACCCCAGAAGGAGGGGTAGGGGGAGGAGAGCCTCGCCCCTCACTGGTAGTCAACAGGAGAGTGTGGTCCCCAGGTGGGAGGACCAGTGGCAGTTTGGAACTGCAAGGAGGAGAAGGAGAGTGGTCAACGGGTACTACGGTCCTGGGGCTACTGCCCCCCACTCTGTGAGACAGCAAGGGCCAGAGACATCTGGGTGGCCTAGGGGCCAGTCCTGGCCGCAACCGACTAGGGAGCACCACTGGGGTGGCTTAGTTGGTTCAGGGAGGTTTGAGAGAGGGGACCATCGGGTTCCAGAGTGGAGAAGAACCTGCGGGTGTTCCTGCAGTTGTGGGCCTGCGTCAAAGTTCTCTCGCCCTAAGCAGGGAAGCCCATCAAGGCATTGATCGGTCTACCCTGGCTTTTGGCTGGGAGGGGGTCGTGTTGGACTTGGCCCTTTTGCCCTGAATTTCTTCGCTTTTGTAAGAATAAAACATGGTGTGTCTGAACAGAAAATAATAAATGCTGTGCAATTTTGTACACACTGTTAGTTCCACCATTTTAGAAGTGCACTTGGATAAAATGTCACCTTTACAATGGACGCCTTCCCTGCCTGCGCATGTGCCGCCTGACTGAGGTGGGTTGGCAGTCTAGTGGTTTGTTTCCCAGCACCCCCTGCTTTTGGAGGGAAACTTCGCACCGAGGGTGCTCTACTCCTCCCCCTAAACCAGTTGAGACCGGTTTCCCAGGGAACCTTCTGGAAGCTTCCAGCCCTTTCTGGGAGGTGGGGTGAGGGGGATATATAGGGGGCTGGGCTGCCATGTGCTCAGACAGGGACAGTGCGGAGCGTGGACTGATTGAGAGGGGACACTCTGCCAGGAGGTACCGCCACATTGGGCCTGTGTGCTGGCCCCTGTGCCCATCTGCACCCCTCCACCGTCCACAGGGCCAGTGAGAGCCCCTTACTGGAGTGTAGACTGCCATGACAGGAGGAGTACCACGTTATGGGGGATGACTGCTTCTAGGAGCTGCGGTCCTGTTCCGATGAGTACCCACTGCCCGTTGATCTGACCCAGTATTGTTGGCCTGCTCTCCTACCGCCCGGAATCCAGCACCTGGGGAGCGCTATCCTGACATCCCTGAAGCCCTGGCCCCCTAGCGCCTCGTGAGTGCTACCTGTGGAGTGCCAGGGGAAAAGAAGAGCTATATAGCCCCTGTCCAGGGGGGAGAGGAGCGTTGCCTTGTGGCCCTGAAGCCCTGGTGGGATCTAGCGCCTTGGGAGTGCTGCATCTCCTGTGCCCAGGCGCGGAGTGGAGCTGGTGACCTGCAGCGCTGTGCTGCCAACGTGGTGCAAGGGAATCCCAGCGTGTGGGACCCCCCCCCTTACGCTCCTGAAGTCAGCGGGAGCCCACCCCGCATGTGCGCTGCCCCGAGGAGCGGGTGGTGGTCAACTGGAGGCGGGAGCCCACCCCGCACTTCCAGAGCTGCCCAGGATCACCGCCGCGGCCGAGCCGCAATTGCATGAGTTTAGCGGGTGCCTACCCCGCACATGTGCCGCCTTGGGGTGCTGCCGAGGAGAGCGACTTGTGGGGAGGGCCAGCAGGAGCCTACCCCGTGCACTGAATCCGCCCAGGATCACCGCCGCGACCCGGGCGTCGATAAAACCCTGGGCCGCTGCGCTGCTCGCAGCAACCCGGAAGCCACGCAGGACTGCGCCTGGTTGGAGGCGTGGCTGGCCGGCCGGAGGCCGAAGCGGGAGGTCCAGAGCCTTGCGGGCTCCAAATTCCAGTCCCGGGTCCCAGGAGGGGGCCCGGGTGAAGAGGAGAAGCCGCCTCGTGTGCAGCGCCGGTGAGGAGAGCATGGGACTGTCGAGGCACAGACCGGTGCCTGTCCCCTGCTAGAAGGAGGCCAACCGAGAGTCCCGGTGAGTGTGGGGCTCATTGGGGGCAACGGGGCCCATTGTCGGTGCCCGCCCCCCCCTGTGGCCCTGTTCAGAAGGCCATGTGGCCTCGTTTCTCCAGCTGCCCCGCCTGGCAGTGGGCAGCTGCAACGTGCAGCCCGATTAATGGGGAAGCCCCCGTGGGGCTTCACCACGGACTGGGCCACAGTGCCCCGGGGGCTACACAGCGACGCCGCAGTGGCGGCTCGCTGCAACGTTGAGGCATTTTTCTAGCCTCATGCCCCCCCCCCCCCCCCTTACTGGCCAGTACTTTCTTTTTGGGGGCAGCATTGACTTAGAGCCCCGGAAGAGGGGCTCCATCTTCGCTCCTCCCCCAGAGCTGGACAGGGCTTACCACCCCTGCCCCGCTGGACAGTGGGCAGTGGCGACGGTTGGGGGCATTGTAGTTATTGACTGGTGTGGTGTTGAGGTTGGGTATAAGGGGGCTAATGCCTGCACCCTCATGAAGAAAATGCCCTATGCTGAGATGTTCATGCTCCATACCACTCTCTAAGGTATTCTGAGCTGATGGCTGAGGGGCCCCTATGCTCATGTGTCTCTAGGCCTGAGTTCCATTGGCTAATGCAGTTATGTAATGTTGTTTTCCTGCCCCAGGTTCATGCATTTAGGCCTAATAGAAGGTGACGCACGTTGATGAAGTGCGCCAGGTGTTCCAGCTCCTGGGGAGTTTCATGCCTACTGTTCCTAATGCCATACAGGGTTGTGTGCAGGTTACGCACGATGTTGTTTTCTGCAGAGGTTGCCTAATGCAAATGCCAATCTCATGTGATCTATGCTTCCTGCGAAGACACCCAGTTTCCTATTGTGTCAGTAGGTACCGATTGCTACCCATTACTTACTAGTGGACTTGCATTATAAGCCTGTGCTTATAATGGTTCTGGCAGCGGCCCGAATGGCGTTGCACTGTAAATAGTCCCCACTGTTCATATCTACCTGGTGCCAGTTGGCGCCGTGTACACCACTGTGATTATTTGTGCTGAGTTCTGCATAATACATATGCTGTTTTTCACCTAAACTGGTGTGGTCTCCGTTTGTAGTGTGCCTGGTGTGTCGCCTGTGTGTGCTGCGCAGATGCTTTACACCAGTGTTTCCCAAACTGTGGTCCGCGGACCCCCAGGGGTCCGTGACACATTCCCAGGGGGTCCTCAAGCAGCAATTTTAAAAGCACAACAAAGTTCCTTGTAGAATTAGCAGTTTTCCAGCAACAATAAAAGTGTCAAGATAACGTCAGTGATTAATGTACCTGCTGGAGAGAGAGGAGAGTTTTGTCCAGTGGCAGCTTTGACTTATCTAATGTAGTACAGAGGGTTAATATGCCTACTGCAAAGAACGTGTACCATGCATTTTAAAAAACAGTGTTTTATGTGCATAGGTTAGTGGGTTACTGCTTTTGTGTCAGAGATTCTTTTGTTACTGTGCAGTTCATAAGTGACAATCGTAATCTAGCACAGTGACCTATAAACTGTCATCAAAGAGCTGCTTGCAAACTGCATGGTACAAGTTAGAAACATATGTTTTTCCAAGTCTTTCATTATCCTGATTCTGCTAAAAAGGTTTATTTGGGTGGAAATACATTTTTATTGTTAAAGTTAATGCTAACCACTGTGTTATGTTCTGAATCCTGAGTTTGTGCTTCTCCAGACCAAGCACTCTTTAAAAATGCCTACCAGTATGAATGACGTGAATCCTACACCTTGTAGTCGCATTTGCCTTATGTAACATTTTCTATATACTGATTTACACGTATGAATCATTGTCTCTATGGGGCAGATTTACAAGGAAAGTGACTCAGTGTGTGCCGCAAGCCATTTGGCTGCGCCGCACTGAGTCACTTTCAAACACAGGGATGCGACATATTTACAACAATATGTTGCATCTCTGTGCTTCCCCCTGCGCTGGCGCAAAAACTGCTGCCATGCGCCTGCACAGGCACCCTTGCACCATGGTGCAAGGATACCTGCGTCGTGGGGAGATTGTTTATATGCAGGAAGGGTTCCCTTCCTGCACAAAAACAATCAGAAATTGAGTTTTTCAACTTCTAAGTGTGCTGCATTAGCACACATAGAACTTGCAAAACGTCATTGTTTTACTGATTGTTTATGTGCAGGAAGGGACACCTTACCATACATAAACAATCACTAGAGGTGATTTCCTCTTTCTATGCGTGCTGCAGAAAGCAACACGCATAGAAAGAGTTAAAAAACAAGGAGAAATGAATACATTTCTCCTCGTTGCGCCTCCCTACGCCTCCCCTGTGGAGGCATAACATTCAGACACATTTCCAGATTTACGATTTCTAGTAAATCTGGAAATGTGTCTGGTTTCATGGGTGTTGCGTGGGAACACCCACAGCAACACCCATGGAACGCCCCTTTCACGCAAAGTGCTGTGTGCAAATGGGCCATATTTACAAGACCAGGAAAAGTCACGCTGGGTGGCTTTTCCTGCCTTCGAAATATGGGGCACTAAAATGCGCCACCGGTGCGTCACTTTTTGTGACGCACCCGTGGCGCAAGGGGCTTGTAAATCGGCCCCTATGTGTGTGTGATGTAAAGTGCTCTGACATCCTACAATGGTATGAGAGATGCTATAAAACAAATGAAATACATGTGACAGAAGGGCTATGGAGAGATGAGAGGCACTGTTGGAGGGTGATAATAAGGGAATCATTGAAGAACCCCAACAAAGATTGTCGTATCCTGGTGCATAGTAAGGTCATCATTTACTATTCTTTAAAAGCTGATACAATTCAATATATAATGATAAATTTGTTGTAGAATGCAGCATTGTTTCCTAAATTTTCTTGGGGGGAAGAGCCTCCCAAAGCCCCCTTTGTAGTGGTCAGGCTCACTCACTGCCCTTGGTGTGCACTGTATGGGGACTGGTCTGAAAACATTTACCATGGCTGCTTTGGGTTTCCAGTCTGGCCCTGGCAGGAGCCTTGTACTGCGAAATAAAACCAACCATTTAAAAGTTAGTCACGGAGATGCAGCACTAACCTTCCCGTTTTTTGCAAATTCTTTCAATATAAAATACTAAAATCCTTAGTAATTTGAGTATTTGTTTTGTGTGCACACGTGGGTTTATTGTTTTCGAATTACTGTTTTAATGTTTGAAATTTAATTCATACAAATTGCTTGGGGGTGCCCGGCTTCCAGTGATGACTCAATAGGGTTCCTCAGGAGTCAAAAGTTTGGGAACCACTGCTTTACACAATTCCTCCTGGTTTAGCCTTCCCGCTCCGCACCACGCTACCCCGTTTCTAACAAGGACACAACTGGATTTCGCAGGAGCAGGTTCGAGGTGAGACAGGCCAGTAGGGCTGGGGCCAAGTCAGTGGGCGTCTTCCTCTTGTTAGCTCTGCACGGCTATTCGGTCCTTCTTCTTCTTTTCTTCTTGTTGTTTCTGGATCTGAGGAAGCAAGGTTCAGGGTGCCCCCTAAATACTATATTTAGGGGTGTTACAGGTAGGTAAAGGGCAGGGACCAATGGGTCCCTTCCCTGGGGTGGGTACACCCCCTATCGTGCCACCCTCCAGTGGGAGGGGGGCAGAAGCCTGTCCCTGGTTGGTTGGGTCCACCCATCCTCAAGATGGCGGGGACTCAGAGTTGTGCTTCACCTCGCCTCCCCCACCTGAGGGGTGGAGTTGGCTGAGGTGGGCACACCTCTTTCCCCTCACTTGTTTTTCCTGCCGGTTCTCCTGCCCAAAGTGGGGGGAAGAACCAGTGGGGACCAGTTGCTGAAAGCAGCAATTGGTCTGGGGAGGCTCACAAAGGCGGCATGCCTTTGAAGCTTCCCCTTCGTGAACCGTGCCCATCCTGGGGGAGGAGGCTTGGCCCCTCGTCCCAGGATGTGCATTGTTTAAGGCCCCCGAGAGCAGCAGGCTCTCGACCCAGGGGTCCAGAAACATGTCTGTTGGTGGCAGCCTAAGCAGCCACTCAGTCGGGACACTAGAAGTTGGTCGAGTTTCAGGGGGCATCTCTAAGATGCCCTCTGTTGTGCATTTTACATTATATCCCACACTGGCATCAGTGTGGGTTTAATGTGCTGAGAAGTTGGATACCAAACTTCCCAGTTTTCAGTGTAGCCATTATGGTGCTGTGGAGTTCGTAATGACAAACTCCCAGCACCATATACTCTTAATGGCAGCACTGCACTTGCAATGCCCAGGAATGGACTTGGGCACTGTAGGGGTACAGGGCTCATGCACCCGTACCCTCACCACTGACATAGTGCACCCAGCTAGAGGGGTGACTGATCTATGCCAGGGCAGTGGTTTGTAGGCATGGCACACAGGGATGGGTGCCATGTCGACTCTTCACTTTGTTCTGCACCAAGACACGCAGCCTGCAAAGGCAGTGTGTGTGAGAAAAGGTGCAGGGCCTCTAAGGGTGGCACAATAAGTGCTGCAGCCCTTAGGGGCCTTCCCTGGTCACAGTGCCCTGGGTACCTGTGGTACCATTTACCAGGGGCCTACCTGTGGCCAGGGATGCCAATTGGGTTTAGGCTTCAATGCAGTTTTAGGGAAGGAACATAGGCCCTGGGTACCTGATTAGCAGGAGCCCAGGGCACACTCAGTCAAAAAACATCAGCAATTCAGCAAAAAGTGGGGGCATACCATGCAGAAAGAGGGCACTTTCTCACAACTGGGTGTTGCTGACAGCTGGATTCTGTTTACTTCTCCCAGACAGCCACACAATAGAGGGGTTAGTTGTGCCTGGATGGGCTATCAACTCACAGGATGGGGGGCCGGAGCTGGGCACAGCCCCACATGCAACTGAATAGGCTGTGCTCTGCTTTTACAAAAAGGACTTGTCACCCCTGCATTGTTAATCCAACCTTCTTAGAGCAGGGCAGGGGAAGTAGGAAATTTCGAGCATTTCAAAGGGAACTGTCTAGAAAGTTCTCCTATTTCAAACAAGGCACAAAGTATAAAAATAATACCCTCTGAGAACTGAGGGAAGACCAGGACCAACCCACTCGTCTAACTGCAGCAGCAAATCCTGTTCAGCGGTCGCTCACAAAAGGGGTATCCGGCCTTGTGGAACTCTACAGCCTCATCCCCCTGGAGAATTTTGACTTCCAAAAAGCATACTAAGTCCGCACGAAGAAATCTTCACCGCCACTTTGTCCAGCGGCTCTCTGACGGCGACGCTCCCTACTCGGATATCGCCTACAGCCATGCCCCACTGAACTTTACCTTCTCAGAACATTTTCGAAGAAATTTCTTCAAAGTCCACAGGTAAGCACAGACCGGGCCCAATCCACTACTTATATCCTACTCGCGCTCTATCGCAGTCTGTCATATGTTTGGACTTTTACTCGGTCTTGTGTGAATAGATGTCTACGGTTGGTACTTTTATCTTTTAGGTGATAGCTTTTTCCTAAACTTTAAAAATTCATAACTCTGGTTCTACTAATTGGATTTATGTCGTTTTGGTGTCAAATAATTTATTAGCATTTACTTTATTTTTCCAAATTGGTGTGGGATTTTTCTAATGTGTTTTCGCTTTTACTGTTTGTGTGCTGCATAAATACTGTTTACATTGCCTCTAATTAAGGTTGACTGCTTTTGTGGCAAGCTACCAGAGGGTTAAGCACAGATGAATACAATTACTTTTATGGTTTATCCTGAGTGTAAGATTGTCGTTTGTGTACCAAACCATGTTCAACTAATCCATATAAAAACATTTTTGAAAGGGCGTGGCAAGTCTCTTTGGACCAAATCATATGGGCAGCGGATGTTGCCCACTCGCAGCTAGATGGGCACTGGGCCTGGCGATAAGCCAGGCCCTGCAACCAAACCCCTTTGCACATGGCGGAAGGCCAGCCATTGCGAGTTGGGTGCAAAGGCCAGGTCTCCAGTCAAACACCAATGTGCAAAGTGCAGCTAGGGTTGCAAATTAAGTGCATCTTTAAACCCATATAAAATTCTCTGAAAGAAACGCAGTTTAAAATGTGCAAAACAACTGAAATTCTGCAGTTATGGTAAGCAATTCACATAATGCACAAATAACTCATGTTGCCACAGCAGGAAGCATTGGGCATCCAAAGTGTTGCCTTTTTCCAAGTTAAAAATCTTCCTCCTGTCAGGGCGAAGTTTACCTTGTCTTTCTGTTCAAGTTTTTGTAGGCTCTGAGATCATGGACCCACAAATAATACCAAACTGAAGTGGTCAAGTTCAGTATTCAGTAATTAGGAAGTTTATTGAAATTTGTTGGTTGTAGCAGAGACCTTTGAATGTAATTTAAATAGTTAAACAATGTACTAATGCACAGTTATGGCACATATAATTACTAGTAGTATCAGCTGTGATGGAAAAAACCCTGATTAAGTACTGAATGATGCCATTAGGTCACACAGAATCTAATAAATAGTTTAATAAAGCACTCCTCTGCCTTTTGGCTAGGTGCGAGTTATGGAAGTACTATATACGTAAATATATACATTATAAATGGTTTGTCTTTAACTGTTGACAGGGGGCAGGTTGCGCCAGTCATCATACTGTAATCAGTAAACACAAACCTCAACAGCAGACAGATGTAATTTCAGTAACTATTTATGCGAAAATCTGTGACTTGTTCTTCGTTCTCAGGTACTCAGTAAGATTGCAGAAGAGGAAAATACTAATACAAATTACTCATACTTGGACTTATTTAGAACTCCAGCACTGAGGAAAATATCCATATGTACAGGCCTTGTATGGTAAGGAAATATTTTGTATGTTTTAAAACTTGTTATTCTTCAGTGTTTACTGGTTCAGCAGAGTGCGCCCAATTTATTCAAGGTGGATGTTTCACCTCTGTTGTAGGTTCGGCGTGGGATTCACCTATTATGGAATCAGCCTCAACATCACAGGCTTTGAGATGGACATTTACCTGACACAGTTCATCTATGGAGCCATCGAACTACCATTCATTCTGGGGATATACATCCTTATGCACAAGTACGGCCGTCGTCTAGCACTAGCCTGGCCTTTGCTGATTACAGGCTTCTCCTTGGGCATAAATACCATCATTCCAGTGTGTAAGTATCTTCAGGGAGCCCATATTTATTTCAGTGTGTTTTTATTCAATTGATTTTTTATTGACATTTATTACATGTCCAGTATATAACAACAAAAAGCAGAAATTCAGTACAAATGATCACAGATAATTATTTGCCACATTAACATGAGGGGATTATAGGATACAGGGAGATTGAAGGAGAACAAATTCACCTCTAAGCAAGATAACCTCCTGTAATACGTTAGGAGGCGGGCTGGCTGCATTATCTTCTAAATGTATTCAACTCACAGCAACACAACACATTAGAAATGTTGAATAGGTACTAAAGCCTAAGAGTCTTTGAAATCCTTGTTGATCACAAGGATTTCAAAGTCAAGTGTGAGTTTAAGACCCTCTGCTGGGGCACATTAAACTCTTTTCCCTCCACAAACATCAGGTCTAAAGATAAAGTGGGTTTTCCAATATTCTCAGGTGTCTCTGAGTTTTGTTTCTAGGAGTATTCCTGTGGTTTCCTTTCTAAAAAGGAACTTCAAGGATGCCGGGGAGAATAGGCTCAAGAGGGTCCTCTTTTTCATGAGTCTGGGCTGGTGTACTAAGAAAGAGGTGGAGGAATCGGGCATGTAACCAGGTGACCCCTAGGGTTAAAGAGGGATTTGGAAACCCCTCCTAGGGTACGCCTGCAGCTATGAAAGCTGTGATTGGTGTTAGATCAGTTTGGCCTACCCCTACTTATGTCTAAAAGGGTCTATGGGAAGCTGGTGATCTGTAACCCCGCCTCCCCATAAAAGGCAAGATCCGGGAGCAAGAAACCACATGACGGACAGCATCCTCCTGCAGTAAATCCATCTCTTGGATCCATGTATGCGGCTGGCAGTTGACGCCAGGTCTTACCTGGATTCTGGGTATCCAGGATCCCCCTTTCTTGAACCCCCAAGTCACTGAGAAGGACAATGGGACCTCAAGGTATGGGCAGAACAGTGACTCTTTTATGTCAGCAGTGGGGTGGGTGGCCTGGTGACTTCCCTTTACACCTAAACGCGCTCACCTTACCAACCTCTGAGATCACCACACTTAAAAGACAAGCCCATGCCTAGAGCACAGGGCTGGACCTATGTCCCTTTTCCCTAAAGTTTGTGTGCTGTGCGTCATGGGAATGTAGGTTGGAGCTGTCCATTCACAAAGCCCCTGTAATCCGGAGTCCAGACATTTGGTGTGGAGCAGGAAATAAAGAAGATACAGTAAGTCATCAGTATTCAAAGACTTGCCTGGTCTGTGAATGAATTCAAAAGAGAAAGGCTGGAGGCTAAACGCCATTAAAGAACTGGGGTTACTGTCTTTGATATCGGCGAGCCAAGGTAGATGAGATGAGTGTGGTATCCAACCACGGAGAAGAATAGCAACTTAAACCCTCAAACGCACGTGAGATGATCAGAAATTCTTTGTTGACTGTTCCATAAGTCACCTCTTGGGGTAGGAGTTTTCGACTAATGAAATGGTGGTGGTGAGTCCCATCCTCAAATGCTTGAAACAGTACTGCCCTAGGTCAGTACTTGAAGCATACGCTTGTAAAGTGAAAGGTAAGGACAAATCTAGGTCCCGCTGGACCAGGTTGGAGGCCAAAGCCTCCCTCAAACCCTTGTTATTTTTTATTGCACTGAGGAACTTTGCTACGAATTGAAATATGGAATAAAGGGCCTGCAGTGTCCTACAAACCCGAAATATGAGCATGTGACTTCCTTTGTTTGGGTTGGAGTTTTGGATGCAAGGCTTTTAACTTCTGAATTTGGGAAATAGACTCTACCCCTACAAATCTTGAGCATAAGATCCATCAGTTCAGTGTTTGCAATAGTACAATATGGGGCATTCACTGTGAGAGCCACCTCTCCCAAGGCTACAAAGACTAACTGTTGGACCCGATACTCGTCAGGTAGCATTTCCCTACATTGTTTGCTTTTTCCACCAGGTTTGTGCTGGTTGTCTTATGTGGCCTCCGTGCTTTGGACATTTTCCCACTGTAAATGCAGGGTGAAAGTGCGCATGCCCTTCCTACCCGTGTGGAGAAGTGGCGTGGACTTAATGTTCTCTAGCAGGGGCTGAGCTTCCAGTGCAGATCGGTGGGTGCATACACATAGGCGCCGCGCGCTGCATGCCAGCATACTGACGAGTAATTAACTTGCGCAGCGACGGATTGGTTAAAAAATCCTCCAGTACCTGAAACGTGGGGGGTGCCGATGGGAATGTGTCATATCTCGTCCTCTGCTGTACGCGGAGCTGTAGGTACGTCATTTTGTCAAGAAGGCCGCAACCCTCTGCTACGAGCGCGTCTGCCATGTCAGCAAAAATCCCGCCGGGGAACGCGTCCCCCATAGTGCGGATACCGAGCCTGTCGAGCCTTTTACAGGCTCTCGAGTCTTCAAGGAATGGGAAATCCGGATAGCGCGGCAGGGGGACCGAGGGAGCGTACATCTCTGTCAGGCGAGCCCTGAGGCGCAGCTCTCTCCAAGCCCAAAGTGTGCAGCAGACGGTGACCACTGCCGCGCGCGGTCTGGGCTGCCGCGTGTATAATACCATGCTCAGCGATGTGGGGGCTGCACGGTCACGTTCGGGTGCCACATGTGCCATTAACGGGTTGGGAAAAATCCAGTGGTAGCCGAACTGGGCCTGGGCGCAATTGTAGTAGAGCTCCATATCGGGTGCCCCCAGACCTCCCTGCTCGAAGGGCAAAGTGAGGATCTCCCACGAGGTCCTGGGCTGCTTACCCGCCCATGCAAGCCTGATTAGGTTGGAGAGCAGTCGTCGTTTAAAAGCTGAAGTGAGAGGGATCAGGAGATTAGTGAATACATACAAGAACTTGGGGAGTACAACCATCTTGGCGATGGCCAATCGTCCGGCAAGGGAGAGCGGGAGCGAGATTCAGCGTCCAATCCGGCTCTCGAGCCAGTCCATAAGCCTTCCGTAGTTGCACTGCCATAGCTCCATCGATGTTCTGGCTCAGCCAGATTCCGAGGTACTTCACTGGGCCAAGAGCCCAGCGCAGGGGGTATTCTGACTGGAACCTGATCATGGCTGCCGTAAGCGGGAAAATTATCGATTTCCCCCAGTTAATAGTGACCCGGAGAGACCACCGAACCATATAATTTCTCCAATTAAAAGGTCTAAATTGACCGCAGAGTGTTTGACATATAAAGCTACATCATCCGCGTAGAGGGATACAAGGATCACCCTGGACACGAACGCAAGACCATGATGGGCGTGGTGTTGCCGCAACCGGGTGGCCAACGGCTCCATCGCGATAGCGAAAAGCAGAGGTGATGGCGGACACCCCTGCCAGGTGCCCTGAGATACAGAGAAGGGGGGGGGGAATGCGATGCCGTTAAGGCAGAGTCGCGCTGACTAGAGGAGTATAGGAGGGCAATCAGTTTCAGGAATTTAGCGCTGAGACCAAGCCGGCTCAGGAGGGCATATAAATAGGGCCACTCTAGGGTGTCGAAGGCCTTAGTGGCGTCAAGAAAAACCTCCGCCGCAGGCATCTCGGGGTCGATCTCCTGCATAGTGGGAAAAAAGGTGCGCAGGTTGTGCGAGGTGGCTCGTCCGGGGACGAAGCCGCACTGGTCAGGTCGTAACACTAAGGGCATAAGAGGGAGCATTCGACCAGCAATGAGCTTCACAAGAATTTTATTATCCAGGTTTATCATTGGCGGGGGTCTGTAAGAATCACAGACGAGAGGGTCCTTGTCTGGCTTCAGAATGGTGACGATTGGAGTGTGGGAGGGAGTTCCTCGCAGTCCAAGTATTCAGCATACATGTTGATTAGATGGGGCGTGCGCAGAGGAGCATATTCTTCATGGAACGCAGCCGTAAGGCCATCCAGATCCGAGGCCTTCTCACCGGGGAGGGCCCCGATCACCCCGATTACTTCCTCCACAGAGAAGGGTTCATCCAGATAATTGCGGTGGCCATCTGCTAGCCAGAGCAGCTCAATAGAGTCAAAAAAGGTGATCAAGTCTGGGTGGATGGAGTGCTGTGTGGCAGTCTATAAGGAAGAGTAGAAGGACAGCATCTCGGCTTGGACTGCGGTCTGGCCCACTTCCAAGTCACCATTCGGTTTACGGAGTTCGCCAATATAATCGCTGGCCCAAGGCCTCTTGAGAAGGTCGGCGAGGGTTTTACCAGCCCGGTCACCTTCGCCATAGCACCGGGCACGAGTCTCCTTCTCCAGATAAAGTGTCTCCCTAAAGGCTGCCTCTTCAAACTCAGCCATCTTATCTCTGATAGTGCCCACAGTCTCCCGCTGATGGGTGACAAAGAATTCCTGTTCCAGCACACGGATTTCACTCTCAAGACGGCGGAGGTCGCCGCGTAACGTTCGTAAAATACACGCTTGCTTTGCAATGCACTCACCCATAATAACTGATTTAAATGCCTCCCAGAGTGTGGAAGGGGACTGGACTGTGCCTTCGTCCAGTGTAAAATATTCTGTTATTGCCACGTTAATCGCTTCAGGAGAGGCCTGGTCGCGCAATGCACCCGCCTTGTCGCGCAATGCACGCGCCAGGAGTCGCCAGCTGAATGTCCTGCGGGGAACGCCGGGCATCGCAGGGCAGTGATCAGATAGTGATCTTGCCAAGTGAGCCGACTCGTAGACCTCCGCCAGGATATCCTTGGAGACCAACCAATAGTCCATTATGGACCACGTGGGGCCAGCCGAGGAATCCCAAGTGCCCTCCCTAAGGTGCGCATGCCTATGACGCCATACATCCACAAGACCGTGGTCCTCCATGATCCTCCATGATGCTGTCTAGTTGTGCAGCTGCCCTAGGGTGGGGTCGGTGGGCACTCCCTGGTCTATCAAGTGTCGGGTCAAGAATAACATTAAAGCTCGCCCCCATAAAATCGTGCCTGGGCCTGAAGTGTCCGCAAGTCGCCAAACCTCCACTAAGAAATCAGGGTCATCTATGTTAGGCCCATAGACCAAGAGCATTCTGATCGGGTGGCCGCCCAGCATGACATATCGCCCCTGTGGATCACGTAGGAATTTGCGTGTGCGCCATGGTAGCTCTTTTCTCACAGGTATTGCCACCCCCCTAGCGTAATTGGAGTAATCCGCTACGTACTTTTCCTCAATCCACCCAGTCCGCAGTCGTGCGTGAACTTTGTCAGCGGAGTGTAATTCCTGTAGGAAGCACACATCCGCTCCCTGCCGATTAAGATAAGCCGCCACCAACCGCGCTTTTCTACTGTCATTAAGGCCCTGGACATTCCAAGTGATAGCTTTTAGTGTAAGGCCATTCAGCTCATCTGGACCAGGCATTGCCATAAACTTCCAACAGTCGCACGGCTCTGGAGCACAACGTGCAAGTGGGCCAGCAAGAAGGGGAGAGGAGGAAGGGAGAGGAAAGAAAGAGAAAACCATAATAACACCCCACAAGTTTCAAACCCAACCACCCGTCTCCCAGCGGTAAAAGCTGGGTGGCCGATCAGAAAGTGGGAAACCGGAGCCCCGGCTTCCCAAAAAGCAGTTCGAGGGAAACTAATGCAGTATAATGCGGAAAAATCCAATGATAAGGGTTCTATCAGTTGTAACAGTGGGCAGATTAAAGGCAATTAGTGTAGATCGTTGGTGCAGGTGGGTCTGTATAGCCGCAATCATGCATCAATCATTGTCACTGAGGGGGACCCCTTCCGCCGTCTCTTCCTCTCGGCGTGGCGACGGCCGAACCGGGAGAAGGCCGTGCACAAACTTGGCAGCCGACTTAGGGTCTGTGAAATATGAGGTCTTCCCAGCATAAAAGATACGCAGTCTAGCGGGATAGAGGAGAGAGTACTTAATGTCCTGTTTCTGGAGCGTGCGCTTGATGGGCATGAATTCCCTTCGTGCCGCCTGGACCGCCATGGTGAAGTCCTGGTAAAAGGAGACAGAATTGCCCTGATACCTGATGTCCTGTAAGTCCCTGGCCTTGCGCAGCACCGTGTCCCTGTCTAGATAATTAAGCAGGCGAGCGATGATCGGTCTGGCCGGGGCCCCGGGCGGGGGCCGTGGTCAAAGCGCCTTGTGCGCCCTCTTGACAATGCAAACCGCAGAGAGAGAGTCACTAAAGATGTATTTCAGCATCCCATCTACGTAGTCCTTGACGCGAGACATCGCTGTGGATTCAGGAATGCCAATAATGCGCAGATTGTTTCTCCGCGATCGAGCCTCGAGGTCTTCATTCTTGCTTTTGATGACTTCAAGAACTTTTTCCAAGTTAAGCATTCTCTCGCGCAGCGAAGCCCCATTGTCCTTGAGCGTAGAAGTGCTCCGCCTGACCGATTTGCTCCTCATGACTGGAAACCTTGTCTCTGAGCCTGTCCAGCCGGTCAGCCATGGTGTCAAGTTTTTGGTCTATAGTAGTTAAAGATTGCTTGAGGTCGCAAAACATGTCTCGAATGTCCAGTTCCGGTGAGGTTTCCGAGGTGCCAACGGGCACAAGCGGGTCGTCCATCGATGTACCAGCTCCCCTGGGCGGCCGGCACTGGTCAAAGGACAGCTTGGTTTGGCGGACTTCAGGCTTCCCCATCTCTGCTGCAGTGGTGAGCAGACAGCCCCGTGTACCACCAGTAGGTAGAGGCAGCCCCAAGATTGCACAGTGTTCCCCTGCGGCGGGGGACTCAATGTGTGGGGCAAGTTCTCCTGTAGGTGTCTCCCAGCTTTCCAATACAGAGGAGGAGGGCCGGATGCTCCACTACGCCCAGCACATCCCCAATGGGTTCTTTAGGGGTCCAGCTGCCCCACCCCAGGTGGCTCCTCCGGACGAGCGCACAAGTGTTGCAAAGCTGCCAGGCGATATGCGATGTCCAGGGGGTCTTGTCTGCGAGTCCTAATCAGCCATACAAAAGAGAGCCCTGCTGGCTCCCCCCTCCCCCCGGGTCCTAAGGGCAAACCAGGGGGGGGGGGCCTCTCTACTGCAGAGATCAGTCACGGGAGTCAATCCAATACACTATCCCTCTGGGGGAAGCAATCTCACCGCCAGTCTAGTTATAGCATGGCTCTGACAGCATCGGCAGCACTGCTTGTGTAAATGCACCTTTCCCACAGCGGTTGTCCATGCATTCACGTCTCCAATTGGGGGGGGGGGGGAGAGCCCTCGCGGCAGACTGGTGCTCCCCCCCCCCTGCTTCCACACGCCTCCGCCGCCAGCCAGGAGCACCCGATTTCCAATGGGCAACAGGTCCGCCTGCTGATCCGCAGCTCCAGGGAGGGCGACCAGGCCTGGATCCGCCGCCACTGCCGGCACTTCCAGCCGAGTCGCACAGGCCACCGCCAGGCCCCTGCAACGCCACCAGTCGTCCGCCGCGTCACGCGGGGTCGCAACGCAGGTCACACTACGGCCTCCTCGGGCTGCGCGATCTACCCGCCGGCCCCCCGCAGCACAGGTTCCAGACGAGGGGGACCACACCCCAGGAAGCTCCGCCTCACGTCCACTGCAGCGCGGCCGGGCAACACTAGCGAGGTGCCTCCAGTCGGGGCGCGCACCCTCACTAGGCCGCTGTCATGGCGCAGGCAGGCCCTTCTCCGTTCCGCCCACCCGCAGGTCTTCCTTCTCACAGGTATGTGCCCAATTGAAAGGTGGTTATTTTCCTGCGAGAGATGCATATGTCCGTTGCAAAGGGTGGATCCTGGCGGATTACTCAACCGGCCTGCAGAGCCTCACAAAGTGGCGGCCATCTTGCAGCCGGCCTATTTAGCGCCCCGACATGAGGAAGTGATTGACATTACTTCAGGCTGCAACGGTGGATTGCAGTGGAGCAGCCTCATGATGTTTCATATCAATGGATTCGCTGTGCCAAACCCTTTCCAATGGTAAAAAAGGTGATGTTGGCATAACTCGCTTAGAAATGCCACTTATGGAATATGGGCATTTCTAAGCTTGCAGAGTCCCATGTACCTGGTTCCAGTGGACATCAGTGGTCAGGGGAGCACATATTGTGCATTCTCCAACAACCGCCATAAACCATGGGTATACAATGGGAACAACAGAGCTCTGCCATTTGAGGGTCGGATGGAATAGAGAGAGCTAGGTTTTTGACACTTAGCCTCTCGGGGCTAGATCATAGCCCCACTGAAGATTTAGAGCTGCATTCCACAGCCCCATGGCAGACAGGCCTACAATTTATGGGAGATACCTAGGGTTCAAAGGAAAAACCCTACACCGCCCCCTAACTTCAAAGGCACACGATAGTATAACTATGGGTGCCATCCTTCAACAAAGGGCGAGATACGCTTGTGGGGATGCGGGACCGGAGAACCGGACTGTGTGGTGCACATTACCAGAGGACTCTGTTGTTTTCATGGAGAATTACTGCCCTTTCGGAGTAGTGGCCGGCATGGGCTGAGACCTACTGAAGTGTGGCGCTCTGAAGTGTACTCTCCAAGGGTCCGTCTGTGGGCCTCATGTTCTCTCGGGAATCTCAGGGACATCAAAGATCTCCCGCGAGGGACCCACACCATCTACAATACATCTAGAGAGCTGTGCCCTCTCAAGTGCCCACATCGGCTACTAAATCCCAATGGGTAGCGTGGTGTGGGTGTGGAAAAGATTTGTGGCAAAAGCACACTACATCCGACATAGGGTTTTCCTGCGTGGCTCTGGCCCGTGGTGCAGCTAAAAAGTGTTCTTGTTGCCTGTATGTACATATGGTTGATATCGTTGTGACCCGGGGTGTACCATATAACTGTGTGGAACTGTATTATCAGGATTGCCAGGCTGGGGCTGGGGTGAACAGAGTGCTGCATCACATAAGGGTGCTCCCTTTGTTGGGGAGGGTTAGATTAGAAATTGTCCCCACATACAAACTGTTGATATCATAATCATATGAGTGGGCCTAGTATTGCTATTAATAATTCCAAATGTGCTTTATGCCCAAAAGTACATGATGTTCATGTTATAAAGCTTGAATACGTGTTGAATACAAACGTTTCTACATACATCTTGTGGGTAGTCTCCTTCGTGACACTCTGTGCATTCATTGCAGCTGTCTGCTATGCCTTTGCTTTACATATTGCCTCTGAATTACATCTGACTGCTCTGTGCCAAGCTACCCATGGGTATGCACAGGTTGTACCGTGTGTGTAATCGCCCACAATTGACGGGAGCAGGAGGTTCTGCCTGGCTGCGGGCTTCCCTTCAGCAAACCAGAAAGTGCGAGTTTCAACACCAACTATAAGGGATTATAGAGAAGCCCAGTCGCTGTTATATATAAAATCACCAGGCTGTGTAGCAGATGATTTCTGTCACAGAGCAAGAATGCAGTCCATGAGCTGCTGGAAGTGGCTTGTGTACCAGGCAGACCAATGTTAACACCCTCACTTAGTGCAACCCAAAAGAGGCTGAGAATGCTCTTTTGTATCTAGTGGAATTGAGGGTACTAATGTATTGGACAGAGCCGTCCTCTTTGAACAGGTATGCATTAGGCAGGCATCAAAAGTTAAGATGCGATTCACCCTTCAGAAATAAACACAAAACTGAATGGTGAAATTCAGTTTGGAATCCAAGATTTGTTTCGTCCATAGAGAGAGATGAGCTGAAAATAGCTTACCAGACTGCTTCAGTTCAGAAGTAAATGGAGCATTCCTCGCACTTTCTATCAGCGTGATGTCAGATGGCGTGCTCAGTTTAAGGTTGGGCATCCTCAGTGCCTGGATGTTTCGGGTGCTCCTTGTTACAGTGGTGTTCTGCAAGTCATGTGGCGTGCAAAGAAAAGATCACAAGCAACCCAAAACAGGTTTTGACCCACTTAGGCCTCAGTGAAATCTAGCTTGAGTCCTGTGGCACAGTGAGCAGGAGACTCACGTCTGAGTACCCATCCCAGTAATGGCGTCTACTGCAACAAGAACAAGATGATGGAAGGAATGCTTAATTTAATATCGGCCACAGATGATCACTCAGGCCACGTTTCAGACCATCATTTTTCCCCCACTGTGCCATGCTAGACAAAGATCAGCTAGATGCAAGTTGGTCTTGGTTCTGCTCCAGTAGGAACAGTCCAGCCCAAGCTGCCTGGCCAGGTCCCATCCAGACAGGAACACAAGCAACCACAGGTCCGTCTCGGCCTACTTAGTATTCTTCTGTAAGGTATGGCTTTAATCCTATGGAAAACTTAAATTTAAAAAGGGGGGAGATCGAGGCCAGGATACAGAGGACTCAGCCTCCCGTACTCAATGTAATAACCAAGAAGAGTCCCTCTGTGCTAAATTGGCTATCTTTCCATTGTTCTTTATAGTTTGGAAATGGAGAGTTTCCTTAAAATAGCACTCACCCACCAAGATGTCCCATGGTGGCATGCTTCATCATAGGGTTCTTCCCGCTGCTGGACGGGGTGTCCTGCTACCGACGAAGACGTGGGAGCACTTTTTAGTTGGATACTATAAAGAGATAGATGGTATAAGAGTGGGAGGGTCTATTTTAGGGTTAAAAAATACCTGGCTAAGTAGGAACAGATATTTTATTCAATCCTCTTGATGGTATTAAAAACAGGGAAATGAGAGGCATGTGTGTGTATCTCACGGTCAACATGTTTCAAGCCATTACCCCAAGCCTTTTCGTCAGGACCATAGACTGATCCTTAGTACCACTCCTGGTAGTGACACCAAATAGGTCTTCCTAATAAGGGTTAATGTAAAATATACATACAGTACGATACCCAATGGGTAATAGTTCTTTTAGATATTTTTTATGCCAAAATATGGCCCCATGAGTTCAACGGGGGACGGGACGCTTGTAGTGAAACATTTGTCAAAGCTACTCCCTTGCCGTGCGAATTTCCAGCCCACTGCTCCGACGATGTTAACCCTATGGCACAGCCAGCACAGGACGCATGTCTGACGTAGACTTTACCTTTAGGGCATGAACTGTAACAAGGACAAGGTGTTGATGAATTATTCTCCGCCACTAGCAGTCATTCAGGCTGCATTCCAGAGCAGGGTTTGTAGCCTACTGTGCCACTCTAGTCAGAAACCACACTTATCCAATTCAGTCTTGGTACTGCTACAATATGAACAGCCCAGGCTAGACCAGAACCCCTCCGGAAGGGAACACAAGCAACCTCAGACCAATTTCATCCTACTCAAGCCTTGTAAGCTTGTGTCCTATGGCGAAGTGAGCACTTAGGGCATCTCCACTGGTGGTCGCTCGTGGGCTCCTTTCAGACCATCTCTTTTCACCCATTATGTCACTCTAGACAGAGACCAGGTATATGCAAATCACTACTCGGGTGTCATCAGTGAGATATAGCTTGAGTCCTTTGGCACACTGTGCACTGGATCCATATCTATGCATACCCATCAGCTAATGGGGCTATTACATCAGACCCTACATAGTCTCTTACTTTGCCCTTGCCTCCCACACCTGTTGCTCTCTTGTATACTAGCTCAGCTCTGTTTCAGCAACAAAAAGTAAGCAGTTTGTCTGTGTGTCAAAGATGGAAGGAGCACATCTGGAATAGATGGGATCTACAATGGTGCCAGCATAGAACTGCATGTCCAACCCATTCAGTAACAACACTTCCTATTGAAATTTATTGTAATGTAAACTGCTTTCTTATTGGCTAGCTGCATGCGCAGGTAGTTTTGATTGACAGTGGCAGCACCAAAGGACTGTGGATCCAAACCCTTCTATGCTGTTTGGCGTTGGATATCTTGCAATGTAAGTTTCTTCCTGATTGGCCAGCTGAATGTCATAGTGCACAGGTTGTACAGTAGCGCCACCTAATGATTGTGGCTACAACCCTATCAGTAAAAACATTTGTTATTAAGGAGTATAAAATAACCTGGATTCTGTTTAGCCAGTTTGCTGTCAGTATTTATTGGTCGGTACCTTGAAGGAGTACATTCACAAAATGGGCAAACGAAGTTTAAAGGAACATCACATATATATTAGTTAATATGATAGTTCAGTGTGGTAACACAGTACCACTGTAGGTTACCACTAAGTGCATTTTTATAGACTATTAACAGGATTTGAATGGTCCGGAAGCACTGTGCATCTGTCCCTTACATTGTTAGCTACAGGTAAAAAGATTTTAATTCTTATGGGGAAGACTCAACATGTCTCTCGTTTGAGGTTGATATAGTGTATAACATCTGCTACAGTGATTGGAAGACCTGTAATGTATAGCGCTGTGAAGGTGATCATCTGCATTAGTGGCGTGCACTCTTTCAAAGACAAACAGTTGGGCTGCCTTGGGGGGGGCGGGGGGGAAGAGGTCGTTATCAGTTCAATAAGGACTGGTAAGTATAGAGATTTGTTTTAATGGAGTTGTGTATTGTTCTGTACTGTATTGGCACTTGTGTGTCCTATACCCCTACAAGGGATGGTCCCGTAGCTACTCATAGCTTTGTTATGCCTGGTTTTAAATGTAATTTTTCAGAGTGGTCCATGTAGGGATACTTTTGAGCATTGTGTGTGAGTCTGGGGGTATGGTCCAAACTTTGCTGCTGTTCTTTGTTGGCTTGATAACTCATGTGGAAGGACTTTGTGGAGGAACAGAATCGTATTGGCCAGGCTCTTATTTTGTTTCATGTTGCCTGATACAGATGACACTCTTACCTATGTATATTTATTTCTGTGTCTATTTACTGTTTCACCTAGGTGTCACTCTACACTTTTTTGATATTCACCATTTCTGAGTGTAGATTTACACATAGGCATAGACTTACAGGTCACCAAACCCTCAAATCAGGCGGTGGAGCCCCCTGCAACAGGATGTATAAGTGTAAAGTTACTATTAGTAACTTTGTACACAGAAGTGGAAATCGTAGTCACTGTGAAAAAGATCTTTGTATGGGAAACTACAGGAAAAATTATTTAAGTTTATTATTTTCATAAAATAAATGTATTCTAATACATATAAGAAAATGGGTTATCAGTTGGTGATGATGCGAGTTCTACAAAAGTAATGAGTCCCAAAATCTTGTCTAGCCAAACAGAGTTTCGAACCTTTAAACCTATGATCAACCCTGGTAGCTATGGCACAGAGCAGAAAGGCTTTACTTAAGCAAATGTGCAACGTATTTAGCCACATTAATTAAAAAAGTAAAAACACAACTCTAGAAAAATGTAATATAAAACAACAATCAAGTAAGGAGTACCAGGGATATGAATTTTTAACGTTTTAAGACAAAAAGCGCCAAAACAATAAACCAACAACCACAAATCACTGTTCGTGGTAGACCATTCTCTCTTTGTAAGAGTGCAATTTCAGGGTGACCGCAATGGAGTGCAGTTCGGGTATGCAAATTGGCTCATACTGGTCAAAGTTTTTATCTTTTTTATGTGAATTAAAATCCTTCGGGGGACAGCTTAAAAGGTTGTATCTGACAAAGCCCCTGGAGAAGGACTCGTTAAAGCCATTCGCTTTAGCTGCAAAAGCTCACAGTGGAAAAAATCTACTTTCGCGTCCACTGAAGTCTCCTTGTCTGCAGATACTTTTTGTGCCTTTTGTCCGGTCAAGCTTTCTACCTTCAGGCCTAGTCTCTTTTTTACAGCTCAAACTCTTCCAGTGAGACAAGCCTGAAGCGGACTACTACAAAGTCCTTGAGCTATTGCACTTTGTCACAAGGACCCGCAGAAGCTCCTGAGATCTTGGAAGACCCAACTTTTCAAATTTCTGGAGAAGTTCTTCTTAGCCAGCTCTATGGCTTAAAGGACCTCAGGGACAAGACTTGGGGGCCAGGACACACTATAGCAGAGCCAACCAGCAAGTTCCACACCAGTTCCATTTTGTATCTGGCCCACTGTTCACCCCAGAAAATGGCATCTTGTCGCTTGTTTTATCCTTGTAGTCCTGGGTACAAGTAGGAGCAGGTCCAAGCCTTCAGGTCTCCATACAGTTAACTAATAACCGGTACAATCCTCTTCTGATCTGCCACAGGTTCAGAAAGCTTTCTGGGACTCTGGGGGTGAAGTGCTACTTTTATAAAATTCATTTATCAGTGAATGACTCCTTAGACACTCCCTGACCAATGGTTCTAGGAAGCTTGCTCTCTATATAGTGGACTAAAATGAAATACACTCTGCAGAGAGTCCAGAGAATCCTCAAATGGTATACAGAGGTAAAAGCTGATAATTCTAATGCACTTTTTGTGGTAGTGTGGGGGAGCAGTTAGGCTTATAAGAGGGTAGTGCAAAGTATTTGTTATACACAGAGGCAAGAAATGAGAGACACACTCTAGAATAAATCCAAGACCAATTTATAAAAATAGTTTCGATTTTTATGTAATTTTTAAGACCAAGAACACAGTCGAAGGTGAGTACTTTTGGAGTTACAATTTTGCAAAGTTCGAAAAATATATCAGAAACAATGTGGGGAAAAGCAAAAAAATGCATAGCAAAATCAGGCAATGCTTTCATGAAGTTCACCTTTTCTTTTTAGGTTGTTCTGGGGACTAGGTCCAAAGTTCCAGCAGGAGAAGTTTGCTCCTGGCCGATCTAGGATGCTCCCAGAGTGCTGAGGGACTTTGAAGCTGGTGCGCAAAGATAAAGGGGGCCACTTGAAAACGCATTGCACAGGAGGACTTACTAGTAAATGGGTGAGGCTCCTTTGAGGGAGGAGGTTGCAAGGGCTTGGGAACCGCGGGAGCACAGCTGGTTGGTTGGTACTGGGGCCTGTGAGTCCAGGTGCAGAGCAAGCAGGTCAGCCGGCGGTTGTACATCTTGAGGTCCTCGCAGTCAGGAGCAGACTACTTGAAGAGGTGACCTTGGGACAGCTGGCTCTTGGGTGTCTTGACTTTCCTCTGCAGGTGCTTGCTTCTGGTGCTTTGGGAGTCTGATGTGGACTTTTCTTCCTGGTGTTTGCCATTGGCAGTCCGGTACCCTGGATATTGGTACGCCGTGGCTCCAGTAGGTCCTGGTGTCTTCAGACTTGGTGAGAAGACAGATCTGACCATCCAGAGCTGTTGTACCTTTTCTTGCTTCGGTGCTGTGTCGAGATCGTCGGGGAGGAGCAAGTCGACAAACCATGCTGCACAGGATCGCTGCCTGCAGTGTGCAGGGGAACGATACCTTCACTCCAAGGGAGCTTCTTTGCGATTTCTTGAAGTCTTGAGGATCTCCGGGTTTCTTCTAGTCTCTCCGGTTCAGGGCGACACCAGGGAGCAATTGTCAAGACCTGTGGGCAGCAGGCAGGGTTTAGCGCCTTTTTGTTCTGCAGCAGGGCTTCAGTTCTTGTGCAGCGGGTCGTCTTTGTCCTGGTGTTCTCTTTTCCATCGAATCTGATGTTCAGGTCTTGAGGTGCCACCTAAATACTGAATTTAGGAGCATTACAAGGGGAGAGAGGTATTAGCCAATGGGCTACTTACCTTTAGGGTGTCTTTACCCTCTGTTGACCACTTCCTGTGGGAAAGGTCACTACCCTAGCCCTGAAAGGTTGTTTCGCCACCAGCCCAAGAGGATGGAAATTCAGGAGAGGAGTTCACATCGCCTGCCATGCCCTAGGACTGAGATAGGCTAAGTGGGGACCCTCCTAATCTAACAACTTTCCCACCTTTCCTCCCACCAAAAGTGGAGCAGGAAAGGGGGCTTGGCATCCCCCACTATCTGAAGGTTCCTAGTAGGATTTAAAAGGCGGCATCGCCTTTGAAGCTTCCCGCCCTAGGAAGGGCATCCTGTCATGGAGGAGGTATGAAGCACCTTTGCATGGAGCAGGCTTTGTCTCTGTCCTCAGAGTGCTGGCTCTCACTTCCATGAGGTTAGAAACATGTCTGGTAGTGGCAGACTGGTGAAAGAAAGTCTGAGAACACACCAGTGTTTGGTAGGTTTTCAGGGGTCCTTCTAAAAGGGTCTCCTGTGTATTTATTAATAAATCCAACCCTGGCATCAGAGAAGATTTATCAAGCCAAGCTGTTTGGTACCAAACATCTTGGAAATCAGTGAAGCCATCATGGAGCTAGGAAACTTGTGTTAAGTATCCAGCCCATGTACTCTTTATGGCTTCCCTGTGCACTTATAATATCTCAGAATAGATGGGACATTGTAGGGGCATATCTGCTCATGCTGATATGTCCTCTCATAGAATATAGTGATCCGTGCCTTAGGGCCAAACTCCTGCAGCAGGGGTGACTTAACTAAATCAAATGCAGTGTATAGGTGGCATTGCACACAGAGCTGTGGGCCATGTTGACTATTCAGATTTCTCTGCACCAAGACATGCAGCCTACAATGGCAGAGTGCATGGCCTTGATAAGCGGTCCCTGGGGTGGCACAACCAGTGCTGCATCCCCAGAAGACCCTCTTCAGTACCCATGCCCTAGGTACCAGGGGTACTATTTACTAGGGACTTACAGGGGTAACTGAAGTTGTGCCAATCAGGGTACAGTGTTTATTAAAGAAATCTGGCCCTGGGAACCTGGTTATTAGGGACCCAGTGCGCTCGTAGTTCGAAATCGCATCATGCAAAATGAGGCACTTTACTACATGACCCCCACACCCCAAATGAAAGAGGGTGAGACTAACCTTTCCCTACAGTCTTTATCTTCTAAGTGGAAGAACCTGGAAAGGCCATCTGCATTGGCATGGTCAGTCCAAGGTCTTTGTTCCACTGTAAAGTCCATTCCCTGTTGAGATATGGACCACCTTAATATTTCGGGGTTTTCTCCTTTCATCTGCATGAGCCGTCTGAGAAGTCTGTGGTCAGTTTGGACAAGGAAGTGAGACCCAAATAGGTATGGTCTCAGCTTCTTCAGGGACCAAACCACAGCAAAGGCTTCCCTCTTTATGGCACTCCAACGCGTCTCTCTAGTGAGAAGCCTCCTCTTTATAAAACGCTGGCCATGGCCATCATCATTGGTCTAGGATAGGACCACTCCTATCCCATGTTCAGAGGCATTTGCCTGCACTTTGAACTGCATGGTGTACTCCGGAGCCTTTAGAATGGGTGCTGAGCACATTGCTTCTTTCAAGGTGTGAAAAGCCTTTTGACAGCTCACTGTCCAGTTAACCTTTTGGGGCATTTTCTTAGAGGTCAGTTCTGTGAGGGGAGTCACAATGGAACCATATCCCTGCACAAACCTCCTGTAGTATTCAGTCAAGCCAAGAAAGCCCTGACTTGGGTCTGGGTGGTTGGAGCTTTCCAATCCAGAATGGTCTGGATTTTGAGCTGTAGTGGCTGAACTTGGCCTCCACCCACAAGGTGGCCCAAGTATACTACCTTGCCCTGCTCTGTCTGGAACTTGCTTGCCTTGATAGTGATGCCTGCTTTCTGCAGAGACTCCAGGACCTTTTGGAGGTGGATCAAGTGATCCTGCCAGCTGGAGCTACAGACAGCAATATCTGCAAGATAAGCTCTACTATAGGATTCCAACCCAGCAAGGACTTTGTTCACCAACCTCTAAAACGTGGCAGGGGTAGTCTTCAAACCAAGGGACATCGCAGTAAACTGAAAGTACCCACCTGGAGTGGAAAATGCTGATTTGTATTTTTATTTTGCTCCAGGGGTCAGATTTATCTGCCAGTATCCTGTTGTGAGATCAAAGGTACTCAGATATGTGGCTGCCCCCAGACTGTCAAATCAAATCAAAATAAGCTTTATTCGAAGTCACGAGGTGAATCATAAAAGCTACAGAAATACATCCATAACAAAATTTTAAATAGCCAAAGTACAAGTTTAAAACCGTGTACAAAAAGGTGTTCTGTATAAAAACATGAATATTAAAAAAAAAACTGTCATCACTACATAATCACTTAATTACTATTTACAACTGCTTCCTGTAATTAATAACGGCCAGCAGAAATCGTGACATTACTGCACAGATGTATAAGTTCGGTAGCATTTGCAGATAAATGAAAGCCGGGCGGCATTGTGTAAAACCCAGCTGTAATATCAAGGGTATAATGAGTTTTTTTCTCTGCCCTGGAAAGTGTTTACAGAAAAGCACAGTATGCATGGTATTCTGTGGTGAGGTAGCATCACACGTGCAATTCCCCAGGTCAGGTGACCAGTTGTTAGTAGTAGGAAAACTAATTAAACGGTGGAAACTATCCAACCGAAAACGGGTCAACACGAACCTGTGGCGCGGATTATACACATTGGCTAGATATGGTTGCATATAGAGACCAGTCAAGATCATCTGATTCCTCAACACAGTGGGTTTACAGATTTCAGAAACTAATCTGGTTTCCTCCAATAATGAGATGCATTTCAGTTTCAAGGCTTTACTTTGGACATTGGCCAGACACTCGGGACAATTGAAATATTCGGGATGGCCGAGGTCTGTCAGAAAGTTGTTTCCATATTTAAGCCAAGGGATGTTAAGGGCATGTGAGGATTTTAGACAATCGGCAATTATGGCTCGATTTAGAGTTGTATATTCAGATGACCATATTTTGTGCCATAATAGCACTGGCTGGATCCTGATCAAATCTGCTATGTGAGGGGCTCCTAGTTCGGAGTGACACACGTAGGTTGGGCTACTTTTCGGGAGAGCAAGGAGAGACCTTAAAAAAACATTTTCTTCAAGCTGGAGTATATCAATCTTTCCGTGCTCCCAGAGCTCGCCCCGTACATAGCAGTGGATCTACATTTGGCCTTATAAATTGTCATCAATTCCTTCGGATGTTTAATGCCAAGTTGTCTAGCAAAACTTAGTAGAGCCATTATCGTTTTCATAAAGTGAAGTCGCCTAGATTTAATCGCCCCTTGCCAATACCCCGATTGGTTAAAGACAATGCCCAGATATGAGAATGACTCTGTGAACTGAATTGTGGAACCATCAATAAGGATGTCACAACAGCGAGTGGCCTTCTTCCCGATCTTCATGGCGAAGGTTTTGCTAATATTAATTTTTAGCCCAAGGTTTTGCATGAACCGAGCAAACTCATTAACTAGACGCTGCAGGGCAATAGGAGTGCGGGCCATTAATACCGCGTCATCGGCATAAAAAAGAGCTGGTGTAGGCCGATGTCCCACCTGGGGTAGGTCCGCACATTTACTTGCCAATATGTCGCCTTCACTATTAATATAGAGATTAAACAGGAAGTGGGCCATTACACATCCCTGGCGTACCCCTCTTCCTATTTTAAATGGCTCAGTACAGTTGCCGTTAAGGCCATAACGGACTCTACCTCTGCCTTGGGCATACAAATCTCTAAGGAAGTTCACAATAGTGCAGTCCACGCCCATATTGGCCATGGTTGCCCATAGCATATCGTGCGCTACCAAATCAAAAGCAGAAGATAAATCTACAAAGACTAAAAACAAATTGCCACCTTTCAGATGCACGTACTTGCCAATTAATAAATCTAGGTTAATGGCCTGCTCTACAGTTCCAAGCCCAGCCCTAAAACCATACTGTAGGTCCAAGAGGATATTATTTGTTTCGGCCCAGTCCTGAAGTCGTCCTAAAAGCATGCGACCAGCCACCTTAACCAGGTAATCCAGAAGAGAAATAGGCTTGTATTGCGCTGGGTTGTTACGGTCACCCTTCTTAAATATGGGGACAATATGTGACTCGGGCCAGGTGGATACAAAACCTTGGTCCTTGCAGGCTCTGAAAAGCAAAGGAAGGATGGGGCCCCAAAGATCAGTGTTAAATTTAAACAAGTCAATAGGGATCCCGTCAGGCCCCGGGGCTTTACCCCCCTTACTTGCTTTCAGTGCCAGAACAACTTCATCCAAGGAAAACTCTGGATATCTCGAGACCTTTAAAGGTCCAGTGACATTGGAAGCGTTGGTAAGAGGGGCGGGCCGAGTGTGATCCGAAACAATAAGGGGGGGGGGATTACAATGTCTTCCTTAGGAGAATACAAATTAGTAAAATGTGCTATCCATGCGACCTCTGTGATGGCTATCTCTACTCGAGGGCAGTCTGGGAAGTTGTGGGAGGGAGAATTGATGACACGCCAAAACGTGGTATTATCATTGGACAGACTAGCATCAAGTAATCTGTTCCAAGTTTCCTCCTTCAGATTTCTTTTCCGTTGTTTAATGGCTAGTTTATAAGCTAGTCTACATTCCCGGACCTTACTGACAGATCTTGGTTGTTCAGCTAAGGCTAATTTTAAAGTTCTGTGAGTTTTTGTACATGCTGAGTCAAACCAGCCACAAACACCTGCCTTTGCTATTTTCTGCTTTGCAAGGAGCCCCTCGGCAATGCCCTTTTTTAGACGATTGAATGCTAAAATAAACTTGTGAGCCTCTGTAGTTTCATCTTGGCATACTTCAAAAGCCTCCCTCTCTTTTTGAATCAGTTTTGCTAGGAAGTTAGATGGATCCACCAGGGACCATCTTAACGCGTACCCATTACGGCGGGAAATCGCTATTTCTTCTAGTGCAGTAACCTTTAGTGCTCCTCGTGGCTGACCAGAAAGGTCAAAATTCAAGGCGACACTTTGGGGGAAATGATCGCTAATCGCTATGTCATAAATGAGAAACTCTAAGACCAGTGTTGAATTACGCTGGGGGAACAGTAGGAAGTCTATCACACTGTTATCACCCCTTCCACCTCACTATAACTGGTATACGGATTAGTTCATTACAAAAGCACAGGTTATGTTTAAAAATTAAATCATTTAGAGTATCCCCGTACTCCGAGTGGAGAAAGTGACTAATCTCGCAGTTATCAGGGGATGTCATACCACACACCTTATTAGATGACACAGGGCATATATGTATGTTAAAATCTCCGTCCCACAAGATAATTGGATCCCTGCAATTCGTTGGAAAGGCTTTCTCCAAGTCATGATCTAGTTGGTGGAGAGCTGTAATAATTTCAGATGTACATGCGTTATTATAAAAATTAACAATGGCCAGAGTTGCGTGTGCAGAGATTTGGAAAGACACAATTTGGTAGAATACTCTTGTTGCAATCACTGTAGTATTTAGAGGAGCCAGCATGTTTGATACGTAAATACAGAGGCCCCCTTAGGGTCGCCCATACTTGGACTCGATCGCTGGGCTGTGAAATGTTTTAAAACCATTTAAATGGATTGGCTCCACTGCCCAAGTTTCCTGTACACAAAGAATGTTAAACTTGGACGTGAAATCAACCCATTCGTTCGTAATACATTTATGGCGTAGACCAGCTACAGTCCAATAAAGGACGTTAAGGGCTGTTGCAGGAGACTTAACCCCCGCAGATGGTAACAGCGAAACTAGTGGGTCATCCACAAGACAAGGCCCAGGAATATCTAAAGACACAGATGCCTCGTCTATCTCTATATGGCCCCCTCTCATGCGCCAAAACAGTCACGAAACCACTCTGATTCCCCCTGCTTAATTTATCAGTAGTCTTTAGTCAATCCACACCGTTTAATGTGGAAAGACAATCAAACCTGTTATAGGTTTCAATTGGATGTTGGTACTCTTGCCGATCCCCCAGATGATGTGGGTGTACTGCTTGAGGCAGCATTTGAAGGTGGGCGGAAGGTTGATAGGAGAAGCCAGGTGGTAAGACCATAATCTGCTTAGTGGTGAGCGATGGTAGACTGGCTCTCTCAAAGATAAGTTTCACAAGATTAGGGGAAGTAAATGAGAGCATGACACAGTCGCCCTCTAAAGTTTTACTTCCTGTTCCCACCCATTTAACCCTCCTAATCATTTTCAGGTCTGCAGAGAGTGCCCCCCCCCCAAGCCCTACCCTCGCGTTCAGCCAATTTAAGGATTTGTTCCTAAGAGATTCCCATGATTCATGTACAGAAATAGAAGCACCCGGAACGTTAGCTAAAATTACTACATAAGGTGTAGCTGCAGGTGGGAGCTCTAGACAGTCCATTTTTGAAACCGGGAAAATACGCATAGTCAGTAGTTGCATGATCAGTGCGAATTGAATTATGTAAAGTATTATGTGGGATGGTGGGGCAGTTACTAGGCCCAGGTCGGGGTAGTAAAGGTTGAGGAGGGAAATGGGGGCCACACTGTGACCGGTTGGTGCTTGAATCAGCGCCGATCATGTCCCCTGTCCTGTCAGTCACTGTGTGGTAAGGTTGGTATATACCTTGAGCGTTAGGAAAAGGGTCGAAGCGTGGACAGGGTTGATCTAGAACATTATTATCTATACTGTGCTGGGGATTTGCTGATAATGACTGATTATTACCCCGCAAATCTAGTTGGTAAAGAATATTCTTCTCTATCCCTTTTAATTGTTCTGTCAGTGAACTAAATGCGACCCTAACTGACTCAGACAAGGATTGTACTAGGGCGGTCAGGGCTACATAATGAGCTTGCTGCTGTTCTTCCCCTGTTTTCTTAGGTTTTTTGGTCAATGATTGCTTTTGTGTATTCTTAGAACGTTGGCCACCCCCACCTACTCCACTAAATACAGATAAAGACGCTGAAGGGGCCTGGGACACTACAGTAGACGGGGTTTTAAAACGTTTACTTGGGGGTTGACTGGCAAGTTGAATATCAGGAAGGGCTATACTAGGGGATTTTTCGGGACACTTCTCTAGTTTCTTGTCTTCCCGCTGCCCAACTACCTGCAAACTAACAGCTCTATCAGGACTAGGACTAGAAGCAGGGTTAGGAGTGACAGTTGTACCTATTTTAGTAGGAATTAGACCCGGATGACGGGGTGGTTGTGGAGTCGGGTGTATAGTCGTTGAAGTTGTCGTATAGGTTTTTGATCTTCAGGTGGAAGTAGGCTCCGAGCTTGTCGCAGAGGTCCTGGGACGGGTGATGTCCGTGGCTTTGCCGGGGGGGCTTGGTGAATTCTTGGATGACGCTGAAACGTTCCTTGGAGTTGCTGGAGTTGGCGAGGATTTTGTTGTGGATGAATGTCCTTTTGGTGGTTCTGATGTGTTGGTGGTATTCCGTCATGGCGTTCTTGTAGGTGGTGTCGTTTTCCAGCGTCTTGTTGTTTCTCCAGTTCTTCTCCAGGCGCCTGCATGTTAATCCGTCTGTCACTTGTCTCTGGTTGTTACAAAAGTGCTTTTCTGTTATTGTTTTTGGCCCTTTTCTTGGCCAACTTCACACTGTGTGGGATATTCGCGTTTGTTGAGGTGGTGTGCAAGTTGGTCTTCCTTGGTGTTGTAGTCCTGTAGGGTACTGCAGTTGCAGCGCAGCCGTAGAAACTGCCCGAAAGGTACGTTGTCTCTGAGGGCTTTTGGATGGTGGCTGCTGTATAGGAGAAGACTATTGCAATCGTGGGTTTTTTGTAAACTGTGATGGTGAGATGACCATCTGTTAATGTAATCTTGAGGTCAAGGAAAGGGGATTTTGTTGTTCGATATAGTATTGGAGAAGCGAAGGTAAGGGTTGAGGGTGATGATCCACTCACAGAAGTTTTCACGTTTCACCCTTTCGCCTTTCCAAAATATCAGAATGTCATCAATGTATCTATGCCATAATATTAGATTGGCGTTGTAAGGGTTAGATCCATGGAAGATCTCCCTTTCGAAAGCTGCTATGGAAAGGCAAGCCAGACTCTGGGCAAATGTACTTCCCTTAGATGTCCCCTGGGTCTGGTGAAATAGTTGTTTTTTTAATTGAAAGAAATTTTCAGTTTGGGCTAGTGTGGCTCACTCCATGATGAAGCTGACTGATGTAGGAGAATCCCAGTTCTCAGATAGTAGGGCACTCTTTACCACCTCTAATGTGGCTGTCTGGGGGACGTTGGTGTAGAGTGCCTCTACATCCAAAGTGACCAGCAGGTCAATCTCATTTGTGGTGAGGATGTTCTCAATGAGCCGTAGGACATCCCTAGTGTCCTAGAAAAATGAGGGAGTTTTTTGCACCACTGGGCATAGAAAGTGGCTGCAAAAACGGGACAGAGGCTCTAGACAGGAGTTAATCCCTGACACAATGGGTCGTCCAGGTAGCGGATGGAGACCCTTGTGAATTTTTGGTAGAATATAGAAATAGGGAATCCTTGGTTCCTTGTTAATGAGGAAGTCCGCTTCGTTCCTACTAATCCAACCCTGAGTTTCTGCCGTAGAGACCATGGCAGTAATCTGTGTGTTAAGCAACCAGTAGGGTCACTAGCAGTGAGGGTGTAATAATGTTGGTTAGCCAACTGTTGGTTACATTCAACGTCATAGTCTGTAGTGGACATAATCACAGTAGCTCCTCCTGTGTCTGCTTGATTGATCTTCTGATCATTGCACAAAGAATTCACTGCCGTGAGTTCCTGGGCTGAGAGGTTGTGGAAAAGAGGTTTTTTTTATCACCTCTTGTCACTTCTTTCAGAACAGCTTGTTCGAATGTAAGAATTTTGTTGGGTACCATGCTAGCATTGGGGGTAAACTTAGATGGATTGCTTATCCCCGTCTCCATCTGTTCTTGAGTTGGTTTGTCCTGGAAGAACGCCTGCAGGCGTATCTTTCGGAAGAAGTTTTCTAGTTCACAGTTGTCCCTGAATCTGTCTGTTCTGGGCGTAGGCACAAACCCTAAGCCCTTCCTTAAGACTTTTGTTTCCATCTCGGTAAGAGCCCTGGGAGATAAATTAACTATGATTTTTTTTTTCCTGATTGACTCTGGGTCTGCACTGTCTGTTGTTGTGACTCTTGCCATTGTACCCGTTTTTGATTTCCTCGTCCGTGACCTCTTCCTCTGCCCCAGCCTATGTCTAAAAATGAAGGGTTAGGAGTATGAGGAAAGAATTGTTGTGGGCTCTGTGGGAACATGGGGTATTGCCAATAGGCATGTGCTTGATATGGGGGCATCCCATACCCAAAGACAGGTGGACCTTTTCTTGGTCCATTGCTGCCCCAGCTGTCATTGCTAGAGTTGCTGTTAGATGAGGCGTGTCTCCTATGTGAATTTTGACTTTCGTCTGATTAAATATCACCTCTGCTTGGCGTATAGGCCTCTTTAAGATAGGGATACACTTTCTCCTTCTCAAACTTTTTTATGTCCGTTTGTAATTTGTTGATCTTTTGTTTCATCAGGTAATCGTTATTCTCAGTAATTTCACTATTGATCTCCGCTAATTTGGTTTTGTAAGCGGTTATCAATATTCGTGTCCTGAGTGCCCCTTCCGCTATCTGGATTTTAATCAGTAGTGTGCCTGCTAACCGTTTGGCGGTGTTTATAATCAAAATCAGCCAGTCCCTGGTGCACTTCCATGCAACCAGAGACCATTCCCTCTTGAAGGGGGCATCTTCAGAAAAACCTAATGGGCTACACAAAGGTGTCCCATTCTTTGTTGACTCCGATGTTATTGAGGCCTCTGATCTCGGGGAGCACGTCAACCTCTGTGCTCTTTGTCCCTTACTAAAACGTCTAGGACGTTCCAATATGGCGCTCACGTTTGTGCAGGCTTTATTGCTAGCCCCTGTCTTTCAGTCCCTGACTAACACTCCTGGGACGTTCCAATATGGCGCTCACGTTTGTGCAGGCTTTATTTCTAGCCTCTGTAGTTTCAAATCCCTGCCCGCGTTTCCCTCTCACCTGCCTCTACTCTTTACTTATCCGCCGCCGGCCACTCCCTACATGGCGTGCTTGACCGGCTTTTACCGCAAGGCTGGGTTCTAGAGCTGACCCTTTTGTCAAATGCGCGAGTATTGAACCGCACCCCCCTCTAGCCCTTACACTCTTCCAATCTGGTAGAGCGAGGGTAGGTCGTCCAGCTTGCGAGCCTCTTCAGAACCGTGAGTAAACCGCCACCGCAGCTATACATAAAGATACTACTTGGCATGTCGCTACTGTGATATACGCTTGGGAATTTCTTTTTCTCCCCCACGCCACTATTGAGCTGTACTTTTTTATGAGATACTGCTGCAGGTTTACACTTTTGATTATCCTTTCTTCCTATACTAGGACGCTACAATTTAGCGTTCCCTCTGCCAGCACTTGATGTAGTTGGTTACCCACCCCAACTGGGTTAGTCTTGAATCTTGTTTTAAATCATGGTGTTTGATAAGTCCCCCTGCCTCCTTACGCCTCTAGATCTGCCACCTGTCTGTCACTCTCTTCTGCCTTTCCACTACGCCTCATACGTACCTATCTACTAACAGCATGGTAAGAATTCTACTGCATGCTGTTTTGTATTGAGAATGTTATTTATGTATGTTGTTATATCTTTTTAGGTCGGTATTACCACAAGGTACTTCACGTTTCGGTTGTTCTAGTGCTTGGTTTACCCTTTATACTAACTGGTTGAGGACAAGGCAACATTTTCAGCCAGATCTCATGCCTGGATGACCCTAAACTCCTATAAAACACTCGCACCTCAGAAATACTTCAATCGGGGCTATCCTAAATCAATAAAAATAAAATTCCTAAGGCATAGATTGGGCATTTTTCCGTGTACTCAGCACCTTCCACCTTGGCTGAGGGCATCAACCCAAAGCACTTGCAGGCTGTGCAATACAGAACAAGGAGATATTCTGCACTTAATCTGCACATGTAAGGAACTGCAACAAAAGAGGTCACAGCTGCTAAAGGCCCCCTTTAAGCAGAAAGCAATGGTTTTCAGTAACTATGCAAATAAAAAATAAACTTGAAACCTTTATACTAACTAGGACGCCAACCACTGTGTAGATAGACATTTTACTTCATGCCCTGATGAATTGCAAATTGATCACTTTGGTGACAAACGCAGCAAGAAATATTTTGACCTTTTTGTATTAGCAACCCCTAAACATCATGTTGGTGGTAGGCTAATCTTGATTTCAGCTGGACAAGTAGACTCCATGATTAAAACTTTTCTAGAGTACTACTTAGTCTCCTTTTAATTTTCCTTACACTATTCATACACTTTATACACTCATCTACACTCCACGGCCCTACACTTACACTTCACAATACGGCTTGGGAACAAAAGATCTCTGATAAAGAGCCCCTCAAAGGGTGCCCGTCGGGCATTCCAGCGCCGTCCTGATGAGGAGCAAGCCCCGTGATGAAGCATGACACCCAGCCAGGTGTGTGAGGGCCCTAGTTCCAAAAGGAGGAGACTCCGGCTCCAACCTTTGGACATATATAGACATACATATGGTAGATCCCCCAGAGTCCAATACTGCTCTTATTGACCTTGTAGTTAAATTAGATCATCGGCTTAATGAGTGGAGACGAGAAAAAGGGAATTTTGAACCCAAGTTGTTTATGTATAAAGATAAGAGAGCAGACACCGACAAAAGCTCAGAAGAACCTGAGCCTATGCAAATAGGTAGTGTCAGGGGCCCTCTGAGTGACTAAGAGACAGCGGCGTAGGGATAAGAAGTTTTGCCTTTATTGTGAAAAACAAGGACATTTCCTATGTGACTGTCCAATAAAACCAAAAAGGCGCAGTGAATTGGGAAAGTGAAGAGCCCGAAGACTATGGAGACAAGCTCTTCGGGTGGATCAGGACTAATAGTCTCCCAACTTCTAGCCCAAAATCATGCCGTATCCTCCCTTCATCATTTTCTGATAACAGCAAAACTACTTTGGGGAGATCAGACAACAGATGTTCAGATTATGAATGACTCTGGTGCAATAGGAAATTTTATTGACATTCAATGGGTCAAACACATGGATTTACCTGTGGTTCCAAAGTCCGTAATGGATGAAGTAAAAACTATTGACGGGAGTAATATAAAATCTGGCCCCGTCACTCATGCGACAGCTGAACTGGAACTCCGTATGTTAGGCTGACATTGGTGGGTGTGGGAAGTTGGGACTTAACTTCTTATCTTGCATCTCGCCCCTGCGGAAACAACAGGTGAGAATTACAGTTTGGCTGTTCTGGCAGCTCAGGACATCGGACTGGGTCCTCTCTCTCCTCTGTTTGTGCTCCCTTCTCATTGTCATCCACCCTATCTCTTCTGAGGTGGCCAGGTGGCCTGCCACCTCTGCACCTTCTCAAATGCCATGAGGGCTACCTGGAGATCCAGTCTGAAAGCCCTCTTGCCTGCTTTTAGGTTATTCTGCTTGCAGAGTTTCAGCAGCTCAGCCCTGTTGGGGGTCTCAAAGTTGCATGGCTCTATCTCCATGGTGCAAAAAAGGAAGATCGGGCACTTAATTTTAGAAAAGGGAGAAAATTGCCAATGGAAAAACTAAGGAAGAATTTAAAAAGGGGTCACTATGATGTCAAATTATTTAGGTGGGATTTTTGTGTTAACACAAATCACTGTATAGTACTGCACAAACACCGCTGAACACCAGTGTGAGAAATTAGGTTTTTGGTTAACTGAGTGTGAGCACTGGTCAAGCAACAGCCGCAATCCCTTGCAGAGTAAACCAAAAACAAGTTACTAAATTAACCTGTGCTTAACCCTTGGCACAAAAAAGCAGTCAGGCTTAACTTAGAGGTAATGTGTAAAGAAGTATTTATGCATCACACAAATGGTAATAAAGAAAAAACATAACACAAGAAAAATCCCAAACCAATTTAGAAAATAGAATACATTTTAATAAATCATTTGACACCAAAACAACACAAATCCAATGAGTAGTACTGGAGTTATGAAATTTTAAAGTTTTTATTGAAAAATAGCGCCTAAAAGACCCAACCATTGACTTTTAGTTGCGCAAGACTAGTTTAAAGTAAAGAAATATGGCTGATCGCAATAGCGCTCAGTTCGGATACAAGAAGTGGATTGGGCCTGGTCAGCGCTTACCTTCGGACGGATAAGAATTTTCAAGAAAAATGTTCTGAGAAAAAATGTCTTAGGTAAAGGTAACGTTCAGTAGGATAAGGCTGCAGGAGGTGTCCGTGCAGGGAGCATTGTCATCCGATGGCCTTTGGTTGAAGCTGCGGTGAAGTTTTCTATGTTCGGGCTTGGTCACCAAAATGTACGTTAAAAATCTCCAGCGGGATGAGACAGAGGGCTGTAGCCAAATACAGTTCCACGAGGCCGGATACCCCTTGGGTAAAGGACCGCTGAAATGGATTTGCTGCTGTGTAGAAGAACGTAGCAGGAATCGCCATGAAGTTAATCTGACCGGCGATGCACCTCGGGCTGATAGGCAAGCAGTTTGGTCCCAGTCTCCTTCTGGTTGTCAGAGCAGTTTTTGGCCAAAGTTCTTTTTAAGTCCTAAGTTTTGGGATTTTGCCATCTGGGCACCCTTAGCACCACAGCGTCTAGGACTTCTTTGGGGTTCAGGACGCACACAGGCTGGGTCCAGGTGCAGGTTCAAGATGATGGGAGCCTTTTATGTTCCTGTTGCTCTGTACAGGAGGCCAGCAAACTAGCCCTTGGAGTCACTTCTGGTAGTCCTGGGTGCAGATGAATATGTAGGGCTCAGCAGCAGGGCTGGCCTCTGAGGATGCAAGGCAGGCTCTAGGCACCAAAGCAGTCCTTCCAGGTACAGCAGCAGTCTTACAGAGTGCACAGCAGGTCACAGCAGCAGGCAGTCCTCAGAGTACTTCCTCAGGTTCAATAGTGAACTGAAGAGTGGGCCTGAAGGTCCTATTTTTATACTCTGGTGCCCTTCTTCTGGAAGGTAGGAGAAGCTTCTGGAAAGGGTCTTTGAAGTACATAGACTTTCCTGACACCCCTGCCCTGACTCCAAGCTAGCTTGAGTAACAATACAGGGTCGTTAGTCATTTTGTGTGAAGACAGATCACTGGCTATTGGAATGTAAGTGGGGCTGTGCTCAAATGCGCCCTTCTTCCTGACAGAAGATGGCCTATTGAGGCACACCTAATTCCTCTATTGTGTGACTGTCTGGGATTAATTCACAGAGTCTTAACTGTCAGCTACATCCAGTCACTTGACCCAAGACCGGCTGCAGGCAAAAAGTGCTATGGGCAGGAAAATGAAAAAAAATTTAAAGTGACATTTTCAAAATTGTAATGAAATCCGACTTTACCATTAAAGAGGGTTTATCTTTACAATTCCATACATACCAAACATGACATATCTACCTGCTCCCTACGGCAAATTACAGCTTATTAAATATTGTAAGGAATCCTCAGAGTGTTCTCCTGTGCGAGGGGTAGGACTCACAGTAGTGAAAAATGAATTTGCTAGTTTTTTACTACCAGAACTTGTAAAATCTAAAAATACCAGTCTATCATTTTAATTACACACCATCCTGCCCCAGAAGCTACCTAGAACCTACCTTAGAGGTGACTTGAATGTAATAAAAGGGGAGTTCAAGTCTTGACAAGGCGGTTTTAATGCCAAGTTGACATGGCAAGTTAAACCTGCATTCAGGTTGCAAAGGCAGGCCTGGGACATGTTTAAAAGTACTACTTAAGTGGGTAGCACAGTAAATGCTGCAGTCCCCCTGGTAGCATTTAATGTCCAGACCCTGGGTATATGATATACTACTGTACAGGGGACTTACAAGTAAATTAAATATACCAATCAGATATATCCCAATGAAACCATATTTAGGGGAGTGAGCACAAGCACTTTAGCACTGGTTAGCAATTGTAAAGTGCACAGAGTCCTAAGGCCAACAAAAACTAATTTCAGCAAGAATTGGAGGTAAGTAGGCAAATTGTTTGGTGGAAGACTACCCTAAGGCTGATACGTCCAACTGCTTTCCACACGCCTAGCTCTTAATTACTGCATCAATTTTCTGGCTCCCCTTAAGCTAACACACACGCATATCATCTTTAATTAAAGAAATACCTCCACAAACATCACACTTAACCTTTACACTCAGCAAGATTCAACAGAAATGTACATCAGCCTGGGACTAATTTACCCCACCATCATCGTTGTACCAGAGTAACCTAAATTACTCATTCCCCTTACACACTATTCAACCAATGATTGCAGGCTGCCAATGCCATTCTGCTGGAAGTGAAATCACTTATGTTCCCATCTCTACAGTAAGTGACACGATACGGTACAAACCTAGCTCTGATACAAACCGTAATGGCTTCGAACCCAAACTTTCACTAAATGCGAAGTCACTTAGATTCACCTTGGACACCAACCTCACCCTCTGGGAAGACATTGCCAAAAAAACGCAGATGGTCTGCTACTAGCTCTCTCTTCTAGTGAAAGTCAAACATTTTCCTCCAGAAAGTGATGTCAGAACTGCTACTCAAGCCGTCGTACTCTTGCATCATGATGTTGGTAATACCCTTCTCCATGGCCTTTCAAATGCCACAATGACTCCCCTTTGGGGCATCCTGCATGCTGCTGCAGGTGTCATCCCGGGACTGAAGTATAAGCTCATATTACTCCTACCCTGATGGAACTCTACTGGCTCTCCTTGCAGGCCCTTATCTTCAAAACCAGCTGCATCATTTACAAAGCTATCCTGACAAACACCTCTACCTATCTTGCAGACAAGCACACCATCTCTGGTGCATCTCAACACACACCCAGCCAGGATACCATCAGACTACAGACTAAGACAAGATAGCAGGCCTTTTCTATTTATGCACCAAGGGTCTGGAATAACATTCTCATATCCATCAGGACCACTCCGGTGCTGCTACAATTTGGGAAAGAGTTGACGACTCACCCCTTTAAAGAACACAGCATCACAAAGCCTAAACCATCCTCAACCCTGCTCCATCTGCTCTTCCTTGTTGACTTTATGCTCGTCTTTGACCATGTACAGACTTCTGATGCTTTTTAGCTAGGTTCTGCATTCTCACAACCCAAAGAACTAACGACCACTGTAGGAATTGATCATTTTTAACGGATTCACCACCACTGATTTTTGCCCTATCAATCAATTAACAGCATTTGTAAAGCGTAACACTGTCACCCCTAGGGGTATCTGGGCGCTGTGTCTCTGTTGAAGAGCCAAAGCTGCAGTCTCTCTCGGAAGTCCGCCAGTGAGGAGGCTGTACGGAGCTGGAGGGGAAGATCTTTCAGGTTTTGGCAACGATGTAGGAGACGGAGCGGCCACCGCTGCAGCTGTGACAGATGCGGGGTGTGTGCGAGGGCGAGTAAAGAAGAGCGCAGGTGTCTAGTGGATTGGTGGAAGTCCAGTCAATAGTTGATGTAGGCAGGTCCTAGGTCGTGGAGGGGTTTGTAGGCATGCGTGAGGATCGTGAACTGGCAACTCTTCTGGATGGGGAGCCAGTGGAGGTCTCTAAGGTGGAGGGCGATGTGGTTTCGTTTGGAGAGGTGGATATGACAACGTAGAGGGGGTTTCCGTAGTCAAGGCGGCTGGTGACAAGGGCTTGAGTGACCGGTCTTTCTGGTGTTGGTTGGAATCCATCTGAAGATTTTGTGGATCATGCGAAGTGTGTGGAAGCAGGAGGAGGTGACTTTGTTGACTTGTCGTTTCATGATCAGTTGGCTGTTGAGGGTGATGCTGAGGTTACGTGCATGGCCGGTCGGTGTGGGTGTAGATCCGAGTTCTTCAGGCCACCAGCTGTGGTCCCATGCATAGGTGTTCTTCCCGAAGATCAGTACTTCAGTTTTGTCGGAGTTGAGTTGGAGGCAGTTGTCTCTCATCCATTTGGCTACATTGGTCATGGCATTGCAGAAGTTGGTTTTGGTGTTGGGAGGGGTCCTTGGTGAGCAAGAGGATCTGTTGGGTGTCGTCTGCGTAGGAGATTATGTTGATTCCATGGGATCTGACGACTCCTGCGAGAGGGGTATGTAGAGGTTGAAATGTTGAACAGGGTGGGGCTGAGGGATGATCCTTGTGGTACTCCGCATATGATGTCTATTTGTTTGCAGTGGCTTGACGCCGATGTAGGACGCAACGTATCCGGACATCCTGGTGCGGCCCCTGCCCCTCAGGCCCGCAGCAGAACACTTCGGGCACGCCTGGCGAGGATTTGGGGGCGCTCGCTGTCCGCGCCTCGCAGGAAAACGGAGTTTTGAGCTGCCGGGAGATCCTCGAGCGGAGCGCTCCCAAGATGGCGGCCGCGGCCTGTGCCGGGGACTTCTGAGCGCGGAGGCAGAGGGTGAGGCGACTGCAGCCCCTGGACGCCGTCGCGACCCCTGAAGCTAAGCTACTGGCCGAGCCCTACCGTGCCTGCGGCGAGGGGGGGACCGTGAGAGGAGAGGAGTTGGCGAACGATCTTCCTGCGTGTGCCTGGCCCTAAGATGGCGGCCCTGGGCGCTCCGAGCGCACACAGAAGGTGAGGAGCCCTGCAGACCTAGCGAGTAGCTGGAGGGGGCCTCGATACTGTTGAGGCGGTGGTCCGCGCTGTGCAGCTGGTTGGGCCCCATCACGTCCCCGGAGACCACTGGGAGCAGGTGGAGGGGGCGCGAGAGACACTGCGACACTGCGGCCCTTGCCCCCAGACAAAGGCTGCGTGCGAGTGAAGGTGCCCCAGTTCAGAGTGCGGGGTCGGGAGTGCAGAGCCCTGTGGACCTTAAGTGTGACTGGATGGGGCTCTGCTCCTATTGAGGCTGCGCCTCGTGTGCTGTGGCCGTCTGGCTCCTATCTTTGCGGCACGGGACGGCGAGAACGCGAAGTTAAGGTCCCAGAGGAACTGTGACGAGCGACTCACGGGAGGTGGTGTCCCCTGAGTGGAGTCTGGGTGGTGACTGCAGGGCCTCCGCATGAATGGGACGAGGCGGATGAGTGGCCTGCAGACACATGAGGCCTTGAGGGGCTCCGGGATCTGGACGGGCGTCGGACATTGCGGACCTGGTGAACTGTGAGTCCCTGTACCGGCTGGCCCGTGCGCTCACATGAGATTTGAGCTCCGAGACTCCTTGCCATATTGGGGGCCGTTGCGGAGGCCTCAGGACCGGGGCTGAACACGACCGCCGAGGGAGGTGGAACTGGACACTGAGCGAGGGGCCTGGTCGCACACGCGGTGCCTGGAATAACTCGCTGCCCCCTGCTGAGACGCCTCGATGGGCCGAACATCCAGACGAAAGGGGTTCGAGGTTCCGCGGCCAGATGAACCGGACCACCACACGGATGAGGAAGACAGCACGACGGGGGGACGCGAGGAGAGAACATCGGATGATCCCACCCTGGCTGACATCATGAAGGCCATCACATCCTCAAGAACAGCCCTAGAGGCAAAAATTGATGCCATAGGAACTGATCTCACCTTACTAAAGGACGATCACCGCAAACTTAAAGAGCGGGTGATGACCAACGAGAATGCTGTAAAGGACATTCCGGACAAAGTTACCACCCTACAGCATGCGCTGAACGCGATGGAAACTAGAGTAAAAGTGCTGGAGATGAGAGCCGAGGATAGCGAAGGCCGGTCCCGAAGGAACAACCTTCGCATAGTGGGGGTTCCGGAACGAGAGGAAGGGGCTGATGCTGTCCAGTTCCTGGAATAATGGCTCCGAACGGAGGTGGCCTTGGAGGGCCACTCCCCCTTTTACGCCCTGGAGCGAGCCCACAGGGTCCCGGCCAGACCACTTAAGCCTGGCGCTCCCCAGCGCCCGTTTGTGGTGCGGTTACTATCCTACCGGGACGGTGATCACCTCCTGCAGCAGGCCCGGGAGAAGCAGTCCCTCCAGATAGGGAACAGCAAGGTGATGATTTTCCCCGACTATACTAGGGAAGTGCAGAGACAGCGATCTTTCTTTTTGGCTGTTAAACGGAAACTTCGCCAATTACATCTCCCCTACGCCATGCTGTTACCGGCTCGGCTCCGAGTGACTGCGGATGCGGAGACACGTTTCTTCCTTGCCCCACAGGATGCTTGGGACTGGCTGGACACGCGGGGCGCGGCTGGGCCGCGCTCTCCTGCTCTGGATTCACCCCGTCGACGGCAGTCTCCTGCTTTGGCTCCTCGGAGGTCCCCGTCGCCTGCAGGTCGGAGTCAGGAGCGCTCTAGAGCGGTTTGGGCGGTGGCGGAGATCAGTCGGGGTTCGTGAGCCCAGCCAGCGTTGTCACAGACCCAGAGATGGCGGGATCTGGGAGTTCAGGGACAAGCAGTGTTCCAGGAACCTTAGACGCGGACCTCCCAGCTGTCACTCCGCAAACGGCAGACGACATGTTTGGCTGAGTGTACCCCAAGTACTATATTGAGGGGGTGGCATGCAGCTGTTTGATGATGTTTTCTATTATATATGCGGGCTTGAGGCTGACTGATGATGTATCCATATTTTGGGGTCTCCCATGAGTTCTATGGACATGGGAGGGAGAGCCGGGAGGGTCCTGGGTCCGGCGGGGTTGGTCTGCGTTCTGCCGCCTCCATGACTTGTTGTTTGAGTGCTTTTGTTTGGATGGGGACTTGTTTGTGTGCGCCTGTCCTGGGGAATGGGAGTTGGGGTTTGTTTTTTATTGGGGAATACTGGGTTGGGGTCAGGCATGTCGCTCTACGGGGTGGGTATCGAGAAGGTCAGGGGATTGAGCCATGGGTTCCGCCGTAGGTATCAAATGTATAACCTGGAACGTTAGGGGGATGCACACTATGACTCGCCGACATAGAATACACGCTTACCTGGTGAGAAGGGGGGTACACATTGCATTATTGCAGGAAACTCATTTGACACAGAAGGAGGGAGAGGCGTTGCAGCGTCGCTGGAGAGGACAGGCGTTCCACACCGCATACTCGGCGTTTGCCAGGGGGGCCTTAATTTGGGTGAGGGCGGGGATCCCCTTTCAATGTGTCCAACAAATCATAGACCCGGGGGGTAGGTATGTAGTGGTGACGGGACGACTAGATGGCCGAGACATCACAGTAGGGAGTGTATATGCCCCCAACGTAGATCAGCCCTCATTTCTGGTGCAACTTTCACAGACATTGGCGCAGCAGTTGACTGGGGCTGTGCTATTGGGGGGAGACTTCAATAGCATTGTTGATACTGACCTGGACCGCTCACATCCGCCGCTCCCTGACGCCTCAGCCCACAGGGTCGTAGAGGCCAGACGAGACTGGCAACAACACTGGGGACTGACGGACACCTGGAGGGTACACCACCCGTTGGAAAGAGACTACTCCTATTTTTCGGCCTTACATGAGCTCCACGTGCGCTTAGACTATATTCTCTGCTCCCCGGATGTACATGCTATGATTACTCTGAGTGAATACTTAGCTCGGACGGTGTCTGATCACAATCCCCTGCTAATATCCTTGAACTGGGTGAGAACTAGGCCCTCGATCCCCACCTGGCGACTTCGCCTGGAAGTGTTAGAAGATCAGGTATTCCGGTCGACCATAGGTACGGCCATAGAGGACTACTTCCTACATAATGCTGGCACAGCTAACAGCCCCCACAAGGAGTGGGACGCTTTTAAGGTAGTTATCAGAGGTCGCTGTATAGGAGAGGCGTGGGAGTGCGGAGGGTCCTCAAGGATGAGGTGTTGGCAGCGGAACAACGGCTCCGACGTGCGGAAAGGGATAGGCCCGAAAGAGTAGACAGACAGGCAGATCTCCTGGAGGCCAAGGAGGCCCTGGCAATACAGGTAGAACGGTTGAGATGCTTTGATTATAGGGCATACACGCTCGGGCGCATGCGGAGAGGGACAAATCTGGGGCGCTTCTGGCTTGGTTGGCCAACCCGGCGCGCAGAGGGTCAGTGATCTTAGAAATTCGGGGACCTGATGGTTTGAGCCACTATGGCCAACAGGGCATAAACACCCAGTTCCTGGACTACTACACCTCCCTGTACCGGAGCCAGCTAGAATCGGGGGCGGCGGAGGATGCGGGATTCCTAGATGATATTGCTCTGCCTCAAATTAGTGCAGACGCAGCGAAGACCCTGGGTCGGGACATTGAGCTAGGTGAGATTAAGAAAGCCATAAAACACATGGCCAGGAACAAAACTCCTGGCACGGATGGCCTCCCGGTTGAGTTTTATTCTACCTACTCGGACACCCTCTCCCCTCGTCTGATGGCTCTATATAATAGGTCAAAGAGGGATGGGTGTTTGCCGGACTCGACGAAGGAAGCAGTAATTATACCGCTCCTAAAGCCGGATAAACCGGCCTGGGACCGCACGGCCTATCGTCCCTTGGCCATGCTCAATTTAGATTACAAAATATTGAGCTGCGTTTTGGCCGATCGTCTGCTGATCCATATGACCACGCTTATTCATGCAGACCAGTCGGGTTTTATCCCGTCCCGCAACACAGCCATGAATATACGGCGGCTGTTTCGTCTGTTAGATGCGACCACCTATGACAAGGAGGAGGCATGTATCTTATCGATTGATATTGAGAAAGCCTTCGATAGCCTTGAGTGGCCATATCTCTTTAGGGTCTTGAGAGCGTTTGGCTGGGCGAGGAATTTGTGGCGTGGAAGGCAATACTATACAAGAGCTCCACTGCCAGGGTACGCATGGGAGGAGTGATTTCAGAGGCCTGTGTAGTGGGTAGAGGCACGAGGCAGGGTTGCCCGCTGTCTCCCCTGTTGTTTGCGCTGGCGGTGGAGCCTCTGGCAGTGCACGCGAGATCGGGGCGCTACTACCGGGGATTGGATGTGGGGAACCGAACTCCATTCATAGCACTATATGCAGATGATCTGTTAATGTTCCTTGCCAACTCGGCGGACGATCTGCAGGGCGCCAGGGTCTTGTTGCACAGGCTGGGAAGGGTAGCGGGCCTTAAGGTCAACTGGAACAAGACGTGCTTGTTCCCAACGCGGTCCGGACGGAATGCTCCCCCGAATGCGCTGGATGTGAAGTGGGAAAGTAGGTGCCTGACCTACCTGGGGGTTCGCGTGTATCACGCGGCTGCGGATGTGTTGGATGGTAACATAGGCCGGGCGATACGGAACACCAGAAGTGGCTTTGATTTTTGGGGGACCCTTCCTTTCTCGCTAGCGGGGCGGGTGGCGCTCCTGAAAATGGTTACACTGCCGCGCTTGCTTTACTACTTTGGCGCGCTACCACTGTGGATCCCGAGGAAATTTTTTACTCTCCTTAACACCATGATCACAGGATTTCTATGGGGTTCTGGGAGGCGCAGAGTAGCACTTACCACCATGATGAGGCCTAGAGGAGAGGGAGGATTTGCTGTGCCGGATCTAGAGGCCTACTATCACGCAGCCCAAATACAATGGTTCACGAAGTGGGTGGCTGGGCGGCTCCGTGATGAGGAGGGTATTGAGACCACAGACCCGACCCTACATCAACTTGCCCGCGTACTGATGCGGCTCCCACTGCGTGAAAAGGAGGCCCCCGAGAACCTATGGGCGATGCGCAGGTGTTGGAATCGGGCGGCCCGGAGGGCCTCACGGGGACCCCCGTACGCGCCCGAGATTCCATTGCTGCTTTGTGAGACATTACCGCATGGGGGGGACTGGCAAGGGTTGCGGGTTTGGAGGGAGGCGGGGATCTCCGCCATAGGAGACCTTTATGAAGATAATACCCTGCTACCCTTCAATGATTTGCTAGAGCGGTATGAAATTCCTAGGGGGGACTTCCTTCTGCACGCTTCCCTAACAACAGCCATTCGTAAGCATTGGCAGATGGGGATGACAGAACCAGCGATTTCCCTGCCTTGCCAATATGTGGTGACCGCGGCTGGGACGGTCAAGGCAGTGACTTGCCTCTATAGGCGACTTACTCAGGAGTTGCGACGCCCTCTAGATAGCCTGCGCCTTAAATGGGAGATAGTTCTTGGTGTGCCCATCGAAGAGAAACCATTGGGAGCGATGGTAGAAAGAGCATGGAAGAGTACCAGGAACGCGAGGTTCCAATTAATACACTTCTTTGTCCTCCACCGAGCGTACCTCACTCCTCATAAAATTAACGAATATTTTGGGACCAGAGCGGTTTGCCCGAGATGTAACCTAGACAATGCCGAGTTTTTACACATGTTCTGGATCTGTCTATCACTACTGGGGTTTTGGAGGGAGATACTGACACTGACCAGACTGAATGACATAACGGACCGGGACATCGAGCTGACTCCGGGGACTTGTTTGTTACACTGGTTCCCTCACACTGCCAAGAACAAGATCACCAGTAAATTTATCGATCTAGGACTAGTATTGGCCAAGCGAGAAATTACCTGTCATTGGAAGGCGAGCACTCCCCCCAGTGTCTTGAGGTGGATGCGGGAGCTTACAAAGTGGGCGGATAGTGAGGGTACCTTTCGGCTCCAAATGGCCCACAGAACGGGTAACGACAAGACATTGGAGGCCGCAAAGGCGTGGGTGGCGTTGGTGGAGGAGCTCAAGCGCCCGAGTGAGGATGATGATGAACCCCCTGTCGACTGAGTAGGATAATAAGTGGGGCCAGACACTCTGCCTCAACCAAGCTTCCCCCAGGCCTTCTAGCGGGTTGGCGGATAAAATTACCATGCGAGGGTACACGTCCACCCTCTAGCTTGACCCTACTGAGCGGGTACTGGGATGTTAGACTACCTGACAGACGGACTCTGTCTCTCCACAGGAGTTTACATGGGTGAGCGGCATGCCTGGGGGGAGGGATAGGGAGGTGGGTGGGGAAGAGTTGCGGGAGAGGGAGGGGGACTGGGAGGGTGGGTGGATTGGTATGGTTATTTCATCTCTTATTGGTTTCCTGTGGGCCCTCATCGGATTTGGCTTGAAGGATGTGAAATATTTATTGCTGGGACGTGGAATATGATTTATTTGCAGATCCTGGTTGAGTTGACAGATAATGCCACCAATGTTTGCTACTTACGTGGACTGCCCAAAACAGAGGTAAATGAGACATGCACAGCAAATGCCGACATGTAGGGGTGGATGGTTGACTGTCTGCACGTTGGCATCCAGTGTGCATTTATCAATGTATGCTCACTGTCCCCATACAGTGATTGCTTGGTTTGTAACGTCAACTGAATAAAATTTGTTTACAAAAAAAAATGATGTCTATTTGTTTGCTGGCTTTAGACCTCTGTGCACTTTACCCCTTCTAACCAGTAGTGAAGTGCCTGTGCTCCCCCTTTAAACATGGTTAAATAGTTATACTCTTAATTGGCATATTTAACTTGCCTAGAAGTCCCTAGTATATGGTACCAAGTTTACCCAGGGCCTGCAAGTTAAATGAATGCCACTAGTGGACTGCAGCCCCTATTGTGCCTTCCACTACAGTGGTAGTAGAAACTTGGCATCTGATAGAGACATCTACTCACAGATTCCTTAACTTAGAATTTCCCCCAGGCGCCAGTCTGGATCCGGAGACTTTTAAGGAGTACTTCTGCTCGCCGAGGGACGGAATCGCATGGCTCCGCTCTGATGTCGTCCACGGAAATGACGTCAGTGGAGCCAAATATGTCCCTCCCAGCGCACTGACGCCAGTTTTCTTCTTTTCCGCGCTTTTCCGCGGATCCAGGAGAAGTGGTTCCTCAGGCCTCTTTTTGTTTTTTGGCGTTATCGACGCCTTTCGCATCCGTAACAGTGTGCTGATGCCTTCGGGCTTCAAGGCGTGCGAGACCTGTACGTGGCAGATGTCGGCAATGGATCCGCATGTCATTTGTATGTGGTGCTTGGGCTAGCACCACGACTCCGAGGAGTGTGACGCCTGTAAGAGGCTGAAACCAAAGTCCTTGAGGGAACGCCGGATGAAGTTGCTGTCCGCCCGGATGTCCCGTTCGGAGTCTAAGCAACGTCTATCCCCATCCCGTGCTGGGGCGCAGTTCGCCCTCCACAGGTAGGCACAAGAAGTTGAAGTCATGGAGGCCGTTGGCCTCGCATAGCCATGATGCTGGTGCCCGTTCCTACCGGTCTTTACCCGAGACGGCTCCACAGCAGTCGACCCTCACCTATCCACCATTTCCTAGTGAAGGGCGACTAGGTCCCAGATGGAAGCCTATTTTCTGGCTTTGCATGCCATCTTTGGGTCAATCTCTCTCCCTGGTGCCCCTTTGGGCCCCACCGAGGTGGTAGGCACTCTGATTAAGGGATTGCCGGCGGGTTTGCCCTTGGCGCCGATTGAGTATCCTGGCTCTGTTTCCAGAATCGTTGCGACATTGGGACTCAGTCCAGTGGTGCTTCACATTGAAACATCAGGACGAAGCACAGCTATGACGTCAGTAATTAGTCAGGTCGGGCTTCCTGTAATGACGTCTCCGACTCAACGCCGTCCCACGGCGCAATCTCCCATAGCAGTAGACGTCGATTCGATGCCGTCCCGACACCACTCAGTGGAGACGCCCTTGGTGTCGATTTGGCGCCGTCTCAACATTGTTCGATGCCGGAATCGCCTTTTCCATTTCCTCTCCACATAGGGGATGAGGCTCCTGCTGATTCAAACTCTCCAGTGTTGAGGGAGGATTCTGCACATACTGGGGGAGTTGAGCACTTGGATGGTCTTGGACGACCTCTGGCAGAAGGTTCTTTAAACTTTGGAGGGCACATTAGTCTGCAACATTCCCCTGCCTATGACTTGCTGTCACCCCCCAGAATGGCGATAGAGGCAAGTGCAGCGTTTGCTAGGGTCATTCGCAAAGCTACTGATATTTTAAAATTCCAGCCTCCTGTTGTGTCTCTACCTTCAGATACCTTGTTGGATCTGCTCCACCAAGGCAGCATAAATGTTGAGCCTTTGCTGCCCTTTGGTGAGTCGTTTTACGACATCCTTCTAGGGACTTGGGCAAGACCTTCTTCGGGAGACTCTGTGGAGCGTGCCATCGCACACCATCATCGACCTGCTCCGGATGATCCTGTCTGTCTGTCCCTACGCCCTAGGGCTCAAGGGCTGGTTGTTGAAACGGCTTCAGCTTCCCTGCGTTTGCATTCTCCTCCATTGCTTCCTCAGACTATAGAATCCCGGAGGTTGGAGACATGTGGCCGAAATTTGTTTGCATCCACTAGCTTGGCCCTCAGGTTTTTAAACAAATCCTGCGTGTTCGGACGGGCTTCCTTTGCCCTTTGGGATTCTGTTGAGCGTCTCCTTCCTTCTCTTCCTAATGGACCTAGAGCTGACCTCGCTCTGCTAATTCGGGATGGTCGTGAACTGACCAAATTCTCTATTAGGTCGGCCATTCACACAACAGATTCCGTAGGTAGAGCTATGGCTAGATCAGTAGCTCTAAGGCGACATGCTTGGTTACGTGATGGCAGTTTCCCTGACAATGTTCAGGAGAGTCTTAAGGACTTACCCTTTGACGGGATCCATCTTTTTGATAGCCATGCTGATTCGGCAGTCCGTCGCCTCATGGTTGGCATTCAGTAATTGGTGTTTGTTTTGGTTCATTCTTTTTCAATGGTCCTTTTGTTACGGCCTTTATTGAATTATTACTGCTTGCAGTGTTTTCACTGCTCTTCTCTTCTGCACATCTTCAGTCTCTGTGTTTGAGCCTTTTAATTCCAAGATGGCTTGTACAGCTAGACAGCTGTTTTTGCCCTTATTTTCCATTTTCTCTGCCTAAGAGCTAGTCTCGAGATGATCCCTCTTTTTATAGGGATGTGACATACCCTATGTGGGGTATTAGTTGGCTATTGTATAGCTATTCTAGAATACCACATCAGGAGTTCTTCTTGGGTGGTATATTTCCTTGCTGAGGATCCAGCTGGGTCCTCCTTGGATGGTTGTCTTCCTGTAATACCATCTAGAGGGTCCCGTTGTATTTTCACAATACAGGCTTCTAGCGATATCTCTTTCGCTTCTTTAACACTCAAAGTGTTGTTGTGGGACTTTGCAACTGGACATGCCCACTAAATGTAACGCTGCTCTATTTTAGGGTTCCAATTTTTGCATTCGTGGAATGCTTTTTATTTTACGGGGTAGGATAGCTCAGAAGTAATGTTCCTGCCTCTGACGCAAGCTGCTCCAGAGCATTTTTGGATGCAGGCCACGGCTGGCTTCGTTTAGGAGTGTTATCGTAGAATTACCATTCAAGCATTTAACTGTGATTCCTTCCTTGGCCGTGAAGCCAGTGCATCTTAGGAGCATGTTTGTTTTCCTTCCACTCCACACAATTTCCGTTCCTGTTTCAGTTATGGCACGGTATATTAGCAGACAATGGGTTCCTGCTGGTCCAACTTGCACCCAAAACGTTTGGCTGTGTTTGGTTCTTGTAGTATTGTCTACTCTACATTCTCTGGGATGAGGAAGTGCTATCTCTTCTGCCTTCCTTTCTTGGCTCACTCTCCTGCCTGGTTCCCTAGTCGACATTTGGATCTATGCCAGACGCGTTGGTCGTGCACAGCGTCTTGTGCTTTGCTTTTCACAGGCAGTTCCCATGCAGGGGCTCAGACCCCTCTGCTGGTGGCTTCTGGCCAGACTTTGTCTTTAGCAGTCTCTCTCTCTCTTCAGACATCTGTATCTTGTATGTCTCTCTTATGGCATCCACTGTTGTGCCCACTCAGAATCTATCATATGTTCTTTCTTTCGGGAAATTATTTTTTGCAGATCCCTAGGATCCAGTACACAGTTCTGCTTCTTTTCCTTATTACCAGAAGCTTATGGATTTTTTTCCATTGTGCAATGGCGCTTTTTGATTATCTGATTTTCCTTCGTCCCTTCCTTAAGGGTGACGGATTTAATACTGTCCTCTGGCAGAGTATTTTGCCATTGCTTTAAATTTTTGATGATGCTTTCTACAGAGCTTATTGTTTCTCGTAACAGCCACACTTCCTCCTTGCTGTTCCCACCTGTTTGGTCAGTCATTTTTTCACAGACTAGTTCTCTTTTAGAACTTGGTACGGTTCGCTCGCAGACCCTCCTCCAATGGGGTACGTTTATGGTATCTAATTCTAAGTTAAGGAATCTGTGGCTAGATGTCTCTATCAGATGGACAAGTTACTTCCCTTCGGTAACGATGTATCTGGTAGAGACATAGTCTAGCCGCAGATTCCTTGATGCCCACCCATCCTCCCTGCTCGGCGAGGGCCTTTTCAGGTTGAGTTTTTACACTACTGATCTTTCTGCCAGTGATTTCTGTCTCAATGAGCGTTTGGTCTACTTAACATCCTTGACCACGTCAGGAAGTCTTATTCTGTGTTTCCTGTTACTTTCACCGCACATTCTCGAATTTGGGTGGTAGGTTCAAATATGCATGCACGTTCTTGCACTCTGATTATATTCCAGTGTGGGGCTTGATTATATCCTCCCCCCGTATGGTTTTGTCTCTTTGGTTGAGTGTCGCTTTGACTCTGATACTGTCAATAGATCATACTTAGTGTGCATTGTCGGACACTCATTGTTGTTGCAGGATTGTTGACATTTACCATAACATTCATCTCCATTAATGTTTGCCTCATAAGAGGCTTGGCTCTTCCCTTATGCTGGGCTTTTCTGTGGGGCGAGTACTTACTCTCACCCTTGTTTCAATTTCATTCTTGGGTAATTTCACGAAAATCCATTTCTGATGTTTCACATCATTTGTTATTTAATTGTATCAAATATTTTGTTGATCTTTTTTGGCACACTGTTCCCACATCCAGCTTTAGTGTGGCTCCGCGTTCTGGCGCAGAAAAAGGTTCACCGTAGAAAACTGGCGTCAGTGCGCCTGGAGGAACATATATGGCTCCACTGACGTCATATCCGTGGATGACGTCAGGGCGACGCCATCCCCTGGCACGCAGAGGTACTGCTGAAAAGTCTCCTGAACCAGACTGGTGCCTGGGGAAATTCTAAGTTAAGGAATCTGCGGCTAGGCTATGTCTCTACCAGATGCATCGTTACCGAAGGTAAGTAACTTGTCCTTCAGGTCTACCATTGTAGCCTAACCATATTAGTGTAAAAACTGCAGTTGGGCCTGTAAGCAAACGTAGATCCTTTTGCCTGGTCAAAAATATCCTTTTAAATATTAAGTCTCTCCTATATAGGCTTATAGCCCACGAGGCAGGGTGCATGATGTTTAAAAGTAGGACATGTAGAAGTTTAATGTTCCAATGTCCTTACAGTGACTAGCAACCACGTCCATCCAGTGATTACGGCCTTTGAGCAACGCCCATCCAGTGATTACGGCCTTTGAACAACTCTGCTCCCTCATTAAGAAAGAGCTTATGAGACCTATAAAACCTCAAAGCAGTAAACCAAAATGGTTTAGCCAGGAATGCTCTATTGCCAACTGCCAATTACGTCATGCTCTTAAGGCCTCCCCCAGGAATATGCGGGAGGTGAGAGGCCTATGGAAGACTTTTAAGCAAGTAACCCCTGCCAGAAAAAAAAGTCCTAGACCAGCAAAGGGATTCCCTAGCCCTGACTGCTAAGAATAAGAATAACAAACTTTTTTGGGCAGCAGTAAAAGAAATTAAACAATTTAAGCAGGCAGAGGGAAAAATTAACTGTAACATAGCCAGTGAGGCCTGGGAACAGCACTTCTCAAACATCTACGCACTAGTCTCCAGAGACTCGAAAGATACGCCCCCCACAAATATTACCCCAATAGAGTTAACTCTGTGGAAAGTCAAGGAGGCTATAAATCAGAGTATTGGGGGAAAGGCCCCAGGTCCCGATGGGGTACCAATTGATTTTTTTTAAATATAACCCAGGCTTTTTGGCCCCGCTGCTATTGAATGTTTTTAATAGTTTAGGATACTCTTCCGTACCAAGCACATGGTCATCCTCAACAATAGTACCAATCTTTAACAAGAATTTGCAATTCAATAGGTCTCGCAATTTTTAGGGTTAGAGCTATTGGCGTTGTAAATGATAATGTCTTTTACCTATGTGTTTTGATTTGGAGTGTAGTGGATGTATGAACAGAGAGACAGCAGAACTGCTAGAGGAATTAGAATGCGGAATTTCCACTGGGACCAGAGAGGCAGCTATTAGCACTGGCTAGAGGACTACGAATGAGGAATTACCACTGTAAGTAGAGAAGCAGCTAGCAGCACTGCCGAGAGGACTAAGAATGAGGAATTTCCACTGGGAGTAGACACAGTTGCAGCACTGCCTACAGGACTTAGAATGGGGAATTACCACTGGGAACAGAGACACAGATGCAGCACTCAGATACTGCTGAAACATTTGAGCAACGTTAAGTACAGGCCTGTAAACTGGCAGCGCGCGACATGCAGCTATATAACTTCTGCTGCACAAACTTGTGCAACTAGGAGAATAGGCAGAAGAGACCTGGAGGAAACCAAGAGTTGCTATTGCATTTACAAGGAAAGAGAGTCAACTGGACAAAAAGACACCTAGATGGGTGCAGGAAGGCATCACTCCAAGTCACAATGAACCAGAAAAGAACATGGAAGTCAAATATGACGCAGCACCTTTGTGAACATAGGAGAAGTGCAGTACAGAGATTGCTTATAGTAAAAGTTGAAAGACATAGTAGCTCTCCCTCTAGGATTGCAAAAAGCTTTTCTTCTATGAAAAATAAAAAACATAGTAATGTCTAACATAAAGAGTTAGAGACCTGCAGTATCAACCGTGGGAGTGAAATATTTATAGTCTATTCAGCAGCTAACAAAACTGGTAGATTAACGAAATTAAGCAGAAACGAAAAAATGCACCCCTCCCCCGCCCATTTACAACACAGGACTGGGGAGTTTTAAATCAGTCTGCAAAGACCGGTTAGCGTTGTGGCCTGATGTCACAAATCACGACATAAATAATAGACTGTTGGAATGCGATGCTCCTGTGCAATAGAGAAATTACTTGTGTTACAGGAATTCATATGCACCATGAGCATAAACATGCGAAAATGTCAAGTTTTTTTATGAGAAAATCTAGATGTAGAGAATGATTTTACAGTGTGTTTGTAGTAAATTTGGTAGTTAAAAAATGAGTTTTGTTTAACAGTGAGCAGCAGTGAAGCAAGATAAGAGAGCGGGCGACGGTGAGAAAACATGAAACCGGTGCCAATCGCCGGGGTGTGCGTGGGGGTGGGGGAGCAAGCAGGTGCAGGGGACACAAACATTGCCAACAGTAATAAAGATTTTCCCATCAGCCTGCCAGGACGCCCAGGACCACATGAATAATGTTATTTTAAAACAGCACTATAGTTATTATAATGTGGCGACACTGGGGTTTCACCAGCAATCCACGCCTCACCTAGTAAACAGTGGTTTCTCTCAGTCTGAATCTGTTCCTTTACTTCCCTCCTCGTCAGCAGTGAAACTGCATTATCACATTTAAACTTTGCGCTCCTCTGTGCAGCATTCCAGCTCACTTGTTGGCTATCATCCACAAGGTCCGTGGCATTCCCTGAAAGGGCACACGAGCACCATCAAAGGCATGCGGAGACGTGATGAAAATGCTGGCCTCTGCCACTGGGTGGGATGCCAAATCGCCCAATGTGGGCACAGCACTGTGCATCCAGTGCTGGGCTTCCATTTAAGAACATGGTGCACTCTGGGAGTTGTAGTCTTTGGAACTAATTGGGGGGAAGCCCAGGGCTGGAAACCCTTTGAATGTTGTACTACACATCATAGAAAGTTGATAGGTTGTCTAACATTAACAACAGGAGCAGGTGCTCGAATTGTGGCTGCATGCTGCAGATGTTATCCATAGGATTGCCAGCTGTGCACATTTAAATAGCTACATGTTTGAGATTGCCCTGCTTTTATCCCAGCACCTATCACTAGATGTCCAGCTCTCTATTAGGAATATTATGTTGGGATTCAAACCCAAGGCAGGCCCCGAGTCTCAGTAGTTATCTCCACTGCCGGAATGGATTAGTCTGATACTCCCTACAGCACGTGAGTGGTGGACACTTCTCAAGCAATAATACTGTTGCTCTAAATAGCACCAACATTCCTCTTTGCTAAAATGAAACGAGGAAAACAAATCATAATTTGTATTCTTTAGAAAACACCTTCATTTAGAACTATCCATTTATAAGTTTAAATTGTACCTTTGTCTGATTATTTGTTCAGTTTATCCTGTAAATATGAAAATAAGACTAATAGACAAAACACGAAAGGGCATAAGATTTTGCTGTTACTTTTTAGAAAGTTTCTTCATTTGATTTTGATCTTTATTTAAAAAAAGCAACTCTTCACGCTTCAGCTCACGCGGAGCACTTGACCAGTTATTCTGCATTAGGCCAAATGCTAGATATATTATTCAGCACACCCCTACTTATTAATAATGACAAGTATGTTTAGTCAACTGAAGATAAAGACTAAAATCCAGATTCATAAAAAATACAAAGTTCATCTAGGAAACAGAATGCGGTGAAAATACATTATACAGTAGTTCTGTGCATGGCACACTTTTCTCTTTCTCCGATACTGCAGTATTCTTTGTATACAAGGCTTGGTGATCAGGAGCAGGAGGAGTTTAAAGAATGGAAATGATGTGGGGCAGCAAAGGAAGAGGCTTTGTCTTTCCGGCCCAACTGGCCCGTGAGCTTAAGACTTGCTCTGGTCCACAGAATTGCAGCAGCTCCGTTTGTAAACCAAGATCTGATGCTGGATAGGGGCAAGGGCAGTCAGATGCCAATGCAGGATTCAGGAACTAGAACTAGAAATGTGTCTACAGAACAAAAAGGCTGGATAAGAAGAAAAATAGTTCAGATCACCGCTTTATTTAATTAAGTTTTTAGGAAAGTACTGCAACAATAGCCTCAGGACTACTACAGAGAAATAAACAGAGAAGTAGTCCAAAGCAGAATCGATAGAAAAATGTACATCACAACCGCATTCGAAGTAAAACGTCCCAACACGGTATTAAACTAACACTGCCCTTGTAGACTACAAGGATCACATGAAATCCTTTTACTGAGGGGAGCGAATTTCGGCCCCTCTGTCACGTTAGCCCTCCAGCTCCCAAAGTACCTCCTTGAAGGCTTACCCTTCATTATTTCCTGCTTACTCACGGAGTGTACAATCACTGATTTTACCCGTCTGCAACGTCAGCAGCTGTTCCTGAATGTTCAGTGGGACGACCCGGTTCGCGCAGGGCAGAGTGGAGCTTTCAACCCTGCAGTTGTTTGCTCTGGACGTACGGGGGGCACACTCTACAGTGTTCACTCCGTAGCCACAGGGCAGCCAGGGTCCCTATCAGCGTGCATACAGGAAGCGTGGAGTAGCCCCCGCCTGCAGAGTAGGCCTGGGGGGTAAATTACGTTCCGCTCGTGGAATTTGGGTAATTTCGCGTTCTGCGGAGAATGCGGAATTGTCAAAAATTCTGCGATCCGCGGCTTCGTGGAATTTTTTGCTTGTTCGCGCTTTCAAAATGCGTGTTCGCGAGATATTTCCCCCCGAGCACGCAAACAGCGTTCGCAAACAGGAAAAAAGCATCACGAACGGGCGGAACAAGCAATTCCGCGTGTTCGCGGAACTCTGCGTGCTCCGGAGATTTTTGACCATTTCGCGGAGCTTTGCGTAGCGCGACTACGCAAATTGCGCCCACCCCTGCTGCAGAACATGCGCAGGCACAAACAGGCGCAGCATGAGTCAGGGCGTCTAATCATCAACACAAAAAGAAGGGAAACAAGCCATAGAAAAACGTCCAAAAGTAGACACCCCTACACGGTGACCATGCTAGGAAAAAAAAACATTTCTACCGCAAAATTATAATTTTTGGAGACAAAAAAAAAGACGAATTCACAAGCAGTGGCGCGCTCCCCTCTCCTTTTAACCCATGTACCCCCTCATCCTGCTGGGTTTTGCTCGTGTTTATATGCGTTGGTCGGGTCCGTTAAAAGCAATCAGAATGGCTGATTCGGGAGTGGAGGGTCTGTGTTCGAGCCTCGACAGTGTTGGCTCAAGATTCTGTGAACCTGGGCAAATCATTTAAACTCTGCATGCCCAGATATATTTTACCAATTAAATTAAAAAAAAATCTTTTTATTGCAGAAACAAAAGCAACAGAAACAAAAAACAACAAAGTGCAGTGCAATCTCTATAATTTCCGACATTCCCAGTGCAGTAGTACAACAATCGTCATATCATTTCAATGGATCAATAATGTAGTTGCGTGCCTTATTCAGTACTTCGTGATCTAAACATTACTCCACCTCGTGGTCCGCTGATAGTGGGGAAGCATCATTGAAAGGTGTACATATCGACCCTCTACTTACATTCAATGGACCCCAGATTCTAGTCCATTTGTGTGGGCATCCTCTGCCTTCATAAATTACCCTCTCCGCCTGCATACACCAGTCCATATCAGATTCCCAGTCCCGGAACCTTGGCTTGGCTACCCCTTTCCACGTCCTGGCTATGTTACGTTTCGCAACCATACAACCCAGGGAGACCCACAGTCTCTCAGTTCTCGATAGGTCAGTTGCATCCCAGATATTAAGAAGACACAGGCGGGGTGAAACTTCGAAAGTTTTATGACAGGTTAAAGTCAGTGCTGATGTGACCCTCCTCCAATATGTCTGAAGAATCGGGCAGTCCCACCACTGATGCAGGTAAGTGCCGGTATGACCACATCCCCTGGGACAGGCAGAGGAGCTCAAGGCACCCATTTTAACAAGTAACGAACTGGTGTAATAAGCTCTGTGTAGGAGTTTGAGTTGGATAAATTTAAAACGGGATCGGATTGCCACCTCCCGGGGGGAAGCCAATGCCTCCTGCCAGTCTTCGTCGCTAATGTCCCTAATATCGTCCACCCATTTTGTACGAATTCTCCCCAGTGTATCCGGTGTATTGTTTAGTATTTTCCGATATGTCAGTGAGATGGCCTTTTCCTGGAGGTAATCGTCTAGAAGTCTGTCCTCTAGGGGCGAGGAGACCGGTAGGTCAGTACCTTTGGGTATCGCCCTTTGTAGTGCACTTCGGGCTTGAAGATATCTAAAAGTTTCTCCGCTATGTAATTGATAATCCCGTTGAAGATCACTGAACGGGACCACCTTGCCTCCCGCCCATAAGTCGCCAACCTTCGAGAGACCTATCAAGTCCCACTTATCGAAACCTGGGTGTTTCGATAACACTCCCAACTGGTATGTGTCGAGCAAAGGGGTGACTTGTGTGATTTTAGTTTTCCACCCCAAGGCGGCAGTCGCCGTGTGCCATATATCAATTGTGGTGGAGGTTGGAGTGTATTTTGGTGCATATTTCCCCGCTCCATAGATTGCCCTGGGATAATTGCTGGGGAGCATATTGAGTCTATCCATCCTGTAAGTGGGATCTGTCCCTGGTCGGTGCACCCAGTGGTTGAGAACTACTAGTAGGGAGGCCCAATAATAGCTTTTGATTGCAGGCAGGGCTATACCTCCGTCGTACCAGCTTTTTGTAAGTTTAGCCAAAGCTATTCGAGGGGTACCATTATTCCAGAGCAAGGTGCGGACCTCTGATTCAATGGAATTAAAGTATTGTGTTGGGACCAAATAAGGTGTGTTCTGTAGGGCATAGAGGAATCGAGGAAGTGTCATCGTCTTATAGAGGGCGGCCCTGCCCAATAAAGTAAGGGGCAGGGTCTTCCAATGTTGCACATTAGCATGAAAGCAGCGCAGAGGAGGAGCAAGATTGCGATTGTAGAATACTGTAGGGTTAGTAGTAACGTATATTCCCAAGTACAAAAAACCGTCTGTAACCATCCTAGCCTCGCAGCCCCTGGGCAGGGTTGGGCGCTCCCTACTCAGAACGTATACCAGGGATTTTTTCCCAGTTAATGTTATAGCCAGAGTACTTTCGAAATAGAGTAAAAATATGTAGGACACAGTGAATGGAAAAACGGGGCCTGGCCAAATAAAGCAAAATATCGTCCGCATAGAGGGAGATTTTATCCATCCAATACGCCGACCAATTGAGGCCTCTAATGAGGGGGTTCCCCCTGATCCAGATCGCCAGGGGCTCCAGAGCCAAGGCAAAAAGTAAGGGGGAAAGGGGACATCCTTTCCTCGTTCCCTTCTGTAGTGTGAATGTTGTTGACCGCCCCCCATTAACTGTAATTCGGGCCAGTGGCTCCGAATAAAGAAGTCGCACCGAGGATAAAAACCTATCCCCGAACCCGTATCTTTCAAGTGCAGCAAATAGAAAGGGCCATTCGATCATGTTGTATGCCATCTTGGCGTCTAGAGACATGATCACTGCGTCTTCTCGAATTGTGGCTGCCCTACCCAAGACTCTGTGAAGGCGTCGAAGGTTCAGAGCGGTATTTCTAGCCGGCATAAAATCGATTGATCCGGGTGGATCAGTTTACGGAGAAAAGGTGAGAGACGCAGTGCCAGGATTTTGGCCAGTATTTTGACTTCTGGGTCCAGGAGGGAGATAGGCCTGTACGAGCCACAGTGCTCGGGGGGGGGGGGGTGTTACCCTTTTTGTGTATAACGACAATGTTGGCCAATCTCTGCGTTTCGGGAAGGACACCCTGCATGCAATTGTAGATGCATGCATTAGATTTGTAAGGTTCAATTGGAAGGCCACTCGGGCCCATGGCCTTCCCGGACTGCAAGGTGCCAATCGCCTTGGACACCTCCTCATTCGTAAAGTCTGAGTCCAAGTCCTTAATATCCTGGGGCTCTAGAACGGGTAGTTCCTGGGTAGCTAGCAATTCTTTCGCTGCTGTATAGGTGGAGGCCTGAGTGGATGTATAGACCCGCTTGAAGTGGTCCGCAAATGCCTCTGCGATCCCAGATCTGTCCCGCAGACTCGTACCATCGTGACATACAATCTCAGCCACCCAACTATTGGCTATTTCCCGTTTGTCCAACCAAGCTAACAATTTACTCGCCTTATCGCCAATATCATATATACGGTGCTGAGTGGTCCGATATTGGGCCTTAGCTGCATCTTCAGCGATGTTCCTGTATTCAGTTTGTTTCATAAGCAGTTTGTGTGTGGTGTCTGGAGTGTCTGATGTCACGAGACTACGTTCAAGAAGGGCAATCTCACCTTCTATCTCTTGTAACTGTTTCCGTTTTTCCTTCTTGTGTCCCGCTATTGCCGCCACCCCGAACCACCGTTTTGAATGCCTCCCACAGTACTACGTCCGAAGCAACCGATCCATCGTTCTCGGTGAAATATTTGTTGGTTGTCTCCGTAAGTTTATCTCTAATAGCCGGCACCTTGAGGTACCATGGGTTAAGAACCATTTCATGGCGTCTGGAGGGGGTGGGGTGGGTGCCGCCATAGTACGCTACTAGCGGGGAATGATCAGAAATGCCCCTAGGAAGAAAGGAGATCTCTCCAAACTTGATGAGCTGGTTGGCTTTGCAAAAGATATAGTCTATTAGGGACATGCTACCGTGGACTCCGGAGAGGAAGGTGTATTGTCTGGCCGAGGGGTTGCATACTCTCCAGACATCTATCAAGCCCAAAGCCCCAAGGAAATCTGTCAGCATCCTCCCGGGCACTTCCCCCCGTCTGGGTGGTCGGCTGTCTAAGTCTCCATTGAGGGCTGCATTACAATCACCGCCTAACAGTAGGTCACCCCCGGGTAGATTTAATATATGTGAACCGAGATCGGTCAATGTCGTAGAGTGCAGTCTAGGGGGCACATATAGTGATGTCACATTAAAGGACCTACCCTCCCACAGGCCAGACACCATGACAAATCTTCCAAGTGGATCGTGTGTGACCGTTTGGATCTGGAAGGGGAAGGAGTTACGCATGAGGACACCCACCCACCCCTCTGGACCCTCTTGCATACCCCGAATGAGCCACCAGTTTATACCCCCATCTATTGAGTGCACAGTAAGAGGATCCTTGTACATGAGTTTCCTGTAATAGTACCACATCCAGGGCCTGCCTCTTCAGATATTGCAACACTATCCCGCGTTTAATTCGATCCCCTAAGCCATTTACAGTCCAAGAGAGTAGTTTAAGGCGGCTCAGTGACGGAGCCGTTTCATGGTCGTCGCCCATTTAATTGTTGTGTATGGGGCCATCCGCCACAGAGGACAGTAGGGAAGCAAAATCGAGGGCCCACAGTCCTACCCCCACACGGCGACCGCATCTGAGACACTTTGAACATTATCCATGGTAATCTATCTTCTGTACGACTGTCCGTCCTTAATGCACCGGGAAGAGCACCGTTTTCAAGGCTGCACCATAAAAACAAACTCAGTCTACAACTATTCCCATTGAAACACCCTGGATCCCCCCCCACCCTGCCTCCCTGCAACATGGACGTAAAACTGCCCACCCCCAATTTTGCAGAGTGCCTGTGTACCCTTAACTAGTATACTTTGTGAAGGGGTACGCTACACAGTCGGAACTTCCCCAACAAGAGAACCAGGTCCCCCCATATTCTCCACTATACGAGCCCATAATGTAACATATTGCAAACTTCAGTCAATGTCTGTTGTCTAACATATGAAGCATCTGTAAACAATTGCGTCTCCCACAACAGCACATAAAGCTAGGCAGCGTGACCTAGTCACTTCTGGCCTGTCCCTACAAATTATACATACTTAACAATCCAAACACAAGTCCATCATTCAGCATGGTATATTCACCCAGCTCTCGTAGGGATACACTCGTCGTTCCTCCAGCATACGATATCTCGCCGCAGTACGTGGAGGGTCGGCAAGTTAGCCGTTTAGCGTGACCGTTGTAGATGTTCAAACACCTTCTTTACGATCTGAACTTTCTCGGCGACTCTCTTCTCTTTGCAGACGTCCGGGAGAGTTATGTTTCTGAGCGCCGGGAGTACTCCATCCTTCTAACCAGTCCAAAGTTTCCTCTGGGTTCTGAAAAAACCAGGACTTCCCCCTGCGCCCGCACACGCAGCTTGGCCGGAAAAAGCATTGCGTATTTCAAGTTTTTGTCTCGGAGTGCCAGCTTCACTTCCTTCAAGTTTTTGTCTCGAGTGCCAGCTTCACTTCCAGATAGGATCTACGCATCTGTTGCACTTTTAGTGTGAAGTCCGGAAAGAATGTAATCGTTGAATATTCAAACTTGAGTTTGAAGGATAATGTCTCTATCACGGTAATTGAATATTCTCGCTAAGATGGGACGTGGAGGAGCGCCTGGTTTTTTGGGGGACCTCCAGGCACTCTGTGAGCGCGCTCAACTGAGAAATATTGTGACAGAGGCTGTAGATGTTTCTGAATCAAGTCTTCGACAAAGAGGTCTGTTATTTGCCCCTCCGCTCTCTGGGGAACCCCCAAAATGCGCACATTATTTCTGCGTGCGCGCCCCTCGTAGTCTTCAAGTTTCGCCTCCAGGCCCGAAGTTTGCGCCTGGAGCCTTTCGACAGTTGTTTCCAGTGTTTTCGTAGATTTTTGGAGCGTTGCCACTGAATCTTCGGTCGCCTTGACCCTTTCCCCCAGATTGCGTAGGTCGGCATGCATGAGGGTGACCTCGGCCGTTACCGTGTCGATTTAGTGTTCCAGCGCTGAGCGGAACCCCTGTATGGCTTCCATGACATCCACTAGAGTCGGGGCCCCTTTCTCCGATTGTTGCTTCGCGCTGTGCACTGCGGTTCTCTCCTCTGTAGTATCAGTCTTGGAGTGTGTGAATTTGTCCAATTTCGTCTGGTGGGTATGCTTGGACCCTTTCGTGGTGGACATGGTGACAGAGTCTTTGCCTGAAGATAGCCCCAACGGCACTTGGGTATAGAGGCCGCTAGCGTGGGATTCGAGCGCGCCCAAAAGACAGGAGGAAGTATTAATTACCAGTGCCCCACCTAACTGCGTTGACGGTCGATCACCTAATTCGATACTTCCAGATTGGTGGTCAACTCCTGTTATTAGAGCCCACCACTCCACCCTAGATCGTCCCAGCCCCAAGCGTCGCCAATTTCACTCCTTTTACTATGCCACAAGCAGAAACGTTACTGTCCAACACAATCTCCAACCTCCCTGGCTGCACATTCAGAATTGACGTTGTTGATCCTCCAGTTATGCCTGAAGGGGGCCCTTGCGCCGACTTTCCCGCTCGCTCGCTCCGCGGGCTCCCCTGCATCAAGTTGGCTGTGCCAGTGCCTGCTGTAGACGGTGGGGGAGGGGGAAGCAGACAATGTTCCGTAATCAGGCCTTGGGGACGGAACAAGGATTGTGGGCCCCAGATATCAGGCGCGATGTACAGGAAAGAGGGGGGGGAGACATCACTCCCCCCCCCTACCGCAATGGAGTTATGAGCCGCGCCGTCAGCTAGTTAGGCCCTCCGCGGCCCGTAGCACAGGCAGGAGATCACCCGGCGCGTAGGCTTACCGGCTGGTTTCGAGGTTTTGCCCGGGGCCGCAGCGGGATACCCACAGTGTCTGTGTGGGAGAAGCGGTGGCCGTGCCCACAATCCAGGCAAGCGGAACCGCACAAAGAAGTCTTGGCCTGTTGCTTGCGGGTCTCACCTCCAGAGACCGAGGCGTCGCGAGGCGTCTCGCAGTGCCGTCGCCGCCGGGACTCCCTCCGCCTCCCAGCACGTCCCGATGCCTGCAGCGATATCTCCGATGGGGGCCGTCGGAACTTCGCCGTTTTTGGACCGAGTCTCCTATAGGTGTCAGGGAGCTCGGGAAATTTTTTTTGGGGCCAAATGTGGATAATTAACGGATGTAGGGGAACTTAGAATGTTGTTGATCGAAGCTCTACTCCTTTGCGGCCATCTTGGATGCCGGATGGCCACGCGCCCCATATTTTACCAATTTAAACAATTCCAAAACAATGCAGCGATCTCCGAGGAGTGGTGGGGCGTTCACAGGGACACAAGGAGGAGTGGTGGGGGCGAGCACACGGAGACAAGGAGGCAGCTACCGCCCTGTGCGCCGCTGCTCCCTCCCACGGCAATACGCCATGCGAGTGAACTTTTCAAAAGAGGTGGGACATACACCCACCATTAGCCATTTGCAGGCTACGATTCCAAAAAGACAAACCCAAAGGCCAATCCAATGTGTGGGAGGAGTCATACCCACACAAAGTAGATACAACAAATCGCCTACAGCGCAAGTGCTGTTTAGGCTCGACCTAAAAAGGGAAATTGCTCGGAGCCAAGCTGTTACAGGCCAATCTCATTAATTGATAGTACACAAAAAATTCTGGGACGGGCCCTTTACAATTGGATTAAAGATTGGGCAACTGAGAAAGCAATTTTTTACCCATGTCAGTATGGCTTCAGATCAAAGATTGGAATGGTGGAGCAGTGTCTCAATCTTAACCTAATGATTGGCAAACATACAATAGCACAAAGCTCCCCTATATCTCTGGCATTCATGGACCTTACCACAGTGTTCGATAGTATAAACCGTTCAAAGCTGTGGTCCACTCTTTTTACCCTTGGTATGGATGCAGCACTGGTGCACTTTATAGCCTATTTCAGAGAGACATGAAAGCCAGAATAAAAATACATTTTGAAGGGGCGGTGTCCGGGGTGATTGGAATTTTTAGGGGAGTAAGACAGGGGTGTGTTTTAGCTCCACTTTTATTTATTCTATACATAAATGATATTCACCTATTTTTACTTACTACTACTCCTGATGTGCCCAAAGTTAAGGGCTCCTTCCTTTCCTCGCTGCTATACGCTGATGAAGCTGTTTAATTGCACGCACCCCAAGGGGCTTACGACAGTTAGTGTACAGATTTGTAAATTTTATTAAATCCCTGGATTTACACACCAATTTTAATGAATCTTACATAATGACCTGTGGACCGAAGAAATTGAACCTGGAAACACTTAAGGTGGAGGAGGCCCCTCTAAAATACACTCACACTTTTTCATATCTGGGAATAATGTTTGCAGAGCAGCTATAAATTATCCATAGCAGTAAACTCGCTGCTTAGCTTGCCACAGCCAAGGAAGGGAGGAGCCCTTCTCCCTCTTCTGCAGATTTTTAAAATACAGTGTAGACCAACAGCCACATACGGGGCAGAGGTATGGGGCATTAATAAGTGGAATTCTATTCCAGAGGAAGAAAACAGGTTTTGTAGAAGAGTATTAGGGGTTCCCATTTCCTCATCTAATTTTATTTCCCACAGTGAATTGAATATCCCATATATTGAGGATTATATATACACACGACCTCCACTATTATGGCTCGTACTTTGGAGGAATACACATGCAAGAACACTAAGGACATTAATCGAGACTGTCTCGCATGTGAAAAAGGCAAGAGTATTCCATGGCTGGCAACTGTGGAATCTCGTCTACGGAAAGTAGGTTACCAACACTTATTTGAAAACCCGCAAGGATTGCCAACCGTTAGTAAAAAGGAGCTTCAAATGGCCTAGTATAAATCTCTCAATGCTGACGGATTGGCAACGGAGGTTTTAAAGTCAAGCAGACAAGCATATATGAATTTAGGAGCGGACAGATTACTGGTGATGTATTTAACAAAACCTTTGGGGCGATGGGAGAGATGTTTGTTGCTTGGATTCAGGGCTGACACTGTGAAATATATGCTGTCCTTCCCCTTAGGATTTCAGGAAAATATGGACTCAGCCACCTGCCCATGTAATGGGAGTTCAGGCCAATCACTGCTACACTTTTTATTCTTTTATGGTTTTTTTCTCTATTTACACTAAAAGAATCTTACTTCCCCTAATTAAAAGGTTTGCACCAGTGACTATAGAGAAGTATACAGGAAGCTGCTTCAACTCACTGATGACGAGAGCATTTTTTCTGTGGGAATGTTCTTAAAAGTTGCAGTTTGGGCACGTATGTCAATGAGCACAGACTAGCAGCGGTCCATAGTTGGTTTAAAGTACATGGTCATGAATTTTAATCATGATATTTTATATAGAATGTTAGTTTTTTATGTTTTGTGGGACTTTAAAATGTATTTTTAAGGATACCTCCGTAGCAGAAAGGAGCAAACTGAACCGTATACGTGAGGGTAGCGTCAGGTTGTTTTAATCCTCAACATGGTGGACCACAAGTAGGATTTTGTTTTTAGGTTTAAAGAGCCTGCACTGCACAACGCAAAATTCTCATGTTTTGCTATTGAACGGGCACTGAGAAATGAGATATTGTTTAAAATGTTACTTTTTACTGTGTACTTTTATGGTTTCACCTGTGTAAACCGAATAAAGATAATAAATGAAATGACCAGCAACCATAAGCTATTTTCACTGTATGAAGGCAGGCTGACCCATAAAGAAACACTAGGAAGCGATATTAAACATGAATTTTGCAATTTCAGGGTATGGACAAGTGAGAGAAATGATGAAACCACAATTTGTAATATTTATTAAAAGCCCAACTTAATGATGGAGTCAGATTTGTAATAAATATTAAGGAAAGATAATCTTTTTCCTGCCTGAAACTCCTAATGGCTAATTTACATTGACCTTCCAACTGTCACCCAGCAGGTGAATGGCCCTGCGTGCCAATTCACTACCAAAACAACCACCTTGCACACATATACAAATGAAACACTGACACAACTAACAATCCACCTTACCACCCATGCTGTAAAAACATGTGCACAACCCCCTCAACACCCACTCGCCCTATTATTGAAATGAGCAAACAGTGTGCCAATTTAGAACCAAAACAACCACCTTGCGCACACACAATAAAACACTGACGCAATTAGCAATCCACCTTACCACCCATTCTGTAAAACATGTGCACAACCCCCTCAACACCCACTCGCCCTATTATTGAAATGAGCAAACAGTGTGCCAATTTAGAACCAAAACAACCACCTTGCGCACACACAATAAAACACTGACGCAATTAGCAATCCACCTTACCACCCATTCTGTAAAACATGTGCACAGCCACATCCCACCCACTTGCCCTCTACAAGAATTCTTACAAGTCGCATCAGTGAAACTATTGACCAGCCAACATAAAACCATATTAACAAATTGAATTTTCAACCATAAGAGTTACTTGCCACAGCCGGCCTCATCTACAGTCAACTCCGAGGCCTCATTATATCCAACTACTGTGCCTCATATGTTCTACGGGTGTTAAGTCAGCCTTGATATCCATCTTGGTCTCTCTCCGTTCCAATGGATCACCATAGATGAAAATAAAAAATGTGAGTTCAAATTTCTGCCCTGTTTTGAATACATTCCTGCCTTTCATACCACAATTAATTTATCTAGACCCAATTCGTTCTTAACCTTGCACACATGCAAGTTGACAGACTATAGTTCATACAATACTGAGCAGCCCAACTCCTGCTCCATGGCAACCCCAAATGAGTCCCACAGCCCACCTGATACAGATACTTCCGGGGTCAACAACACTGGATGACCTGTTTTTGACTGAGACATGGCTTAATGAGAGCTCCACCCCAGATGTTTTAGATGCGATACCAAACGAATATAGGTTAGTAAGGCAGGATCGAGTAGACCGACTTGGGGGTGGAATTGCGATAATTCATAAAGCCACAATAAAGTGTGAGCTTAAACAAGCGAACCTAGAGAACTGTGAGGCACTTTCATTCACAATAGCAGCAGCAGAAGACAACACTATAGCAGGCTTTCTAATATACCGTCCACCGGGGCCAGCAACGCAATTTATAACAAGCCTGGAGGAGAAAGTAGTACACCCAGCCCTCCGGTACAATAACTTTATTGTGCTAGGCGATCTTAACATACACTCTGATAACAAGCTGAACAAAGAAGCCCACACACTATGCAAAGATCTACTGACGCTGAACCTAGCGCAGAAAGTGGAGACACAAACTCACCAAGGGGGCCATATTTTAGACCCAATTTTCTCCAACTCCTCCGAGATAGAGGTGGGAATTCCATGGCCCATCCCATGGTCAGACCATTACCTAGTCCCTTTCACTGTACCGTTGCACAGAAGGAAGGTGGAGCGAATTTCTGAGAAAATCACGAGAAGGCAGTGGAATAATTTTAATTCTACTACGTTCAACCAGGCTCTGATGGAAAATAAACCCACATTAACTAAAGATATAAATGTAGCCAACAAGCAACTTGAAACTTGGATTACGGAGGCCCTAGATGAGATAGCACCATGGAGCACGAGGTCTCCTAAAAGACATAACGCCTCAGCTCCATGGTTCAACCACGAACTGAGGAACGCCAAAAAAAAGTGTAAGAAGTCCGAGCGAGCATGGAGGAAAGAATACTGTAGTGAGGCTAAAGATAACTACAAAAAAGAACTAAAACAATATCACGCACTAATCAGGAAAATAAGATGCAATTTCTATACAGACAAAATTGATAGGGCGAGTAACTCCCCCAAAGAAATGTTCGATATATTAAAGTCCCTCAAAACATACGAAAAAAAAAATGAGGCACCCACCTCAGTAGAGAGCTGTAATAAAGTGGCAGAGTTTTTTGCTGACAAAGTGACAAAAATCTACGAGAGCTTTCCAATAGAAGCACGACAAGGAACAAGCCTGAAACATAAAAATCAGACGAATTTCACTGGAGTAACGTTAGATGAATTTAAGATCCAGGAGTTAGAAGAACTCATAGCCACAGCAAAAGGGATCAAATCTGGATCCCCGTTAGATCCTGCACGTCTGGACAGAGTAATGGAGGGAGCAGAACTGATCATGCCGTATATCTCTGAGCTAATCTCTTGCTCCTTCCAGAATGGCATGGTCCCTACCAAATGGAAACAAGCAATTGTTCGCCCTCTAAAAAAGAAACAGTCAATAGAGATAACTGTATTAGAGAATCTACGTCCTATTTCACTGTTGCCGTTCGTGGCCAAAATCGCAGAGAAAACGGTTAATAAACAATTGGTAGATCATATCAACAAGAATGAGCTGTTCCACCCTTCGCAATCAGGTTTCAGAAAGGACCACTCAACTGAGACAGCACTCCTTATGGCCACTGAAACGCTGAGAAAATTCGCCGATGATGGGTAGACAGCCGCCTTGATCCTGTTGGACCTAAAGTGCGGCGTTTGACACCGTTTCACACAAGATACTCCTCCAGAGATTAGAGGCCTGTGGTATCAGGCAAAATGCTCTGTGTTGGCTGACTTCGTTCCTCTCCACACGGAGCTTCCAAGTAACACAACGGCCATATTTGTCCAAGAGTATCCCCTTGCCGCAAGGAGTCCCACAGGGATCGATTCTGAGCCCCACCCTATTTAACTTATATGTGGGACCACTGGCTGAGCTAGTGGAAAAACATGAGGTGTCTATAGTTTCCTATGCTGACGACACGCAGTTAATTGTGATGCTGTCACAAGACAAGGAACAGGCAGCTATTCGGTTTTCCAAATGCCTGGGAGAGGTGGCTGACTGGATGTCGGACCACTGCCTCAAGTTGAATGGAAGCAAGACAGAAGTAATGGTGGTAGGCAAGGCACCGACCATATGGTCTTCAGCATGGTGGCCTAAAACACTGGGCCAACAACCATCACCAAAAACGGAGGTAAAAAACCTCGGGATCTGGTTCGACTCCGAACTGACTTTTGACGGGCAAACCCGGAAGGTGGCCAGCAAATGCTATGGGGCCATGAAAATCCTAAGGAAAGTTCTGGATCTTCTTCCCCAAACGCCAGGAAAACTATAGTGCATGCAGTGATAACCTCCCAAATTGATTATGGGAATGGACTATATCTTGGAGCTTCTAAGGCAGGAATATCCAGACTACAGACAGTTCAGAATGCGGCGGCTCGCCTAGTTCTTAGCCTGCCTAGAAGAGCCAACACAAAGAAAGCCCTGACAGCACTACATTGGCTGCCAGTGGAAAAGAGAGTCGTGTTCAAGGCGATGTGCCTATGTCACCGCATTCTATCGAAGAGAGGCCCAAGGTACCTTCACCCACTACTAATTCAGTACACACCCGGACGGTGTCTAAGATCTAGGGGGAAGGCACTGGTAACTGTACCGAGAATTCGCAGAGCGAGAATGGGTGCACGCTCTTTCAGGTACATCGCAGCTAAAACATGGAACACCTTACCACTGGCATTAAGAACCGAACCATGCGAAAGCAGTTTTTGCAAACAACTTAAAACCTGGCTGTTCGCAAAAACATAATAATAAAGATGATCTGACAGTCTGTGTGGGCTACGCAGTGAGATACGCGGATCGCTGTCATATCCTCCCACAGTGTCTTGCTCAGTGCGGGGGGACACCGGTGGTGTAACCATGCGCTCTATAAATGGCTAAAATAAAATAAATAAATAAACAAAACATGAGTCCCACAACACACGTGATCTGGATACTTCTGATGGCAACACCACATGAGTCCCACAACACATGTGATCTGGATACTTCTGTTGGCAACACCACATGAGTCCCACAACACACGTAATCTGGATGCTTCTGTTGGCAACACCACATGAGTCCCACAACACACGTGATCTGGATACTTCTGATGGCAACACCACATGAGTCCCACAACACATGTGATCTGGATACTTCTGTTGGCAACACCACATGAGTCCCACAACACACGTAATCTGGATGCTTCTGTTGGCAACACCACATGAGTCCCACAACACACGTGATCTGGATACTTCTGTTGGCAACACAACACGAGTCCCACAACACACGTGATCCATATGCTTCTGTTGGCAACACAACATGAGTCCCACAAAACATGTGATCTGGATACTTCTGCTGCCCAACAAATGAACTGCAAAGCACTCTGCTGAGCACACTGGGGAGGCCACCAATTGAGACATGAATGAATGTCAGCTAAACTAGTCCACACCACCCACCACAAACATATTGGTCAGTGTCTGGGCAGCTCCACACCATCATACACTCCTAAAAAGCATGCATAGGTGGGCTCTTATGCTTGGAGCAATTCACAATGCCGCTTAACTTTCAATCAAGCCTGTTGCCTTTAAGACCCTTAGGGTAAAGAGAAGCTCACCCCAAAGCCAGACTCATCATGAAAGTTATAACACTACGCACAAACAATTACCCCAAAGCATAGATAAAAATGAACGAGATAGAAGTGAAATATTGGGAACAGCTCTGTGGAATCCCCTTCCAGGGAATTAGGAGAGCTCTCTCAAAAACATAAAGCAAAGTATTTTATTCCGATTCTAGACATTTACAGCAGAATTTGTGACCTTTCTGCATGCTCTCACCTAGCTTCTGCAGGTTGTGTGTGAAGATTAGAATTAGACTTCATAAACCGATCATGTTGGTCCAGGAAAGACTAATTGTACAGGCTGAGCCATCTACAATAGCTCTGTGCCTGTGGCCCTCTTTGCACACCCCATGTGACACCTGAACTAAGGTCTACTTTTCACATTAGAATGTGCATTGTGAAAAGCTCAAAATAATTTAGGAATTTCGCAACCTAGAGCAGACTGGAGTAATATTAATATGGAGAAAATTCTGTTTTTTGGGTGAGCAGAGTTCTCATTTGGAGCCTTCTGCACCGAAGGTGCCAGTAAGTGTTGCATTAATCGTGTTTGTACAACCACATCCTTCCACTGTCATCAATGCTTCATTAATCTGTCCTGCTAAAACTGCCTGAACATTACTAATACCTGCAATATGCCACATATAAAGTGCCTTTGACCTGTTTTTCCATCATATGTTTAAATAATTATTTGAATATCTTATGTGCTGCACTGTTTCTTTTCCCAATCGTTTCATGTTTAAAAAGTATTTTGTTTGATGACTAGTAAAACCTTCAATGGATGATCGTTTGTTATGATTCACATGGCCACTCTTAACATAAGCAATGTTTAATCCCTCCTTCCACCTCAGCTAGCCTGTGTGCAGTTGTATAACTCTTGCCTCTTTTCTCTCTCCTGCCCTTACTCCACTCCAGCGCTAGGGGCGCTGCAAACGACAGTTGCTGTTGTAGGGAAAGGATTTTCTGTGTCTTCCGGCATGGCCGCTTTCATGTGCACCCTCGAGCTCTACCCCACCGTCCTCAGGTATAGATCAACGCTGCTTTCTGACTTGCATGATTAACAACATGGAGTACACCCAAAAAGTAACAATGTTGTCTGTAGGTATTAGCAGGATAAACCAAAACTGCAAATTAAGCTGCAGATGAAAATATTATACAGACCCTTTGTTATGATAAATTAACTAGTTTACTGATGTCTCTTCCTGTGCTTAAACATTTCGCAAAGAAACTTTGAGGTAAAACACTGATTTCGAATTTATTATTGTTGCAAAACATCCCGGTGCTGCTTTGCTTACATTGAAAAGAATCTTAGAGAAGGAATCAGAGACGAACAGCATTGTACTGACAGTTTACACTGTAGAGAGAGAAGAGTCCAAGGATTATCGAAATGAGCAAACCAAACCGTGCACGCAAGGCCGGCTTTAGGGTGGTGCGACCGGTGTGCAGCCGCACTGGGGTTGACCTGGAGGGAGGACACTGACCTCAGGGGGTGTGCTGTCTTTAGCAATAAATTACGATTTAAAAGCACATGCTGCAGAGTTCCTTGTGCATCCAGCTTTCAGGCAGCAATAAAAATGTCAAGATAACTCTTTTGATCAATGTTCCTGCTAAAGAGGGAGGGCCCGATTCACAAACGTAAACTGAAACTAAAGCCTAGCTTTATGACTTTCGGTATTCACAAAGGGCATTTACGAGTAGTAAAGTTAAACTTTTGTCTCAGTTAAATTTAAGTTTTGGTTTTAAGTTTTAGTTTAAGTTTAAGTTTAACTGAGACCAAAAGTCCTTGGACTTTTTAGTCTCAGTTAAACTTAAGACCAGACCTTAAGTTTAACTGAGACAAAAGTCTAACCTTAGCACTTGTAAATGCCCTTTCGGAGTACTGAAAGTTGTAAAGTTACACTTTCATCTCAGTTTACCTTTGTGAATCGGGCCCAGAGAGTGGAGTTTTGCCATAAAGTAGCACAGAGGGTTAATATGCCTGCTGCCCAGAACACATCTGTATTTTATGTGGATAGCTGAGTGGATTAGTAAAGCCAGCTTTAAAAAAAATTAAATGTTTTTGAGAGAGGGTCAAAAGATTCTCACACCGGGCGCCACCACCTGCGTGCACGCCATTGAGGCTACAGAGAAGAGACCACACGTGCTCAAGATGAGCAGCCCTGTGAAAAACTATTTTTACCCAAACGTGTGCCTCAAACCGGACTATTTTTGGATCCGGGGCCCTTGAGATTGGAAACATCTGGGAGCTGTACTTTAATTTTCAACCTCTACCTGCTCTTTTCTTTCACCAAAACAGGTTTAAGTTTTTTATTTTCCAAAATATTTTTGAGGATGGAAGGCGGCGTATGGAGTCAGGTAAAGGAGGCTGAGCTTAGCCAGTGAATGAATGAATGAATGAATACTTTATTTGTGCGGTTAATCAAAACCAGTACAAAGTGCAACATATTTAAAATGGAAGAGAGCAGCATTTCGAAGTATAAAACAATAAATATTGGATCAAAACATTATTAAAATCTCCATTTGTTTTTGATTATAAGATAAGGCGGTAATTATATAAAACCTAGATGGGAAGAGCAAGTCAGAGGTTCGATATTGGCCAAGCATCCACGGCCCAGGCCTTCCCTTTTAAAGTACCCCGAAGGGCGCGCCCCGCTCGGCGTGTGGAGAATTTCCCTTCAATAATATGCGGGTATGGTAAACAAATTTCCCAAAGCTGGCCATGTGCTTTACAATGTCCAAAGTGTAAAGTTGTTGGACTGCCTCTTTTGCTGTACGAGTGCCCAATTGGAGGAGGATCGGTCTAAGGTAGATTCTGCGAACTATGAGCTTAGGCAGTGTAGGAAGCATAATATTTTAAAAATGTAGGACAGCACTTCGATTGCCGCTGGCTGCACGTCTGTTCAGCAGAGGCTCTGGCCTCCACTCCCCCAACAGAGGACTGCCTTCTGTATTTGTAGATCCCTTCCAGGCAGGTGGGATTCCTGCTGTCTGTAAGGAAGTTGCTGCTATTATTTAAGTCAGTCAAGTTCTGATGTGCTTGCTCTCCAAAGAGTTTTGTTTCAGAAACAAACTCCCAAAGCGAGAAAATTACAATGTTCCTTCCCGATTCGTCAAAGGGTACAACAGTAAAATAGAGCTGCTTCCTGGTGAAGCAACATTTCCTCAACTAAATATAGCACCTAAGAGAGCTGAAGCTGCCAGGAAAATGGTAGCCTACCACACAATCACCAGGTTTGCACATATTGGCATCAAAGTTTCTGGGAAGTAAAACATAGCCTGGCAATTCTAGTAAAAACAGCAGGAAAGTGATGTGATCAAAGGGCACCGTCCATTCAGTGGGAGACAAAAACATTCCTTACTGGTAGTATATAGAAGAGACTAGTTCCAGAGAGATGTGCCTGAAGAGGTACAAGGAAAAGGATGAAGGTGGTACCCGTGGTGGTGTCGGGACACGGATCATCTTCATCTCCATGTTCATTAGGTGATGATGACCGGGATGTGCAGTCCCCTGGGATGTTTAATGGAAATTACTGGACAGTGTTGATGATGTGCATGGACTTGCACCTGCTGCATGTCATTTCACGTCAGGCTGTTAAAGATACCTCAAAGCAGAGGGTGCCTGAAGCAGTAGTGAATGGGGGTGGCAGTGATATCTGAGTTCACCATTGTCAGAACCACAAACTCTCCATGCAGTCCTCGGCCAGACCAGGATCACTACATAGTCTACACACTCTGCAAGCATACAGTGTATTGAGGAAAGTCTCATTATGTCACTGAGGTGCAAGTGAGTCTCTCGAAAAGCAACCATTGAATGTAATGGGCTGCTAAAGAGCAAAGGTGAAAAGGGCAGCTGCTTGTTCTTGTGTATCCGAAGAGAAATTGCAGTCAGTGATGGGGAAGATGCTGCACACGCTGGTGCGCGAGACATCATGCCAATACCAAGAGGGCCTGTAAACTCAAGGTGGTAAAGAGATGTCACCCCTACTCTCTCACGGCTACTGTGGAAGGTAGTAGCTTGCCCCTGCAGAAAAGGCTCTGCATAATAACAGCAATAAGTGAGTATGTGCCAAAAAGGAAGGCTTTGGTCAATGAGAGGTACCCCGTAAACCATTCAGTACTCTAGTTATGGAATGGGAACTTGGCACTTGACCTCCTTCTTTATTTAGTGTTAGAAGTAGAAGGTTTCTATGAATTTGTGAAGTCCGTTTGAACAACATATGAGATACTGAGCCACACATGCTTGCCCACTGTGGTCCTTTCTAAGCTTCACGGGCTAATAGCATGGTTTCTTACTGATTCTGCAGTGCACACCACTTACCTGGCAATGGAAATGTAAAGCAGCGGGCAAGCGACAGATGCACTGAGACCTTATGACGCATTACCCTAGGGTTCCTCCCAATGGACATGGGAAAATCTCACTTCCTATAAACGTCCTTCTGGAATTCAACGCCCAAGTTTTGGAATTACTCCAATGACAGCTTGATTGTGGCCAATGATGTTAGACACAATGGGCCTGATTCACAAAGGTAATTTACAATTTTTAATAAGTTTACTACCTTTCAGTATTCACAAATTGCACTATTGTAGGAACTTACACTTCTGTAATAAGTACAGCACTACACCTGGCCAACCACTAGGACTGTGACACCCTCCCATAGGAAATAATGGAGGTAGGGTCTTCCTACAAAGTGAAAGTTACTACAAAATTGCAGTTTGTCATTCAGACAAAGTCTGATTGATCTCAACTCTGTCTTTAGTCCTGGATAGAATGGATTTCACTGTCCTGGTCTGCTTGAGGCTTGGGGACCCCTTCCTGTAGCCATGAGGCTGCCAACGATGAGGACATTAAGCAGGTAGTGCCCTCAAGGAAAAGCCCCTAAGGAGGAAAAAGCTGCAAACGCAAAAAAAATAAATACAGTATTTCGTGAAGGCGGGATTCAGGATATGGAGACACAGCAACAGAGGAACCAATAGCGCCTTCGAAGAGATTCCCAGGATCAGAGTTAGTTCACAACAATGGGTGTTAAGATTGCTAGTAAAAGTTGTAGAAAAAACAGAATCTCACCAGGAAGAAGACCCGGAGTGAGGAACATGATGAATCCTCTACTCAAAGCATTGCAACGCAAGAAGCCGATTGGATTCAATCCCTTTTATAGGGAAAAAGACCAGGAAGTTCCATCAGGGCTCTATGCCACCATCTTGAGTTGGGAAAGCAGCCATAGAGAAGCACCGTATGCTGGCCGTTTTGGGACAGGCATCTTAAAAGTCCTAGTATGCCTTGGGACAGAGAGAGGAGGCCTACAATGGATACATTGCCAGTGTCTCTGCAAAGATTTCACCCAAAGCAAGGAGAGGCATACTCATTGATCATATCAGCTGGCTGGCCACTGTAAAGTAGGTGTAAGCTGCAGCAGCTTGCCGGCTACTCCTGTAGATGTCGTGTCCCACCCGTTCGTTCAAGGCTCGGGAAGAACAACCAGGTGGGTAGTAAATTGCTGCAGGATCGAGACAGTATGCCCCTCCCTGATAAAACCCCCAGCTTTTTAAGAAACTGGCGGGGAAAAAAACAACGGCCAAATACTAGGCATGGACAGAGGAAGCAACTTCCCAAGGCCTTTCATAAGATGGGTATGCGTTCTAATGTTTCAAAAACTTCAATCTGCCTCTAAAAAAGACACACGTCACAAATCCCTTCCACCTCAAAATTAGGTTCATCGTTCATTAGAACAGGTAGAGGCTTAGGAAAGGAAAATAAAAAAAGAACAGCTCAATAAGGTTTCAGTTAAGAGGAGTGAAATACAGTTTAGTGGCAAACAAAGTCGAAAGGCAACAGGATTAATGATTCGGATAATCTTGAAAGGAATCCGGCTTTGAATTTGTTAAAAGAAAGGCGGGAAGGCAAAAATCCAGAAGACATCCAAATCTTGTCACCCACCTTGTAATCAGTTGCCCGACTGCTTCAAGAGTCAGCTAAGAATTTCATTCTCATCTTTGATTGTTGAAGATTTAGAGAAATCTTGCATCTACTCTGTTGTAACTGTTGAAGAAAAGCAGTACCAGCAGGCACTTCATTCAAGCCAAGGCTACCGGAGGGAAACACCTAGGAATGGACAACATAAAGGCAAAAACAGGTGAAGATTGGGTGGAGCTACGGATGGAGCTGTTATATGAAAACTCAGCCAGGGCCAAAAAAGATGACCAGACCCTTTGAGTAGAATTACAGGGCACCAAAGGTACTGTTCAAATACCTAGTTGAGCCTTTCAGTTTGGCCATTGGTCTGAGGGTAACAGCCAGAGGAGAGTGTCGCATCAAAGTGGAGAGACTCTGCAGAAACGGGAAATGAACTGAGGACCTTGGTCCAAAACCTTGGTCCAAAACAGTAACCTGTGGCAACCATGTAAGTGAAAGATGTCAGTCAGAAATATTTGCCCTACTGTTTTAGCAGAAGATAATCCTTTAAGGGCAGTAAAGCTGACCATCTTGAAAGAAAGAAAGAATCTGTGCTACCCATAATTACCCTCACTATTCTTTGTGGAGTGAAAATGTTTTGATCAAAAGTTGGAGGACACTCCGGGTACCTACAGGAAAGGGCATCAGCTAAGATGATTTTGAACCTGGAATAAATGTGATGAAGAAATCATATTGATTGAAAAATATGGCATACAGCCATGTCGGCTATTCCTACATTGTGTATTGCGAAGGCACTGTAGGTTACAATGGTCTGTGCAAATTTCAGCAGACTCCTGTGCCCCCATCAGAAAATGTCTCCATTCATAGAAGGCCATTTTCATGGCCAAAAATTCTAGGACTGAGTAATCCCTATCGAAAGCTGATAAAGTGTAAGACAGAAAAATTGGATGTTCCAGGCTGTCGTCTTCTTGCCACTGTAGACGTACAGCCCCAATGGCGTGTTCTTGCGCATCGGTTTCAACTACGTATTTTTTAGTTAGATCTGGTAGAATTGGCGCTCGTGTAAAAGCCAATTTCAATTCTTTAAAAGCCTCTTTAACAAGGTAATCCCAGTGAAATCCATTAATCAAACTTAAGACGTGAGTAATGTTACTGGTTAGATGAGCAAACTTGCTAATAAATTGGCAATAGAAGTTGGCAAACCCCAAGAAACATTGGGTCTCTTTGATGTTAGAAGGGCTTGTTCAATCCAAGATGGTGGAAACCTTTCGTGGATCCATAGATATTCCTGTACTATTCAGTGGAAATCCAAGATATTCTACTTCGGGTTGGTCAAACTCATATTTTTCTGGTTTGAAAAAAAAGTTGGTTCTGATGAAGTCTGGTCAACACTTGACCAATACGTTGATGCAAAAGCGGATCCTTGGAAAAGACTAAAATATTGTTGAGCTAGACTACATCAAATTGGTTGAGTATGCTGGCAAAGATATGGTCCATGAAACTTTGGGAAATTGCTGGGGCATTACTTAAACCAAAAGTCATCACTCTGCATTCAAAATGACCCAAGAGGGTCCTAAAGGCTGTCTCGCGCTCATCACCCTCTTTTATGCGGAGGAGATAAGCTCCACAAAGGTCTAGTTTTGTAAAGATCTTAGCACCTCTAACACACACTAATGTATACTTGATTAAAGGAAAGGGATATCTGTCCTTTACTGTAAACTTGAGTCCTCTGAAATCAATACATGTCTCAGTTAATTTAATTTATTGGAACAAAGAACATCAAGGCAGGAGAGAATGAATGAGTGATTAACCCATTTTGTAACATCTCTTGCAAATACTGCCTCACAACTTCCTTCTCACACTCAGAAAGAGAATAAATTCTTGCAAAAGGAACAGTTGTTTCTGGCTCAAAAGGAAAGGCACAATCGAACGCTCGATGAGGAGTGAAAATTAACTTTTTGGGTTTTTCAGATAGATCAATGAAGCTATGGTACTGAGCAGGAATTTTTTGAAGAAGGTGTATTACCTTAGACTCTGGGCCACAATAGACCATCACTTCCTTGGGAGTTCTGTAATCCTCAGAAGAATAACAATTTTTATAACAGAACTGAGATGATCAGGAAATAGTTCTGGTTTCCTAATTGGAATAGGGATTATGGCGCGCTTACCACAGAATTCCAAATATGGCTATATGATTAGACTAGGCTATGAGGTCAAAGGAAACGGTTTCTTGAGGTTTGCCCAGAATTTCTGTTAAGGAGGCGGTCATCTCTTTTCCCGATCCCAATGTCAGGGGTGTACCGTCCACTGTCTGACCTGCTCTGGGGATTCATTTAGCATTCAGGAAATACGTCTTTCCTTTGCCCAACTCTCATCTAAGTACAGACCGCTTGCTCCGCAGCAAGGAAAGGCCAGAATCCAAATAATAGAAAAAGTGGAACATGGGTATTGCCAGAGATTCCAACAAAAGGGATTTGCTGTACCCCAGTCATTCTTCCTTTCACAAGGGACAGGATTTGGTGTTTCCTGGGGGTTTCTCTGGTTGTATACGACAAACTCAGACTAGATGCCTTGAGGGTCCACAAGGCATGCACAGTCCGAGCTTCTGACAATGTTCCCTCACTGATTCAGAGAGTGCTTACGTGCCATACTAATTTGCATAGGTTATGCACTAGATGATCTCAAGGGAACTTCCGGTCTGGAATTTGTGAGCTGCCTACTGTGGGGAATGAGCGGCTTGTTCGTCTTTCCATTCTGTGTTCTCATAGGCGAAGCTTAATCTGTAGAGCCTGGTCTACATTTGGAGAAAATACCATCCGAGGGGAATGCATCAATTTATCTTCAATCTCCTCCTTGAGGCCCCTCAGAAAAATAGTAATCCAGGTTCTCTCTACCCAAGTAGGCTCAGAAGCTAATTGATGGAACCGGGTGATATAGGTCAGAACGTCCTGTCCACCCTGCTGGATGTCGCAGAGAGCTTCTTCAGATGAGAAGTTCAGACTGGTTCTTTGGAACATTTGTTTTAAAAGTATTGGAGTAATCTGACAAACACTGGTGTTCAGAGGCTACTAAAGGGGTTGCCCATGCTAATGCAGGACCGATAAGCTGCTGGCGAGCTATCCAACCTTGGCCTGGTCCTGCGAAAAATGACTGAGTGAAATGCGAAGGACACCGTCAATGAATCCAGGAACTCCGTTAGTTTGTTTGGATCAGTAGAATAGCAAGGAGTTATGTGCGAGACTACAGGGACATCTGTACTTCTGGCAGTAAGAGTTTAACATAAGAACGCATTCTCACTCTATAGTCGTTGAAGTTCTTGGCCCTAATGTTGAATTGTGTGGGCCAGGTCCTTCATTTGGTCCATCACTGCTTCTTCATGACTAAAAAGTTGGTGTTGCGAACAGTCGCTCACACAGTCTGATCGATCTCTTGACTCTGTCTTCAGTTCTGGATGATCTGGACTTCACCGTCCTGGTCTGCTTGAGGTATGGGCGACCCCTTCCAGTAGTCACAATGCCGCCAATGAAGAGAGCAGGTAGTGCCCTCAGGAAGGAGCTCCTAAGGAGAAAAAAGCTGTGAAGCCAGAAAAACCCAGTAGAAAATGGGCTTCAGGATATGGAGACACAGTGACAGATGACCCACCAGTGCCTTCGAAGAGAATCCCAGGACCAGAGTTAGTTCACAGCAAAGGGTGCTTGCTAGAAAAAAAACACAGAAAAAATAAAGAATCTGCGCTGGAGAAAACTGGGAACAAGGAACTGACATTAATATGGGAGAAAATCACCAGGAAAAAAGGCTGGGAGTGAGGAACATGATTAATCTGCTACTCTAAGTGCTGTGACGCAAGGAGCACATGGATTTCATCCCTTTTATGCAAAAAAGGACAGGAAATTACATCAGGGCTCTATGCAACCATCTTGAGCTGGGAAGAAGGCCATAGAGAAGCATTGTATGGTGGCCATCTTGGGACAGACCTATTTAAGAGTGGAGAGGTGTGGTGCAGCGGCCAGGGCAGCTGACTTCGGAGCAACAGGGTTCACGGTTCGATCCCCGGCTCCGGCGGCAGCTCAGCTCAGCACCATGTGACTCTGGGCAATAGCTCACTTAATTTCCACTACGGCCCCCAGCGCCTTGAGACCCGTAAGGGTGAGTAGTTCGCGCTTTACAAATACGGATTTAGATTTAACGTCCCAGTATGCCTGGGGAAAGGTAGAGGAGGCCTACGATGGAGATGCTGCTGACATCTCTGCAAAGATTTCCCCCCCAAGACAAGAATTGGCATAACCAGGGATCACACCAGCGGGCTGGCCGCCGTAAGGTAGGTGTAAGCTGCAGCAGCCCGCCGGCTGCTCCCGCACCCGCACCCGCTGAGCAGGCATCGCGCCCATGCGTGGAAGTTTCAGGAAGAACACCGGGTGAGACTCAAGCTGCAGCAAGAGCGCAACAGTTTGTGAATTCGGCCCATGGAGTGTGTGTTTTGGAAGGGTATATTGTACATTATCTCACATATATTGTGAAGGTGTCTGCCATTCATTTAAAGCCCAGAAGGAGTTAATGAGGCTGCAGAGATCTACTGGCCTTCCACTGTTTGACCTCCTATATGAGGTTTGAAACCGATAAGAATCCACTCACTATATTCTTTAAAGTCTTTGATCAACACAGACATTGTGTCCTTTCTGCAGGGCAGAGGTGGATGCCTTTGAATCTGGCAGACTCAACCTTTCATCCTTTGGAGGTTGGTAAAAAAGAGTACCATTTTCGATTGGCTAATAATAATTGTATATAAAAATGTTCTGTGCATAGTTCTTTGGATAAAGGCACTATGTAACTAACAGATTATTAGAATACACCACCTTAGTAACAGGGGTTTGTGAATCTGACGAGCGAGGAGGTTACTCCACTACCATGAGCCATTTCATCTCCCTGACTCATGTGCCACAGACAGGAATGTGATGTTGGCAAAGGATATCAAAGGCACCAAGGATTTTAGAAGAGTCGCCGGCCAGTACTACATTTGTACCACTCCACAAAATGGATGTTACAGATTTGCTCTGTTCTCAGGAAGATCTAGAAATGTAAGAGTTGAATTGTGGACAGTACTTCAATGTATTTGAGATAAAGGTGATGAGTTTAAGGGGTAAGGAGGAAGAGAAGTAACTCATCTTCCTCCTCTGCACATTAGTGCAAATACTGGCGTATGGGAGACCCTCACCAGCACAATAACGACACAGCTGCATTTTGCACCTGCCAACAGTACATGTTCAAACTGATCCTTCACTCCAGAGCCAGCAATGCCCACTCCTAGGTCTGTAGGATTATCCATCTATTTCAACACAAACCAGTGTTTTTACAAAGATTCAGTCTAAACCTACCAGCAAACTAGAGCAGTGCCATCAGTACCATCTCCATGTTTGAGAACATGCTGGGCATTTCTCTTCTATGAATGACATCTTCTGGCCGAACTATGAAATTGAGATTTTATCAAGCCAGTTGAGAATCATAGATTGAACTTGGATGTTGCTCGTTGCTACCAAGGAGGTGATCATGTCTTCAAGAGGGTGGCCCCTGACAGTATTTCCACCTTTTGGGCCTTCTCAATGGGAGTTTTGACAATCTCAAAGCTGGTGGGGACTGTGTCCTGGGCAAGCCACCATCCCGCAGTCGGAATGGCTCAGGAGTGCTAAAGGTTCCCAGTTTTTGCTGGCTGCATCACTGCCGTCCACCTCCTAATGAGGTCTTGAATATCCATATTGTACTGATGTCTTGCTTGCACAAGCCGGACCAGAAATGTAATATAAACTGGGCACATGCCTCTGGTAGAACAGAGCGGTCAACAATGTAGAATCTCTCACACTATTTTATCAGGAGGTTTAGATTCTATTAAAGACACGGATGCAAATATTATGATGAGCTCTCATTTACTAACACTAGCAGAAAGGAACATGGATGCCAAATCATACGTAAAAAATAATTTTCTAGTATTCCATTTGCCATGATGTCCCTCATTAACCCCATGAGCGTACAGGCTTCCCTATAAATACCACATATCCTCTTCTTTGCGGAATAGTCCTTCACAAAGTTCAGAAACTCTTAGAATGAACACTATCAAAGGAAGTAGCCACCTCAGCCACATAACCAGCAGGAAAATATTGAACGTTCACTGACAAGCACCTGTAGTTCCCTTCAGCAAGCTCCTGGATGTAGGGTCTTGGAGCTCTAGAGGTACCCTACAATTAAACTGAAAATGAATATGTAGAAGGTTAAGAAAGTGATAATCTTCGCCTCTATATCTTGATTAGAGTCTAAACCTCCTGCTACAATAGTGTGGGAGATTCTACATTCCAGGCACGGAGGTTTAATTATCACTGTTTAAGGTCTATTAAGCACATCACTAGCAACATTCAATACTGGTTTGTAATAGAATGTCTTAAAGGTGGATTGTCAAGACCAATCTGCCACCTTCATAATGTCCTCCAACCTGCCAGAAGCTGCTAATGCCTTAGATGACATCGCTCCTCAAGCCCCAATCCTTGACACATCAGTTCCAGCCTCATCCATCAACCATCTAACCCAACGAGCCAAAGTTGGAGAAGAAACTAGATTATATGGTTCTTTAAATAAACACCAGCTGAGATGCTGAAGGATGTCTGAATGTGGCAGTCTGGGCTTCATGTCTAAGTAACTTTATCACACAGAATTTTGGGACAATCTGTAAAAGCAGGACAACTAGAGCCTTAACATCTTACCCTCTCCTAAATGAGATTATGGAGTCCAGGATCCCCTGATGAATGAACACTCTTACTGCAAAAAGCCTTGGGCATACCAAGATTCCCTAAAATCTTTCACACCATCAAGTGAATGTGGCCCTGTAATACTAAGTCTTGCTAGACTCCCATCAGATTCAGAAGAGGATGAGGAAAGCAAGGTACCAAAGTGGGACAGTCTATTGATAGCTCCAGAATCTATGGATACCATTCCAGAGCTGGCCAAAATTGAGTAACCCGAACTAAAGTTACAATGTCTCTCCTGACTTGAACCAAGTTCTGGGTAGCACTGAAAAAGGAGGGAATGCTTACCCTTGAATGAAACCCAGTGACTGAAGAAAGGCCTATTTCACCTCCGCCTACTAATCTGGCCTCTAACTGAAAAATCTTGAAAGCTTCTGATTGAGACGGGGGGCGGCACAAAAATCTACTTGGAGCGTACCCCAAAGACACTACAATTGATTGAAGATTCCCTGATCCACAGTCCAATCGCTCCTGTCCTGGAGAAATCCAGACCCCCAATTTGCTGCTGTGTAGGACAATGCTGGGAGACACTCTACTTGAATCATAATGCCATTATACTGGCAACGGTGCAAAAATCATTGGCTTGGTCTGCTATGTATTTTGAGCGAGCTCCCCCGAGTTTGTTTATGCACCTGACTGCAGAGATATTGTCCATCCGCAGAACAACACAGCACTCTACCCTGCTTTGAACCAGGCTTTTGAGTAGCTTATGGAAGGTCGACAGAAAAAACAAAACTTAACTGTGAAGATGCTGGTCCCGAATGCTGAAATCGCACTGGCAAGAGAAAAAGGCCAAGTTAGTATGACTAGAGAGGAGAAAGGGTGGGGACAGAGAGAGAAGGGAAGACTGAGAAAGGACTTGTTGTGGGAGGAAGGGGGCGTAGCGACAACAGAGAAAAGCTGGAAGAAGGCACACTGGAGAGGAGACGGTGGCGACTGGATGAGAGCGGACGAGGTCGGAAAAACAGCGACTAGAAAGAGAACCATTGGAGTAGCAGAAGAGCAGCGGCAATCGGGAGAAGGTGGTGGGCAGCAACAAGGAAAGGCAAAGCAGGGCTGCGACCCAAGAAGAGGATTGGGCCAAGACAGGCATGGACAAGCCAGATGAGGAGGACAAGTAGAGGGAGGCGTGGACAGAAGAGTGATGGATGCCACCGACACACGCCTCGCTGCCCGCTACAACCTAGGAGGGTTGTGGCTATCTGGGTGAGTCCAAGTGACCCAATAACCCTGAATGTGGCAATGGGTATGCACGGGTAAAAGGGAGCACATAATGGTGATCTTGCACATGTGTACTCTTATACTTTGTTGGATAAGGCTTGATGACTAAACACATTTTCCCTAATTTGGTTTGCATGGGTGGGGTTGACTTATTTTCTCTTTTTTTATTTAGCCACAAGATACATTCTGAAGCACATAAGATATATATCCATTATTCAAGTTCCATCCGTACAGCCTTTTAAGTTAAATCACTTGTAACTGATTCACACTGCTATTGTTATCGTGATAGGACAGCTAAACATAGTCAGGTATACATAATAACAATCCGGCATTTAGCAAGTAAAAGAAAGCATTAAAAGACATTATTGCTAACTAACCAATTCCCATCCTATTTGCGGGCTCCAGATGGCCTTTTTTAATCCAACTAGTCATAAGCCCCCATATCTGATGTCCTTTCTCTTTTGCACGCCAGCCCTTGCAGTTATATAGAGCCATTTCCTGTACATGAATGTGTAATAACCGGTGGAGCCAAGCCATATTTGACGGAGGTTCTGTGTCTTTCCACCTCGTAGCTATCAATAGCCTGGCTACTGCAATTGTGATAAACACAAAATCCCTATGAGTTTTAGAGAGCTCAGCCCGGTTATCATATCCAAATAACATCATAGACGGGGTGATGGTAATCACTTGGCTAGTTATTTCTTGCCAAAATTTCTCGATTCCCCTTTTTAATAAACTGAGAGAGTTACATGAAAAGAACATATGGATACTATCCGCGGGGCCCTGACCACATCTTGGACATTCGTCCGACTCTCTTTTTCCCCACTTAAAAAGCTTGGCTGGAGTATAATACAAATTGAAGAGAGTTTTGTAATGTTGTGCCTTTAAATTAGCAGCCAAGAATATGTTTTTCCCCAATTCCAAAGACATATCTAGATCAGTCTCTGCATCCCCAGTTTTCTCAGCCCATCGTGTCTCCATTTTTCCAAGATCATCTGGTATAGTTTCCATCAATATGTTATAGAGATCCCCAATCCGGACGTCCCCCTGATATATTTGATCCATTATAGGTATAGATCCTAGATTAAATACACCTCTCTCCAAATTTTTGAGACACCCCTTTACTTGTATATACTTAAAGTAAGTCCCTTTATCAATTCCAAATTTCTCAACCAAGTCCGGGAAGGGAATTATCTGAGCTCCATCATTATATATACAGGCAGCATGTAGTATACCTGCCTGTTCCCAATCCCTGGCCATACCATCCATTATTTCAGCTGGAAACAGTGATGACCCCCATAGCGAAGTATATCTATTGAGTTTGGGAATTTTCAAGATCTTATTGGCTTTGACCCAGACCGATCTTGCTGCTTTAATACAAAGAAAACGAATATTCTTATAATACCTCGGCTCCCATTGCCTAAGGAATAGCCCTGTTGCTTCCCTCCTCATGGACAACTGATATATAGACGGCAGACCATCCTCTCTGCCCACCCTGTCCTCTGCCAGCAGAGTGCCCATCTGCTGTAGAGAAGCTGCCCAATAATACGAAAGCAAATTTGGGGCGGCCAAGCCCCCCCTATCTCGCGGAAGGGTTAATGTTCTCAGAGCCCGTCTTATTTTATGATAATTCCATATAAAGTTCGAAAACATAGTATTCACTTTCTGAATTATATCCGGTGTAAGCTCGAGGGGGACTGAGCGAAATAAATACAAAATTCTGGGGAAGATCTTCATCTTCAAGACATTAACCCTACCCACTATAGTTAGATGTAATTTGTCGATTCGCCGAAGCTCAGTACTAATATCTTTAAGCATAGGGTCGAGATTATTTGCCCATAATTGATCCAATTTAAATCCAATCTTTACCCCCAAATACATGGCTATATCAGTCTGTCGTTGGTCTTGGAGTATACATTGTCTTGAACAGATTATCTGGGTCTTGCCCTTATTAAGACGGTAGCCAGACCAGCTCCCAAATTCCTCTGCCATGATTTCGATCTCCTTAATTGCCACCTCTGGCCTAGATGTAACCACAGCAATATCGTCCGCATAGGCCAGGACTTTGGTCTCATAGCCATTAGCTCGGTATGGTTCAATTGCGGGATTTAAAATTAGCTGGTTGACAAAGGGATCGATATATAGTGCAAAAAGGATTGGGGAGCATGGGCAACCCTGCCTAGTACCCCGTGCTACCTGTATTGTATCAGAGGTATTCCCCTTCACTCGGACCTTTGCAGTTGGATTATAATACATTGCCCGTATTGCAGTAATCTGCCGCGGGCCGAACACTCGTAAGGCCAGAAATTCCCAGAGGTATTGCCAGGTCACCCGGTCGAACGCCTTTTCGGCGTCCAAGAGGATCACAGACAAACCGTCTCCCTTACCTTCCGCTATATCTATCAAAGAGATCACCCGTCGGATGTGATCCGTAGTACCCCTACCGGGTATAAAGCCATGTTGCCAGGGTGAGACTAATTTGGCTATGATCCCCTGGAGTCGATTCGCCAGTACCTTTGAATAGATTTTTGCATCAGAGTTTATTAATGAAATAGGCCGGTATGATCCAGGCAATTCAGGAGGTTTCCCTTTTTTGGGGAATATTACTATATCTGTGTCCTGCCAAGATTTAGGCGGTATCCCACGATATTGTACATCTAAGAATAGATCTTGTAGTATTGGGGCCAGAATTAGCTGGAGTACCTTATATATTTCCACAGGAATTTTATCAGGGCCAGCTGCTTTCCCCGAAGCCAAACCATTTAAAGCTGTCACTGTTTCTTCCAATGAAATTTCCTCTTCCAGTTCCGAACATATTTCTGCCTCAAGTCTACTAGATCCTAAGTAATTCCTCATATTTCCCATATGTATTGTTTCACTGGGATCCATCTGATATAAATTCCTATAAAATTGCTCAAACACCTCCGTGATCTTTGCCGAGGTGTTTACCAGTTGCCCCTCGGGATTCTTTATTTCAACGATATGATTCTGTGAGTCCTGCTGCCTGATCCTAAGGGCTAGGAGTCTGCCAGCCTTTTCCCCATATTCATACCTCTCAGTTTGATGTGCCTGATATACCTGGGCTACCTGTATCTGAAACAAGCTATTAATTTCTGCTTTAGTTATTGCAGTCTCTTCGCTGATCTCACTCAATCTCTCCGATTCCCCCTGTCCTAACATTTCGATCTGCTCTGTCTCCAGTTGTGCTAGTTTAGTCATAAAAGCCATAATTTGATCTTTGCGTTTCTTCCGCTGTTGACCTACAAAACTGATCACTTGCCCCCTAAGGGTAGCTTTAAATGCATCCCACACTATCGCGCGGGAGGCACTAAAGCGATTAACGTCAAAAAATTCCCTGGCCCAGTCTTTAAGAAACTTTAAAAAATCATCATCAGCTATTAGTTTCTTATCGAAAGTCCATGGACAGAGCTTCGGTTTGCTACCCTGGTATGTTATTCCCAGCAGAAGAGGATTGTGGTCTGAGAAGATTTGAGGGATTTTAGTAATTTCCGCCTCCCCTAAGATTCGAGCTGAGACCAAAAAGTAATCCAGGCGCACACTCTTTTGATGTGGAGATGAAAAATACGTATACCCTGGATCACTGCCCTTCTTAGCCGTCCATACATCCACTAGTCCATGACTAATCTTAAGCGTGTTTATAGCCCGATTAACCTTTGGTTTCCTCCCAGTATACCTTATGCCTACCCCTGATGATATCCCAATATGAATATTAAAATCACCACAAAGAATTAGTGGGGTCGGCAGTGTAGCTAGCTCTATCTCCAATTCTTCCCAGATTTCTGGGTCATCCTGATTTGAGGCATAAATAATCCCGATTGTCAGTCCCATATTTAATGAGACTATTGCCCATCGACCCCATTTGTCTGCCAAGATACGTTTACTAATCCCCACATGTTGCTTAATAAAAATCGCCACTCCTCTTATCATGGACGTCTGTGATGAACAGACAGCCAAATCATAACCCTTGATCTGAAGGACAGCTCGATTACTCCATGGAATATGGGTTTCCTGTAGACAAATTATTCCTGGACTAATATATCGCAATATTTAATAGATCTTATCTCTTTTAGCCCTATCATTAAGCCCTGCCACGTTAACTGTGCATATTGTTAATTTATCCATATCCAACATCTTGAGGTATCCAACTAATTTGCTCCATAATATTTTTACTGAATCTCCATTTAACTATTGCGTACTCTATGTACCTTGTCTGGCTTTTTCTCCCCTGTGCCCCCTTTGTCCCTCCCCTCCCACCCCCCACCTGCCACCCAACACCCCAGCCCACCCCCCTCCTCCCCCGTGCCACCCCCTCCCCTTGAAAGCTGCTAGACACGTGGTCTAGTAGGCGATGAGGCAGCGTTACACCACGGTCCTTAGACACCCCTCCTTATACCTCCTTATCACGATGTCCAACATTATTACATCATAGCATTGGGTTACCTCTCCCCCGCTCTCCCCCCATATGTATTTATATTTCCTTCAGTCTCAAGTATTCCTACTTCCTCCCCTTTAATTCCTCCAAATACTCTTTGGCCTTGATTTCAGATGAAAAATAGCGAGTACTATCCCCTGTTACAATTTTCAACTTTGCCGGGTTCAGCAAATATGCCTGTGCTCCTATTGCTTGGAACGGGCTTATCATCTGTCTGAGCCTCCAACGCCGCTCTACAGTTACATGGCAAAAGTCAGGGCGCATAAAGAACTCTACATCTTCCAGTTTGCGTTTACGGTCGGGTCTAGCCTTCTCAGAGATGATCTGCCGGAGGAGGAAATTCCCGAAATAAACTAGTACCGCTCGGGGTCTGCCATCTCCTTCTGGCGATTGTTTAACAGTCATAGGCACCCGATGCGCTCTTTGGACTTCATGGGCCCAATTCCATCCTACTACCTCAGGGAAGGTTTTAGCTAGGAGATCAGTCATATAAAGACGGATATCAGTACCCCCTTTATCCTCCGGAATTCCATGAAATCGCAGATTGTTTATCCGTTGGCGGTTTTCCTGCTCTTCCAGTTTCCACTGAACATCTGAAAACCTAGCCTCATGCAATGCCGTCTGCTCCTGTATTGATGCCATATCTGCTTCCATATTCCCTGTTCGGGTTTCAAGTTCCGTTATGCGGTCCGCGATCTCCGTACATACTTTTGCTATTTTCCGTACAGAACCCTGTACTTTTCGTATGGCTACTTGAGATCGCCTGCTGTCCTGTCGGGCCTCTTCCCGATGAGCCATGACTGATTGCAGTATTGCGTCCAACGTGGCAGAGGGGGCTTCTTCTGAATCCAAGGTCTGTTTGCTTTTGCCCCCCACTAATTGGTTTACCGGTGAATAGTCCCAGTTTAGTTCTTGCTCTCGTGGGTTAGTGTGTATTAAAGGATTAGAGCCTTTTTTGACCCTGCGTATCGTCGCAGTGGGGTTCACCCCCGCTTGTATCTTGCGGGCCCTCATTTTCCGTTTCACTGGCGCTAGTCAAAAAGAAGGAGCCATCCACCGATTCTGTGTCGTCTGATAGTGAATAGAAATACTCGGTAGTTTCAATGTCCGCCTCCTTCTCACTATATATCTTCTGTGTAAAATGCTTAGCTCTTGCGTGCAATGGGTCCACACTCTTTGTACCTATAGTTGAATCTTTATTTCCTTTTTGAGGGTCCACCGCCCCACTGTCCATATGAAAATGTTGAGTTGTAGAAGGTTCAGGCCGAACAGTGTACTTGGGTGTGATACTGCCCTTAGGTCTCCCCTCTTCACAGATCTGGGCGCCCCAGCTTTCCTCCTGCCCCCCTGATTTCCAGACTTCATATTTATCACCTCTATGTCACCCAAAGTCTCCGGAACTTCCATCAGGGTTGCATTTGCTCGTTCCACCAATTCAGGTACATCAATTGCAGTGTGAGTTTTGAGGCGCGTCAGAGCACCCCCGAGGTTTTCCTCGTTTACCCCCATATCTTTTCCGTTTTCCAATGCTGGTTCAATCAACACCTCTTCACCACCAGAACCCACCTTTTCTTTGCCGCTTTTGCCCTTCTCTGGCCGCTTTGTCCCTGCGAACAGCTCGACAATTGTTGAACCGGACTGCTGCTTCTGAATCGGCACTTCGTTAGTCAAGTTCTTCCGGATCAGGTTCTGGCCACGGCGTCCGGTTGGTCGGGTTGCCCCTGTCCTGCTCCGACAGCGCCAGCCTCTACGCCCGATTCTGCTGTCAGCGCATCCGCCGTCGCGGCCCCTTGGACCAGAACGCCAGGCGTAACATTTTTTCCCGTCATTGTTTTGGAACGCACTGATGGGGGTACTTTCGGGGCCATTCCTCTCCAGCTTCGATCAGCTTTCTCCCGGAAACCAGCTGGCTCCGTATTGTGACAGTCTGAGCCCCGCAGCAGCCGATCTATCCGACAGCAGGTAAGAACCACGTCAGTCTGAATCTCTACTGCATCCAAAATGTTTGCCAGATTATGCGTGCTACTATTTATCTTCGCCCATAAGTTTCCCAATACCGAGTTCATCAGGGGCGAGGTCATTCTCTGTTAATCCATCTGTGTGTGTGTCGGGCCGCGGTGTTCCTGCTGCAACGACAAGCCGACCTAGCCTGTCGCCGTCTTGCTTTCCCCCCGACTTATTTTCTTTTCCTTCGTTTGTTTACACGCACATTGGTGATGCGACGGTTATGCTGATGTCATAAAACCTTTGAGCTTCAGTGTCCAAAAAGAGGCAAAGTATTGGCTGTATGAGTAAAGGAACAACCAGTTCCTCTTCTGTTGGTTTGCCTATTTTCCTGGCTCACATCAGTAACTCAGATGTGCACACTCCGGTGGGGATTAAGGAAAAACGGCATAACAAATGTTTCCCTGAATGTAATGCAAGGGGAAAACCTTCCCAGAAATGTATTCACATTTAATCATGGATTGAAGAATGACTGCCAAAGCAATGGGACAGTAGATGTACACAAACAACCAAGAGAATATAGTTATTTAACTGGGTATATCTCTCTCTCCCCCCCCCCCCCGAGGGCGTCGGTGGCACCACCACTGAAACCTAAAGAGGAAGAACAAGAATAAGCGTTACAGGATGAAATCCTGGAGAGAAGATATATAAAACGGCATGGAAGGGAAACTACTTGAGGACATTTTTTTCATACCTCTTCCCCTAATGTTTTTTTGCAAATAAAGGAACCATTTTGAAAAGCATATCTGACAAGCCTCCTAAGCATTATTTCCGCCCATCCCTCCACATAGCTCCAAGACGTTTATGAGACACTCACTTTCTTCTGATGATGATTTTCCTCCTATAACAAACTCCCCACATCTCACTTCCCAGCCTAGTTTTCTGGGGTCTGATTCTAACATAATATCTAGAACCTGGACAAAAATACATTTTCAATTCCAGGCTTCCATCTGGGAGAGCCACCACTCCAACTGCTCCCTTTCATTTGGAGACAGATAAAACGAATGCGGAGTAAGCGAGACCCCTTCATAGATGAAGAACCGTCAGATGCTGAAGGGCCCCGTAACATGGAGGCGCTTTAAAAAATGCCTGAACGGATGCTGACAGTAATCCAACAATCCTGGCCAGTCTTCGAAGGGAGAGCCTGTTTACCCTCAATTGTCCAAATCTTTTTAAATCACCTTAATATTGGAATTTGGTTGAAATAAAGATGCGTTCACTGGATCTATCCTGCAACCTGAAAACTACATTGCCAGGGATAGTATCACTAACCACTTCTTGTGATTGATTACAGCTGCTGTAAGACTGTCACTGCCATTTGAAAGTGATGCTTTAGAATTGTCCTATCTTGAGACATCAGTAGCATGTCGTCTAGATAAGCAATTAACCTTACCTCCTCTCACCTCAGAAGAACTACTTTTGGCTTTAGTAGCTTCATAAAGAACCATGGGGCTGAAGACGGGCCGAACGGAAGAGATTTGGTCTAGTACTTCTGGCACACCCACCGAACTGAAGGAAATGGTGATGAGGTGACCAAATTGGAACCGATCTGGAAAAATAGACTTGGGCTTAGATGACTCACCATTTGAAGCCAGGTAACCACTTCTTCCTCTTTGGATCCTTTATCTCCATGAATTAACATTTTGTGGTTGAATCGTAACTGCACAACTCTGTTTTGTTTTAAGAGGAACCATGCCCCCCTCTCAGGTCATAGAACGGCAGCCTAGAGGAGCACTGGTTGGAGACGAGGCTGAGTGAACTCTTCCACGACCAGTCTTCTCAAAAACCAAAGAGGTAAACCCCTTTCTCAGATGTTGCTGTGGTTTGTGAAGGTAAGTGAAAGTCTGAACATATGTTGATTCTTTACTAAACGTTTCTCTAAACAAACAACCTTTTGCATCAGCATCTAACACTTTCTGCACCATCTCTGTCAGTTTTGGTTCAGTACACATAAGCAAAGATTTTCTGTACTGTGCAGAAAGAGCTGCATTTGCATTACCTAAAATGGCACACTGACTCCAACCTCTTAGGATGGGTAAATCAACCTGCTGTCTAGCAGCCTCAGCCTCCTAGGTTATATGATCTGAGTCAAGGGACCCAACAAATCCAATAATTTATCTTGACAACTTGTACGAACTTTGTCTATTGCCTTCTTAGGATTGTTACCCTTCTTGAAAGGAAAACTGACATGGAAGGATCAATATCCGGAGTGTTCGCTAACTTATCTTGGAGAATGGGTGTTGGACACTCAGACCTAAGTTTGTTTATATAAGCCTTATCTAAAGGAGTTCTCAGCCAGTGGCTCCTAAACTGAGAGCCTGAAGGTGAAGTAGTTCACATCCCTGACCTTGGGTGTTTTATGATACTGGGATCAAAATACAGAGCCCCTAATGAATCTAGGATTACCCTATGACATTGGCACACCTCCTGATTTCCTTCAGAAGTGTCACCATTTTGATTTGTAATTTGTAGAGCGCGACAATTACCCTAAGGCATCAAGGCGCTAGAGACCAGCCGTCCAAAAGCAGGATGAAAAGGGAAAAGAAAGTCCAAATAGATACTAGACCGAGAAAAGCCAGGTCTTAAGAGACTTTCTGAAAGGAAGCAGAAGAGGAATAGACCTAAGGGCAAGGGGAAGGGAGTTCCAAAGTTTGCATCATCCTGCTACTGGTAGGGCAAGAGGCATCCTCAGGTGTTGGAATACCTAATACTTGGGGAGCCCTCAGTTCTCTCTTCTCTGGCCGGCTGAGCAATGCTCCACAGACTGCACCTGTCTCCTCCCAGCCGTAGACAAAGGGGATATGGACAAAGTGTGAGCACCTAGAGACAGACACTTCAGTGGGGTGTTTCTTTTTTCATTGCACATATTTCCTGCTTACGTGCTTTTGTGTCAGATTCACCAGAACATTTACTAGAATGAGTCTCCTCCCTAGGGCATGGGGGCAAACGAGCTATAAGTCTGTTAAATGAGGCTGTAATATAATTTCATGCACTTCTTTCATGGCTTGCAAAGCAAGCACAATAGTGGATTACACCACTTCCTCAAAATTAGCATCAGGGCATGTTCATTGCACAGAACCACCTCCTGCAATGACTGAGTCCCTGTCCTTGACCAAGAATTCAGGGACCATTTCTTCTACAACTTCCTTAGTCTCAGCTAGACTGAATTTCCTTGGTCTACATCTGAATGTTCCTCAACAACACATTTCACTTAAGGAAGAATCAAATCCAAAAGGCAAGCAGCCTAACATGTTTGAATCTCAACAGGTTTAAAACAGCAATTCTTCAAACATAGAGAGTGTGAGAGCAGATTTCTTGACATGTAAAGCATAGAGTGTAAGAATGTAGGCTTTTAGCTAAAGGAAGGACAAATTAGGCCTTGTTGTCCATTTTACCATGACGCTGGAGTCCAATATGTGACTAGCTGAGCTGCTGCTTTTATTCTGTGTCATAATAAAGACTCGTAGACAGGCTGAGAAATGATTTCCGATGACTACATAAGCAGACCGTGTCATGAGTGATGTAATATGTGAGGTCATAAGCAGTGCATTGCGGAGGTGTAAGTTATAGTTAGCTCAGGTAACTATAACTCCTGAATTTCACTGGTTTTGTGCAAGTGAAATCTGAGCCCAACTATAACGTCCCTGTAACCTTTGTTTTTTTCAGTGAATTTCTAAGTTGCGTGAGTGCCTGTGTGGGTCTGTGAGTGGGTTTGTGAGTGGGTGTGTGAGTCTCTGAGTGGGTGATTGAGTGGGTGCATGACTATGAGTTGGTCTGTGAGTTGGTGCATGTGTCTCTGAGTGGGTCTGTGAATAGGTGCACGAATGTCTGAGTGGATTTATGAGTGGGTGCATAAGTCTGAGTGGGTCTGTGAATGGATGCGTGAATGCCTGACTCAGTCTATAAGTGGCTGCGTGAATGTCTGAGTGGGTCTGTGAGTCGGGGCGTCAGTGTCCCGGTGGGTCTGTGAATGTCTAAATGGGTCTGTGAGTGGCTACATGAGTGTCTGAGTAGGTCTCTCAGTGGATGTGTAAGTGTCTGAGTGTGTCTGTGATTGTCTGCGTGAGACTGAGAGTGGGTGTGTGAGTATATATATTTTTTTTACATTTTGGCGATATTCGCAGATTTGTCGCAATGTTACATGAAGTGTCGCAGCAAATTTGCGAATAGCGCATGTGGTGCAGAAAATCCTTTTCTTTGATTTGTTTCCACCCATAGTGTGTCCCAGAAACACCCCTATATCTCACCCATTGGGTCAGGGTACATCTAACCTGGCCCCTTATCCCAGTTTCTGCATTTCTGTGTAGCCCCAGGGACTGTACCGATAAACTAAAATAGCGGGTGCAACTTTCTGCTCGGGTTACGGCCAGCCAATCACGGCAGGCCAGTTGGCGCACGCATTTGCGAATCATCGCAAAATAATCAGGAATTAGTGGCAACCCTAGATATCCAAATTTAGATTTCCATTAATATCTCGCAAAACTACTGAATGGATTCACACCAGATAATTGAAAGCGTGATCTGCGGAAGAGACTCCACCTTTCTGCCAAATTCGGTGAAATTCTGTCCAGTGGTTTGGGCTGTAGTTGTGTTCAAAACCCCTATGAGAATTAACATGGGAAACATGGTCCTAACTATAACTATCTACTGGGGAGCTCCAGTAGGTAATATATATGTATGTATATTAGGGCAAGGGTGGGTTTAGAGGTGAGTGAGGGTACTGGGTGGCCAGGGTATTTTTAGGGTTTAGGGTGGGTATGGGTTTTTGGGTGGCAAAGGGTATTTTTAGGCTTTAGGGTATGTAAGAGCTTTTGGGTGGCAAAGGGTATTTTTATGATTTTGGGTGGCAAGGGTATTTCTAGGGTTTAGGGTGGGTAAGGGTTTTTTGGGTGGCAAGCGGTATTTTTATGTTCAAGGGTAGGTATGAGTTTTTGGCTGGCTAGAGTATTTTAAGGGTTTATGGTGGGTAAGGGTTTTTGGGTGGCAAGGGTATTTTAGGGTCTAGGGTAAGTTTGGGTTTTTGGTTGGCAAGGGTATTTTTAGGGTTTAGGATGGATATGGGTTTTTGGGTGGCAAGGGTATTTTTAGGGTTTTTGGGTGGAAGGGTATTTTTAGGGTTTAGGGTGGGTAAGGGTTTTTGGTGACAAGGATGTTTTTACGGTTTAGGGTGGGTACAGGTTTTTGGGTGGCAAGCATAATTTTAGGGTTTATGGGGGTTGAGTTTAGGGGTTGTGGGTTAATAAAATGTGTGTGTGTGTATATATATATTCACTGAAAAAACCATAGGTTTCAGGGGCGCCCTGCAATGCACTGCTGATGACATCACATATTCCATCACTCACAACATGGTCAGTGACATCACTCATGACATCAATGATGACATCATCCAGTGAATGTGTGTTTTTCTGAAAATTAAATGTTTTATATATGTATATCTCAAGGTCGATGGAAGAATAAATGGGTATATAAGTGTCTAAATGGATGATTTTTTTGTAAAATTGATTGTATAACTGACTGATTAAGTGTATCTTAGTGAATACATGGGTTAGTGAGTAATGTTTAAATATGAAAATATCTGTATCAGTCTCTCACTTTGTGTATAAGTGGCTGCATGGGTTGGTGAGTAGCTACATGAGTGTCTATATGGGTTATTAGTTGGTTTTTTGAGTATCAGTATGAGTGTCTGAGTGTCTGTATGGTTCGGTGGGGGGTATTACTTAGTGCATAGATGCATGAATGAGTGACTCACTGTTTGTATGTGTTGAAGACAGCATGTGTGCAGGACTGTATAGGTGGATGAGTGTGTGTATGGGTGTGTTAGTGAGTGAATGACTGTCTCAATAGTGTCTTTATGAGTAACTACATATGTTTTAAACTAGTATATTTGAGTATTGGTGTATATAAGTGAGTATATGTGAGAGTGAGAGATTGGAAGAGTTCCTGTACAAATAAGTAGGTGTTTGTATAAGTGATTGTTTAAGAGAGTAAGTATGTGTAAGTTTCTGTAGAAGTAAGTGTGGTAGTGTGTGTATAACTGTATATGCAAGTAAATGGATGTTTGATACTTTGTTTGCATGTGTGACTATGTGTGTGAGTAACTCTATGGATGAGTGGCGGTGTGTAACAGGATGTATAGGTGTATGAGTACATATGATGAGTGAGTACATGTATGAGTGACTGTATAGGGACTGTTGGTGGATGTGTGTGTAGATCTTGGAATTACTGAATAGGTGTGTTGTAACTGGTATTGGTATGTCCATTGTTTTGAAAATGTCAGTTTGTATTTTTGAGTGTGTGTATCAAAGGTTATATTAGGGTGAGAGGAGGTCTGCCACTCGATCACAAGGATGATGTCATCAGTGATGTCATTTGAGATGTCATCAGTGATGTCATGAGTGATGTCACTGACCATGTCATGAGTGATGTAATATGTGACGTCATCAGCAGTGCATTGCGAGTGCGCGAGTTATAGTTAGCTGAACTAACTATAACGGGGGAATTTCTATGGTTTTGTACGAGTGAAATGTCCAACTAACTATAACGCCACTGAAACCTATGGTTTTTTCAGTGAATTTCTAAGGTTTTTTAAATGCTAATTTCTAACTAGAACGTGCCTGAAACCTATGGTTTTTTCAGTGAATTTCTAAGGTTTTTTAAATGCTAATTTCTAACTATAATGTGCCTGAAACCTATGGTTTTTTCAGTGAATATATATATATTTATTATACTATGTATACATGTGAAAATGTCTCGGTCCGCCTGTTTGCCTCGGTGGCACGGAAAAAATGGGTGGAACTGACGTCAGCACGCCGACGAGGTCCTCTTATGGCTCCGATGATGTCATACGGTGTCGCGAGCGGAGCCGTGCTATTATGACGTCCTCGTTGACGTGGGAGAGCTAGGAAAGAATTTCCGTGGAATGCTGGTGCAGGGGATATTCACCTAAGTGTTCAGGCTAGTCCTTTGGGAGCAACTGTTTATGTTGCCACTCCAGAAACCAAAACCAGTGATCAGAGGGCAGAGGCCCTGCAGATGGCACACGAGGTGGGGTGCCCAGTCGTGTGCACCGGCGGGGCAGCGAAGTGACAAGCACCACAACCCACAAAAAAGGTGACGAGGGCACTGAATAACACAGGATCTTCTCTTTGTATCTGGCAGGAACAACGAAGTTAAAATGCCCTAGTACCAAAATGTAGAATTAGTGCTACAACGGTCTTCAAGAGGACCTGCGATGCCGCTTCTGCCTCCCGTACCCTGGAGGCGGCACATGGGTCACGCGGTACGGTCATACTGCGGTGGGACGCACACTCGTTGACCTCTCATGGCACTGCTCCACACTTCAGGGAGGACGCTTTCCATTAGCTATGTTTTCTGATGCCATTTCGCGCCGGCCCGTCCAACAACAGAACTCCTTTAGATCCAAACAGACTCTTTCACTCTCTCACCGGAAGTGAAACCAGGCCACGCGGACACTTTCACAATACAACAGCCGGGAATGCACTTTTCGGTAAAAAAACACATTCCTTCCTCCTAATTAATCAAATAAACGTCTCACTGAAGAACAGGGGCCAGCTTCGATCGGTAAGCAGCCGTTACAACGACTTTTTACTTTGCGATACCATTACAACGCATGCATTACCACGCATGCGTTGTACATCGCGAAGTCATTACTACGCATTTTTAGAACGCATGGTCATTTACCACGCATGCCTTTACAACGAATTTTGTTGTAAAGGTATGTATGGTAAATGACCATGCGTTCTAAAAAACATGTAGATGATCCACGTCGTTGTAAGGAAACGGAGGCTGTTCCGTTTCCTCACAACGACGTGCACTGCCCCTCAGAGACGACGTGAAGCAGGAACCACGAGGAGAGAGGAACCACGAGGAGTGAGAGGTAAGGGGGATTGGGCATGGGGTGGGGGTTTCTTTTCTAGGGTTTAGGGTGTAGTGCAGTGGTGTTTGGGTAGAGTAGGGGGTCGTGCTGGGGGTAGTGTTTTAGGGTTTAGGGTAGTGCAGTAGTGTAGGGGGTCGTGCTGGGGGTAGTGTTTTAGGGTTTAGGGTGGTACAGTGGTGTATGGGTAGTGTAGGGGGTCGTGCTGGGGTAGTGTTTTAGGGTTTAGGGTAGTGCAGTGGTGTTTGAGTAGTGTAGGGGGTCATGCTGGTGGTAGTCTTTTAGGGTTTAGGGTAGTACAGTGGTGTTTGTGTAGTGTAGGGGGTCATGCTGGGGGTAGTGTTTTATGGTTTAGGGTTGTGCAGTGGTGTTTGGGTAGTGTAGGGGGTCGTGCTGGGGGTAGATTTAGGGTTTAGGGTAGTGCAGTGGTGTTTGGGTAGTGTAGGGAGTCGTGCTGGGGGTAGTGTTTTAGGGTTTAGAGTAGTGCAGTGGTGTTTGTGTAGAGTAGGGGGTTATGCTGGGGTAGTGTTTTAGAGTAGTGCAGTGATGTTTGGGTAGTGTAGGGGTAGTGTTTTAGGGTTTAGGGTAGTGCAGTGGTGTTTGGGTAGTGTAGGGGTTCATGCTGGGGGTAGTGTTTTAGGGTTTAGGGTATGGCAGTGGTGTTTGGGTAGTGTAGGGGGTCGTGCTGGGGGTAGATTTAGGGTTTAGGGTAGTGCAGTGGTGTTTGTGTTGTGAGGGGGTCGTGCTGGGGGTAGTGTTTTAGGGTTTAGAGTAGTGCAGTGGTGTTTGTATAGTGTAGGAGGGTTTAGGGTAGTGCAGTGGTGTTTGTGTAGTGTAGGGGGTCATGCTGTGGGTAGTGTTTTAGGGTTTAGGGTAGTGCAGTCGTGTTTGTGTAGTGTAGGGGGTCGTGTTTAGGGTATAGGGTAGTGCAGTGGTGTTTGTGTAGTGTGGGAGGTCATGCTGGGGGTAGATTTAGGGTTTAGTGTAGTGCAGTGGTGTTTGGGTAGTGTAGGGAGTCATGCTGGGGGTAGTGTTTTAGGGTTTAGGGTAGTCCAATGGTGTAGGGAATCGTGCTGGGGGTAGTGTTTTAGGGTTTCGGGTAGTGCATTGGTGTTTGGGTAGTGTAGGGGGTCATGCTGGGGGTAGTGGTTTAGGGTAGTGCAGTGGTGTTTGGGTAGTATAGGGGTAGTGCTGGGGTAGTGTTTTGGGTTTACGGTAGTGCAGTGGTGTTTGGGTAGTGTAGGGGGTAGTGCTGGGGGTAGTGTTTTAGGGTTTAGGGTAGTGCTGTGGTGTTTGTGTAGTGTAGGGGGTAGTGTTTTAGGGTTTAGGGTAGTGCAGTGGTGTTGGTGTACTGTATGGGGTCGTGCTGGGTTATAGTGTTTTAGGGTTTAGGGTAGTGCAGTGGTGTTTGTGTAGTGTAGGGGGTCGTGTTTTAGGGTTTCGGGTAGTGCAGTGGTGTTTGGGTAGTGTAGGGGGTCGTGCTGGGGGTAGTGTTTTTGGGTTTAGGGTAGTGCAGTGGTGTTTGGGTGGTGTAGGGGGTCGTGCTGGGGTAGTGTTTTAGGGTTTAGGGTAGTGCAGTGGTGTTTGTGTAGTGTAGGGGGTCGTGCTGGGGGTAGATTTAGGGTTTAGGGTAGTGCAGTGGTGTTTGGGTAGTGTAGGGAGTCGTGCTGGGGGTAGTGTTTTAGGGTTTAGGGTAGTGCAGTGGTGTTTGTGTAGTGTAGGGGGTTGTGCTGGGGGTAGTGTTTTAGGGTTTATGTTAGTGCAGTGGTGTTTGGGTAGTGTAGGGGGTAGTGCTGGGGTAGTGTTTTAGGGTTTAGGGTAGTGCAGTGGTGTTTGGGTAGTGTAGGGGGTCGTGCTGGGGGTAATGTTTTATGGTTTAGGGTAGTGCAGTGGTGTTTTGGTAGTGTAGGGGGTCGTGCTGGGGGTAGTGTTTTAGGGTTTATGTTAGTGCAGTGGTGTTTGTGTAGTGTAGGGGGTCGTGCTGGAGGAAGTGTTTTAGGGTTTAGGGTAGTGCAGTTGTGTTTAGGTAGTGAAGGGGGTCGTGCTGGGGGTAGTGTTTTAGGGTTTAGGGTAGTGCCGTGGTGCTTGTGTAGTGTAGGGGGTCGTGCTGGGAATGTTGTTCATTTCTATGGCAAAATGAACCCCCTCATTTTGTTCCTTTTTAAATTAAATGTTTTAAGTGTTACCAGTTTATTCCAATCAAGATGGCTTCAGGTGTGCCATCATTTTGTCATAAGTAAGACTGTTAGCTCTCTAGTTGTTCTTTAGAACACTCTGGGAAGCTGCAGTAGAACACAAAGGCATCAACTGACAGGCTGCTCCTGTTGAAATATAACAGGAAGATATTTGAGATCACACTTGAAACATGTCCTAATTTTTCTTTCTACAGCACTAACCATAATTTCTATGACAAAACCCCCTCATTTTGTTCCTTTTTAAATTAAATGTTTTAAGTGTTACCAGTTTATTCCAATCAAGATGGCTTCAGGTGTGCCATACTTTTGTCATAAGTAAGGCTGTTAGCACTCTAGTTGTTCTTTAGAACACTCTGGGAAGCTGCAGTAGAACACAAAGGAATCAACTGACAGTCTCTGCCCTTGTTGGATGTACATGTTTTACTGAGAATGTCAGACTTCATTCTCACATGACTGATAAAGATAATGTGAATTTACAGAAAATATGCTCTCATTTTAGCTTCTGGAGCACCTTCCAAAACTCTATGGGACAAGCATGTGAAAATAGTTTTCTCTCAAACATGATTCATGATATCCCAGCAGAAGATTTTTCACAGGTTAAAATCACCTTAGAACACACCACAGTTCCTGAAATTAGTATGGTACCATCAACAAATGAATTCTAATGTAACTAAAGTCTGTTATCACCCTTTATAGTTCTCCTTTTGGTAACCCTCAAAATCTTTGATTCACTACAATGCATTTCAATGGGGTACTATCATGTATATTGGTCCCAAGATGGCTGCCAGCAATTCCAGGATGAAGTGCTGACAGCCAATCAGATCTCACGATGACATGTGTGGTTAGGCTCCGCCCAGATATATATGTGATTTTACTTTTGATTTTCTCAGGAACTACTGAACGGATTTACCCATTTAACCAAAAGGCACGACTCTGAACCAAGGGCTACCTTTTTGCCAAATTTGGTGTAATTCCGTTCAGCAGTTCGGGCTGTAGCTGCGACTAAAGGTTCCTATGGAAAATTGCATGGGGAAAACACGTTTTGTGACCCCCTTTTTTCTCGGCCCCCACTTGACGAATCACCCCGAGACTTTCAGGATAGGAGCGGGCCATAAGTTTTGAAAATTTCGCGAAGATTCGTCGACCGGCGCCAAAGTTATTGGAAATAGAATGTTGTGAATTTCCTATGGAAAATAGGTCCTAACTATAACTATCTACTGGCGACCGCCAGTAGATAATATATATATATATATTGCCACAATGTAGCCCTCTTGTTCGACGCCGGCGCTCTTTGATGGGGCGGTGCGTTTCTTCCGGCAGAGCTACGCCGGTATTTTATGAAAACAGGGATTTGCCTCTCGGCAAAATGATAGAAACGCACTCACTCGTGTGCAGGAATCAGGGTGGTTTTATTTTAGACAATTGCCATGCCCAACGCGTTTCGCCTTAACACAAGGCTTGTTCACGTGTTAAGGCGAAACGCGTTGGGCATGGCAATTGTCTAAAATAAAACCGCTCTGATTCCTGCACACGAGTGAGTGCGTTTCTATCATTTTGCCGAGAGGCAAATCCCTGTTTTATTTATATATATATATATATATATATATATATATATATATATATACACACACACACACACACACACACACACACACACACACACACACACACACACACACACACACACACACACACACACACACACACACACACACACACACACACACACACACACACACACACACACACACACAGGAACCTCCAGCGAAGCAGAAGGAAGGGGCCACACGGGGTTTTCACAAGAGAAAGCCTTTAATTGGAAAAGCGGATTTGGGCATAATGCATTTCGACAGAATTGTCTTCCTCAGATGCCGCCGCCACACTGAAAACAGCCCCACGCCTCCGTTTTTAAAATCAGTCTGCAGTCCTCCCTTAATTGGAAGGTCACACCTCCCCTGTCATGTGCTCGTTCACCTGCTGCATTACGATAAGACCTACAGCTCCCAGAATGCATCTTCTCTGGGCCGATGGTACGAGGGGAAGCTAGAAAATAAAATCCATGTGGAAATAGTGTGCTGCAGAACAGGGCGCGCTGTCTCTTGTGTAAATAATTTCCTCCGGCCTCCTCAAGTCCCCGCAAACGCTCCAACCTCAATGGCACAGCTCAGCCGGGTCATGGGCTGACTTCAATGAACCCAACCACCTCGTGAAATCACGAGCTGCCTACTGACAGTGTCCCTTGCTTGGCCAGTGCATAGAGAGGTGGGCTGGAGCAATCCGATACCTCGGGAAAGAAACCAAAACTGCTTGCGCAGACACCAGTGAAGTCTCCAGCCAACTTTGTAGAGCGGGGTCCCTTAACGCGTCTCTGGTTGACGCGAAAATATACACAGGAACCTCCAGCGAAGCAGAAGGAAGGGGCCACACGGGGTTTTCACAAGAGAAAGCCTTTAATTGGAAAAGCGGATTTGGGCATAATGCATTTCGACAGAATTGTCTTCCTCAGATGCCGCCGCCACACTGAAAACAGCCCCACGCCTCCGTTTTTAAAATCAGTCTGCAGTCCTCCCTTAATTGGAAGGTCACACCTCCCCTGTCATGTGCTCGTTCACCTGCTGCATTACGATAAGACCTACAGCTCCCAGAATGCATCTTCTCTGGGCCGATGGTACGAGGGGAAGCTAGAAAATAAAATCCATGTGGAAATAGTGTGCTGCAGAACAGGGCGCGCTGTCTCTTGTGTAAATAATTTCCTCCGGCCTCCTCAAGTCCCCGCAAACGCTCCAACCTCAATGGCACAGCTCAGCCGGGTCATGGGCTGACTTCAATGAACCCAACCACCTCGTGAAATCACGAGCTGCCTACTGACAGTGTCCCTTGCTTGGCCAGTGCATAGAGAGGTGGGCTGGAGCAATCCGATACCTCGGGAAAGAAACCAAAACTGCTTGCGCAGACACCAGTGAAGTCTCCAGCCAACTTTGTAGAGCGGGGTCCCTTAACGCGTCTCTGGTTGACGCGAAAATATACACAGGAACCTCCAGCGAAGCAGAAGGAAGGGGCGGGTATATACACACACACATGTGTGTATGTCTGTATGTGTATATATATATTCACTGAAAAAACCATAGGTTTCAGGGACGTTATAGTTAGAAATTAGCATTTCAAAAACCTTTGAAATTCACTGAAAAAACCACAGGTTTCAGGGACGTTATAGTTAGTTGGACATTTCACTCATACAAAACCAGAGAAATTCGGCCTTTATAGTTAGTTGAGCTAATTATAACTCGCTCCCCCGCAATGCACTGCTGATGACATCACATATTGTATCACTCATGACATGGTTAGTGACATCACTGATGACATCTCAAATGACATCACTGATGACATCATCCAGTGACTGTGTGTTTCTGTAAAGTTTAAATATGTTTTATATATATATAGGCCAAGGTGTATTGACGAATGAGTGGGTGTATGACTGTCTGAATGGATGATTTAGTAGGTGTGTGACTGACTGTATAAGTGAGTGATTAAACGTGTCTTACTGAATGCATGGGTTAGTGACTAAACTGTGTGAATGTCGGTATCAGTCTGTCTGTTGGTGTGTAAGCGGTTGCACGGGTTGGTGAGTAGCTACATGAGTGTCTATATGGGTTATTGATTGCTTGTCTGAGTATCTGTATGGGTGCCTGAGTGTCTGTGTGGGTGGGGTGTGTGTGACTCACTGCATGGATGTGGGAGTAGTTGATTCACTGGGTGTATGGGTTCAAGAGTGCGTCTGAGGGGCTGGGTGGGTGGGTGTGTATGGCTGGGTTGGTGAGTGAATGGATGTCTCAGTGGTACATGTGTGAGTAACTACATATGTGAAAGGCAGTATATGTGAGTGTTGGAGTATATAAATGACTATGTGAGAGTGTGATTGTGAGACTGGCTGTGTGTATGAGTGTGTACTTGTGTCAGTGATTGTATAAGATAGTAAGTATGTGTTAGTATCTGTGTGAATAAGTGAGGTGGTGTGTGTATAACTGTATAGGTGAGTAAATGGGAGTGATTGATTCTTTGCATGACTAGCAGTGTAAGTAACTCTATGGGTGAGTGGCGGTGTGTGAGTGTCTGTATAGGTGTATGAGTGCATATGATAGTGGATGTATTGATGAGTGACTGCATGTATGAGTGACTGTATGGGTGAGTGAGTGGATGTGTGTGTAGACCTAAGAATCAGTGAGTGAGTATGTAGTAACTGGTATTGGTGTGTCTATGGTTTCGAGAATGGCAGTCTGTACTTTAGATTGGGTGTATCAAAGGTTATATTGGGCTGTGAGGCGGTGCATCAGAGGATCACGTGGATGATGTCATCAGTGATGTCACTGACCATGTCATGAGTGATGTAATATGTGACGTCATCAGCAGTGCATTGCGGGGGCGCGAGTTATACTTAGCTCAACTAACTATAACGGCCGAATTTCTCTGGTTTTGTACGAGTGAATTGTCCAACTAACTATAACGTCCCTGAAACCTGTGGTTTTTTCAGTGAATTTCTAAGGTTTTTTAAATGCTAATTTCTAACTATAACGTCCCTGAAACCTATGGTTTTTTCTGTGAATTTCAAAGGTTTTTTAAATGCTAATTTCTAACTATAACGTCCCTGAAACCTATGGTTTTTTCTGTGAATTTCAAAGGTTTTTTAAATGCTAATTTCTAACTATAACGTCCCTGAAACCTATGGTTTTTTCTGTGAATTTCAAAGGTTTTTTAAATGCTAATTTCTAACTATAACGTCCCTGAAACCTATGGTTTTTTTCAGTGAATTTCAAAGGTTTTTTAAATGCTAATTTCTGACAAGGCCTACAGAGGTAGGACATGTGCAGAAAGAGGAAGAAAGGCGCAGAAAGAAGCAAGAGAAATGCAGAAAGAGGCAACAGAAGTCCAGAAAGACGAAGAAAAGTGCAGAAAGAAGCAAGAGATATACAGAAAGAACCAACAGAGGTGCAGAAAGAGGCCTTGTTGCAAAGTCATCCTGTGCCCCCAACTTTTTGCTGACTGGTACTGGTGGTAACTGACTCTGACTAACCAGGCTCGGAGCCAGTGCTATGCTGAAAGACACTTAGAATACAGTGAAAACACCTAAATACACTAGGGTAAACTATGGGTTGGGGTACCCCTGTGATTGGCATGACCTCCCCTGTAAGGCCCTAGTACATAATTGGGCAGGGGGATTAAAACTACCTCTAACTCAGAGGTGCCGAAAGAGGCAAGAGAGGTGCCGAAAGAGGCAAGAGAGGTGCCGAAAGAGGCAAGAGAGGTGCCGAAAGAAGCAAGAGAGGTGCCGAAAGAAGCAAGAGAGGTGCAGAAAGAAGCAAGAGAGGTGCAGAAAGAGGCAAGAGAGGTGCAGAAAGGAAGAGAAGTGCAAAAAGAGGCAAGAGAATTGCTGAAAGAAGCAACAGAGGTGTAGAAAGAAGCAAGAGAAGTGCAGAAAGAGGCAAGTGAGGTGCAGAAAAAAGCAAGAGCAGTGCAGAAAGAAACAAGAGGTGCTGAAAGAGGCAAGAGGGGTGCAGAAAAAGGTAGGAGAGGTGCACAAAGAGGCAAGAGGGGTACAGAAAGAGGCAGGAGGGGTGCAGAAAGAAGGAAGAGAAGTGCAGAAAGAGGCAAGAGAATTGCTGAAAGAATCAACAGAGGTAGAAGAAAGAGGCAAGAGAGGTGCAGAAACAGGCAGGAAAGGTGCAGAAACAGGGAACGGGTGCAGAAAGAGGCAAGAGAGGTGCAGAAAGAGGCAAGAGATCTGCAGAAAGAAGCAAAAGCGGTGCTCAAAGAGGCAAGTGAGGTGCAGAAAAAAGCAAGAGCAGTGCAGAATGAACCAACAGAGGTGCTGAAAGAGGCAAGTGAGGTGCAGAAAGAGGCAATAGAAGTGCAGAAAGAAGCAACAGAGGTGCAGAAAGAGGCAAGAGGGGTGCAGAAAGAGGAGAGAGAAGTGCAGAAAGAAGCAAAAGCAGTGCTCAAAGAGGCAAGTGAGGTGCAGAAAAAAGCAAGAGCAGTGCAGAAAGAACCAACAGGTGCTGAAAGAGGCGTGAAGGGTGCAGAAAGAAGCAACAGGTACAGAAAGAGGCAAGAGTGGTGCAGAAAGAGGGAAGAGAGGTGTAGAAAGAGGCAAGAGAGTTGCACAAAGAGGGAAGAGGGGTGCAGAAAGAAGCAACGGAGGTGCCGAAAGAGGCAAGAGAGGTGCAGAAAGAAGCAAGTGAAGTGTAGAAAGAGGCAACATAGGTGCAGAAAGACGCAAGAGAGGTGCACAAACAAGCAAGTGAACTGCAGAAAGAGGCAAGAGAATTCCTGAAAGAAGCAACAGAGGTTTGGAAAGAACCAAGAGAAGTGCAAAAAGAGGCAAGTGAGGTGCAGAAAGAACCAACAGAGGTGCTGAAAGAGGCGTGAAGGGTGCAGAAAGAGCAAGAGAAGTGCAGAAAGAAGCAACAGAGGTACAGAAAGAGGCAAGAGTGGTGCAGAAAGAGGGAAGAGAGGTGTAGAAAGAGGCAAGAGAGTTGCACAAAGAGGGAAGAGGGGTGCAGAAAGAGGCAGGAGGGGTGCAGAAAGAGGCAACAGAGGTGCAGAAAGACACGAGAGGTGCAGAAACAAGCAAAGAAGTGCAGAAAGAGGCAAGAGAATTGCTGAAAGAACCAACAAAGGTTTAGAAAGAACCAAGAGAAGTGCAAAAAGAGGCAAGTGAGGTGCAGAAAGAAGCAAGAGCAGTGCAGAAAGAACCAACAGAGGTGCAAAAAGAGGCAATAGGGGTGCAGAAAGAGGTAGGAGAGGTGCACAGAGGCAAGAGAGGTACAGAAAGGCAGGAGGGGTGCAGAAAAAGGAAGAGAACTGCAGAAAGAGGCAAGAGAATTGCTGAAAGAAGCAACAGAGGTGTAGAAAGAAGCAAGAGAGGTGCAGAAAGAGGAAAGTGAGGTGCAGAAAGAAGCAAGATATGCAGAAAAAAGCAACAGAGGTGCTGAAAGAGGCAAGTCAGCTGCAGAAATAAGCGAGAGAGAAGTGCAGAAAGAAGCAAAAGAGGTGCTCAAAGAGGCAAGAGCAGTGCAGAAAGAACCAAGAGAAGTGCAGAAAGAAACAGAGGTGCAGAAGGAGGCACGAGGAGTGCAGAAAGAAGGAAGAGAAGTGTAGAAAGAAGCAACAGAGGTGCTGACAGAGGCATGAAGGGTGCAGAAAGAGGCAAGAGAAGTGCAGAAAGAAGCAACAGAGGTACAAAAAGAGGCAAGAGAGTTGCACAAAGAGGGAAGACGGGTGCAGAAAGAGGCAAGAGGGGTGCAGAAACAGGCAAGAGGGGTGCAGAAACAGGCAGGAGAAGTGCAGAACGAGGCAAGAGTAGCAGAAACAGGCAAAAGAGGTACATAAAGAGACAACAGGGGTGCAGAAAGAAGCAAGACAGGTGCAGAAAGAAGCATGGAAAGTGCAGAATGAAGCAACAGGGGTGCAGAAAGAGGCAAGAGGGGTGCAGAAACAGGCAGGAGAAGTGCAGAAAGAGGGAAGACGAGTGCAGAAAGAAGCAGACAGATGCAGAAAGAAGCATGGAAAGTGCAGAAAGAAGCAACAGAGGTGCAGAAGGAGGCAAGAGAACTGCAGAACGAGGCAAGAGTAGCAGAAACAGGCAAAAGAGGTACATAAAGAGACAACAGGGGTGCAGAAAGAAGCAAGACAGGTGCAGAAAGAAGCATGGAAAGTGCAGAATGAAGCAACGGGTGCACAAAGAGGCAAGAGAGGTGCACAAAGAGGCAAGAGAGGTACAGAAAGAGGCAGGAGGGGTGCGGAAAGAAGGAAGAGAAGTGCAAAAAGAGGCAAGAGAATTGCTGAAAGAAGCAACAGAGGTGTAGAAAGAAGAAAGAAGTGTAGAAGGAGGCAAGTGAAGTGCAGAAAAAAGCAAGAGCAGTGCAGAAAGAACCAACAGAGGTGCTGAAAGAGGCAAGATGGGTGCAGAAAAAGGTAGGAGAGGTGCACAAAGAGGCAAGAGAGGTACAGAAAGAGGCAGGAGGGATGCAGAAAGAAGGAAGAGAAGTGCAGAAAGAGGCAAGAGAATTGCTGAAAGAAGCAACAGAGGTGTAGAAAGAAGCAAGAGAAGTGCAGAAAGAGGCAAGTGAGGTGCCGAAAAAAGCAAGAGAAGTGCAGAAAGAGCAAACAGAGGTACAGAAAGAGGCAAGAGAGGTGCAGAAACCGGCAGGAAAGGTGCAGGAACAGGGGTGCAGAAAGAGGCAAGAGAGGTGCAGAAAGAGGCAAGAGATCTGCAGAAAAAAGCAACAGAGGTGCTGAAAGTGGCAAGTGAGGTGCAGAAAGAGGCAATAGAAGTGCAGAAAGAAGCAACAGAGGTGCAGAAAGAGGCAAGAGGGGTGCAGAAAGAGGAGAGAGAAGTGCAGAAAGAAGCAAAAGCAGTGCAGAAAGAACCAACAGAGGTGCTGAAAGAGGCGTGAAGGGTGCAGAAAGAGCAAGAGAAGTGCAGAAAGAAGCAACGGGTACAGAAAGAGGCAAGAGTGGTGCAGAAAGAGGGAAGAGAGGTGTAGAAAGAGGCAAGAGAGTTGCACAAAGAGGGAAGAGGTGCAGAAAGAGGCAGGAGGTGTGCGGAAAGAAGCAACAGAGGTGCCGAAAGAGGCAAGAGAGGTGCAGAAAGAGGGAAGAGGTGTAGAAAGAGGCAAGAGAGGTGTAGAAAGAGGCAAGAGAGGTGCATAAAGAAGCAAGTGAAGTGCAGAAAGAGGCAACAGAGGTGCAGAAAGAGGCAACAGAGGTGCAGAAAGAGGCAACAGAGGTGCAGAAACAAGCAAGAGAAGTGCAGAAAGAGGCAAGAAAATTGCTGAAAGAAGCAACAGAGGTTTAGAAAGAACCAAGAAAAGTGAAAAAAGAGGCAAGTGAGGTGCAGAAAGAAGCAAGAGCAGTGCAGAAAGAAGCAACAGAGGTACAGAAAGAGGCAAGAGTGGTGCAGAAAGAGGGAAGAGAGGTGTAGAAAGAGGCAGGCGGGGTGCAGAAAGAAGCAACAGGTGCTGAAAGAGGCAAGTGAGGTGCAGAAAGAAGCAAGTGAAGTGCAGAAAGAGGCAACAGAGGTGCAGAAAGAGGCAACAGAGGTGCAGAAAGAGGCAACAGAGGTGCAGAAAGACGCAAGAGAGGTGCAGAAACAAGCAAGAGAAGTGCAGAAAGAGGCAAGAGAATTGCTGAAAGAAGCAGAGGTTTAGAAAGAACCAAGAAAAGTGAAAAAAGAGGCAAGTGAGGTGCAGAAAGAAGCAAGAGCAGTGCAGAAAGAAGCAACAGAGGTACAGAAAGAGGCAAGAGTGGTGCAGAAAGAGGGAAGAGGGGTGCAGAAAGGCAGGCGGGGTGCAGAAAGAAGCAACAGGTGCTGAAAGAGGCAAGTGAGGTGCAGAAAGAAGCAAGTGAAGTGCAGAAAGAGGCAACAGAGGTGCAGAAAGAGGCAACAGAGGTGCAGAAAGACGCAAGAGAGGTGCAGAAACTAGCAAGAGAAGTGCAGAAAGAGGCAAGAGAATTGCTGAAAGAAGCAGAGGTTTAGAAAGAACCAAGAGAAGTGCAAAAAGAGGCAAGAGGGGTGCAGAAAGAGGTAGGGGAGGTGCACAAAGAGGCAAAATAGGTACAGAAAGAGGCAGGAGGGGTGCAGAAAGAAGGAAGAGAAGTGCAGAAAGAGGCAAGTGAGGTGCAGAAAGAAGCAAGATATGCAGAAAAAAGCAACAGAGGTGCTGAAAGAGGCAAATCAGCTGCAGAAAGAAGCAAGAGAGGGTGCAGAAAGAAGCATCACAGGTTCCAGAAAGAGGCAAGAGGGGTGCAGAAAGAGGAGAGAGAAGTGCAGAAAGAAGCAAAAGAGGTGCTCAAAGAGGCAAGAGGGATGCAGAAAGAGGCAAGAGCAGTGCAGAAAGAACCAAGGGAAGTACAGAAAGAAGCAACAGAGGTGCTGACAGAGGCATGAAGGGTGCAGAAAGAGGTGAGAGAAGTGCAGAAAGAAGCAACAGAGGTACAAAAAGAGGCAAGAGTGGTGCAGAAAGAGGGAAGAGGTGTAGAAAGAGGCAAGAGGGGTGCAGAAAGAGGGAAGAGAGGTGCAGAAAGAGACAACGGGGGTGCAGAAAGAAGCAAGACTGATGCAGAAAGAAGCATGGAAAGTGCAGAATGAAGCAACGGGTGCAGAAAGAGGCAAGAGGTTCAGAAAGAAGCAACAGAGGTGCAGAAGGAGGCAAGAGAACTGCAGAACGAGGCAAGACAGTAGCAGAAACAGGCAAAAGAGGTACATAAAGAGACAACCGGGGTGCAGAAAGAAGCAAGACAGGTGCAGAAAGAAGCATGGCAAGTGCAGAATGAAGCAACGGGTGCAGAAAGAGGCAAGTGAAGTGCAGAAAGAAGCAATTGATGTGCATAAAGAGGCAAGAGGTGCAGAAAGAGGCAAGAGAATTACTGAAAGAAGCAACAGATGTGTAGAAAGAAGCAAGAAAAGTGCAGAAAGAGGCAAGTGCGATGCAGAAACAGGCAAGAAAGGTACAGAAAGAGGGAAGACGAGTGCAGAAAGAGACAACAGAGGTGCTGAAAGAGGCAAGTCAGCTGCAGAAAGAAGCAAGAGAGGTGCAGAAAGAGGCAATAGCAGTGCAGAAAGAAGCATCAAGGTTGCAGAAAGAGGCAAGAGGGGTGCAGAAAGAGGAGAGAGAAGTGCAGAAAGAAGCAGCAGAGGTGCAGAAGGAGGCACGAGGAGTGCAGAAAGAAGGAAGAGAAGTGCAGAAAGAAGTAACAGTGGTACAAAAAGAGGCAAGAGTGGTGCAGAAAGAGGGAAGAGAGGTGTAGAAAGAGGCATGAGAGATGCACAAAGAGGGAAGACGGGTGCAGAAAGAGGCAAGAGGGGTGCAGAAACAGGCAAGAGAAGTGCAGAAAGAGGCAAGAGAATTGCTGAAATAAGCAACAGAGGTGTAGAAAGAAGCAAGAAAAGTGCAGAAAGAGGCAAGAAAGGTACAGAAAGAGGGAAGACGAGTGCAGAAAGAGACAACGGATGCAGAAAGAAGCAAGAGTAGTGCAGAATGAAGCAACGGGTGCAGAAAGAGGCAAGAGAAGTGCAGAAAGAAGCAACTGAGGTTCAGAAAGAGGCAAGTGAGATGCAGAAACAGGCAAGAAAGGTACAGAAAGAGACAACAGGGGTGCAGAAAGAAGCAAGACGGGTGCAGAAAGAAGCATGGAAAGTGCAGAATGAGGCAAGTGAGATGCAGAAACAGGCAAGAAAGGTACAGACAGAGGGAAGACGAGTGCTGAAAGAGACAACAGAGGTGCTGAAAGAGGCAAGTCAGCTGCAGAAAGAAGCAAATGGTGCAGAAAGAGGCAATAGAAGTGCAGAAAGAAGCATCAGAGGTGCAGAAAGAGGCAAGAGGGGTGCAGAAAATGGAGAGAGAAGTGCAGAAAGAAGCAAAAGAGGTGCTCAAAGAGGCAGGAGGGATGCAGAAAGAGGCAAGAGCAGTGCAGAAAGAACCAAGAGAAGTGTAGAAAGAAGCAACAGAGGTGCAGAAGGAGGCATGAGGAGTGCAGAAAGAAGGAAGACCAGTGCAGAAAGAAGCAACAGAGGTGCTGAAAGAGGCACGAAGGGTGCAGAAAAAGGCAAGAGAAGTGCAGAAAGAAGCAACAGGTATAAAAAGAGGCAAGAGTGGTGCAGAAAGAGGGAAGAGAGGTGTAGAAAGAGGCAAGAGAGTTGCACAAAGAGGGAAGACGGGTGCAGAAAGAGGCAAGAGGGGTGCAGAAAGAGGCAAGAGAAATGCAGAAAGAAGCAAGAGAATTGCTGAAAGAAGCAACAGAGGTGTAGAAAGAAGCAAGAAAAGTCAGAAAGAGGCAAGTGAGATGCAGAAACAGGCAAGAAGGGTACAGAAAGAGGGAAGACAAGTGCAGAAAGAGACAACAGGGGTGCAGAAAGAAGCAAGACAGGTGCAGAAAGAAGCATGGAAAGTGCAGAATGAAGCAACAGGGGTGCAGAAAGAAGCAACAGAGGTGCAGAAAGAAGCAACAGAGGTGCAGAAAGAAGCAACAGGTGCAGAAAGAAGCAACAGGTGCAGAAAGAAGCAACAGGTGCAGAAAGAAGCAACAGAGGTGCAGAAAGAGGCAAGTGACGTGCAGAAAGAGGCAAGAGAGGTGCAGAAACAGGCAAAAGAGGTACATAAAGAGACAGGGGGTGCAGAAAGAGGCAAGAGGTGCAGAAAGAGGCAAGAGAATTGCTGAAAGAAGCAACAGAGGTGTAGAAAGAAGCAAGAAAAGTGCAGAAAGAGGCCAGTGAGATGCAGAAACAGGCAAGAAAGGTACAGAAAGAGAACAGGGGTGCAGAAAGACGTAAGACGGGTACAGAAAAAGGCAAGAGGTGCAGAAAGAGGGAAGAAGGGTGCAGAAAGAGGCAAGAGGGGTAGAGAAAGAAGCAAATGAGGTGCAGAAAGAGGCAACAGACGTGAAGAAAGAGGGACGAGAGGTGCAGAAGGTAGAAGAGATTTTGCAGAAAGAGGCAAGAGAAGTGCAGAAAAAGAAAGAAATGTGCAGAAAGAAGCAACAAATGCAGAGAGAGGCGCAGAAGGAAGCAAGAGTGGCTTGCACACCATTAGTACCAATTTAACACCCACATTTAGCAATAAGTAACAGGTGACCATTCTAGGTTTGCAAAGGGCCTTCCACCACGCTGTAACACTTGTCGCTGCATTTTTGGTAACATTTGAGCCAGAAACAAGGCTTTTTTGGTTCAAATCTGCAGATTAGGGAGCAGATGATGAATTATGTGGCTAATGCAGAAAATGTATAATTGTGCCAAAGTCGGTGCAGCCAAACAGTCGCATAATTCCAGTGGCCCTGCTCATACCTCTGACTAGGTCCACAAGTGCTCCTCAGTGATTCCTTCTTTTTTTGTCTCACTGAGTTCATAGTTGAGCTTCTATGGAAACGAGGAAGACTAAACCTGAGTTTACCACTCCACAACACAGACTACCATACCACATAATTACTCTCCATAACACATAATCCCACCCTACATAATTCCTATACACTAAATACCACATACCTTCTATCCACATAATTTCACTGCACAACATACCGCATAATTCCACTACAGTACATCCACTCCACTCCCAAAAACATTAGTAAAAAACTTTTACATTTACATCGCCAATAGCTCTACTTCTTGCAAATGCGAAACCTATTACATTGCAAACACTTCTTTAACTAGTAGTTGCGTTAGCAGAGTGGTGGAGAAAGGGTGCTGGGCCTCCGACCAGCGCTCAGGAATTCCTTACAGGACTTACAGGACTTACAGGAGGTACCAGGAGGGCTTCTTGGCCCCCAAAGTCCCTCAGGAGTAAATTGGACTTCATCCCCCATCCCGTAGTCTGCCAGGAGGCACGTTTGCAGAGTGGTGGAGAAAGGGGGGCATGGCCTCCGAAGACATCTTAGCAATCCCACTGTGTGGGACTTACTGGAGGTAACAAGAGGGGTAGTTGGCCACCAAGGACACCCTTGGGGGCCAACTACCCCTCCTATTACCTCCAGTAAGTCCTACACAGCAGGATTGCTAAATTCTCATAGCAGGCCGCGCCCCCTTTGCCCACCACTCTGCAAACGCGCTCCCTGGCGCGCTCTTGGATGGGGATTGAAGTGCACTTCGCTGCTGGGGGTCCTTTAGGGGCCAACTAGCCTACCTCTTACCTCCAGTAAGCCCCACACAGTGGGATTACTGAGAGGTGGACACAGGCCACGCCCCCTTTCTCCACCACTCTGCAAATGCGCCTCCTGGCACGCTCTTGGTTGGGGGATGAAGTCCCCTTTCCTCCTGAGGATCCCTGGGGGCCAACTAGCCCTCCTGTTACCTCCAGTAAGCCCCATACAGCTGGATTGCTGAGAGTGGTCCGAGGCCACTCCCTCTTTTTACACCACTCTGCAAACGCGCCTCCTGGTGCACTGTTGCTCGGCGGATGAAGTCCACTTGTGTCCTCAGGTCCTCAGGACACAAGAGGACCTCATCGCCCCACCAGCAACGCGCCAAGAGGCGCGTTTACAGAGTGGTGTAAAAAGGGGTGTGGCCTCGGACCACCTCTCAGCAATCCCTATGTGTGGGGCTTACTGGGGCTACCTGGTGGGCTAGTTGGCCCCCAGGGATCCTCAGGAATGAAGGGGACTTAATCTCCCAACTTAGAAAGCACCAGGGGGCGCGTTTGCAGAGTCATGCAGGGAGGGGGCTGGGCCTCCGACGAGTTGCCGGTTTCTTTTTTCTTTTTTTATTTTATGGGAGGGGGGCCGCGTGGCCCCACTTCCCTGGGCCACTTCTGGCCCCGGGGACCCCATGCCCCAAGGCCTGGACAGCCTTTACTAATTCTTAAAAATATTTGGGGGGGGCGCCGCGTGGCCCCCCTCCAGAGGCCAATTATGGCCCCGGGGACCCCATCCCCCGTGGCTGTCCCTCGATTTTTTTTTTTTTAATTATTTATTAATTTTATTTCATTTGGAAGGGGGGCTGCGTGGCCCCCCTTCCCTTGGCCACTTCTGGCCCAGGGGACCCCGTCCCCCGGGGCCTGGCCTCATATTGGAGACCGTGGGGGGAGCCCCTATGCCCCCATGGTCCCTGCCGGCTTCCCGCCTCCTGCGGGAGCTGGCATTGCTTTTGGGCAAGGGGAGCAGCTAACATGCAGCTCCCTTTGCCCAAAAGCAATTCTGCTTGCTTTTGGAAGCGAGAGCAGGTTTCCTGCTCTCGCTTCCAAAAAGCATAGCAAACGGCAATGTCCCGGGGTGGGCACCCCGGGACATTGCAGGAGCCAGCACTGGCGGTCCCCAGGGCCATAGGGGGCTCCAGGAGGGAGGCCGCGCGGCCCCCTCCCAACATTTAACATAGCCCCAGGGAGGTGGTGGTCCCCGGGGCTGGGGGTCCGTAATAGACCCCCATATTAACATTTGTACCCCGGAAAGGTGGTGGTCCCCGGGGCAGTGTGGGGATGGGCAGAAGCCCCTCCCCACACTTCTCAAATTAAATTGGAGCCCCGGGGAGGTGGCGGTCCCCGGGGCTTGAGGGGGGCGCGAGGCCCCCCTGCCCTTATTAAAGCAAAGCGCCGGGGATGTGGTGGTCCCCGGGGCAGCGTGGGGGGGGGCAGGATCCCCCCACGCATTTTTTTTTTAAAAAGCCCGGGGAGGTGGCGGGCCCCGGGGCTGCAGGGGGTCCGCGCGCCCCTGCACATTGAGGAAAGCCCCGGGGAGGTGGCGATCCCCGGGGCTGTGGGGGCCCCCACGGGCCCCCACACCATAATTTTAAATTGCCCCCGGGACCTGGCCCACCCGAGGGCTTAAAACAAACGAAGCGCGGGAGCCCGCGCTTCATTTTTTAAAAAATTTCGGCCGGATTCGCAAACCCAGCGCAAATTCGGCCGATTTATTTTAAAAAAATGCTTTTTTTGGCCCTGGGGGTCCTTGTGGGAACCCCTGAGCAGGCCTAGGGGGTCAGGGTGTTTCTACCCTGCCCCCTTTTCATTTTTCTTCCCATTTTTCTTGTGACTCAGTAACCGAGTCACAAGATGGCTGCCAACACATTCTGCTTTGGAGTGTTGGCAGCCAATCAGAAGTCAGCTTGTGCTCGGGAGGAGTCGCGACTCCTCCTCAGTGCTCAGATATATACATTTTTAATTTTTGAATTTCTCAGGAACTACTGAACAGATTTACACCATTTAAAAAAAGGGCGCTTTCTGAACCAAGAGCTACCTTTTTTGCCAAATTTGTTGTAATTCCGTTCAGCAGTTCGGGCTGTAGCCTGTTCCAAAATTTCCTATGGAAATTAACATGGGGAAAACGCGTTTTGCGACCCCCCCTTTTTTCTCAGCCCCTGCTTGACGAATTACCCCGAAACGTTCAAGACAGGAGCTGACCTGAGTGAACCATTAGTTTTGAAAATTTCGCGAAGATTCGTCAAACGTCGCCAAAGATATTGGCAAAAGAAAAAACGCTTTTTGAATAGAAACAAGGTCCTAACTATAACTACCTACTGGCGACCGCCAGTAGGTAATATTTATATATATTATATATATATTACCTACTGGCGATCGCCAGTAGGTAGGTATAGTTAGGGCCTAGTTGCCATAGGAAAAGCATTTTTTGACTTGGCTATAACTTTGGCGTAGTTTGACCAATCTGCATGACATTTTCCCAAAAAAGTGTCATGGAGGGTACTATTGTTATGGAAAGTTTGGAGGTGATCCGTGCAGTGGGGACCAAGAATTTGGGGTGCGAAATAAGGTTGCGTTTCTAATGTTAATTCCCATAGGAACATTTAGCCACACCTATAGCCCGAACCGATGAACGGACTTACACCACATTTGGCAGGGATGTAGATGTCAGTTCAAGGAAATGCCATTTGCTTATGTTGTGTAAATCTGTTCAGTAGTTATTGAGAAATTTAAGTTAAAAATTATACTCATATCTCTGGCTGCGGATATTTCATGGTGGTTTTGCGATGAATTGCGAATGCACGCGCCAACGGGAATGCTCTGATTGGCTGGAAGCAACCTGAACAGAAAGTTGTGGCCGCCATTTTATCTATCGGGAACGGTTCCCGGGGCTGAAAATCTGTGTGAAAGCCCACATAAAGGGTCAGGGTGGAGATACTCTGACACCATGGTTGAGAAATGGGGGTGTTAGTGACACAAGTTGTGTCCAAAATGAATTTTTTATTTCCACAATATTCGCGGCAACGCCGCGACCGCCAGTGCGCCCCCCCATGTACCATCGCGGGAGCATCACGAATATCGTGACATCATCGCTAATATTGGTGAAAATATATAAAAATATATCAATGAATCATTAATATGCATTGTTATAGAGATATTGAGATATTGCTAAATGTTTTATAGAGTTATTTATATAGTGAGTTATCTACGGTGATGGTCAGAATTAATTATATAGTTATAATTTTTTAATGTGGTGCTGGCTATTGATTTCCTGCTTTTGCTTACTGCTTCCGCAACTTAACTGCGGGGATCATGATTACCGACGTCACCACGACCTCCGTACTCACCGCGAAAACGGAAAATAGTTTTTATGGATGGTTGTTCTAGAAATACACTAGAAAAACATGAGTTTGAAGTGTACAGTAATAAACCCGTAGTGTCTAAAATACTGTAATATGTGTGTTTTCACTTTATGGAAAATGGCGTGATCGTCGCGATTAACGACGTCACTGCGATGTCCCGAATAACCGCGAAAATGGAAAATAGGTCTGACAGATGGCTTTTAAGAAACTTTGCACAAAAATATGAGTTTAAACATGCTTTGAAAGAAGAATGTATATAGTAATATGTGTAGTGCAATGTTCAGAATTGATTTTTTTTGTATGTGTTGGTGGTCATTGAATGTCTGCTTTTGTTTTCCGGTTTTGCAACGTATCCGCAGGGATATGGATTAGCGATGTCATCGCGGTCTCCGGAGTCACCGCGAAAAGATAAAAATGGTTTTAGGGATGGTTTTTATAGAAACTCTACTGAAACATGAGTTTAGAGAATACTGTAAGAAATCCCTAAAGTGTAAAATACTGTAGTATGTGTGGATATTCGTGCAATCGTCACAGGTAACAACGCCATTGCGACGTCCTCAATAACCGCAAAAATGGAAAATGGTTCTGAAAGATGGATTATAAAGAAAATGAGTATGTATATAGTAATATGTGTAGGGTAATGTTCAGAATGTATTTTTTACATATTAATTTTGGATGTGTTGGTGGTCATTGAATGTCTGCTTTTGTTTTCCGTTTTCGCAACATCGCCGCGGTTATCGCGACATTGTCACGAATATAAAAAATTTAAAGAAAAAAAAAACAACGCTTATTAATCCACTGAGGAAAATTCAAGCTTATAAAAATACCTCTTATAGAGCCATTTTAGATAGAAAATACAATTTAAAAACCTTAAAAATTCATTAAATAAATCATAGCTTACATGGACGTTATAGTTGGGAAATAGAATTTGAAAAACCTTACAAATTCACTGTAAAAACCAAAGGTTACAGGGATGTTATAGTGAGGATTTAGCATTTGAAAAACCTGCGAAATTCAGTAAAAAAAGCCAAAGGTTACAAGGACGTTATAGTTAGGCAGACATTTCACTCATACAAAACCAGAGAAATTCTATAACTCGCGCCCCTGTAATGCTCTGCTTATGACCTCACATATTACATCACTTGGTCAGTGACATCACTGATGACATCTCAAATGACATCACTGATGACACCATCCAGTGACTGTGAGTGTGTTTAAAATGTTGCAGGGATGTAGTTTCTTCCTGCATCTGGACATCCGATGAAATTCACAACATTCACAAATTGCCAACAGTTGCAGGTGTTGCACTTACCTTCTTAAACCCCCAGGGATATATTTGCTTCACCGCTTGCAGGGATGTAGTTTCTTCCTGCCAACCCCTTGCTGTCCGGATAAAAGCAGTGAGATAGCTAACTTTTAAAATAATTTCCCTGTAAAGCAAACTCGATTCCGTCCAACAACATCAGTCGTCCATCGAAATCAAACCGGCTGCAGCGGCTTATGGGTGTGCGGTCTAAAAAAGACTGCGACTACCTTGATGCCATGATGCTGGAGGCTCTGGGAGCTACCCACAGGGAGCAGTGAGACGTCCCACATATTAACTTAGTGCTTGGCTGATAATATTCGAGCAGACAATCGTAAATCCCAGATGACTTTTCTAGCCATGGAAAAATGCATGCAAAGTATTACGATGAAGTTAAACAATATTGGCATAGTTTATTAAAACCAGCAGGGCGCTCTGTCACTGGGTCTGTACTGATCATTGTCCAACTGCTGGAGAGAGGATGTGGCGTAGTGCCCAGAGCTGCCGACTTTGGAGCTAGGGAACCAGGTTTGAATCTCAGCGTTGGCTCAACATCCTATGATTCTGGGCAAATCACTTAATCTCCCCGGGGCTACCAAGAAGTGAATGTATCTTTGTGTAATGTAACTGGTGCTCATGTAAAGCACTCCAATCCCTTTGGGTTGAGTTAGCGCTATAAAAAAATCACAAAAAAACTAGGGGGAGACAGAGGATGCAACAATAGACAGTGAAAGAACGGAGAGTGAGAGAGCATCTTAGAGGGATTGCGAAAGGCAAAGAGAAATAAAGAAATTACAAGGCGGCACGAGCAGGAAACCAAGAACGGCGCGAGTAAAAACAGAAGTGCTTGTGAAAAGCACTCTTAAAGTAATAAAGTAGTCCCAAAACAATGCCTTAAAATGGCCACTGCATCTGTTTAGCAGTAAATCGTCGCTGCTCTCATGGAGGGCTAAAGACAGGAAGAGGCATGAGGCACGTATGCCATGGGCAAATGGGGAGAACAAATAATGGAGCGACGAAGGAGCCAGCAAATGGCAATCCTATGGGTGGGCTGAAGCCCACAAAGTACATACAACAGGTCTCTCTTCGAGACAGTGCATGCGCGCTGTCTAGAGCCGAGACCTAAAAAAAGGGAAGCCACAGACCTGTCTACCAGTGAAGGAGACTTCAGCAGCAATGTCTCATCTCTAAGCCCCATGGAGAATCTGTGAAGGACAGACCAAGAATCAGAACCAGCACCACATGGCCTCCAACAATCCTAGCAGGAAAGCAGGGATACACACAGCCAGAAGAACCTCATCCCATATGCCCATTTGAGAGCACCAGGGAAGCACAAGACCAGCCTGCAGCCCAGGACAAAAGGGTGGGAATTTACTCATCTGTCCACAGTGGAGGGCATCCGTGCTGTATACAGAGACCCCAGGTCCAACAGGAAGCACTTGGAGGAGGAACCAATCACTGCCCTCCAGTCCAGGGGGAAATTCAGAACCATCTATAGCCCACAGTATTGCCAGGCAGAACAAACCCAGCGCCCAAGCCCATTAGGGAGCAGTGAAGAGAAGTGCAAATATAAAAGCACCAGAGAGCTGCCAACCAGTCAAGCATGGAAATTTGGGCACATAATAGCAAACAAGATGCACTGAGACAGGGAACATTGCACAAGCCCAAACCCAACAGAAAGTAGGTTGGGAAGGCCAAGCACAGCCAGCATACCTGGAATTAAAAAAGGATGGTATTCGTCTGTCCTCCAGTGAATGAGACTCCAGAACTGCTCAGGGACGGGTACACCCTGGTCCCAAGCCCAGCTGGGATCACACATAAGGGAAAGGCCCTCACCCAGTCTCGCTAGCGTGGAAGAGGAATCCACATCCAACTGATGCTCACACCAACATTAGCAAGTTATGGAAAGACAGGTTAAACTCAAAAACAGCACCACACAAGCCCATCAGAGAGGACACTGCACACTTTAGCCAAGCAAGAGAGATAACAGGGCAACACCCCGTTAGCTCCAAGTCTGTTAGAAAGATAGTGGGAAGATCATGCCCAGCTCTCAAAGCAGGCAAACAAAGCAAAGTGCACTCGTCTATCTTCTAGTGAAGGGTAGTTCTATGTCACACACCAAACAAAAAAACAAAGCGGCACCAAACATAGGTGTAAGCACACACTGGGAAGGCCCACACCCAGTCCCATTATCATAGGGGGTAGGAACCCATGTCCATCAGAAGAGGCTGACAGCAATATTCAGAAAAGCAACCACAACCTCAGCCCCAAGCCCAGCTGGGAGAGAGGCAAGGGCAGGCCAAACACAGTAACCAGCATGACCAGCCCAAAACAAGCCGAGCAGGGAGGTCTATGCTCATCAAAACCAGGTTAAAGCAGGTCCCAAGTCTAGTATGGCCCAAGAAGCCAACAGAAGGCAGGGATATGACCGAAAGCAAGCAGAAAAAGCATGGGAGGAGTTTATGCTTTCATCTTGGGTAGGTAGTGGGGTGTCTGTCTCTAGGGTTTGGACACACCTCTTGATGGAAGGACTGGGACAAAGAAGTGAGGCGGCGTGTTGGACTTGGTCTTTCTGCAGGGTCATGCCCCAAACGTTTTGCCTTCAAACTCATGTTTTCTGAACCTGTTTCTGTTGGCCTTTAGGACTCTAGCACTGGTTAGCCGTGGTAAATTGAGCAGAGTGCTTGTATTTTGTCCTTAAAACTGGATAGAATTGGCTTATACCAAATTTACATATTTAATTTGCCTCCAAATCCGTAGTATAGTGGCCCTACTTGTGCACAGGGCCTGTAAATTAAATGCTACTAGCGGGTCTGCAGCACTGATTGTGCCACCCACTTAAGTAGACTTTCAGCATGCCTCGGGTCTGCCATTGCAGCCTGTGTGTGCAGTTTAAAATTGCCATTTTGACCTGGCAAAATAAACCTTTTGTCAGGCCCAAACCTTCCTCTTTAATGCAGGCAAGTCACCCTCGGGGTAGGCCCTGGACAACCCAGAGAGCAGGGTGCAGTGTATTTAAAAAGTAGGACATGTACTTTTAAGTTTTACATGTCCTGATAGTGAAAGACTCTTAAATTTGTTTTTCACTATTGCAAAGCCTACCTCTCACATAGGATAACTTTGGAGTTACCTTATTACATCTAATAAGCTGTAATTTGCAAATGGGAACAGGTATTCAGGTCATGTTTGGTGTCTTGTATTTAACTATGGTGAAGTCAGATTTGAAATTACAATTTTGAAAATGCCACTTTTAAAAAGTTGGCATGTTCCTGCCTTAGCCATTTAGTGCCTGCAGCCTGTCTCTGGTCACATGACTGGTGTACGCAACTGTTGGGCTTTGTGTATTCCTCCTAGACAGCCACACACAAAATAGAGCTTAGATGTGCCTGGATGGGCTGTCATTGGCAGAATGGGAAGGTGGAGATGGGCACAGGCCCTACTTACACCTTAATAGGCTGTGTCCTGCCTCCACAGAAAGGGCTGCATACCCCCTGTAGTAAGACTGGGCTCAGGGCAGGGAAGGCAGGATGCCTGGGGACTTCAAATGGAAACCTCTAGAAACGTCTCCCACCTTTCAGAGGAAGGGCACCAGGTATAAATATTGGACCTCAGACACCACCTCTTCAGTATACTTCTGTACCTGTGGACTCTGCCAGGATGAATGACTGCTGTGCTGCTGAAAGGATTGCCAATCTGCTGGTCTGCTGCTCTGAAGGACTGCTGCCCTGCAATATTGACCTGCTGCCCTCTTGCCTGGTTGAGAAGGACTGGACCTGCAACTCTGAACCCAGTACCCCAGATTGACTCTGCAATCTGTGAGTTCTGCTCTCCCAAGTGGGCCATTCCAGTCCTGGACCCTGGAAAGTGGGCCTGAAGGTGCTCTGCAAAGCCGACCTGTGGTCCCCATCGGAACCGACACGAAGAGCGGCAAAGCCTCACCGCACAGCTGCCAGCCTCATCAGAATCGATGCTGAGTGATGCAAAACACCGGACAGCTGCCAGCTCCTTCCGAAGCAACTCAAAGCCCTGTTAGCTATGCTGCACTGCTCACCGGAACCAACGTAACATGAAACAAAGCCCTGCCTCACAGCTTCATCGGAACTGATGCTGAATGAGGCAAAGCCTTGCAAAGGAACGTTGCACAGACCGCACACCAGGATTTAAGGTACTTTTTCAGCAGGCCTAACTGGGTCCCTGTAGCAGGCACTCCATTGTTGTCAGCCTGAACTTGTGATTTTGTCCCGGTCCGGCGCATTGAGGTAACCATAGTTGGCGCTTTTTTGTTTTTTGGTTCTATTTTTCTCTGAAATCTTTAAAATTGTTGTTTTAACCTTGATTTCTTATTTACATTTTTCAAAACTGGTGTGGGATTTTTCTTGTGTTCTGTTTTCACTATATTACTGTTACTGTTAAATACTTAAATACACGTGCCTCTACGTTAAGCCTGACTGCTTTGTGCAAGGTCCCAGAAGGTTGAGCACAGGATAATTTAGGGTTGGCTTGCGTCTCACGCTGACACAAATTGTAGTTGCTGTTTGACCGGGCCTTACACCCCAGTCATCCAAAAACCCAATTTTTCACAAGGCATAATGTCCTCAAAGGCACCAGAATTCTATGGGGAAAAAAGTTGATTTGGGAGACTAAATTGAATATGCCCACTTTCACTTCATGATAAGATGCATGGTCCAGGAAAAGATAATTAATGACACTGGACAAACAAATACTTAAAACATCGAAGGCAGGTGTGTACAGATTTGCCAGACTTTCCAAATCAACTAGTTGGCTACAAGCTGAAAAGGGTTCATGTTGAAACTTATTTAGCACAATAACAAACATACTTGGATATTTTTTAACTTATGTTAATGCTGCCCCGAAAGTGACTTTCCACAATCTGGAGGTGAACAGGCCTCCGAAAGAAGATACTTAGAGGATATAAGTGCACATGAAAGAATGGAGAGTCAGTGCCTGTCAACCAAGAACCAGATAGAGTTTATTTGAAAAGCAAATGCTTTTACACTATGGGCCTCATTACGATGTCAGTGGGACCGACACCGACGGCACATCTGTGTCGGTCCCACCGACATCTGAGGTCGTGGTCAGACCACCGCATTATGATGCAGTCGGTCAGACCGCATTGGTGGAGGGACAGAAAAGGGTGGTCGGTCAGATCGCATTCCCCACAATGAAGGCAGTGCCTTCTCAGGCACTGCCGTGGGGATTACGATCCACTTTTCCTCCAGCCTTTGCATGTTGGTTCTTCTGACATGAAAAGGCTGGCGGAAAGGGTCTTTTGGAGCCCCTGGCAGGGCTCCTGTCCCCCGTGGCCCTCCGCTATGGGCCCTGGGGGCACCTTGGTGCGCCCCTAAATGTCCATGCATTGTGTGGCAGGCACCGCATAGTGCCTGCCACACAGAGCATGGATGTTTCCTAAGTGTGTATTTTCTATTGCAGCTTGTGCTGCGGCTTGCAGCACAAGCTGCAATGGAAAGTATACACTTTCCGACTGCCATGAAGTCGGTCGCATCCAAATAATGGAAGCGGGACTGCCGACTCCTTGTCGGGCGATCCCACGTCCGCTACGGTACCAGTCGGCCTCTCGTCCAACCGGCATCGTAATAAGGGCCCTATAAGTCTTCTGAGTCAGAAGACAAATGAAAAAGGATAATTGGTATGTGTGGGGGGGAAAAATTAATGCAGCAAAAGGTGCACGTCAAAATGGAGAAATGGAGTATATGGTGGGTTAGAGATACATGGGAGAATGGGGGTGGCGTTCTTGTTTGCTGTTTCTACATGCTGCATTAGTTCCCTGTGACAAATGCATATGCATGGCATTTAACCTAGAAAGATAAGTGTTTACAAAATAAATTCCAAGGAGCTCTAAATGATTTCCTTGCAATCCTATTCCTAACCACTTTCCTTCTTTGCTCTTTGTGTGCAAAGTGTGCACAATGATTCAGTAAGCCGAATAAAACATTTGAGACACAAAACTCAAATAGTGATAATGCGTGGGATTCATTCCTATGAGATTACTGTCACAACTCTGTATTAATGTGAGCTGTTTCACACCAGACATGGGCAGTCAGTTACAGATGCTTCTCTCTCTGTTTTATTGTAGACAGAATGGCATGGGGTACAACTCGTTCATTTCCCGCATTGGCGTGTCCATGGCTCCACTGACCTTGATGCTGGATGAAGTATGGAAGTTCCTGCCTCCGGTTATCTTCTCTTCCGTGGCCATCGTCTGCGGCTTGGTGGCTTTTTGCCTTCCTGAGACTCTCAATGTGCAGCTGCCTGAAACAGTAAAAGATACTGAGAAGGCACGGTAAGGCATTCTCCCAGTACTCTGTATGGATGGACATATCTAGCCGCATTATCTGCAGGAATCAGTAGAAAGGACTGTTGATGGCCTTCTCAGTCACTTTAGCTGGAAAAAGGGAAACAGGGAGATGGGTCAGAAGTTGCTCAGTTGATGCGTGTCAACTGTGGGCTTCTTTAGGAGGGTGTTGATTTCTTCAAGTTTCTATTTATCCAAAAAAGTGGCATGGAGGTGATAATGATGTGGGTCAGGGAGGTGTTGATTGGTGATGTTCCCAGGTTGTAGATGTGGTTGGGGACATGGGTCCGTTGGGGCACCTGAGTGGGTGGTACTCATGATTGCCATTGTGTAGTTTCTAGTGAGGGTTGTCCATTCAGTCAGATGGCCGTCTAGGTTGGTGGTGGGTAGGTTAACGATGAGTTCTCCGGTCCTCTTGTTTTTTCTGTCCCCCTGTACTCTTTTCTCCACCCCCCCACTCCCTAACACTTCCTGCCCCACTCTAGACGTGTTCGCCACACAAGGAGGGACAGCTTCATATTCTAGCCAGAGGTGGACAGCAGGAGCAACCCATCTGAGCACATGCCTCGTCTGTCTAGGCGTTGCGCAGAGGTGAGGCTCGGCGAAGCCAGTGAGGGAGCAGGGTGAGAGTTTTTGATGAGTTGGAGACACGCTATTACACCTTCTGTGTGCCATGCCTTCATCAAGTGAAGCACCCTCTGGCTTCCAAAATGCGCGTTGGGCCACTCCTATGGTGAAAGCAGGCTCATGGCAAGCCGTAAAACAGTGACCAAAAGTCTACCTGTGCTCACTACTGCACAAGCAATCACAGGCACTGGTGCAGTTTGTTCACTGGTGACACTTCAGGGGCAGAATATACTGCAAGTTTTTATTTTTGTAGTTGCTAGTAGAGTATGTTTTTTCCTTCAAGAGCCAGTGGGTGAGGTCAGAAATTGAGAGCGGGCAGAGGGCAATGAAAAATTTCCTAACTATCGTAACGGAAAGTTTTAATTTTATTTGGGACACGGAGGCGAGGATTAGGCTTTTCCTCTCTTCACTTTATTTCCCAGCAGCCTTTAAACATCGTAGATTTAACCCGTTGACCGCGGCGCGAATTCCACAGCGGTGCGGGTAAAATAATGAGGGGGCGTATCTCGGACGGCCCCTGGCCGTCCTCCGCACACGCCCACCGTGACATCGGATGGCCGGGGGCCGTCCGACGCATTGAACAGGTTAAAACCATAAATTAAATTTCCCATAAACACTTGGGAAAGAAAGCAGACAAAGTCCATCCAATCACTAAGCAGTGCCTTCATGGCAGCAGCTGTGGGCACTCTCTATCCCCTCTTTCTTCCTGTGAACACAGCCACCTTGTACGACGAACCTCACTCCTGCTTTGCATTGTCTGCTCCTATGAAAGAAGGAATCCGTATGAGGCAAACGCTTTCCTACGGATATCAAAGTTCAGTTTGTTAACAATCCTCCAAACATTTGAGACAATATGTGAAAACTTGCAATAAACCAGACAAAGAAAATTATTATATACTAGAAACATAGAGCACAATCGAATCTGTGCAGTATATATCACAGTCCATTGTATTACCAAAACTTCTCATTGTAATGAGTGGGTTAATTACCATGCTCCAGAAATGGGTGGGCTAATCCTTGCCTCTGTGTCCTTGATAGAATTGAAACTTTCTTCTATGTCAGGACCCGGAGGCGAGTATTTGGCTAAGTTAAAGCTTTCACACCACCAAGGAAGCCAGATTGGAGATTGGTTTAAAGTAAAATTTCTTAAAAGTGGAATCGGACGACCAGTCTGCTGCATTGAGAATATCTTCCAATCTAGCCCCCAAGGAGAAAGCCTTAGACGCCATCGGGCCTCGCACGGAATGAGCATTGAATTTGGAAGTATAGATACCCACCTCCTGCATCGCCCATCGAGCCCATCTGGCAATCGTGGGAGAGGAAAATGCTTTATGAGGTTTAGTAAGTGCGATCAGCAACTGTCTCTCCCCATGAGGACGGATATCCTCCGTAACAGTTTCATATGCTTTTATGGTTCTAACCACGCACAACTTTGGAACGTCAGGAAAGGCTGGGTATGATACAATTCGTGAGTTACTCTTTGTTCTTGGAGCAATATGGAAAGATACCCCTTCCGGAGTAAATACTTTACCTGTTAAATCCAGAGCTCGAACATCCCAGACCCATTGACAGGAAATTAAACATAGTAGAGTGGCCAACTTTGCCGACAATTGTTTCCTTGACAGGCATTTATTCGATGGCTATGACTTAAAGAGATTTAGAACTTTGTTCACATCCCATAGCCTGGAATATCTTGGTTCCGGGGGATTCGATAAGCAAATACCCCTCATAAGCATGCATACCAGGGGGTGCTCTCCGACTGGATGCCAATGGACCGGGTTATGACCCGCTGAAATAGCTGATCTAAAGGTATTGATGGATCTATAAGCCAAGCTGTTGGAGGCTAAGTCCGCCAAGAAATTCAGGATATGGACAATGTCCGACCCCAGGGGATCCATCTGGCGTTGGACACACCAACCCAGCCACCTTGTCAGGCGGACCAGTACCGTTTATTTGTACTATCTGCCCAGGCTTTAACAAGCAAGGAGGTAGCCGTTCTTGAAATGCCCGGGATTTTCCAACATTCCCTCTAATCCTCCATGCCATGAGGTATAGGGAACCTGCCAGAACCAAGTGGTGAGTGTTGCCCTGGGGTTCCCGAAGGAGATCCGGAAACGGGTAGAGGGATTGGAGAATCCGAAGAAAGTTCCATCAGAACTGGAAACCATACTTGAGATCTCCAAATCGGGGTAATCACCACCAGATCGGAGTGTTGTTGTCGCACCTGGGTGCACAGATGCATGATCATCGCGAACGGCAGGAAAGCATACCCCACCTCCGTGCTCCAGTCTTGGAGAAATGCATCTGTTGCCGCTGCATTTGTATCCGGCCTCCAACTGCAATATCTGTCCAGCTGAAAGTCCAGCCACGAGGCACACAGATCGATGGAGAATGGTCCCCACCTGTCCTGAATCCTTTGAAACACCTGCGGGTGTAACTTCCACAGGCTGACTTCCTTCCAATGTCTGGAGTGCCAGTCTACCACTTGTTCTGCCTTCCCCGGCAGATGCTCCGCTGACACTGAGATCTGGAAAGACAGACAGTAAGTCCATTGAGTACAAGCTAGATCGGAATGAGCCTTCGACTTTGTCCTTCCGAGGTGGTTGACGTAGCGAACTGCTGCCACATGGTCCATTTTGAGAAGAACCGAGCATTGCGCATTGTCTTTGGTCCAGCATTTGATTGCGAATGACCCTGCCATTATTTCCAGGCAGTTTATGTGAAGGTCTCTTTCCTCTGAGGACCAGTTTCCTCCTGTGACAAAGTTGCCACATCGAGCTCCACAACTCAGACCGCTGGCATCTGATTCAATCACCAGGTCCGGTTGGGAGCCGAAGATTGCTCGACCGTTCCAGGCCTCCGTGTGGGACACCCACCATTGCAACTCCCCTCTCGCCTCCCCCGAAAGCGGGATTGACTAAAACTAAGTCAGGCCTCGTTGAGATGAGATATCTTTATGTGTTGGAGTGCCCACTAGTGAAGGGGTCCTGGAAATATGGCTTGGATAGAGGACGACAGCAGTCCTACTATCCGTGCCAGCTGACGCAGCGAAACTTGTGATTTGGACAACGCCTTCCGGAGTTTGTGTTTTATCTTGGTCAACTTGCGAGACGGAGGACTGAGGGTAGCTTTCACCGACTCCACGAGGAACCCCAGAAATTGCACGCTTTGTGTCGGGATGAGGGAAGACAACAAAGCCTAACCCCTCTAACAGGTCGATGGTCTACCGTGTAGGACATTGATTCATGAGCAGGATATCGTCCAACTAGATAATTAACCTCACCCCTCTGGCAATGAGGTACTCCACCACCGGTTTCATTACCTTGGGGAAACACCACGGAGCAGATGACCAACCAAAAGGAAGAGAGGTGAATTTGAATATTTGCCACCTCCATAGGAATTGTAAACAACTCCTGTGGGGAGGTAAGATGGGAATCGTTAGGTAGGCATCCTTGAGGTCCAAGCGGTCCATCCAATCCGAAACTTGTAAAAGATCCCTGATGAGATGGATGCCTTCCATCTTGAAGTGGCGTTAGACCAACCACTCGTCGATCTCTCTGAGGTTTATCACTGGCCTTTGACCCCGTCTCGCTTCTCCATCAAAAAGAGATTGCTTAGAAAACCCGTGGGGTGCAGGGAAGTTGCGCGGATCGCCCCCTTTTCCAAAAGTTGGGTAACCTCTGTGTCGACCAACCTGGTCTGCTCCAGAGAGAAAACCAGAGGAGCCGGCCAGCGTGGTTGCGAGTGAATTTAATAGAATTTTATTTGGACCCCCTGGACCGTTTGGAGGACCCAAGCATCCGATAACAGGGCCTCCCAGCTTTCCGTGAATTGGGCCAAACAGCCCCTAATTTCCAAGCCCTCTAAGTTCTGTACTCTCTCTTTGTGAGTTGTTGAAAGCGCCATTGCCTCTCAAACCGGAGCCACCTCTGCCGCTCCGATGACAGGGGGTAGGTCATTGTCGGGTAGAAGTTTCCAAATCAGGAGGCGTCCTGCCATGGTCCTCGACGGTACTCTGTCTTGAAGGAGGCTTTATGGAAGGCACGGCCGGTCGAATGCCCCCTGCCACAGCCGGCTCCCCCCAAAAACATGAGGTGTAAAAATACACTTGATGGATGTTTGGGCCTTGTCTAATGAACTGAAAGTGTTCACAAACTTAATCAGTTCTTTAATAAATGGGTCCCCAAATAGGTTCCCTTGGGCCACAGGCCCCACCTCTGCTGTCGCTAGTTCTCCTAACTTCGGTTCCACCTTGATTAGGAGTGATCTGCGTCTTTCTGTCGAGATCGCGCAATTAGCATTCCCTAAGAAAATGGTGGCCCGATGAGCCCAGCTGGCCAGTGCCTCTGGGGAGATCAAGGAACCTGATGCCTTAGCATCTTCTGCCATATCCAATATCTTGGCGAGGGGGCCCGCTATGTCAAGGAGTTTGTCCTGCCAGGAACGCCAGGACCTGTTTATACCTTTTTTAGGGTCCTGAAGAAATTTCGTGAGGAAGGTGGCCATCTTGGAGTCTACCTCCGGCGTGAGCGCTACCTTGTCTTCTAGACTCGGTCGAGGGCCCTCACCTCCTTGTCTATGGGCTTATGCACCCTGGCTGCCATGTAAGCAGCCACCTTGGGGGCCGGACACCACTCCGCGGGTGAAGTAACTCGTCTGGGTCCAACATATCTGAAGCAGGGGATAGCTGTTGCTTAGGCTCATTGGGCAGGGGTAAGGGGGTTGGGCGGCGTGGTCTACTTGAGTCACCATCCATGTCCGAGGTGTTGGGAGAGTGTCAACAGGCGCGGGGAAAGAGAAAACCCCAGAAGTACTAGGCAAGGAATCTGAGGAAGGAACTGAGCATCCATAAACGCTTTTTTCAGGTGAGCGAAAGCATCGAGGCCGACACCCGATGTGGTCTCGCGTTTGCGTTTTCCATCAGTAGGGCCGGGTGGAGGCCATGGAGGTATGGGGGCCTGGGGCCCATAAAGGTCTTTCCTCTTTCTGAGGGGTTGTTGGCATTGTGCTTGCAATGCTAGGATTTTCCACTCCAAGTGCGCCATCACACATGATACCACTCTGAATATGGAGTCATCCATGACCTGACAGAACTGGTCATCAGTAGTGAGGTAGAACACTTCCTCCTCCTCAAAATATTCCTCAGTATCTTCAAAAGCTTCCATACGGACTGTTAGTCCCAGTAATATATCGTAGGAATGTATTTAATTATGTATAGGGGCAGTAGAAAGGTTGGAACCCTGATAGTATTACAACTGTTGTAAATTTTCAGGACCTGAAAAAACACGTTTGCGGGTTTCAGTGATCCTCACATCCTTGTTGTTTAAATTCACTGTGCCAGTTCAGCGGATCGCTGTGATTCGCACACCATTACATTACTCTATAATTCTAAAGGCTACATTTGCAAAAGTTGTAAAGGCTGCAAAAGAGAAGATTAGAACTTGGTGCAGTCATTGCGGTGAACTGCACATAATTTTATTTTATTTTTTAAATCTTCCTTTTAGTTACGAATTGCGGTGATTTGCACACCATATTCTTTATAATTTTGACCTATTATCGATTTCATTGGTGTGTTTTAATTTTGACACATTACATTACTCTACAACTGCAAGGAAGGATACATTTGTGGTTGTAAAGAATGCAGAAGAGGGGATTATAACTTGGTGCAGCCGTTGCGGTGATCTACACATACTTTAAAAAAAAAAAAAAATCCTTTCAGTTTTGAATTGCGGTGATTCACACACCAGTTAGAACAATTTTTAAATTCTTGCCTATTACCAATTTCAGTAGTGTGTTTACATTGGTGACACACACACCTGACTGTATTTTACACCAAAATATTTTCATAGCTTCTAATTATATCTAATGTGTGTTAAGATCATACCACCATGTAGTCTTGCGGCTAGAGCGGTCGACCTCAAAGCTGGGGAACCGGGTTCGAGTCTCGGCAACGACTCTCAACATCCTCTGATTCTGGGCAAATCACTTAATCTCCCCGTGCCTAACAAAATGAATGTGTCCTTCTGTAACGAAACTGGTGCTCATGTAAAGTGCTCTGATACCCAATTTCTCGAGTCTAGTTTGCGCTATATAAAACTCTGGGGAAAAAAATATATATATCAAAGTATAGTACCTTCACCATCAATTTTGCCAAGTGCAACTAATACTAGTATTGACTTTGAACAGTGGAAAGAAAGCTTTTAGGCATATATGGTAGCTATAGATGGTGAAGATTTTACACATTAAAAGAAATATGCTTGTTACATTGTTTAGGTGCTGAAGGCAGGAAGATCTTGAAACAGTCTATATTAGGAGAGAGTGATGTGGTGGATGAATATGTTTCTGCATTAAAAATGTTAGACACAAGATTTAAACCGCATAAAATTGTTGTGTTAGAAAGACATACATTTTATAGGTGGCATGAACTTCCTGGTGAGTCTATTGAGTTATGTGGGTGCAGTAAGAATATTAGCCTCTTCTTGTGAATATAAAGAATTTGAAGATGACCTAATAAGGGATCAAAATGTGGAACAGACCAACAATAGCAAGATTCAGGAAATTTTATTGACCACACCTAATCTCACATTGAGTAAGGCAGGGGATTTATCTGTGGGTATTGAGAGTACTGCATCGTTCGTGTCTCAAATGTCTCTTGCGGCTGAATCCTTATCAACCAAAGTACCGGTGGCTGACGTGCATACCTGTGACCAAAAGAAAATGACTAAGGAGGCAAAGAAAAAGATTGAAAAAAGGGAAAACGAAGGTGTCATTATGCATTAGGTGTGGAAGTTCTAACCATTCAGGAAACTCACCATTGTGTCCTACCTGGGATAAAGTATGCGTGGGGTGTAAGAAGAGGGGATATTTTGTTAAAGTGTGCAGTTCTAGGGAAAAAAATAGTACACCCAAAGTTGTGAGCAGTGTGAGTGAGCATGATGGGGAGTATAGATCTTATGAATCTATTGAATAGAGCGTTGTGTTGTGTTGAGGTTTCATAAGGCCAAAACCGAAATTAAGTTGAAATATTGCAAATGGAGGTTGGCTCTATCAAAATCAATGAATCACGTGTTTGTTAAGCGCGACTACTCACCCGTAAGGGTCTGTCGAAGAGCCAAGTTTTGAGGTTTCTCGTGAAGATGGGGAGTGATGTTGTCTGTCTGAGGTGGAGTGGTAGGGCGTTCCAGGCTCTGGCCGCGAGGAAGGAGAAGGAGCGGCCTCCCGATCTGGTCTTTCTGGTGCAGGGGACCACGGCGTAGGAGAGCTGGGCTGATCGTAGGGTCCTTTGGGGTGCGTGGAATTTGAGTCGGCTGTTCAGGTATGCTGGTCCGGTGTTGTGGAGGGCCTGGTGTGCGTGGGTGAGAATCTTGAAGGGGATTCTAGCCTTGATGGGGAGCCAGTGGAGTGTGTGCATGTGCTGGGAGATATGGCAGTGTCTTGGCAGGTTGAGGACCAGTCTTGCAGCGACTTTCTGGATGTTTTGTAGCTTGCGGGTGAAGTTTTTGTTTATTCCGGCGTAGAGTGCGTTGACATAGTCGAGTCTGCTGGTGACGAGGGCGTGAGTGACGGTCTTTCTGTGCTCGAGGGGGATCCATTTGAAGGTTTTACGTAGGAGGCGGAGGGTGTGGAAGCAGGAGGATGCAACGGAGTTGATCTGGCGGTCCATTTTGAGCTCGGAGTCCAGGATGATTCCAAGGTTGCGTGGGTGGGCTTCTGAGGGTGGGGGCCACCAAGTGTTGTTCCAGGCGTCGGGGTTTGGGCCCATGATGAGTACTTCTGTTTTGTCGGTGTTGAGTTGTAGGCAGCTGCTTTTCATCCGTTTGGCGACAGCTTCCATGCCTTCTTGAAAGTTGTGTTTGGCTGTGTTGGGTTCGTTGGATAGGGAGAGGATGAGTTGGGTGTCGTCTGCGTATGACACAATGTTGAGTCCGTGGATTCTGACGATGGGGGTGAGCGGAGCCATGTAGACGTTGAAGAGCGTGGGGCTGAGGGAGGACCCCTGGGGGACTCCGCAGGTGGTTGGTGTAGGGTCTGAGAGGAAAGGAGGGAGTTTGACCCGCTGCTTTCTGCCGGAGAGGAAGGAGTGGATCCAGTCGAGGGCCTTGTCCCGGATCCCTGCGTTGTGGAGTCTGCGTGTTAGGGTGCGGTGGGAGACTGTGTCGAAGGCCGCTGAGAGGTCGAGGAGGATGAGGGCTACTGTTTCTCCTCTGTCCAGTAGGGAGCAGATGTCGTCTGTTGCAGCGAGGAGGGCCGTTTCTGTGCTGTGGTTTTTTCTGAAGCCAGATTGGGAGGAGTCGAGGATGTTGTGCTCTTCGATGAAGGTTGCGAGTTGGCTGTTGATGGCTTTCTCGATGACTTTCGCTGGGAACGGGAGCAGGGAGATGGGTCTGTAGTTTTTGAGGTCGGTGGGATCCGCCGAGGGCTTCTTCAGGAGGGGGTTGATCTCGGCGTATTTCCAGTCGTCGGGGAAGGAGGCGTTCGCCAGGGAGCGGTTGATGGTGTGGCGGAGCATGGGTGCGATGGTGTGGGCGGCTCTGTTGAAGATGTGGTGGGGCAGGGGTCCGTGGGGGCCCCGGAATGGATTGACTTCATTGTCTTCAGTGTGTCTTCGGTGGTGAGGGCTGTCCAGTTGTCAATCGTTGGCTTCAGGGTGTCGGGGTGGCTGGTGAGGGTTCAGTGTGTTGGCTATCTTCGTCGAAGTTGTCGTAAATGTTCTTGATTTTGTGGTGGAAGAAGGTGCTGTGTTTGTTGCAGAGGTCTTGTGAGGGAGGAATGTCAGTAGACTCGCTGGTGGGTTGGGCGAACTCCTTGATGATGCTGAAGAGTTCTTTGCTGTTGTGCGCATGTGTGGAGATCCTGTCTTCGATCGCTTTTTTCCTCGCTTTTCTGATGAGTTGGTGGTGGGCGTTGGTGGCGGCTCTGAAGTTGTTGTGGGCTTCTGTGGATTTGGAGTTCCTCCAGGCCTTTTTGAAGCGGCGGCATGTGCGTCTGGACTCTCGAAGTTCGGTGGTAAACCATCTGGCTTTTTTGGCGTGTGTGTTGTTGTTCTTCTTGAGGGGGGCTATGGTGTTGGCGCTGTCGGAGATCCATCTGTGCAGAGTTTGGGCTGCGGTGTTGGGGTCGTTGTCTTCCGCGGTGGTTGGGGTGGAGTTGCTGAGTGAGGAGGTGTGCTGGTCGTCGGTGATTTTGGTCCAGTTTCTTCGTGGGAGCAGGTGCTGGTGTCTGTGGATAGTGGGTGTTCTGAAGGTGAAGTGGACGCATCGGTGGTCTGTCCACGGGAGTTCGGTGGTGTGGCTGAAAGTGATGGAGTTTCCTGTTGCGAAGAGGGGGTCGAGGTTGTGTCCTGCTGAGTGCGTGGGTTCGGTCATGATGTGGCGGAGTCCAATGTTGTGGAGGTTGTCCAGGAGGGATGTGGTGTTGGGGTCTAGTTGGTTGTTGAGGTGGAAGTTGAGGTCTCCCAGCAGGGTGTAGTTGGTGGATGCGATGGCTTGCGGGGAGATGATATCCGTGATGGAGTTGGTGAAAGGTCCGCAGGGTCCGGGGGTCGGTAGATGAGAGTTCCTCGGAGGGTGGTGGTAGGGCTGGCCTGTATCTTGAAGTGTAGGTGTTCCATCAGGTCTGTGGGCTCGTCGGAGAGTGTGCTCAGCCGGAGACCATATTGCCAGATACTTGTTGGTGAGGTTGGAGTTAGTGTGATTGCAGTTTCTGGATCTCCATTTACTTTAATTGATTAGGATAATTGGAAAAACTTCAGAAATGTGGAACTTAAGAAATCTGTCATTAGACCTCTGGTGTATGGAGGTAAACCAATTAAAGTAATAGGAGAATTCAAGACCACCCTTCTCTTTAAAAGCAATTCTACACCTGCTGTTGTGTATGAGCAAAACGAATGTATGACGTTACATCGCGGTCTTTACACCGCGATACGTCTACAACGCAGTCATTACAACGCAAGTCGTTACAACGACTTGCGCTGGAGGGCGCTGGACTTAGGAATAGTATGATTTACTATTCCAACTCCAGCCTACGTAACAGTAGGGAAGGTGTTGGAATAGTAAATCATACTATTCCTTAGTGTATAGCGCCATCCAGCGCAAGTCGTTGTAACGACTTGCGTTGTAATGGCCACGTTGTAAACGTATTGCGGTGTAAAGACTGCATTGCAACCGATGTTTCCCGAGCAAAACATGGTTCATCATTGTTGGGATGGTTAGAGTAACAGAATTTAGAAATCATCTTAGATCCCAACAGCCTTGAGCAGGTTCTGCTTAAAAGAGAATATTTAGGAGTGTGTGAGCTCCAACTCTCTGAGCGGGAGGTGAAATTCCCTAAAGTTTGTATCGTGACTCTTGGAAAGTTGCAGGAAATTAAACACTCAATTCAACTTAAACAGGAGTAAGTAAATCACAAAGTGGGGAGAGTACCTCCTGTTGTTAGAACAGAATTGTATAAAGAATTAGACAAGCCACAAAGCCAAGACATCATAGAACCCATAGAGACTTCTGAATGGTTGTCGCCTGTTGTAGCAAGGAAACCAAATGGAAGTTCCATAACTAATTTTTCATTAATAAATTAATATCAATTAATCAATCAATCAGGGAATTGTAAGCGCGCTACTCACCCGTGAGGGTCTCAAGGCGCTGAGTGGGGGGGGTCCGCAGATCTGTTTTGCCGAAGAGCCAGGTCTTGAGGGACTTCCTGAAGGTATTCAGGGAGGGGGCGCGTCTGATGTCTGCCGGTAGCTCGTTCCAGGTCTTGGCTGCAATGTGAGAGAAGGATCTTCCGCCTGCTCTGGCTCTGTGGATGCGCAGGGTTTCGGCCAGTGCGAGGTTGGAAGATCGGAGGTTTCTTTTGGGTACGTGGAAGTTGATTCTGTCGTTGAGGTATTTGGGTCCGTTGTTGTGTAGGCATTTGTAGGCGTGAGTGAGGATTTTGAGAGTGACTCTTTTCTCCACGGGGAGCCAGTGGAGACTTCGTAGGTGTTGGCTGATGTGTTCGTGTCGGGGGATGCCGAGGAAGAGTCTGGCGGCGGTGTTCTGTATTGTTTGGAGTTTGCGGAGTAGGGCTTGTTGATGCCGGCGTAGAGTGTGTTTCCATAGTCCAGTCTGCTGGTGATGAGTGCGTGGGTGACTGTCTTCCTTGACTAAGGGGGGATCCACTTGAAGGTCTTGCGGAGGATGCAGAGGGTGTTGAAGCAGCTGGAGGTGACGGCGTTGACCTGTCGGTTCATGGTGAGTGATGAGTCGAGTATGATGCCGAGGTTCTTTGCGTGGTCTGAGGGGGTAGGTGGGCTTCCAAGGGCGGTCGGCCCTTGGAAGCCCAACAACAAATCATTAATTTATTTTTTTTAAATTACTTCCCACCATTTACCACTATAAACCCCACAAATCACACATCAAAATTATTACACAATTGGCATATTTAAATATAAATTAATTAATTAGCATTAATTAACAAATAATTTATTATAAATAAATTACCTCCCACCATATTCCCCTATAAATGCCACCACCAATTTCGTAAAACATGACACAATTAACATAACTAATTAACAATTAATTAATAACCATTAACAAGCAAAATATAAATAATTATTAAAAAATTAATTCACACAATTAACACTATAAAATAAAATTAATTAAATATTATATTAAAACTATTAATAAATGTATTACTCCCCTATCAGCCCACAACCCGCTCCTAAAAAAATAACACAATTAACATAATTACCAATTAATTAATAATTAACCAATTAATAAATAATTAATAATACATTAATTCCCACAATTAACAATATAAAATAAATATTATTTAATAAAATATATTAATAAATCAATTATAATTAAATTACTTCCCACCCTATTCCCCTACCCACAACCCGCTCCTAAAAAAATGACATAATTACCAATTAATTAATCAATAAAAATTAACAGCCAATTATCAATTAATTAATTATAAATTAATTCCCACAATTAACACTAAAATCAAAAATAAATGAATACTAATAAATAAAAATTTATATTCAATTTATTATAATTAAATTACTTCCCACCCTATTCCCCTACCCACAACCCGCTCCTAAAAAAAATGACATAATTACCAATTAATTAATCAATAAAAATTAACAGCCAATTATCAATTAATTAATTATAAATTAATTCCCACAATTAACACTAAAATCAAAAATAAATGAATACTAATAAATAAAAATTTATATTCAATTTATTATAATTAAATTACTTCCCACCCTATTCCCCTATAAACCCACAACCCGCTACGGAACTAAAACGCAAACTTTAATTAAAATAAAATTAATACTACTAAAAAATGAACACATATATTAAAAAACAAAAGCAATACACACAAAAACAGAGCACATACATTTAAAATACATACTAAAATACATAACACTAACTAAAAAAATGATATTTTTAACAACGATATTTTTGCAAACAATATTAATGACTTCGACATTTTAAACAATGATATTTCTTACCTTAAACTCGATATTCTGGACCACGATATTCTTGCTGTCGATATTTCTGTTCCTCGATATTTCAAAGTCAATATTAGAGCAAGTCGACATTTGAAACTCGATATTCTGACTCTATACCCAAGAAAATGTTGTGTGGAAAGCAACCTTGGACATAGTGTGGCAGATATAAGTCAGTAGTTGATACGTGATCATATATTGTGTGGGACCGAATAATGAGTGAACCCCAAGTTTGAGGTGTGTTTTAGGAGCTAAGCATCACGCAATATGTGTGTATCACAAATGTCATTGAGTACATGGAGTGATCTTGGTTTGGTGGTTGGTTTCGGTGCAGTGGTGTCAGTGACAGGGTCCACCAGGAGATTGAAATCTCCAGCTACGATAAGGTGCTCAAATGCCATCCTTCCAATTTGGGTGGAGAGGGACAGGAAAAACTCTCGGTAATCTACATTAGGAGCGTCGATGTTGGTCAAAAGCACAGAGTGTCCCGCCAGAATATCAGCGACTAGGATATACCGGCCATCATCATCTGCAACAGTTGTGATGTGTTTAAACTGTACATTTTTGTAAACAAGAATACAGACCCCTCTAGAGTAGGAACCGTAGTTAGGACAAAATCGATGCGAGCCACAATTAGGTGCGTACAAGTGTACCCTCCTTGGGGGAAGATGCGTTTCCTGAAGGAAAGCTATGTGTGCGCCATGACTGGCAAGGTAAGACCTGTTTGCCCTTGCGACGATCGTGAAGACCCCTGATATTCCAGGACAGGAGCGTAAGAGGGAGGTCGTTTGACTCAGGGGGGTGTGTACGGACCATGAGGTATGGCAAGTAGAACTGGGAAATAAGGATGAAGAGCGACTATTGTGTACTGATTAGGAATGAGGAAAACAACAAGCAGTAATGCAAACATTCTCAATAACCCCCCAGAGCCCTCTTCCCACACCAGGCACAAAAAAAGCCCAATACTGACCCCTAAAAATAACCCCACAAACCAAAAATAACAATACAATGAACATATGTGTGTGCACCACTAGGGGGTAGCAACGCTACGGCGTACACCTATGCATGATAGGATCAGTTTGTGAAGTGGTAAGTGCAATTTAAAGTATCTGTGTCGTAAAATCGGAACAATGAAAATGGACAAAACCATATTAAGTTTGGAGTCAGGTCCACAGACGACTATGCTGAATGGAAGTTGGGTGAGGAAGAAACACAGCTATCAGCCTGTGGGGAAGAGATCAGCACTTGCTCTGGAGTGAATGTGTGGTGGGGATCTGTCTGGAGTTGAACATCGGGAAGAGAAACGTTAACCTGAATATTGCTTGCAGGAGGCCTGCGCCGTGGCCGGGGTGTCAAAGAAGTGGGGCTTACCATTGACTTCCACCCTGAGGCTTGCCGGGTACACCATTCTGTAGCAGAATCCTAGTTTTTGAAGCTTGGACTTGACGCCTGTGAACTTCCGGCGCACCTCCTGTACCACAGCAGTGAAATCAGGGAACAAGAAGATGGTAGAGCCCTGCCATTGTAAAAGACCTTGTTCTCGGGCTAGGCGCAGGGCAGCATTGTGGTCCCTAAAGTTCAGCAGGCAAGCAATTATAGGTCTTGGGGGACAGCCAGAATTGGGGTGCAGGCCCAGCGAGTGATGAGCCCATTCCACCACGAACGTGGAGCTAAAGTGCTGCTTACCAAACAGATCAGTCAAAAGTTCTTCTACAAACAGATTGAGGTGGCCAGTATTGGTGGATTCAGGTACCCCCAGTATGGGTAGATTATAGCGCCTGCCCCTCTCTTCCAAATCTTCGTTTTTCATGGTCATGGTTTTGCGCAGCTTTTCTATTCCATTCATTCCAGTCACTTCATAGATTGTGCAGCTCCGTCTTCCGTGTCCGATACTCTCCCCTCGGCGGCCTCAAGTCGATTTTCGTGGCTCTGACGGCGTTCACCCATAGTGTCTAGTCTCCTGGCCAGGGTATCGAACCGGCAATCAATGGCCCTGAACCCGCTCTGAGTTCAGCCATGATTGCGTCTGTGCCAGTTAGCTGGTCTGGGCCAGCGCTGCATGTGCCACTGCCTTCCGCCATTTGTGGAGGCTGTGTGGTTTCCGTTTCTGCTTCTCAAAATTGAGACGTCTCTGTTTGGGGTCCCCACAAACCATAGCTTGTTGAGTGGGGGAACTGACCCCAGGAGGCTGATGGAGAGTCGGTCAGAGGTGATCATAGTAAGAGCCCGCAGTGTCTTGCAAGTTATGGAAATGTGTTGTAGCCAGTAATTTTGGCGAGGGAGGTGGAACGGTGGAGGTCTCCCAATGGGGTGAAAAAAAGAACAGCATCCTGGGTGAATTTGTGAGCACACCTCGTAGCCTACAGCATGAAGCAGGCCATCAGATGACGTCTGCTCTTGAGGGACAGTGAGCTGCCTAGAATGTCACTGGCCTCCAGCAGGTTGTACCCCACTGATGCTGCTATAAGGCACAAGACTGGGCACCAGTGATGAAGAACACCCCCAAGGATGTAGATGGCAGCTTAGTTTCACAGATTCCACGCAGCAGCTGTGGGGCAAAAAATGGGGTTGAATGCAAGGCCACAATGGAGGGAAGCCGCTAGATGAAAGCACAAGAGCGGGCGCAGAGGCCAAATCAGTGAAGGGGGCCCTTGGTAGTAGAATAGGCGATGGTGCCAGGGAGTGGTGGTCAATCTATTGAGAGCATGTCCGGGAAGATAAACGCAGCAGCAACGCCCAGAGTGGCCAGTCCATGGGCTAATCAGAGATGGCGGGGCTCTCAAGGACATGTAAAGGGAACAATGGGGCCTCGCAGGTATGCCCAGACCACAGTGTAACAAAGAGATGAGGCCCACAGCACTGCGTGCTGGTGAACAACCTGCTGGGGGTCGCTTTGCCATGCAGGTCATAACAGCCGATGATTAGCTAGGCGGTAACGTGCCCCCTCCGGCCCTCAAGGAAAGGGGAGGGCCTCAAAGGCACATGTGGGTGGGGGGACAGATGTTAGGCAGATGAGGCACAGGAGGTGCTCCGTCCGGTCCGACACACCCCGTCAGCCGACTCCACAGGCTCACCCGCGGCCCCTGTAGCTGTGGGGCCTCCAGGGAGACTCCTGGAAAGCCTTACCTTGAGGTTGAGGACGCACAGATGCGGCAGCGCCTCTTCCACTCTCTGGCATTTCAAGTCCCGGTGTGTTCACTGCTTCAGGCCGGATGCTCAGCAGATGCCATAGGAACTCCTCCGTCTGGTCAGGATACACGTTGGACTTGTGTATGGAGGGTTCCTCCACACATCTCAGGCCTCCATTAGACGGGTGCAGAGTGCAGGCAGGCTGCTGCCCATGGTCTGAGAAGCCGGCAATTGTATAGAGTCTGGTGGCTCAGTGGACTAATGCGTCCACTGTAGGGGCCTGTGTTCGACCTCATGGTCACAGGTTCAAATCCCAGTGGGTCCACTCAGCCTTTCATCCTTTGGAGGCCGATAAAATGAGTGCCAAGTTTTGGGTAACAATGAACATTTGTTATTCAGCGCTAAGATACCCCTGGATGAACATGCCCTATACAAATACACATGTATTGCAGGATTGCGGCCGGGGCTCTGATGGCTCACTCCGATTAGTAGCGACAGCGCCCAGGTAAGGATCGGCGGTGCTTCGGTCTACCGGTCAGGATATCACAGGCTTTGCAGGAACAGCTATAGTAGTAGGGGCATGGGCCATAAAGGAAGGCCTAGTGGTATACCTCGGCAGGAGTCACCTAGCCACACGCCATCAAATCTCCCTCCACCATGGCTGAAAGCATGCCACCCATATGCCAGGGACTTGCAAGGGTCTGATGTTGATGGATGGTGTCATGAATGCCATTTCGGTGTGTAAACAGGGCAGCGTCCACCAGAGCTTCAACGTCGTGCAACCATGTTGGTCGGCGCTTGGCCACACCCCTGATTGGCGCTGGTTCTTAATGTCCTGGAACAGAAAGGAGTCACCGTTAAGGCAGACAAATGTACATTTGGTGTATCTGTGGTTAGCTCTTTGGGCCATAAATTGTCAGCTGTTGGAGTAGAACCCAAAGTAAGTTTAATCAAGGCAATTGTTGAAGCACCTGTTCCCCAAGGGAAGATCAATCGAGATTCTTCATGGGACTAATGGAATTTTATGCGTGTATGGAATGTATTACTTGAATGCTGGGACAGTCGGAGGTTCCTGCTTGTGCTGCTGGTCGTATTAATAGATTCGTACATTTCCCGCATCCTGAAGTCTTCATCACGTAAAAAGACCGTTCAAGGGGAAGGCTCCGTCATTAGACAGACATTCAGTGTTTTCAACATGTCTACTTTCTTAGTGCACATGGTTACAGTAAAGTATTTGTTTTTCCTGTTGGGGCCTCTGATGTGCTAACGTGCTGATGAATGCTAGTAGCATTTGTGCACACCTGTGTTTGCATGCATTAGTGCTATAAAGTTATACTTATTGGCGTTATCACTGTTAGATAAGGTGCTTCTTTCCAGAGTGATCACACCTAAGCAAAAACAATACAATGGGGTAACAGTGATATTAAAAGATTACCAGATAAGACTTCTACCTCAAACCTACCACTGGCCATGTTAGAAGGATTAATATCAATGTTGCATCAGTAAGAGAATTTTGTGATAGTCTACACAGAAGCTCAGAGGACAGTTTTGCAAACCCTCATTAAGGGAACATATCTTATAAAAGCAGCAGATCAGATAGAATAAGATGTGAGCCAGGGGAGAAATGGGACCTAATTAATATTTCTTCCCCTCTTCATCTTGTTTTTGTGTGCTTTACTTTTTAATTTACTTTGGTATCTCTCCATGTCTTTATATTTTGGCAATTTTGTTCTCTTGTAAATGGCACCAACTCCTCTGGGTCACTGTCGTACTATAAAATACTGCAGAAATAAATACATAAATAAATAAAATGTCCAAATCAAATTCCAAATCAATCATTCCCAAAAACCTAACAACCACAAACTATTGACACCGCTCCACCACAGCCTGACTTGTACCTGACATTGACTCAACACTGTCATTTCCCACCCCGCCACCAACCCCGGACCCCAATCAACTCAGGAAAACACTAAACCGTCAAACGTTGTTGATGATTCCAACCATTCAGATGCCTCGGCCCATTTGTAAAGACAGACATCATGAAGACATGCTCTACCTTGGAACACGCTGCACACCACCACTTTTCCGACTCAAAATTTCATTTAGAGTGGCTTACCGAGGCTTGGTTTGGAGAAAGCTTCAACACCACGCTCGATGGCCTGCTTCCCCAGGGTATATCCTAAGTGATCCTGAAGAAACCAGAGGAAGGACAGGAGGATAGATAGCTTCAGTCCATGCCGCCAATCTGACCTGCACTCTCATCGCGGAGCCTAGGTGCTTTCATTGAAATGCACAGCTGCCCGTCTGTCCATCAGTCTCATCTGCTCTTTCATTGTAATAGCACTGTCCAGGCCTTCATGAAAAAACTCTTGAAATTGACCCTTCCTTTAGAGACTAGGACCCACAAAATTATGATCATGGGCGACGTCATTGTCGACAGGCTAGTAATACAACCACTTGGTTTTCAACTGATAGTCAATGGCCCAACACACACACAGCTGTGTGTAGTAATCAATATGTCTTTTATCTGTTATGTAGGTTCCTCACACTTGTTGTTACTAGCGACCATAGAATGTTCAGAGAAAGGGTGGAATGTTGAGAACATTAGGTGAATTTACCTTGCGGGATCTGCCAGGCGGCCTCTGTCTTCCATTAAAGGTAGAATGCATCTTTTTTAAATGTTGGACTTGTACTAATTTACTACCCTTTGCTTCTGCAAAATTTGCAAACTCAAACAAGGCATTAAAAAACGTAACAGATGTTTCAATGCAGAACTTGCCAAATTGAAATGTGTGAGCATCACCTAGAAGACCAAGGTGCTAATCTAAGTGCAAAGAGGATTTAACCCGCTGCACGAGACAGTGAAAAGGCTACCACAGGGTACTGAGAAGAGCAACAAGGTTCAAACGTCCCAAATGTATCACAGGCATTGAATAAATCAAAAGAGATCCTTAATATATACACTGAGATGGCTTTAGAGGAAACAATGTGGATCACAGCAACATTGTGAATATCTTCTGGAGCTTTTCAGGTGCGAAGTCTCCAAAATATGTGTTCCTCCAACACGCCAGACTTATCTCCACACCTGCCACCTCACCACCCTTTAATAAAGAAGCAGTCACAAGCGCTCAGCAAACTGAACTGTTTAGCCTTGTTCTAAAGAGGCCTTCTAATGTCCGAGTGGCAATGATCACAGAACAACTATGCGATCCACCCTAGCGGATAAGACACGCTCTTCCCTACAAATCTCCTTCTCCGGTAACAAAGAGCACAGTTTCAACTCATAAATAAATAAAATGCCAGAGGTCTAAGAATGGAGTATACTCAAAACCGCTGGAATTGGGTCATTCTGCAGCTGTATTTTTTTCTGCATTATTATGGATTTACCACAGTTGCCCATATAATCCAGCATCTGTTCCATACCTTGCAGAGGTAAACGAAATGCCTCTCAAATGAGGATAAATCTAATTAAAAATGTGTCACGTGTGGTGCCACACAGAAGCTGACCCATTCCAGATCTTAACCGGTCATCTTTTAGTTGCTGATAGCATTCAAGTGTTAAACTGGCAATAAGCAAGAATTTTTGCCCAGACAATATTAATATGCTTTAAAATGACAATGTAGTAAAATACCTATCGCTATAATATGATGCATTCTGCCGCCTAATTTGTCTTTTCTTGGCACATAATGTAATGAAAGTGCCACATACTTTGGCTCTTCATTGCTTCATAATTCTTGTGGCACTAATATACTACACTACTTACCGGTCCACTAACTGTGATCAACCGCTAGGTTATTTGCGTCCGCCCCAAAACAAAAGATTTGGGATAGGATTGACTGAGTGTAGGGTTAGCCAGGATGCAGTGCAGCTGCTTGTAAGAAAGGGCAAGTGGGACATTTCTCAAGTTCAGATTGAAGGAATGTGTTTGAATGAGAATGCCCCCTGAATGGTGAACAGCCGTGTCTCCCTGCCCTGACTGCCCAAATGTGAGTATCTGTAATCCCGATTCTTGGATTTTTTGCCCCAGCCTTTTGCAATTCTAGTATATGGACGAAGGTCAAAGCCTGTCCCTTGACATGAGTATGGTCCTAGAGTGAGTCTTCTGGCCCTAAGTGCGTGTTCTGTAGTGGCAGTGGTATGCTGTCCCTGTTGCCGGGTCTAGGATGTAGAGCAGCGCTGGCAGCATACTGTGTTTTAGTAATCGTATAACATGATCAGACCTTTTTATCTGGGTCATAGGAGGGGGTCGCCTACAGGCCCACTCTTTGAAAGTTCCACTGCTAAAAGTTAGTTTGGATCCTTGCTCTAGCGTGTGTGTGTGTGAGTGAGTTAGTTGGTTAGTTAGTTACACACACACATAGGGGCCGATTACGATCTCGTCCGGAAAGCATTCCTACCGAATCAGTCCCGGAATGCTTTCCGGATGACTCAGATCGGGTGAGTCTGACCAAGCGATTTGGATGTATTCTAATGTTTCCGGATACAATTCGGTCAGACTCCCATTGACTTGAATGAGAGCCTGTGTTCCGAACGAGAACATAGGCTCCCATTGAAGAAAGGGGTGGCTGGGTAAAACCTTGCACCCTGTAGCAGGCACCCCCATGGTGCCTGCCACACTGTGCATGGTTGGGAAGAGGGGACCCATGGGTACCCCCACGGGCCCGATTCGGAGGGCCCCGGGTGAAGGGGGGGCCTGCTACTGGCCCTCAAAGACAGATTCCGGCAGCCGATTCGTTCTGGAGAAACCGATTTGGAATGGCTGTCCGAATCGGTCTTTGGGAACTGTGTACGATTCGGTCGGCAACAAGGGTTCTGAATCGGATTCGACAAACCCAAATCCGATTCGGAGCCCTTCCGAACAGGATCGTAATCGGCCCCATAGTGTTTGAATGAACCAGAGTAAAGTAGACCTTTGGGTTCCATTTTGGAAGACGCTAGCCAGTTCTTGTGCACAAGATGCAGGTAAAGTTACTTTCTGAGAGTGTATACTGGTATTGCTGACTTTCCTGAGGCTTGAGAGAGGTGACCTTGACACTGAAGTGGAGAAAGAGAGATGTAGTAATTCAATAGGGTGCTTTTGCTGCAGAGGAATGATGATTAGTCTCCTGAATACTGCCATTTGTTAGATATTGGGGGTGTAGGTTGGGGCTGTAGTCTCTTGTTAGTCTTTGGCTGTTGATAGCTTGGTACAGAGTGCTCACACCTATTTGTGCCTCTGTTGTGGGTGCGCTTATTTGGAGACGACCCTGCTGTGAGGAGCATCACTCTCAACAAAGGTGGTTCTAAAAGTGCAGACCAAGAATATACATCCCGTCTGATGATTCTGTATAAGAATGAAAGCTGTTGACACACTTGTTACAGTTCCCCGGTCTCTCTGACAAAGGTCCGGGTGCTCCACAGTGTACCCAGAGGACTACTGCGCAAGCAGAGTTGGTGTCTGCCTGACAGCCAGCTGTCCAGAGTTTACATCCTCTGGAGGCAGATCTGTCTATCTGTTCTGGTTCTCCTGCAAGTATCTTTCCAGGAAGGAGTGAGCCAAGCCTGCGGTAGGAGCTGATTACTAGCATGGCAACAGTAATTGACCCCTGGTATTATGGATCTGTCTAAGAGAGACGCCTAAGTGTGTAACTGGTGTGCGTCTGACTCAGAGACACTCGGCCTCACTAAAGCGAGCATTTGCGGCACGCCATAAGTGCACCCAAGCAGTCCGCGGCACTTACCCCAAGTGTGTCAGAGAGTGTGCTCAAACAGAGGAGTGACTAATGACAAACCCATGGCACTCATTCAAGTGTACCTGAAACAAACTCTGCCACTGCAGCCATGGCACTTGCCCCAATTGGGCCCAAGTATTTTGCGTCAATGAAGAGGCGATTTTTGTAAAGCCCACATCACAGTTTAGGTGTGCCCAAGTGATTATCATGGTGTCTAGCTCCATGGCACTTGCCTAATATGTGCCCGAGTGAACTATGTTGCTGTAAGTGAAGCTGCTGCCTCAAGGCACTTGACAGCTGTGTCCCCAAGTGACTCTGTGACTGCCCTAGGCAGTGACCAAAGTGTGCCTGATTGGACTACGCTGCAGCTGCTGAAATATGAATCGTCTAGATGTGGCCCTACCGCCACCACCCAAACCTGTGACCAAAAGCAGAACTGCATCTCCACCTCGACCATAGAAAGTCAGCCCAGCAGAGCTGCAACTCCCCAAACAGCCCAAATGTAGACGGCGTTGACGAGACCCTTGGAACCCAGACTCCAGCTGCCTCACCAGGTGCCGGAAAGAGGGACACTGTGCCAGAAAGAGGAACACTGACCTTCCGCTGCTTCCAGACTATGCCGCGTGGTCCTGCAGGATGGGAGCAAAGGGCTGAGGAACCTGCAGCTGGCATGTCTTTCTGCTTTGAGAGAAAAGCATGGCTGAATCACACACAGGCCCAATTGAGGCCTACAGTGGACTCGCAATTGGCAAGATAACAAAGACCGAGAGATTGAGTGCACAGTACTTTCTATGAGATTGGTGGGGAGCACTACATCTGTACACCACTCTAAGACAGAGGTAGGGGAGTTGGAGGGATTAACAGAGGGGGCATCCACGCCAAAGAGCAGTTGCCTTGCGCCAGAGACTCTGAACACCTGAGCTATTGGAGTGTGTAGTATTTTGGATTTTATAGTGTATTAAAGTACTTCTCTTTTTTAAAGATAAGCACCGTCTGAACAAGTTATTGCACTGTTAGGTTTCTGTTGAGTGCTGAGCTTGTTGTACCCTACATTAACTTGCCTGAGAAGCCTGTGACTGCTCGCCTTCGCTACTACTGAGAGTCAAATGCTGAAGGAGTTGTACTTGACCTAGTTTGTAGAGCCATAGTAGGACAGATTGGGGACATCAAAGGCAAAAGAATCTGGTCAGTATACCGCCATCCTACCACTAGATGTCACTCACGAGGGCCCTTTACGAACATGCCCTGCCTTCATATCAGTATAAGTCAATAAACACATCAACACTTGCCATACTTAGTTTTGCTTAACCTTGTAGTCCTGGTGTCTATTGCACGTACCTGATGCATTATGGTCCTTGTAGTTCTCTCTGTCTTCAGATCCTTCCTAGGTCATGTCCTGGTGATAGTTTCCTGTTCACTAGATTTGTTCCTGGAGTTCCTGGATCCTACAGTTATTTTGACTCTTTTATGATTGCATTCTGGACCCTTTTCTAAGTTTGTTCCAATCCATACTCTTTTCCAGGTTTCATATTCCCTGTTTTGTGTCTCCCGACTCCCCTGGTATTCCCTTCTTCAGGTCCCAGTTCAGCCTTCCCTTTATTGGTGGTGCCCTGATTCCTTGCACCTGGCTCTCTCCCTGCACCTGTGCTCCTCTCATGAGCCTTCAGCTATTTCTGCTTTGTGAGTGCAGCGGTTTGCAACTGGCTTTTGTCGAGTCTCCTTGCGCTCTGTGTTCCTACTGCTGGTATTACAGGCTTGTTCTTTGATTCTGTTTCCTCTTTTTCCCTGTACCTATTTTCTTGTTTTTGTCTCTTTGTAGTATTCTGTTTCTATCCTGTTTTCCTGAGTTCCTGTTCCTGTGATAGCCAGAGTTCATAGTCTCCTGTCTGACTCTCCTTGATCTGCCCTTTTATATGCTGACTCCTTGTTCTGTGTTCCTGTTTGTCTGCATATTTCTGTCTTGGCCTTATTTGAGTGCATCGCTTTCCTAGCCTTGTTCTCAGAAGTCCAGTCTTGTTCCTGACCCTGATTCCAGTCCTGCTTTGCCCTGAGCCCAGTTTCCTCTTTGGTGTTCCTTGTTGTTTTGCCTTGTAGTTATATTGTACTTCTGATTGTCTTAGCTTCCAAGGGTGCCAGTTAGACTCCAAGCCTTGTACCTTTGGCACAGACAACCACCCAGGGCTCCTCTCCATAGGAGCTGCTGGGTGTCTCCCCGAACTCTGGGAGATGAACCCGCTCCTCGCTTTCGTATAAGATTTTTTCATCTCACAGAGCGATCACTATCCAAGGAGTAGATAAACTATCACTCATGATCGTTTGTCTGTCTTCTCCTGTGTCTCTATTTGTTGTGGAACTTGTGTTATCCTGTAGTTTTCCTTTACAGACTTTCAGTTTCCTAAACAAATCCCTGCCTATTCCAGTCCTCAGCCTCTGTGTTCCCTTTCCCGAGCCTCTGGCTCTTACTCGTTTATGTTTTACATCCCTTATCCCTCTTTCCTACAGAGATTGCACTCCCTGTATTCCAGTCTTGTCCCAGTCTCACCCTGCTGGTTCCCTGACAACTCCAGCCCCATGGCTGAGGCCAAGTAGCCTCTGCTGCCCCATGGCTCCCTGAATAGGGTCTGACACTGTGTGATTGTGCAGGCAGCAGATTAACCCTTCCCCTCCTGTGGCCTGTTCTGTTTCCTGCTGGAGTAGCTTTGTGACTCCAGAGTTAACAAACCACCCACAACTGCTGAATATAAATTACTTCATTGTTGAACAATGATGAGTGTTAGTGGTTTTTGATTCTCACCAGTGCAATATATATCCTTTTTCAGGGCCAGTGAATCATCGAGCAACGGAGGGAATCCAAAAGAGGTCGTTCGCATGCAGAAATTCTAACTGATGGAGACGAACAAGTCATTGACTTTCCACGGAGCAAAATATTTCACGGGTCACAGATTTTAAATGTTCAACCTAATTTTGGAATGTACCTTTGTCTTGTTTTAGTAAATCTCAAAGTGGTGCCACCTGCTGGTGTGCTTTGATTTCCTATTATTCTATACTGGTTTTGTGAAGTGCTACAAACTGCTTAATGTAACAGATGCCCCAATGCCTTGTGTTCTTTGGGGTGGCATTAGGAGAGCCTTCAGTCAGTGGTTGGGTTTGAAGAAGTTCATCCTAACCGTGCGTGTGTAATGTGAAAGCTGCATACTCTGCTCTTAGGCACCTGAAAGAACAGCCTGGGTGAAGGGTCACCTGAGGAAAGAAGTTGAGCCCATTGCATCAGACCCAAAAGCAGCACTGGACAAGTGAATATTTAATCTTCTTTGGAAACCAAGGTAAATGTTCTACAAGTCTCTGGTATTGTGGGAGCAAGGAAGGTCAGAAGATCCTGGCGCACTGCCGGTGTGCTGTCCTGCTCCTGATGTCATCATACAGGTTAACTTGGTACTTTGCATTCTTTGGGAAAGTCATACCACAAGTCCTCTCAGAAGTGCCTCACGTCTTGAGTGTCCTCCTGGAGGGCACAGGGCATGAGACTGCAGAAGAAAGCAGCAGTGCCCATAAAGTAAATCCTCGCCCCTAGCAGGGAATGCTGCTGCTCCCTGTCCACTCTATGGAGAAACCGATGATAGCCGGCAGTCCTACTAGTCAAAGTTTCACAGCTACTATTGCCTTATTTCTCAAGTATGTATGTTTGTATGTATATGTTATTCCTATTGTTTCCTCATGATAGAATGGATTCCATCCCTCATATCTGGGACCTTTCACTCCCCCTCAAAGAGTTGTGTAAATGTTGGGTGCATCTGTGAGTAGACTTGAGAAAATGGGGTACCTTTTATGGGGCTGGTGCTTTCTTCCAGTTGTAGACTTCTTCAGGTACCTGTTCTCTCTGTCGCTCCCTTCAATAAGATGCTGTCATTTTTCATCTCGTCTTTGAAACCTTCTCGTAGCATAGTTGCTGTGAGTGTCCTGGTTAGATCCACAAAGTTACACCGGGTTAGGAAGGGAGGTTTTGTGATGGTTGTACTAGTTTGTCTGAGCTCCAGAAGGCCAGCCAGTGGCATGCATCTGATAAACTGCAGCTGCCCCTTTCCTCTCTGCTGAGGTAAGGACTTCATAGCAGCTTGTTCATACTTATACAAATGATGTGCTGTGCGCCCATCCCCTACACCCTGTGCCCGACACATAACAGAAATTCCAGAGCCCCAGCAACAGCCTCACATATGCTGGGTACCGCCTGTAGGCTGTAGTATGGTGTGCCGTCCAAGTCCATGGCTTGTAACACCAACAGCCTCTACTGACTTTGAGTGCCTCGTCCCCCTGTAGCGGGACAAGAAACAAAAGAAAATGCACTTGAATTTGATTGGTTCCCTCCAAATATTTGTACTTGTACCTGAGTGAGGGACGTTAGCTTACACGAAGTCTCTGGCTAGTTGGAAGATGGGCTACTGACCTGCATTTTCTCTGTAGGAGAAACAGCAGCGTCAGCCGATGGCGGTACTGTCAGCCCGTTCCACCGCCAACATGGCGGCACACTGATCCTCCAGCTTTACTGGTTCTGTTCACTCCACAAGCTCTTCCTGCTTTAGTATGTCCAACAGTGCCTCTGTCCCCACCAGAATTAGGGTTACGCTCCTGGCTACAGTAAATTGCGTGAATGATGCCCACCCCTACCAAAAAGCAGTTCCTATGGCGAACTGTGTGAAGAGATTATAAGCCAAAAAACAGCATGCCATCTGGCAGCCCTGCAGCATGCCCAAAGACCTGGTGCTGCACTCATGTGGCACATTTAGCCATCATCGCTGACGCAGTAGACCCGCCCACTTCCTAGCGACAACTGCCCAAGCCAATCAGGCCTGCCATGCTCATCTCCTTAGCAGCTCGAGTGCGGAGCAATGGCACAGCCTAGTTCCACAAAGCCAAAAAAGATGCCAATGGTGCACTCCTAATGAGCATACGATCCAGCATCATCCTAGTCTGGTCTTCGCTGAGCAGGTAATGCAGGTCCAAACTCAACTAGCTGAGAGACTGTGTTGAGCACACAAAGACACTCTTGTTAGGAGGATAACCTTTGCTAGTGTGAACTCTCTGGGCTCAAGAACTATTTGAACTGTTCTAGAAGTTGCTGAGGTGTTAACTGTTTAATGAATGTGTACCTGTGCCTTATCTTTGCCTCTCACCCTATAGCTGATAAGTCACCATAGACACTTCAGGGGCACCATAGAGTTGGGAGTGGGCACTGTAGAAGGTGTAGTAGTGCTTAATTCAAGCCCGTAGGGGAGATTGTTGATCTTGTAGTAGAAACTCCCATCCAAATGTATAGTATTTCTTATATTAAAGTACCTTTTATTTTAACTAAAGCCAGGCACGTGACTGGGAGGTGAATTACCGTGTCTGTTGTTTGACTATTTGAGTTCTGATTCTCTACAACCGACATTACCACCCTGAGAACTTTGTGACTGTTAGCTACTCTGAGTGTCAAGTGTGCAAGAGTTGTACTTGGAGAAGCGTGCAGAGCGGTAGTAAGGCACACCCAGTGACAGCAATGGCAAGTGACCCCCACTAATGGTTGTGGCCCAGTAGCCCCAGCTTGCCCCACAAATGGGGTCTGTCAAACTGGTAAGCAATAGAGCATGTGAGAGATAGCTTTGCAGACAGCGCGTAAAACCAGTGTTATGAAACAATACTAGCACTTCTCAGCAGGACTTCAAGCCTATCAAACAAATTATTTACCTTAGGTAACGCCTTTTCTGGTAGAGAATCTAGCCACCCGCAAATTCCTTATCTTAGAATAGTCCCCAGTCGTCAGACTGGATCCGGAAACTTTTCAAGCTGTGCGCCGGTAGGTGGTGTTGTTCAACTCTGCTTCGTTGGCGTCTGCGCCATAAATGATGCGCACGGTGCTTATTCAAACACCTCCCCAGCGTGCTGACATTAGTTTCTTTTTGCGACCTTTCAGCACCAGAAACACGGAGCAACGAGGTATGTTGATGTACTGGTGTGCAGGCACTAATGGTCTTAGAAGGGTTACTTTACACAGAAAAATCAGTTCGCAGAGTGGGGAGGATGGAAGGGTTGGTAAGGAATTTGCTGCTAGATAGAGTCTCTACCAGATAAGGCATAACCAAAGGTAAGTAACTTGTTCGACTGATAGAAACTTCTAGCCACACATTCCTTACCTTAGAATAGATACCCAAGCAATTACTGCCCAGAGGTGGGTCTGTGAACAGACTAGACCAAGAAGTCCTGCAGGGCCGAGCGAGCAAAGTGCCCATTATGACGGACTGGACTGTCCAGGCAGTAGTGCTTAGTAAACGTGTGCAGAGATGCTGACGTTGCAGCCTGGCAGAATTACCAGGACTGGAATACAATGAGCTATGGCAGTGGTCACAGTCTTGGCTCTGGTGGAATTAGCACACAAGCCCTCAGGGGTTGCTGCTTGGTCAATGTGTAGCAGATTTTAATGCAGAGTGTAATTCACTGTGATATGGTCCATTTCTGCACAGCCTTTCCTTTTTGTGCCTGACGTACACAAAGAAGAGCTGATCGTGCACCCAAAACTCTCTGGTATGATCAATTTAGACCAGCAATGCTCTTTTTGGGTTCAAAAGGTGGAATCTCCCGTTGGAAGGGTGAGGCGGGGCAAAGAAGGCCGGCAAGCTGATATTCTGGCCCACATGAAATGGTGTTACTACGTTTGGAAGAAAGGAGGCAAATGTTTGTAGTACCAGTTTGTCTGGGCAGAAATGTCGTGTAGTGAGGGTGCATAGAAAATATATGCCACTCACTGACCCTCCTGGCCAATGTTATGGCCACCAGAAAAGCTATTTTAATGGTGAGTAAATGAAGGGTACGCTTATGTAGTACCTTGAAGGGTGCATACATCAGAAAACTCAGGACCAGATTGAGGTCCCATTGGGGTATGATGAATGTTAGAGGAGGGAACAAGTGTTGAAGTCCCTTTAAAAAATGAGTCACAGCGGCTGACTTGAACAGCGACCTCCTTGAGCGAGCCCGCCTTCAACGGCCAGTCATCACGGTAGGGGAAGTCTGAAACCCATAACCTCGGCAGATTTGAGGCGACCACCGCCATCACCTTGGTGAACATCCAAGGGGCAGTGACTGGTAAGGGGAAAGGGAGAACAGCAAACTCATAATGCTCGTGGCCTACTGTGAACCGCAGGTAATGCCGGTCCGCAGGCAGGGCGGGGATATGAAAGTAGGCGTCCTGCAAGTCCAGCTCTACCATCCAGTCTCGAGGGTTGAGGACAGACAGACCTTGAGCCAATGTGAGTATCTTGAACTTCTCCTTTTTCAGGAAGAGGTTGGGAGGGAGCAGGTCTAGAATAGGGTGGCGGCCTCTGTCTTTTTTTAGTTCCAGAAAGTAGCAGGAATAGCAACCATGACTTACTTCTGATGCCGGCACCCTCGTGATGGCTTCTTAGACCAAAAGAGTCTGTAGTTCCTGACGGAGCAGGAAGAGGTGGTCCTTTATCAGCCAGTTGTAAGAAGGTGGCATGGACGGTGGGGTTTCCAAAACGTGGATGGAGTAACCCAGCTGAATGATCTGGCCTACCCATTTGTCTGACGTTATGGAGCACCAGCGTGACAGGTTATCCTGCCCAATACTGGGTGTCTGTGATGGTATGAGGGCGAACTAAAGGGGTTTGGAGGCTGTGGCTGCCTGGGGGCGGGAGGGGTGGACTTGGTAGATCGAAGGCTGATAGTCCCTGTTGCCACGAAAAGGCTGGGAAGCCTGTTGGCTTTGGTGGGTGGGCAGGAACGGACTTGGTTTGGAGTCCCTACCATAGCCACGAAAGAGGCAAGAAGCAGACTAGAGTTGTTGGCGGCCAACAACAGGCCCAAGGACCTGGCAGTAGCCCGGCAGTCCTTAAAACGTTCCAGCGCTGAGTCTGCCTTTTTGCCAAAGAGGCGGGAGCCATCAAATGGCATGTCCATAAGTGAAGCCAGTGGTTCTGAGTGCCACCGATGATGCAATCGTTCTGCCTAATGAGTTGGTTGTGTCCAGTCTGCAGTGAGTGGTTAACTTAGTTGTGTCTCTGCCATCTGCAGTCACCTTTGACAGTATAGCTCAGGCCTCCTCCGAGACCTTCGGCAGCACCTGCGCAACCAAATTCCAAATTGTGTGGGTGTATTGACCATAAAAGCATGCAGTGCTCACTGACTGCAGTGCTAGGCTGGCAGAAGAGTACATCCTCTTGCCAAATGTGTCCAGCCTCTTGGATTCCCTGTCCAGTGGAGTGGTAGGAAACGTGCCAAGGTTGACTTTAGTGAAGGATGCTTGGACCACCACGCCTTCTGGGGTGGAGTGCTCAGTGAGGAAACTGGGGTCCCCAGAAGCAGGGCAATGGCGGTGGGCAATTGTCCTGTGCACAGGAGCCCCTGTGCAGGGGTTGTACCAGGCACCAAGCAGGGCGTCAGTAAGGGCTTCATTAAATGAGGAGAGGTTCATAGGGGGCAACTACTGGCTGAAGCACCTGCGTCAAGACGTTTGTCTTGACTGCAACTGAGGGCAGCTCAAGGTCCAGGACCTCAGCCGCCCTCCGCACCATTATGGCAAAGGAAGCCTCTTCCTCCATAGACACAGTAAGAGGAGAGACCAAGCCAGTGTCTGGTGGGATATCCAATCCACTGGCATCCACCAGTTCCTCAAACCAGTTGTTCTCAGGTTCATCAAGGGGGTGAGAATAACCATAAGGGTCCAGAGACCCCTTCCAATTGTCTCCCTCTCAAGGGCTGACAAAAAGAAAAAGGTACTGTCTCCAAACTCGGAGGGCATGGTTTTGGCCAACGAAGGAGTCTACGTCAGGCGATGCCCTTGTGGCTCAGTATCAATGATGGGGCTGGTGCCACCACGGAGTGTTGGCTGTGCCGGCAACAACGTAACTGCAGCACTGGTAATTTCGAGTTACCCAGCTACATAATGCCTTCACTGAAAATAATGGTGTTTGGTATCAAACACCTCGTCTTAATAAGTCTGTACTGATGACAGTACTAGATTTATTATGAAATGCACCCAGAGGTGCCCCCTGAAACCTACTATCCTCTAGTGTGCTGACTGACTGGTATCTTCAAGCCTGCCACCACAGATGAGTTTCTGACCCCCCTGCAGGGGAAAGCCCGCACTCTTAGATGTCAGGAATAATGTCTGCCCCGGAAGAAGGGGATCACACTTCCTCCAGCAGGATGGCTAGAAAATTAGCATGTCAAGGCCAGATGCTTCAATGCCTCTGCTGCCTTTGGTATGTGACAATGACTCCTCCCCCCCCCCCCCCGACCTGGTGAACGCCACCCCCTGCCCTGGGGCCTATTTGGCAACAGAGCAGGTAGGAAATTAGATAGTCAGAAGGCGTGTCACTCTTACAGGCCAGGCCCACCCCTAAGGTGGGCCCCCTTAAGTGGACAGCTGAAGAAGGGTTTTACCATCTTGTATTTGGTGAAACTAGGAACTCTGGGTCAGGTTTATGCCCACTCTCCAAAGGAAGTGGTGATATAGGTGTTGTCACCCCAGGGGTAAGTATCCCATTGACTATTACCTTACACTCCCATTAAAGCCCCTAAATTCAGTATTTAGGTGACCCCCTGACACCAGGAACTCAGATTCCTCTACCTGGGAGCAGAAGAAGGATAAAGAAGAGCCAACAATGCCAGGATTATGGACCAGCACCGAAACTGGCGCCAAACCCTGCCTGGCTGCTGCTATCCCTACAATTGCATGAAACAACTCATCCTGCCGCTGCCCCAAAGCCTTGGAGGACTCTCCAGCACTTCGACAACCTCGCAGCATCTCCCTTGGAGTGGAGGAGCCACTCCCCTGCGGCTGCAGCCACCGACCACACTCTGGTACATCATCTTGCTGACTATCAGGTCCACCAAGGGTACATCCCGCCAGGAAGAGGTCACCGTGGTTCTAGGAGGTCAGCACAATAAACAACAAGAGGGAGTATACCCCGAAGGAACAAGATCAACGAGATATGTGGAGGAAGAAGAAAGGAAAAAATGATCCTTTCTTTTAAAAGACTCCTCACTCACCAACCTAGTTGGTGACATGCTTCATCATAGGGGTCCCACCTGAGTAGCCGAATGCCACACGGGTGTGCTTCAACGCCTGTTTACAGCGGAGCTGGTTTTTGGTGGTTGTGCAAGTGAGTAGTGTATGTGAAAATAAAAATGTCTTTATTGTACTCCCTAAAATTTTAATGTGGAGCAATAAGACAAGATTAAAATAGAAAGTGTGATACCCTAACAGTTTAAATTGACCTATGGTATCTGTGCAAAGTGATGGTCATGGTTGTCTACATGTTTCAACCTATCTACGGTACTACTAGGTTTTCATCAGGACCTAAGCAGTGACCCGGGAGGTATACACACGCTAAGGTGTACCCGTCCCTGGATCATGAGTGAATCCGTATACTCACGGATGGTACCTTTCAGCCTTCTGTGAAAGGGATAACCTGGAAAACAAATTAACAATCCAGCAGACTCCTAGTTATTACTGTGTGCTGATAGTCCATTTATCTCATTCATATCTCCGAAGTGTAGTGTATATCTTGTATATTTATACATACACACCATGCGCATGATACACGCCGTGCATTTTAGTGAATTCACTTTTTCATCGTGATTACTGATTCACGCCAAACCGGAGTGCAAATCCACCCCTAGTTGTAGTGTCTTACCCACTGAAGCTTCCTTCGTGGGTGTCAAAATGCTCATCGTAAAGTGAGCATATATTTAAAAGGAGCCTTAAAAAAGTACATTTATGCACCTATCGTACAACCGTACTTGTGCTGACATAGACGCACGAACAAACAAACAGACATATAGGAGAGACCAAGAAACAAGCTTACTCAAGACAAACTTCTGTCGCGCCCCATGGGAAACGTGGATGGGCGCCGGTTGTTGACACAAACTGCGGGCGTAAAGAGATCAAAGGTATGGCATTTGCAGTTCGTAATCACATACCTTGTCTTAATGATGGATTCTGCGCGGAGCTCACCCGCATTTAATCAATACTCACGTCCTCCAACCTTGCCGCCCTCTCTCCAACCTAAGGAGATGATCTACACGGATCCCCGAGGATCCTTCCGTGTTGCTTACGGCGGTCTTTATGCCGGATGGGAAATCACTTCCTGTTCCGTGACGAGTGACGTCCTCACGTGGTCACGTCATGACATCAAATCAGCGTGGCTGGGAGGCAGTAAATAATACATATTGCGCGGAGGCATTAAAATGAACCCAGTTAACCCGATGTTGCTGCTGAACTTAAATGCAGAAAAAACGGGGTGGGTTTTCCTTTAGAGAACGTCTGTTCAATCGAAATTAATCCGTTCTCATCATGGTACATGCTTATGAATCCCTGCTTTCTTCTAGTTTTTGGTAAGACCATGACAGTTCTGAGTATAGCAAACTCTTCATTAGGAGGGTAAATACTCTTTTAACACTGGCAGCACAAATTCTAAATAATGAATGACTAGATGGGTGAAGAGAGGTGGTCAGTGTTTTATTGGAACCGAAAAGTATTTATTATTGTTGGGTGTGTTCTTTTGTTCAGATATGTTCAATTACTGTCCATCTCATATCATTAGTGGTGTGGTTGGCTTGGAGGAAGTGTTCCGTGAGTTTTGTGGTCACTTTTTTGCACCTGATTGTGCTACGATGTTCGCATATCCGTTGTTTAATTTTCCTCCCAGTCATACCTACATACTGTAGGCCACATGGGCATGTTATGAGGTAGACCACATTCACGCTATTGCAGTTGGTGTGTGCCCTTTGTGTCCACACCTTTCCTGGTTCTAGGTTTAGGCTTTTTGTAGCAGCGGTAAGGTGGCACACACTGCAATTGCCACAGGGAAAGTGACCCGTAACATTAGGTAGACCCCATGCGTTCAGTACAGTGGTAGTGTTGTATTTTTCCATTTTCCTAGGGCGGGTATTTACAAGTGTATCTTTCAGGCTTCTCGCCTTTTTAAAGGAAAATAGGGGTTTTTCCCAATGAAAATTTCCTGTCTGGAGAATCCCCCAATGTTTGTTAATACAGCGTGTCACTTGATTAGAAATTGTGCTGTATGTGGTAACGCATGTTAATGGTATATTCTCTTCTGTAGTGGGTTACAGACGAGAATATACCATTACATGCGTTAGAGCGTCTCTGAGAGTGGCCCGGCAGTTTTGTTTTTCTCCCCTCTCCAAGTCAACCCAAGAAGTGAGAGCCTCTAACTCAAGAGACCTGCTGACCAAAACACCTCTGCACCCGAGCCCCACAGCCCGAGGTTTAGTAAAGTGACGGTGTCTCCTTGCTCCAGAGACCCTCAAGAGCCGACCCCACCATTGGATCCTACCATACTTGTCCCCACGTGCAGCCTTTCTTTTACAGGTACTTGCCCCTAGACTTTAACGTGTAGTGCTTGAGGCTACCAACACAACCACCAGGACACACCAGGGCAGGTAAATCTGAACTGCTGGTGGTTTCCTGTACCTTGGCCCCTAAGCACCTTAAGTCCCAAACGTTACCCTAAAGAACCGCTGGCAAGTAAATGTATGGAGTGTATGTTTCTCCCATAGGATAATGTTACCGCGTTCGGGGCTTATACCTCAAAAACCATTATTCGAGTATTTTATTGTATTATTTCAAAAATCTATGTCTCTGAATGCACTTCTTGAGCGTGTGTCTCATTTATTGACTCTGTGTGTACAACAAATGCTCAATAGTCCCCTCTGATAAGCCTACGCTGCTCGACCATACTACCACAAGGAGAACCTTGGGATCATTAAAGTAAGCCCCTGTAAACCAAGTAAAGGTCGTCTGGACTTTTTGCATGGTGTACCCTTACATTGGTACACTACATAAATAGCCAGCTTCCTACACCTAGCAACACCAGCGGTGTTCTGCGCTGTCAGTATTTGTCTGAAAAGTTTGAAATGTGTAGTTATTTCAGGATTTGAAGTGCAGGAGTATAAAAGCACCTGAGTGGAAAACTAGTATCAAAATGCCTAAATGCTAAGAATTCCCAGGGTTACCTGCTGCGGGGCAGAAGCAATGCAGGGGTATAAAAACATACTAGGGGGTGTTAGTGCTAGTTTTCTGTCAGTTCTTGATAGTCCCTGTCTTTTTGATGATGCTTCAGCTGAAACATATGTCAACTGCTTAGGAATGAATTAATAAATCCAATTATTTCAAACCAGTGCTTAGTTCGAGCCGGTGGTTTCCTGCGCTCGGCACCGGTACTTAATTGTCAGCACCGGCTCTAGTGACAGTCCACCACATGGAGGTGCTGTCTGTCTAATTTTAAAATGAGCACAACAACAGTTGTTAATAGCTCAATATATATTAAGAATGAATAATATCTGCTACCCACACCATTATTCTAGCTTTGGGCTGCCTGAAATAGTCTGAATTGTCACACTTTTATGAGTGCAATGGTCAGTAGTTGTGTTGGTACTGTCATTGGCAGCTCTGCCAGGGGTGGTGGGTGGTGCAGGCTGCAAGGGCCTCCTGAGAAGGGCCCTGACACTTATTTTGCCCTTATGCACTACAAAGTCTATGTCTGAACGCTTCTGATTTTTGAACAGACCAAAAAAAGATTTTTCATCCACATCAAATAATTGTGTGGTGGAACAAAATCTTCCCCGATATATCCGCTGATAAAAGAACTTTTATTTTTTTCTGACTGTGTGCTTTGCTTACCTGCACTTGAGAGCACTTTAAAGCAGGAACATGACAGAGAAGAGGGTGTCACTCTCAATAATTCCTTATTGATAGAAAATTTCTCTTGGCATTTTAACTCATTAGAGCGCCCAGATGTGAATTTATTTCCAGCATAGTGCTATGAAAATATATGGAGCAAAGATGAAAGTGGGCGCTTCGATTTCTTCAGTGTGCAAGGACGGAATGGCCCATAGGGCAATCAGGAAGTGCCCGAAGGGCTGGTCTGAAAGGTCTGTGTGGGCTGGTTTTTTGACTTCTTGTGGGCCTGTTTTATGGTCTGATGGGACGTTTTTTTTTTTTTACTGTTAATTTCCTTGATATTAAAGCAAACATTGCATGCAGCAAGCTCAAATCCATGCAGTGCCCCATACTTGGAAATCTCTTAAACAGCTTTCAAAATTGCCCCAGTTTGCAAACATTGACCACTTATGTAGCTATCTAATTCATTAATGGGGGCCACTTTTATTTTGGGGACCGCAGTGCTTAATTTGAGCTGACTCCGCACCGGCATTTAATTCTTAACACCGGCACTTATGGCAGTCTACCACATAGTGGCGATGTTTGTCTAGTTTTGAGGTTAGCACATCAGCAGACTGTTTAAACATTAAGGGTCTTATTTATGAGAGCCCACATCACTTTTGCCCCACGTAAAGTGGTACATGCGTGACGCAGGGCTCTCATAAACATTTATGAAGCCACGCAAAGCCACCCTGCTTGGCTTTCAGTGGCCTCATAAATCATTAATCAGGCGCAATTCACTATGTTGCATTACTCTGCACCCAGGAGGCGTTCCATGGGCATTGCGGTGGGTGTTCCCACGCAACACCCATGGATTTTGACACTGCCCCAGATTTACATAGTGATGTCAACCTGGGGATGTGTCCAATCCATACGCCTCCCGAGGGGAGGACTAACAAGGAGAAATATGTTTATTTCTCCTTGTTTTTTCCTCATTCCATGTGTGCTGCATTCTGCAGCACACATGGAAAGAGGAAAACACCTCGTAGGATTGTTTTTGTGCAAGAAGGTGCCCTGTCCTGCAGAAAGACAATCCTGCATGCAACTGAGGCACCCTTGCACCATGGTGCAAGAGTGCCTACGTTGGGGCTGGGATGCCAAAACGGAGCCAGCTCAGACAGAAAGGAAAGGAGTACACTGTTTGTTTAAATACGGTGCATTCCTGCCCTTTCACTTTGGCGTAGGGCAGCGCAGCAACGTACCTTGCTGCGCTACGCCCAAAATTACATAAATGAGGCCCTAAATATACATTAAAAGCAAATAATACCAGTGTGCAGTTCTTAATTTTGGGCCAGTGGTTTCCAGTGCTCGGCACCGGCACTTAATTGTCAACACTGACGCTTGTGACAGTCTGCCAAAAGGTGGCCCTGTCTGGCTAATTTATAGACCACAACAATAGTTAATTATTAATTCAATATACATTAAAAATGACTATTACCTGCCGTCCAAGCCATTCTTATAGCTTTGGGGGCCGGAAATAGTCTGAATTCTCCCACTTGTAGTACTGTGATGGTTAGTATTTGTGTTGCTATCATTGGCAGCATGGCACGGGCAATGTCTGGTGCAAGATGCAGTGGCCTCTTGTCGAGAGCTCTGGCATTTATTTTTTTCTTCTCACAAATTAAGCAGAGCCAACATGTCCAGACCAGTCTGACAGCTTTGGGTGGCGTCGAACAGTCCAATTTGTTAAGGTTTGTAGGAGTGTTTTTATTAGCAAATAAGTTGGTACTGACATTTGGCAGCAATGGCAGCAGCAGTGTAGGGCGCAAACTGTAGTGGGATCCTGAAAAATATCTTGGTCCCTGTCACTTATTTTTATTTTTATTTTTTTACGATTTAGGCACTGCTTGTCTAGGCATATTTTCTGTCCCATTCCAACCCTGGGTAGGTGATGTGGATTAGCAAAATTGGTGATGTGGTGCAAGAAAGCCAAAGAGACCGAGCATGTGCTACACACTATAACATCACCAACGTTTGAAGAATTGTGGTCCCAAACACCTGATTCACACGGTATCTCTGTCCTTACTTATGCAGTGGCTCTGGAACAATATTTGTAGTTAGGGGTGCTGACCTGTGACATTACCTGACTTCAATGCCTTGAATGTACTTACCATGCTGGTGATATATATTTTGAGATAAGAAGGCAAACAACTTTATGTATGTGTTCTAAAACCTCTAACATACTATGGCATTATCCTTTCACCTGTACCCCAGCACCAGCAAGAGTGTCACAAGTTAAAATGACAAAATACCGTAAACATGCAGTCAGAAAAAACAATAGTAAATATAGCTGTTCAAGTTAAAAAAAAAATTAGCAGCACTTTGTCAAATGAAGTTGCCTGCCATGACATAGTCTGTGCTTGAATGCAGAGTAAAGACTTCAGGACTAATACTTAAAGGCCTCTTGATTACGAATTCTTCATCTGACCTTCATCTTGGATTGGAAGGGGTGCTGAATGCCATGTTCTTGTCTCTGATAGTTGTTTGTGTCCCTGAATGTTGTGTCATGCTCTTGTCTCTGAATGTCTTGTTCTTGTCTCTGAATGTCGTGTTCTTGTCTCTGAATGTCATGTCCTTCTCTGTAAATGCAGTGCTCTTGTCTGTGAATGTCGTGTCCTTGTCTCTAAATGTCATGTTCTTGTCTCTGAATGTCATGTCATTGTCTGTAAATGTTGTGTCCTTGTCTGTAAATGTTGTGTCCTTGTCTCTGAATGTCATGTTCTTGTCTGTAAATGTTGTGTCTTTGTTTGTGAATGTTGTGTCCTTGTCTCTGAATGTCATGTCCTTGTCTTTGAATGTTGTGTCCTTGTTTGTGAATGTCGTGTCCTTGTCTCTGAATGTCACGTCCTTATCTGTGAATGTCATGTCCTTGTCTGTTAATGTCCTGTACTGTTCTGATCGCCGTGTCCTTGTCTCTGAATGTCATGTCCTTGTCTCTGAATGTCGTGTCCTTGCCTCTGAATATTGTGTCCTTGTCTCGAAAGTGGTGTTCTTGTCTGTGAATGTCGTGTCCTTGTCTCTGAATGTTGTTTCCTTGTCTCTGAATGTCATGTCCTTGTCTGTGAATGTCATGTCCTTGTCTGTGAATGTCATGTCCTTGTCTGTGAATGTCATGTCCTTGTCTGTGAATGTTGTGTCCTTGTCTCTGAATGTCATGTCCTTGTCTGTGAATGTCATGTCCTTGTCTGTGAATGTTGTGTCCTTGTCTGTAAATCACGTTTGCTTGTCTCTGAATCACGTGTCCTTGTCTCTGAATGTCATGTCCTTGTCTATGAATGTCATGTCCTTGTCTATGAATGTCATGTCCTTGTCTCAGAATGTCGATACCTTGTCTCTGAATGTCGTTACCTTGTCTCTGAATGTCGTGACCTTGTCTCTGAATGTCGTGTCCTTGTCTGTGAATGTTGTGTCCTTGTCTGTGAATGTCATGTACTGTTCTGATCACCGTGTCCTTGTCTCTGAATGCAATGTCATTGTCTGTGAATGTCGTGTCCTTGTCTGTGAATGTTGTGTCCTTGTCTGTGAATCACGTATCCTTGTCTCTGAATCATGTGTCCTTGTCTCTGAATGTCATGTGCTCGTCTGTAAATATTGTGTCCTTGTCTCTGAATGTCATGTCCTTGTCTCTGAATGTCATGTCCTTGTCTCTGAATGTTGTGTCCTTTCCTCTGAATGTCAACTTCTTTTCTCTGAACATCGTGTCCTTGTCTCTTAATGTGGTGTCCTTGTCTGTGAATGTTTTGTCCCTGTCTCTGAATATTCTGTACTATTCTTATCGATTGTTGGAAGGTGGGTTATAGAGAGTGGTAGGCCACCAACACGGTACTGGGTCCTAAATAGGGTCTCTATAAATTAATCCCTTGCTCAACCCTTGATAGCTGACACCAAGCAATAAGGCTTAACTTAGGAGACAGGCATGTAAAGTATTTAAAAACACCAATACAGTTAATGACCAAGACACAACACACAATAAAAATCCCACACCAATTTATAAAACTAGGAAATATTTTTATCTTTAAAATGACACCAAAACCATGGCAATCCATTGTAGGGAACCAGAGATGATAATTTCTAAAGAATAAACACTTTCTAGTGCTTAGAAACCAATCGCGCTACTTCTGGACATCTGGTCGCACTTGACCGGGATAAAGTCAAAGTTTGAGGCCAACCGCGATGGAGCCCTGCTTGGATACCCCACATGGTAGGCCTTTGTCAAAATTTTACCTTCGGACTTAAAAACGTTTCTGGAGTTTTTTTCCGCAGAGGGCCCTCGCTGCTCTACACCTGTCCGGATTCAGGGAGGGTTCACTGGCTTGACTTTCAGGGAGCTCCCGGTCAAATTCTGTAAGTCGGACCTCTGGAGCTCTTCAGCGGGACGAACCTGGAATCCAGGCTGGGTCACGGGTGAAGGTGGCCGGCTTGGCTCTCGCGGTCAGGTCGGTCACCTCCTGGAGCTTTTTCCAAAATGTTTCCCAAACCTCTGGAGGTCCTTCCAGAAGGTCTCCTGGTGGGTTTCAAGTGTCCAAAACACAAATCCAAGTATTTGGAATCTCCTAGATGGTCCTTGGCAGGCCTGGACATCACTTCCCACAATGTACTTGGTCAATCCCTTAAACCGCCATGAGAGGGACTCTGAATGGCGAAGGGTCAGTTAAGCTCTGTTAACCTGTAGCTGCAGGGAGTCCACTCCTTACTCCTTCTTGAAGCAAGGCAAAGTCCTCAGAGCTGTATTCCCAGATAGTGCAGCAGGCGAAGTCTTCACCAGAGAGGCCCTTGGGTGCAGATCAGGATTCCAGCAGGGCAATCCTCCTTCTTCTTGTAGTTTCAGGCAGAAGAACTGAGATGCTCTGCACCTCTCACATATTTATCCAGTGTTCTCTGATGATAAGCAGGGGAGCACCCCTGATCAATGAGGTGCAGGGCAACATCCTAAAACATGACACCTTCCTCCAAGGTGTGGCATAGTCTTGTCCCAGAAAGCACTATTCTCTCAAAATCCATTATGATGGAAATTTCAGCAGAGCAGCAAGAGCTAGCTAAGCCAAACTCTGAGTATGGCTTATTTCCATAAACTCCCCACTCACATCTGTGAATTCCTTCCTTAAGCCTCCCATCTGTCAGGGAGAGGGGGTGGCCCTGACTGGCAGGCTTGCTTGACCTGTTCTTCCTTTGAAGCTGATGCTTTACGGCCCAACCCCCCTGCTCTGGCATTCCTGTGCCCCACAGAGCTCTTTCCATCCGATAGCCTCTGCCCGGCCAGGCTACTTATCACCTAATCAAGGCATTCTGGCTAATCCCCTCAGAGCTGAACAATCAGGGAAGAGTGCTAGAGGCTGGAATTTGGCCTACAGAATAGAAAGTCTCATAACATTTTTCTATACAAGTTATCATAAATTCAACAATGCCAATTTGCTGGATTTATCAATGCCATCCTGTTCAGTCTTTGAATGATATTTTGTACACTCTCCTAGCAATAGTTATGAGGCCAACTATCTTCAAGGGAAAAAATGAAAGGTGCAAGTTCTTCCTCACCAGGGTTTATAAAACCTCTTTTATAAAGCTCCCGGTCATAATTACAGGACCCCCACCCCTGGAACACCTTGGGGAGACCTGGGGGTTTCTAATAGGCAAACACAATTTTGGTTATTATTTCACAGTGCCCACAGCACCAAAGCCAAATTTGTACAGCAGCTTTCACTCGCCAGGGTTTATAAAACCTTTTTTATAGGGACCCTGCTTATAGTTACATGAACCCCCACCCCTGGAACACCTAGGGGAGACCCTGGGGTTACCCACAATGTAAAAATAAGGTAGATTATCACTTTCAAAGTGCCCATACCACCAAAGTCGAGTGTGCAGTGAATGTTACTTTTAAAAGCAGCGCTGCAACACAAGGCTGCTTTTAAAATGACCTCGGGCTCTCAGCAGTGCACACATGCAAGTGCAACAAAGGCTACTGGCCTCTAAGCTGCCATGCCCTATTATATACTAGGGACTTATAGGTAGTTTTCATCCCCTGGCTCTGTTATCTACTAGGGATTTATAGGGTTGGTCATGCCAATTTTAAGTTTACCTCAATGTATGTGTTTGTGTTTAACATAGCACTGGCCCCGGCCTGACTAGCAGAGGACACAGTCATCTACCACCAGTTCCATTCAGCACCAAAAAATGGGGGTGAACAGGCCAAAAAGGGTGATTTTCTAACATGCCCCACCCCAAACCAAAGGTGAGCGGATCACTAACCGGCACCCAGGTAGTCCCCATCAGCTAAGTGCGGTTCAGTGTAGAGTACTATAAGGCCTAATTTCTCAAAAGTTCTCTTTAGGTATACAAACCAAAGTGTCCGATTGACCATATCTAGGGATAGGCAGTCAGTAATGCAAGTTCTAACTAAGGTTCCCCCAAAACTTAGTCCAGAAACGCAAAGGGGGTAAGCCAATCAGGTCCTCCACCTAGGGTAATCCCAGTTCCTAATGGCAAATAAAGTTGGTGGTACTTTTGGGAGATGCAAGCAGTCAACGTGTGAAACCATTTTTTATTAATTGAACTGCCCCCGTATTACAGTACCCCCCACAGACCCGCACCATAGATCCCTGCTGAAATACATTTGCTTTTGTATAGATTTATCATCTCCTCAGTTGGTTTATGCTTTAATTTCTGTGCAAATCTAAAAATGGCCTCAGTATTCCTTAGAAATTGCTGCGGTGTCGAGGTGAGGAGGGATTTCTAAAGGAGAGATGTACTAAAAATAATCCCAAAGTAGTTAAAAAATGTTGTCTTCTCCAATGGTATGACTCCACTTGGAAAGTGCTTTATTTTCATATTAGGATGCCCACAAGTCATAATGTATGAAGTGGTCAGGCCATGTGAGCGGGGTAGAGTGGGTGGTAGTGATCCTGTTGTTGGAGGAGAAAATAGGGTCGAGGGTGTGGCCTGCTGTGTAGGCTTGTCCTTAGATGAGCTGGGTGAGTCTGAGGTTGCTGAGGCTGTCGAGGAGGGCCCTGAAGTTAGGGTCTGTGGTGTCTTCCAGGTGGAAATTGTAGTTGGTTGATCTGATGGAGAGGGGAGCAATGAAGTCTGCGATGTGGGTGCAGTATTCAGCTCTGGGGCACTGGGGACAGTAGGCAAGGGTTCCCTTAAGGGTGGTGTTGTAGTCCATTCATATTTTGAAGTGGAGGTGTTCCATGAGGTTGGTGTCTGAGTCCGTGCAGTTGGTGCAGTCAATTATTTTATTGTAGATGATCGTGAGTCCTGAAGCCCCGTTTGTGGGTTCTGTTCTGGTGTTTGATTTTGTAGGTGGGCGGGATGGATGTGGCGATGTCCAGGTTGGAGGCTGGGTTGGGCCATGTTTTGGTCAAGAAGAGAAAGTTGGGTGTGTTGCATTTGAGGAGGTCCCAGATTTTGTTGAAGTGTTTCCGGAGGGCTTGGATGTTGTGGCGGACAGTTGGTGCAGGCTGGTGGTGGTGGCATGCGTTTGTTGTTTGGTGGTAGAAGTGTCTGCCCCTGAGGTATCGCAGGTGAAATCATGAATGGAGAAGTGTGGCTCAATGGTTAGAGCGGCAGACCCTGATGCAGAAATCTGGCCCGGGACCAGGGTTCAATTCCCGCCTCGGCGGGTCTTGGGCTCAATTTCCTCGGACCTGATAATTCTCGCCTCGGTGCCTATTCTAATCATGGGTCCCACTCTGCAACTCTGGGCAATAGCTTGCTTAATCTCCACAACGGCCCCAACAGCGCTGGGATGCCTGGCTTCACCCTGGGGGTGCCCAGGAGTGGACATTTCACAGGGAAAAGCCAGGAAGGGTTCCACAGCGGTATGCGTACAGCGCCAGGACACCCCTTTGGGGGTATAAGTGCGCTTTACAAGTACAAATTTCAATGGGTGCAGGAGAAAGGTTCTACCGTGGTGATGGGGGATGCGCAGCAGCACTGTTTTTGCCGTTGTGTGTTGTTGAGGTTGTTGAGGTTGTGGAGGATGGTGGAGGAGTAGTGGCGGCGTTCATTGGCTCCAGTGGCGGATGTGGTTTTGGTGTTGTGTTAGATGGTCATGGAGCCAGGGTTTCGGGCTCTGGGCGCAGTCCAGGCATGGTGCAGTTGCGCTGCGTCCTGCATTAAGTAGGTTCTTGAGTGGGCAGGGCTTCTGTTGGCAGGAAGGATGGTGAGCAGGAAAAGCCCGGGTGGGAAAACCTGGGCAGTGGCGGTGTCACTTGGTCAAAAGACAGTGACTGGATCAGGCTGGAACAAGCAGGAACTGGAGGCCACTGGCAAGTGTCAAGCTAGGTGCCCAGGTGCCTACTGATGCTTTCATGCTGCAGCCTGCATTAAGTGGGTCCAGGGGTGGGCGGGGCTTCTGTTGGCGGGAAGAACAGTGAGTGGGAAAAACCCGGGCAGGAAAACCCAGGCAGCGGCGGTATCACTTGGTCAAATGGTGGCAACTTGATCAAGTTCACCGCTAGACCCGTGCCCTCACCACATCTTCAACAAAGCCAGTACAGCCATCGCGCCCCATCTCCGGAAAATAATCAACATCTCCTTCGAGACAGCAACCTTCCCGGAAAGCTGGAAGCACGCCGAGATCACCGCCTTACTCAAGAAACCCAAGGCAGACCCCAAGGACCTCAAGAACTTCCGACCCATCTCTCTGCTCCCGTTCCCCGCGAAGGTCACCGAGAAAATCGTCAACAAACAACTGACCCGCTACCTCGAGGAGAACAACATCCTGGACCCTTCCCAGTCCGGCTTCCGCAGCAACCACAGCACCGAAACCGCCCTCATCGCTGCCACCGATGACATCAGGACCCTGCTAGACAACGGAGAAACAGCAGCCCTCATCCTCCTGGACCTATCAGCCGCCTTCGACACGGTCTGCCACCACACACTACGAACACGCCTTCACGACGCCGGGATCCAAGAGAAGGCCCTGGACTGGACCACATCCTTCCTTTCCGGCAGAACACAAAGCGTCCGCCTCGCCCCTTCCGATCCAAGGCCACCAAGATCATCTGCGGCGTACCCCAAGGCTCCTCCCTCAGCCCAATGCTGTTCAACATCTACATGGCACCCCTCGCCCACGTCGCCCGACAGCACAACCTCAACATCATCTCCTACGCCGACGACACCCAGCTGATCCTCTCCCTCACCAAAGACCCTCACACCGCCAAAGCCCACCTCCACGAAGGAATGAAGGCCGTCGCCGAATGGATGAGGACCAGCCGCCTGAAGCTGAACTCGGACAAGACGGAGGTCCTCATCCTTGGTTCCAACCCTTCAGCCTGGGACGACTCCTGGTGGCCAACATCACTGGGAACAGCCCCGCCACCCACCGACCACGTACGCAACCTAGGGGTCATCCTCGACCCCACCCTCTCCATGACTAAGCAGGTCAACGCCGTTTCCTCATCCTGCTTCAACATCCTCCGAATGCTCCGCAGGATCTTCAAGTGGATCCCCACCGAAACAAGAAAAACAGTCACCCAGGCCCTCGTCACCAGCAGGCTGGACTACGGAAACGCCCTCTACGCAGGAACGACGGCTAAGCTCCTGAGACGGCTGCAACGCATCCAGAACGCCTCTGCACGTCTTATCCTCGACATCCCCGACGCAGCCACATCACACCCCACCTGAGAGACCTGCACTGGCTCCCTGTCAACAAGAGGATAACCTTCAAGCTCCTCACCCACGCACACAAAGCACTCCACAACTCCGGACCAGCCTACCTCAACAGACGACTCAGCTTCTACACCCCCACCCGCCAGCTCCGCTCGACCAGCCTCGCCCTCGCCACAGTCCCCCGCATCCGGAAAACGACCGCCGGCGGCAGATCCTTCTCCCACCTCGCCGCCAAGACCTGGAACACCCTCCCCACCAACCTCCGACAGACCCAAGACCTACTGGCCTTCAGAAGACTCCTCAAGACCTGGCTCTTCGATCAGTAGCAGCACCACCCCCTCTTCCCCCAGCGCCTTGAGACCCTCGCGGGTATGTAGTGCGCTTTATAAATGACATGATTGATTGATTGATTGATTGAAGTTGGAGCAAGCAGAAACTCGAGGCGACTGGCAAGTGGCAAGCTAGGTACCTACAATCAATACGATAGGCCTACTGCCTTTTTCATAACTTTTCATAATGAACAATCAGGCATATAGCCTTTCGCTTTCCACGATAACCAACTCAAGCCCATTGTACTGGGCATAAGCTTTCCACAAGACAACCATCTGACATAGTCACAAAAGTACGAATGACTACAAAATTATAGTTGGCAACAAAACTGCTATCTCTCCTGAGACACCCTAACAAGGATTATTGTAGTGCATACCTTCTATGCTCCCAATATGTATGAGTGGATGACCAACACCAGAACCTGAGGGATTCCATGTAACAAAGTACCTGCCTACAGGCTCTAGCGCACTGTAATAACAATCCACCCTTAAAAGCCTATTGTCTTTAATGCAGGCTTTCAACAATATGTAGTTCAGGCCTACTGGCTTTGTCATAGCGTTTCACAGTAAACAAATCAAACCTAAGAACTCTGGCTTGACTTTTCCCAATGCCTTTACCCTTTATTTAAACTTTACCCAACACCGGCCTATTCAAGTGCACATACACTGGCCCCTCTTTAGGGTGATCACATAATGTGTGGCACAGATGCACTGTCAAGCCAGACCTAACAAAAAGATTCCTAAGATTCCCTCATAAATACTAGATTGTTAGTTAGAGGCGCGCACAATCCTCAAATCCCTTGTGCAGATATTGTTGGCCACAATTATCTTTGCTTCCAACACAACAAGGTATTCATGTAAAAGCTGATTCATTATTAATAGAGCACAAACTGACAAGCAAATCATGAGCAAAATTATAATATGTGGATTGATGCAGTCATACATTGCAATGAATTAGATTTGCTGTGTGGTGTGGTCAATTGATGACGGGAAGCGCTTAAGGCACAGTCCATAAAAGAATGGGAGCATGTGTCAAATAAACAGTGCGGTGGAGCAATGCCCAGTGGGAGTCAGATGATGAGGAAGCATAAAGAGGTAATTGTCCATCCTAGGTTCTAGTTGACCATCCAAGGGTCAACTTTTGAATCTTATATAAAGAGTTGATGTGTCTCTTCAGGATAAGTCAATAAATCTATACTGGTAATTAAAAATGCACAATCGCGATCAATTAGGGTTAAGGATGTCAGAAAAAGAGAGCCTCGCAGACTTGGTGTTCATAATAATTCTTTTTTTATCCAAATTTTTATAATTCAAAAACAATACATACACCGACCGAGAAGAACCACATTAGTGATTATATGTCCCAAGCAAATGAAACCATCTAATACATTGTGAACCGACATGTGATATATACAGAACTTGGTTTCCACAATTATTGAAAAAGACAGCGACCACAACATGAATTGATAATAATTATAGCCTCTGTGTACAATAGTCAGAGCTATTTAAAATGGTTCGCTATCAATCGAGTCGACGACGTTTCGACCCTCTTGCAATGTGGGGTCTCCTCAGGACCAAGGGGTAAGGGACAATCTGATGGTAGTATTACAGCCGCGTGAGAGGCACATAAAGTGTGAGACACCCGTGAAATGAGAAAGAAGAAATTAATACTCACACGGGGACTCGGTCGAGCACCCCGTGTGAGAGACGAAGGGCTGTGAACTGGTATTCATCAATTGTGGCTCAGTCACAATAGTGGGCAGGATCAACACCACTCAATGTAGTGGTACCTGAGCAGGATCCTCCGCTGGATAGATAAAGTCGCGGGACCGGTAGTGCCACGGCAGGAGAATAAGGCTTTTGAAATATGCCACATAGGATGAGAACTGCTCTGGTCGTCTGCCTGGTAACAATTGGTCATTGTTACTGAGCCACAATTGATTAATACACATGTCTGTTCACAATGTATTAGATGGTTTCATTTGCTTGGGACATATAATCACTATTGTGGTTCTTCTCGGTCGGTGTATGTATTGTTTTTGAATTATAAAAATTTGGATAAAAAAGAATTATTATGAACACCAAGTCTGCGAGGCTCTCTTTTCTGACATCCTTAACCCTAATTGATCGCGATTGTGCATTTTTAATTACCAATATAGATTTATTGTATTCCCGCTAGAACCGTTGTTTTCGGATACATATGACTTACCCTGGTTCCTAGTGAGTAGGGTCCCCCTTGTCCTCTTTTTCGTCTTCAGGATAAGTCAGCATGTCAGTGAAGCACGCTTTGCTACTAAAACAAACATTGCATGCAGCAAGCTCAAATCCATGCAGCCTTCAATACCTTGCAGCACACGTCTGCAATGTGTCTTTACAAGTTCAAACGTGCCTACATTTGCAAACCTGGGCCCCTTTTGTAGCTATCGAATTCACTAATGGAGGCCACTGTTATTATGGTGCCCTGGCCTATTTTCTATCCCAACTCAAACATATTCACATATTCAGTTACATGACAAAATAAATGCCTTTGTTTAATCCATCAAAGTGTCACCCCACAGAGGTTGTTAAATCAGAGGGACAAATAGAGGATTAAAGGATTTAAAGGATCAGGATCACTAAATGCATGGAGCAAAATCTTCCAACCTGTCCACAGTAAGTCAAACCTAGGGCAGCAATGAGGCACAACTACTCACAAAAGAGATGCATGACTCGGTCCTATGTGATACATTCATGAGCAATACAAGCCTTGTGTAATGCTCTACATACAGGCTTCTGTCTTCCGTACTTTCGTTTTTCCTCTCACATCTTCCTCTTTCTTTTCTGTTACTCAATTGTTCTCTTTCTCCTGTTGTCTTTTCATTCTTTCCTCACTTTTACCCATTCTACTTTTTCACTCTGAGTCCCTCTACTCTGTGTGTAGGCTTCTTCTCTTTTTACTTCCTATAACCACTTTCCTTCTGTTTACTTCTCTCAATCCTCTATCTCCCCTTCCCCACATTCACCTGCATGCTGCCCTTCTCTCACTTCTAGTCCAGTGCACCTTTCCTTCTCTCACCCTACGCTTTACTCCTGCTTATTCTGTCATCTCACTACTCAATCAAACTGAAATCTGGACGCTGACCCAGTAGACGAAAGGTGTTGACACAACCCTGTGCTTCTATTTCTATAAATGTGGTAGAAAGGCACATATATCACAATGCACCATCTATAGCTCCCTCTGTTTTAGCATATATCTGCTCCATTGAAGCTTGTAAGAAATCCGGGTACAAGCATCCCATAGGGCACTGGCCTCCAGCTGTAACAAATGAGGTCTTTTGGCACTAATATTCTGGGACCTCCTTATTGCAGACACCCCAACTGGCAACCAACTACCCCTTTTTAGCCCTTGACTCTCCAGATAATGAGGTAGAGCAGTTCAAATCCTACTCCGGCTAGAGACTCACATCTCGGCAATACAGCAAACAACACAGAACAATTTGCTGTCTAGACAGTACCTTATTACACATGCTACAAATAGTATGTACAATTTAAGAATATAAGCAGAATGGCAGGTGGAAATGCCATTGGTGATATCCTCTAAAGGGATTTTTAACCAATAAGGGGTGTACACGGAAGTAATGTCGCACAGGTCAGTTACACTGCTAGATGTAGCCTGTCCCCCTGTGGTAGAGGCACCTTTAACTGTCTGCACAACAGCAAGCCCTAACCACTAGAAGTTCTGGCCCAGATTTTCCACTGCTTCGCACCAAGTGTGCATTGCGTTTGTGACGCAAACCCAGTGCAAAGTGTTGGGCTGGGATATACTATCCAACTCAAACAAGGATATCCTTTGGAAAATATACCAAAGTTACACAAATTTGTGCTATGCATCAAGCGGGCATTCCATGGGTGATGCTTGGGCATTCCCATGCAACCAGTCATGGGTTTTGGTGGAAATACCTTTCTATCATTCGTAACAGGGACTTGCTCCTCAAGGAGGCAGGCATAACTAGGAGAAATTCTTTCATTTCTCCTTTGGTTTCTGACTTTAAATATGTGCCGCACTGGACAACACTCATAAAAATGAGGGAAAAGTCTTAAAGCATAGTTTTTGTACTGGAAGGATCCATTTTCAGTACAAAACCACTTATGACACATACAAAAGTCTAACTATAATGGAGGGAATATTTACTGCAAGACAATGAGAGGGAGATAGAGGGTACCTGAGATATGTGGAGAACACAAGATAGTCCAGAAACAAGAAAAGACATAATACAAGGGGAGACTGGGAACACAAGTAAAGGCAGAGAAAGAAAGTGAAAAGGGAGTGAGAGAGAAATAGAGAGAGAGAACACATGAGACATAGATGGAGGAAGAGGGAATGAGAGAGAAGACACAGAGTAGTGGCAGAAGCAGTGTTTATGAATAGGAGGATGGAAAAAATGCTCTTCAGGACCTATTGGTCTACACAATTTCACAGATTTAAGAAACTAAGGATGTATGCACTGAAACTACGCAAGCACTGTATTGTATTATTATTATTTCTATAGCACCTTTCTACCTTTGAAGAGGCCCCAAAGCGCTTTCATGGTAGTCAAGTAAGTATGTACTCAGGGCCAATATTTAGAGTTTGTAGGACAGGAAACGATCTGCCCGTCTTATTTAGAGATAGGCGGACCGTAAGGTTTTTGTCAACAGTGCCCCCGCTGGCTCAGTCAAAGCAAAGCTTCCTCTAATGGCTCAATGAAGTAGGGGCTGTTGACGGAAGGGCATTACACCACCCACTCTATTTAAGGTGGATAATGTAATGTGCTTTTTTCTGTCCATCACTGCCAGAAAAACTCCCTGCGCCTGAGGGTCATTAGTTTTCTGCATTTCAAAGCAAACTTTCACTTCAGGTTTTTGTTCTCTTTTGCTTTCCTTTGTTATCATGGCTGCTTCTGTCTTGGTGTCTCCTTGACTTTCCCAGTCACTTATACTTCCTGTCCTGTGGTGTATTGAAGTCATTCCTTTTCCTGTTCTTTTACTATAGAAAGGCTTCAGCCTGGTTGGTGGGTGCATCGCAACAAAGCTGTGTTCCTTTGCTTGCTTCCTCTCTCCCTCCACTTCCTGGTCCTGACTCTCCTTTCTGAAGAATTCCACTCTTGGATTCCAGTTCCTGGTTTTCTTCATCCCATTGAAGCCTTCGTCTTTGGCTTTTTCCTACTGAGAAGGTGGTAGACAGAAAAAGTCAAAAACTCTTTCCTACTACATATTCCGGTGTGTGGTGACATTTTGGCTTTCAGAAGAAGTTGCACGTACCTTGGAAAGTGGAAGACCCGGACCTGGATTACGGGTAAGCGTCCAGACCCGTACAGGCGGTAATGATACACGTTCAATAAACACTGTATAGAGACCCCCAGAAGCATCAGAAGCCTGAGCTCTAATGGCTCTCATGGCACTGAAAAGCAACCAGTAATCACTATACAGAGTCCACCAAGCAGCAACACAAGCCCATTAAACACTATATGGAGTTTACCCGTGCGCCATAGGAGATGAACCTCTGATGCCACTCATAATTCACCAGTAATCACTGTGTGAAGTCTACCCAGGAGCGACAGGAGCCCATTCCCTGGTGGGAATATTAAGACACCAGTGAATGATCTATAGATCCTATCTAGAAGCCACAGAAGCCCAGCCCCTGGTGGCAATTATAAGTCTCCTTAAATCTGAAGCTATTCCGGTACAAGGCATGAGTATTAATTAGTAAAAGTGGGTCAGATGGGTGAGGATCGGTTTGTGACCACTATATTTGTGACCAGTAAAGAATTTAATGAACCAACTTATGTACTAATAGGTAGCTAAATTCTGATTCAGAGTGCGGTGCAATCCAACCTACCTCATGAATATTAATGAGGTTGTGCACTATTCGAAATGGGGCTTCTTGTTGGTAGAGTATACACTCTGTCCAAGCAGGAGTGACGATCCTAGTCGGGGTAAGTCACTACACAACCTAAATTATCCTGTGCTCACCCTTGGGTAGCTTGGCACAGAGCAGTCAGGCTTAACTTAAGAGGCAATATGTAAAGTATTTGTGCAGCACTTACACAGTAAAAGAGTGAAAACACCACAAAAAGACTCCACAGCAGTGTAGAAAGATAAAGTATAACTTTATAAATAAAACAAGACAAACAACGAAAATCCAATATGTAGGATTTGAGATCTGAATTTTGAAGGAATAAATGTCAAAGTAACTCTTAGAAGCAAATAGTGCTTAAAGGGTTAACTGGTCACGCTGGACTGGGACAAAGTCAAGAGTTCAGGCTGACAACGAGAGCGCGTGGGCCATAACAGGGAACTACTTGAGCCTGCTGAGCAAAAGTGCCTTGAGCCTAGGTTTGCGCTGACAGAGGTTGGGTGCAGCCGAGCGATGCTTCGGTAAACCCCAATGCAGCAGTGGTGATGCAACAAGGGCCGTGAGCGAAGCGTCAGTCCAGGAGTGTGGCGGGTCCGAGTGCGATGAGGCAGATCTGGATTTGATACGCCGCTCCGATTCCAGCAACAGCAGGTGATACGTCAAGAACACTGCAGCAGTCCTGGAGGTCCATGTCCAACGTTCGAGGACTGGGCTGGCACCTCATGGCAGGACAGACTCACCAGCAGATGAGCCCAAAGTTTGGAAAAAGAGAGTTCTAAGTCTTTTGTTTCCCTGAGACTTAGGCAAGCCAGCAAGCCCTTGTAGTCACTCTGGGTTCAAGTGATGTAGGTCCAGTCCTTCTTACCCAGGCAGGGAGAGAGAGCAGCAGCAGCAGTGCAACACAACAAGGCAGGAGTTCAGCAAACAGCAGATCCAGCAGAGTGGCAGTACTTTAGCAGCACAGTGGTTCCTCTTCTTCCTGGCAGAGTGGCCACAGGTCCAGAAGTATCTACTTTGGTAAGGTTAGAGACCTGAAGTGGGGGTGACTTCAAAGAAGGGTCTTTGAAGTGCACAAGGTCCTTTCTTCCCAGCCTGGGCTCCAGATTATCAGTAAGGGGGATCTCAGCCCTTTGTGTGGCGTCAGGTTGCTACCTATTAAAGTGTAAGTGTCAGCCCTTCCATCCTTTTCTGCCCAGGCAGGGCCATTAAAAAGACAGATGTTTGTAGATGGGTACTCAGATACAGCTAGTCTTTCTGTGTTTGTGGCTGTCTAGAGGGAATGCAGAAAGTGTAGCTGTCAACCACCCCAGACGTGTATTGGAGGCAGGCTGCAAGGCACACAGAGCTAGGAAAAGAAAAATGCCCACTTTCTAAAAGTGGCATTTCAAAAATTCGTTCAAAATAAAGAGAGTAATCCAAAGTTAGTTGTTAAATGTTTCATGTATTTTATCTTCCAAAATTATATGAATTTAAATTTCAATCCATAATTATGAGTTGACAAACAATCATCCATAATGCATTGTTAAATCAAGATTATCCTCCTCTGTTTTATGCATCCCAATGCATTTCGGGCGTTTAGCCCTTCATCAGGGGACAAATTCATTCGCCGTGAAGCGTATCTCTCATGCTGAGAGATAGTGGGTGCGCTATTATACAAATCTGGCATGTCGCCAAAGCCTATAAGAAGATGAGGGTGAAATATGAAGAAGGCAAAGCTGCTGGGAAATGGAATGCCGGAAGGCGGGCACAGCTGGGAAAGAAGAAAGGGCACAAACAATGGCACGTTGTCCAACAGCAGGCGGATGATCTGCAGGCCATCCCAGACCCTTCTACAGCCCATCATGTTCCAGACACACAGGCCACACAGACAGCCCCAGCAACTGGATCATTATTTGAGGCGCAGGCCCTCAAAAGACCTTCAAGTACTAAAAATAAGAATGTAAGGAAATGAGAAGGAGCTGGCAAGCCTCAGGCCATAATGCTCACCCTACAGAAAGCCATGCAGTGCAACAGAGCCCACATTTGACTGTCCCTCAGACATTCCCCTTTCCTTGGTGGATTTCAAGTTCTTCTTACTGTTTTAGTAGTTTAGGCATAGTGTTAGTTAGGATTTAGTATAGTGATAGTGTAGGTAGTGTTACTGTTATTTTTTATACATGTTTAAAACGGGGAGTAGTTGTTAGGTATGTTTTTAGACTAGTACATTTTTAAGTGGGTGGGGGTTTGATGTTTAGTGTGTGTATAAAAAAAAAAAACAACAGACAAAATGTAAAAAAAGAAATACCCCAAAAATATATTTGTTTAGATTTACATGTATAGGTAGTGTATATCTGGGATGGGTTGTGTGACGGAACCTCTCATGCATTTACCATGCATGCCTTTACAATGCAGTCTCCATCCCAACTGCGCAAGTTGTTACAACAGCTTGCCTTTGGGGGGTGCTGGACTTTGGAATAGTTTAATTTAAAAATCTAACTCCAGTCTACGCAACAGTAAAGAAGGTGTTGAACTTAAAATCCAACACCAGTCCAACAACGTGCCCCGTAAAGCAAGTTGTTGTAACAACTTGCGTGGTAAAGGAATGCGTGGTAATTTCGCTGTCGTGGTAGTGACTGCATTGTAAAGGCACATCATGGTAGTGACTGCATGGTAAAGGATGTTTCCCTTTAGGATGTGGTAGTTGTCTGTATTGTGCTGTTCTATGTGTATTAAGGGGGGGTGAGGTAGATATTTAACTTGTCAGTTGTGTATAATAGGTAAGATAGTTTTGAATAAGTTAAGATAGTGTTAAGGTTAGTTAAGATAGGCTAGGTAGGTGTAGGTAGTTTAGGATAAGTTAGGATAGTGTAGGCTAGAGTTAAGGTTAGTTAGTTTGGGCTAGATCGGTGCAGATAGATTAGATAGTTATATATATTAATTTTTTTTCTACTTTCACTTCTTTGTCATCATTTCATGCTTATGAGTACCTAGCAAGGTGTAGGATGAGTTCAGTTCATGATGTAACTATTGACCTGCAGGCTTTGTAGGTAAGCGTTGTTTTGTCAGAAGCCTATGGCCAATTGATAGTCTTCCTGACAATTGAAACAAGTGTGGTGGTTTTTAAAACTTTAACCACTGTAAGTAGACATCTTTTGTAAATTTTACTCACAACTCAACACAAGCAGCATACTACTGTTGCAATCCGTGTGAAAGTGATAGAAGAAGTATAGTTGGTATAGTTTTGCCTCAACAGATTATAGATTCCTGGCTGCAGTGTGACACACTAGTGCCTGCCAGTACCGCCCACACCCTTGCACCATTGTGCAAGTGGTTCATTGTTGTTGGCTAATTACAAGTCATGAATGTATCCACACCTGCCTGTAGACACTCCATTATCTTTTGCACTGACTACTTGGTAAGTGATGCACTGAATGCAGTTCACTTTGGGTAACTACTTTTAATGGTTCATGCCCATAAGTCACCCATGTCATCTTCCCCTGGGGAGGTGTTGCTTTGTGCCTGCTTCTGTGCTTTGGCTCCCACGCAGCAATATGTGTGTGCAATGTACCATAAATGTAATGTGTTGTTACACTTGCACTCAAAACATATGAGGCCTCTCAGGGGCAGAGGGACACATTTACCCTACTTGCCCCAATGTAGCAGTATTCACACTTTCCCAGGATACACTGGCTGGACCACAACAGTAGCCGCGTGCATTTCTTCCATACAGACATACAAGGTATTGTATTGTCCCTGTGCATCCATGTGTGGCACAGGTATGATGCTAATTCAGAAGGAGTATGGGCATGACTATCTGCCTATCATTAGTGTACACATGATACCTTATGTACTTTTGGATCTCTTCAGTGTGAGCAATGAGGCTGTCATATGTGTTTGATCAAGTTGTCATATTCACTGAGTCAGAAATATGTCGATGAGTGGAACAGTGTTGTTGGCTCACATGCCTCACAGACCCCATTTTTATTAGGTTTTCATTTGTGTATTTAATTGGAGCTCTTCACTGTGTGTCAGTCAAGTACCTGAAGCTTGTCATACACTGGCGTTCCACTAGGAAGCAACACATTCCTCATTATGCCAGAGCAGTGGATGCACTGATTATTGCTGCATGCCAAAAGGGAGCAGGTGCAAGTGACATTTGCTCACTCTCCTTGAGATGCTATGAAGTGAGTTTTGTTAATGCACATCCACCATGATATAAGTAGTCAGTTCATCAACAAACATACAACACTCTGGTTTATAGTAGTGAATTTATTTACATTTTTTGTTTGGCAAAGCATGAGCTTTTTTGCAGTGTTTGGGGCAACAACGTCAACATTGATTGTGAGCAAAAGATGTCTAGACAGAGTCCATTTGGGAGACAGGTCATTCGACATGTAGAAATGAAGGGAATTTCAGTGAGGAGGTACAAATTGCCATTAGGTAAGGTAGGCTTCTTCAAAAGTCCACAAGTTGATAAGTTTAAAAACAGGTACAGTGCTGGGTGACAAAGAAGGTGGCAATATGACAGACACATCACCACTGGAAAACTGGCCAGGGGGCACAGACAAATATTACTTGACAGTTTGACCACAGAAACTGGTGAAGTCCACATCTTCCTCCTCTGATGGGTGTTGAGCCTCCCCTGCAGTTGGTGGTGTTTGTGTGGTGAGGCATCTGAGGCACATACTCATCAGGGGCAGAAGATGTAGCTACCCTGTTCCTGGCAGAATTTGCCTGTGCCAGCAAAGGCAGCAGAGCGCTAACAAGGGACTGATAGCTTCTCAACAATGCAACCAAGTCACCAAGCTCCATAGATGCTGTGTTAATAATGGTCTCCAGCCTGGTGGCAAACTCACTGGTGTCAGAGGTTGAGGCCTTTTGTTCTTGCCTCTCCCTCATGACACCAGCAATGTAAGCCAGGGACTCAACCATCCTATGGAGCCAAGGGTAGGTGTCTTTAATTGCCTTAACTTTATCTTTATTAGGACTGAGGCACCTACAGATTCCCTCTAGGCTGCTCGCTATGGTCTCCATCCCAGTCCACAGCACATCAACCATCTGCTGCTGGACTCCCATCACTCGCCGTTGGAAGACAACTTGAGGTTCACGGAGTCCACAGCACGGCTAGGACTGGCAGATGGGGCATGTCCTCTCTGCTACCTCCAGAACAGTTAGGGTTCAGAGAATTTACACTGCTTCATAGGGTGGTAGAAGCTTTGTCCATTCAACTAACTTGCAAGCTTTGGAACATGCTTCCTGAGCATTTGAGAACTCAAACAAATTTGCTGATCTTTCAAAAACAGATCAAAACTTGGCTATTCCAATGTTTAATGTAGCTGCATTCTCTCTTATTTATGGTGACCTCCTCTGTGCAGAAACTAGCACCAAGACGCCTTGGGCATACACCGCGCTCTATAAAAATAAATAAGTCAATAAAAATAAATAAATAAATGTCCTGTGGGGGGCAGTTTCTCTGGAAATCCTACAACGCTGCAATTCCTTGCCATGACCAGAGACGGAGATTCTATGGGGTCCAGGAGTTGTTGGAAGGTGTCACCGTCTATTGGGGCAGGATGTCCTCACCAACAGCTTGGTCATCCAGGACAGGCTGCTGGACAGGGGGTGTTGTTTGTCCCTCTGCAATGCAATTAAAATATGTTAATGATGGTCTATGATAGATGTTGACATAAGTACTTTGGGTGACATAAGGGCTTTACGTTCATTCACTTTTTTTTTTTAAATTATCTTTATTGCATTTTTTCAAACTTTTTCCAGAGTCACAAGTGATTACATACATAAACACGTTAGAGGACAATACACTTCATATTATAGCCTTATAGCCCGCCGTAGCGGGCTATATCGGCTATTAAAGGCCCGCTGCAGCGTTAACGGCCCGAGCCGAAGGCGAGGGACTTTAACAAGGCAGCGGGACTTTAATAGCCGGTATAGCCCTGCTAGGAAGGGCTATAAGGCTATTAGAACATTCTGCCACTAGAGGGCAGAATGTTCTAACAAATTAAACAAAGGCTTCAGGGAGCGCGAGGGATTGAAATCCCCTCAGGCTCCCTGAAGCCTTTGTTCACAGCCACAGCTGTGAACAAAGAAACATTGGAATGTTGGAGCTCCGGGCTTATACCAGCCATTATAAGCCCGGAGCTACTCCATTGTTTTCAATGGAGCTTCCAACATTCCAATGTTCTAATACAGGTTAATAGCCTTCATCTCTTATTTTTCCGCCACATGTACATGCCACATTTATTTCTACTTTGGTTTCAAATATCAGCATAAACATTTATGCCGTGTATTTTATGTAAGCAGTTACATCTGCAAGTTCTGCCAGAAAAGCACAACAGTTATCTCATCTGTTTTGGTATTTTTCTGTATCATTGCGTCCTATTAAGAATACTCGCAAATATCTACCACTGAACTTGTCAATAGAACACAAGGAGAATGCAAAACAAGATATATTGTTTAAGTAAACTTATTAACAGTTCCATCTTCTACTTTCCGCTCCTGGGTCAAGGTGTATGTATTATGCATGACTCATTCCTCAATCCTTTCTTACGAATTCACAGCGCCCTCCGTGCTATGATAGACTTTTCTTGAGAAACAGACCGGCATTTCCCGTGCTGTTAAATGTGTTCTATGTCCCGTTATTGGTCTTCTGTCTTAACCTATGTTCAGAGTATTGTGCATCTAAATCCCTGCATCTTCACCTCCCATTTCACCCTCCTGTGATGAAGTACCTCTGTCTTCCCTGTCTGTACTCTTTAATTCTGTAAGTAAAGTGTCCATGTATTGTGCTATTGGGTATTTGCGTAGTCCAGCTATTTCTTCTCTATGCAGCGATGTACTTTCTGCTTGGGCCCACACTAAAAGTGACTTTTTCCAACTAACTATCACAGGGGGGGTCAGTGTGTTTCCATCTCTTGGTTATAAGCCGCTTTGCTACAATCAGTCCTATATGAGTGAATCTAGAGGTGACCTTGTTCTTCTTAGATCTAGGATAAAGGCCCAGTATGCAGGCTTCCCACGTGTGTGCTATCGGCTGGTCAGTACAGGTTGCAAGTGTCTCCGTGACCGCTTGCCAGTATGTGCATAGGGTAGTGCAAAACCACAGCATATGTAGGAGATCTGCATCTACCTGTAGGCAGCGTGGACATGCCGAAGTGGTGGTATGGAAATATTTGTTTATTTTGTCTGGGGAGAGGTACGCCCTCTGTATTATATAAGTTTGTATAAGTTTAAACTTTGAGCTTCTTGGTATGTATGTGGAGCTAGCTAATAATGTATTCCATTCTTGGTCTGTCCATTGCTGACCTCTATCCGTTTCCCCACCGTGTCTGAAGGTCCGTCATGGGTTTCATTGTGTGTGTAAGTAATGCCTCAACTAACCAGTGTACAATGTTTGAGCCTCTGCCCATAACATGTAAGTATTGCATCAAGAGATTCGTTTCTGGCTCAGTAGTTATGTCTCCCCATGCCGCTGTCAGTGACCTTGTGATTGAGGTGTGCAATATGAATTGCCCTGCAGGCAGGCCGTAGTCCGCCGTCAGCGCCTCGAATGGTACCAGGGCACCATCTGCATAGAGATCACCCAGAGTATCTAACTCTACTTCGTGCCAGCGCGCAAGCACTCTGTTAGTGGTGCCCGTTCTACCTCTGGGTGTCCCCACCAGTGGCATCGACGGGGCATAGGGAGTTGTAGCTTTGGTTCGGTATAAACTCCTCCTGTAACACCGGTGTGCCAGGGCTAGACAGTTCTGTGATGGGCCCGGCGGTCGAGCAATAGGGTGAAATAAATGATATATTTGAGATTGAGACCAGGGAGGCTGTCCAGTGGCTGTGTCTTCCAGTCCCATGCCTGCTAGCCATCTCGTTACCCACTGTAACTGTGCCGCCAAGTAGTACAGCTCCATATTAGGGACTGCTAGGCCTCCTTTACTGGCAGGAGCATGAGGTTTCCATAATGCAATACGAGGTCGACCTTTGTTCCAAATAAGGTCCCGGAGTAACTGTTCAAGGTCACGAAATATTTTGGCTGGAACATATACCGGGAGATTCGAGAAATAGTACAGCAGTTTTGGTAATATTATCATCTTTGTCAATGTAATTCTGCCCATCACGCTCAATGGAAGTGACTTCCAGAACGGAGTCTGGGCTCTGACAGCAGATATGGCTCTAATTAGATTTCCCTCCAACACGTCAGTGGGATTACGAAATATGAAAATGCCTAGATACCGGAACGTTACTGGATACCAACTAAGAGTATAGTTTTTCATATGCACATTTATTTCAGTGGTCTTGTCGCTGAATGGGTATAACCCTGATTTTGTCCAGTTCACCCGGAGACCCGATATCTTTTCAAAATCTTGAAGTATGTCTGCTATTGAGTTGGGGACATCATGCAGGTCTTGTAGGTATAGAAGTAGATCGTCGGCATACAGTGAGACAGCATGTAGCCCGTCTCCTAAACGAATACCCCAAGCCTCCCCCTCCTCGCGGAGACGTGTCGCTAATGGCTCCATAGCTAGAGAAAAGAGAAGTGGGGATAATGGGCAACCTTGTCTGGTGCCTCTATTGATTTGTATACTGTCTCATATAAGTCGGCCTGTTCGGACCCTGACAGAGGGGTGCCGGTATAGTAATTGGACCATCCGTAGATAGTCATCGCCCAGCTCATATTTCCGTAGTACCTCAAAGAGGTATGGCCACTCCAGGGAGTCAAAGGCCTTCTCTAGGTCTAAGACCAGGCAACCTGAACGGGCCATCTGTCTATCGCATAACGTTGCACCCTAAAAAGTCTGCGTATGCTGAGCGCCGTGCTTCTCGTGGGGACTACGTTCATTCACTTTATGTTACACATAGATGTGTTGAACGTGTGTTACTACAAGAGAAAGAGGCCAAGTTACACTGGTGTTGCCTTTCACATGGCAATATCTTTTCATTGTTCACATAACCACTGTATGATAAGGGGTCCTTTTTGTGTCACACCACACATTGCAAGGCAGTTACTCAGCTTGCTGGCCTGCCCTGCCTTAAAGGGTGAGTGCAAGTAAGGGCACTATTTACCATGTTGCTTAGCTGATTGTATATTTAAAGGACTAGATTGATGTAAGGTTCACTTATTGACACCACTGCTGAGAACATTGCACCATGTCACCAGGGTACCTGCATTGCCTCTAGCCATTGCTTAGCCCGCAGCTCCAAGCAAAGTAAAGTTATTTTGTCATCTGTTAGCTTTATACCTGCACTCTGGCTTTCACACAGTACACCATGCCAATCTGCTTTGCTCTGCTGCAATGCATGCACTTTGTGCATTCATGTGGCTGAGGGGTTATATTTGACACTCATCCAAACAACTGTCCACATCAAGCTGCCTTGTTAGACTGCAGGGATGGGTAAGGTCATGTTTTCACCATAGTGTGCTTATTTGTGTGGAGTCCTGTAATTTCCTAGGACGCACAGTCATCTCCAAAGTCCAGAACAATCGGCACTGTGTACCATCTCTGAAGGCGATAGGCACCGTCACACTTGTAAATATGCCACCACTGAAGCTCACTCCATTTTGTCATGACCCAAGTTGTGCATCTGCAGAGATGCACAAATCTCTTCACTCAGCCTCACTCACTCATAGCTGTACATGATTCCTCTGTCAATCCTCATTCAGACCCAGGGACTAAACTTCCTCTCATACACTGATAACACCCAGGTCAGACTTGACTCTCAGGACACACTTACACCACCTACATGTGTTATATCATGCAATTAACAAACATGCCTACGTGTATGTGAGAGCTATGGGTCATGCTGAACCGCACCAAATAATAGTGAGGATATTCTGTAACATGTAACTACCCTGGTTGCCCACATGACTAGGCACAGACACCTCACCCTCCAACCAGCCCCAAAACCTGCCCATCCTCCTGACAACCTAGCTCACCTTGCACTTAGCAGTTCCCTGTTTCACATCCTCCAGCTTTGACATTACAGACTTTTCTGCTTATGGCACCCTCCTGCCACCAACTACACCATCACCCAAGCCCACATCATATGTAGAATGTAGTACAACAATGCACTCCTCTTCAGCATCCCTTCACAGCTGCTACACAAGTGGGAAACTATCACACAGAGCAGTGCATGACTATCACTCAAGCTACCTTGCGGCACACACATCACACCTCCCCTCTTTGATATTCAATGGCTTCCCATTCAGACACACTTGCAGTTGAATGTGCTCAACCACACCTACATGGCAGTACACTACCAAGCGCCCACCAAGCTCACACACCATCTATGCTGCCAACAAACACTCATGTACCTCAGGTGTGCATCACTTGCATTCACCCCCACCCCCAAAAACCTTTTGTACTAGCCAGGAGTTAGTGTAGTGTTTGACATAGTAGGTGTTAGAAATGGGATCTCTGGTTGGCTAAGGCTTGCGCCAAAGCCAGGCAGAGACCACCACTCTAGTCAGGGTGAAGGAGTTACACCCAAGATGACCCCTGCTCACCCCCTTGGTAGCTTGGCACGAGCAGTCAGGCCTATCCCGGAGGCAATGTGTAAAGCGTTTGCGCAACACGCACACAGAAACAACATACCAGGCACACCACAAAAGGAACTCCACACAAGGTTATATAAAAAATAGCCTTTGTATTCTCATAACACATTAGAATAGTAATCACATAATATACATTGTGCCCTCTGGCACTAGGTAATATCTACAAGGGATTATATACAGGACCAGGCCAATCGGGCCACGGTCAGAACCATCAGAACAGGTAAGTAAATGCAAAACATAACCAGTAACTACTGGTACCATAATGACCTCCGCATTATCACATTAGGCATAAACCCACATTAGACCCAAACCTCATCAGCATAAACACATTACGCAATGGGCCTCACCAGCATAAACACATTATGCAATAACCTCATAAGCATAAACACATTACGCAAATAGGCACTACCCCCAAAACATCGTAACATGACATTAGGCAATAAATCACATTAGGCCAAAACCTCATTAGCATAGACACCCTCCTAAGCATAAACACATTACGCATTAGGCCTCACCAGCATAAACACATTATGCGATAACCTCATGAGCATAAACATCATTAGAGGCATAAACCAGGGTGCATAAATCACATTTGGCACATAATACATATCAGGCAGGAAGTGCACCGCAGTAACACCACTTCCAGGCGCATACATCACCTTAGGGCCTTGCGCCCTTTCACCATCCTACCTATGACCCCAGGCCAACTGGCCTTCTCAGAGGGCTCAAATGCCCTATGTCCCAATGTCAGGGTGGCTGCCAATGCAGTAGAATCCATTGTGCGCCATTGCGCTGGGGCAGAGGAGTGTCTCTCACTCCTATCTCACACAATGCCCCCAAAGGAATGATGGCCTTAAACGTTGCAGCTGCCCACTACTTGCTGGGCAGCTGTGAAGAATTGTAGGCCTGGGCACTCACTGTGCTCTTGGAACAAATAGGCGCCAAACGTTGCAGCTGCCCGCGCTGGTGCGGCGCAGCTGTGAATCAGGTAAAAGGGCCCTGGCACCACTGTGCCCCCGGGGCCCCACTGGCCTCTTTACACAAAATTGGCCCCACATCGTTGCAGTTGCCCACTGTCAAGCGGGGCAACTGTAAAATCATAGGCACAGGCCCCTCTGGGCCTCCTACAACCAATATGCCCATCGTTGGGGCAGCCCGCTCTCTCGCGGGACCGCCCATGCACTGATACTGTGCCTCGAATGGCACCAACATCAAGGAAGAAGCCCCCACTCACCGGGACTGCGGGCAGGACTCCTCTAGTCTCCTCGGCGGGACGGTGCTCACCGGGACCTCTCTGCTCCTGTCGGCTCCGGGCGTCACTACTCCCATGCGGTGGGGGGGCAGGCACCGACAATGTGCCTCGAGCCCCCTCCGCCTCGAGCTCCACGGGCTGCTGGACGCGGCACTCTTCTTCCTTCGGCACCGGGGCTCCCAACCGCTCACGGGAGCCCCGCTAGGCATTCTCTGTCTCCCGGGCCGCCTTCTCCTGGATGGGGGAAGGCGGGAGGGAGGCCCACAAGGCCCGCCCCTAGTCAGGCGGCGCGCCTGACTTCCTGTTACGGCTCGGGCCGCGGCGGTGAAGTGTGGGGTGGGCACCCGCTCTAACTCAGATAGTGGCAGGGTGGGCACCCGCTCACTAATTAAATCATAAATGCGGGGTGGGCACCCACCATCGACATTCATAAAGCGGGGTAGGCTCCCGCTCGTAAGAGCGCACAAAGGCGGGGTGGGCTCCCGCTCTTCCCTCAATGCGAGGGGGAATCCCCACGTCGGGATTCCCTCGGTGCATATGTGGCAGCCCAGCGCTGCGGAGCCATCGTGCTCCTCTTCTTGAGAAAATGTAGCGCTCACCAGGCGCTAGGTGCAACAAGAGTCCTGGAGGTCCTTAGGGATCAAGGGGCAATGCAGGGCCCAGGGAGGCAGCCCTCCTGGCAGCCCCCCCTGGGCCCCAGTAGCAGCAAGCCCCCTCCGTCAGGAACAGCACACCAGAACAGGAACTGAACAATTTCATGGGGTCACAGCCCCTACATTTATACACCTCTTTTCTTTGTCTGCAGGACAGGGCTTAGGGAAGGGAACCAGATGCAACTGGTTCAGGGGGGAATTGGAGCACTTTGTTTTCCAAGCTCCTTTTCCCCTTTGTCAGGCGGGGGCTAGGTGATCAGACACACCACAGGGGGCGGAGCCAGCATTGTACAGGGCAGGCACACTCCTATTCAGAGTCAGGGGATTACTCCTCCCACTACTCCCAGCAGAGATGTCCTATTCAGCCCAGCGCTGACTCACCCTGCCCCTCCTGGAGCCACACACACCTCCCAGCCCCTGTCACTCACAAGCCAGACATGCAATTCACATCAGGCAGGCAGACACATAGCACACAGAAATGCCAACTTCTAAAAGAGGCATTTCTAAAATAGTTATAATAAATCTGTGCACACCATTACGCAGCATTTATTATCACTATTCCAAATATACCAAACTTGACCATGCTGCACCTCTCATATCAGGAATTACCACTGAAACACTTATCAGGGAATCCCCAATGCATGCCTGTGGGAGGGCAGCCCCACAGTAGTGAGAAACCAAAATGGCTGTTTGTCACTATCAGGACATGTTACACACTTAAGGTACATGTCCTATCTTTTACCTACAATGCACCCTGCCCATAGGGCTAGCTAGGGCCTACCTTAGGGGTGACTGACATGTAGTAAAAAGGGGGGTCACGGACATGGCACACACTTTAGGTGCCACGTCACAGCGGCAGTAACACTGCGCGCACAGGCCCTGCAATGGCAGAGGCCTGGGATAGGTTTGAAAGGCTACTTTGGTGGGTGGCGCAATCAGCGCTGCAAGCCCACCAGTAGCATTTAATTTACCAGCCCTGGGTATATGAGATACCACTTTACAAGGGACTGACAGGTAAATTAAATAGGCCAAACAGGTGTAGACCAATCTTACCACATTTATCACAGAGAGCACACGCACTTTACACTGAACAGCAGTGCTAAAGTGCCCAGAGTCCTAAAACCACCAACACCATGTCAGAAAAATGGCTAGGAGAAAGGCAAAAATGTTTAGGGATGACCCTGCAAAAAGGCCAAGCCCAACAGTAGGCAACACCTGTGTAATCTCACCCAGCACACCAGGACTGGTGAGTGAAATATGGTTTAATGCTAGTGACTGTACACATGACTCTTCACATGATCCTACGTGGTGCTCCTTCACATACTCAGCACCTGGATCCCCACTTGGGTGAGAAGTTAATCCTCGGCAACCCCATTCCAAGCCATGACCTTACACTCCACTTTTGGCGGCGTAGCCCCAAGACAAGCACACTTGCCGCAGGGTGAAAGGGCCCTGCATTGTCAGAGTCATGTGCGGATTTCCAAGGGCATGCATTGTGTGTTGCTCCAATGCAGGTTTAGTGCTCTGTATTGTGGGACTTGTAGTGTTGGTCACTCATGTCATACATTACACTACAAGTCATAGTATTCAAAGGACACCCTGGACTGGGGCAGCACGCACTTAGAGTATACAAAAGGCTATTTGATGTTAGTCTTCGATCTCTGACAATGGTGTGGGGAAATCCTGATTTACGCAGTCTTTTAAAATATCATACAGATTAACCAGAGTGTTATTGATCCACTATATGTGATGAATACAGAATAATGAATACATTATAACTGGAACGTTTCTTCTCCAACTACAATCTTGTTAAATATTCTTTCATGTGGGTATTTGCAGCAGACACGGTGCCTCAACTATGTGTAAACATCAAAGATCACCACATCTAATTGTCAACACAAATGAGCATCATAAGAGTGCCAGTGTGGCTATCAATATTTCTGGCAGAAAAGGACCACAAGAAAAGGGCTCATAGGTTTTTGGACTCCTACAGTTTGCTGCTAAACAGTTAACTATATCCCATTTCCATATTTAGATTTTTAAACACCTCTTGCAGAATAATATTTCATGATAATCAAATTCAAGATTTGTATCATTTACTTATGGGGCACAGAGTTTATTGTATTTGCACCATAGATTTAGAGGGGTAGATTTTAAAAGCATTTTAAAAATCCTTTTGGAATTTAAGTGAAAATGATGCTCTTGGAAAAGTGTTTCTGAAGCATCAGCTGCATAGATGGAAAAGGGGTGATGTAAATTTCAACAGAATATTGCACAATGGTATTGCAGTCAGTCATAATATATGTCTTTAAGTGTATCTGTGATAACAAGCATTGGCTCTGCCAAGTCTATTTTATGCATGGTCGGCGGTAGGTACAATGTATATTCCATGCATGTTACATGTACAAAGACCATTTATACATGTGAGCATTTAAAAAAAGTAACGACTCAAATAAAATGTATTTATCACTGAACATTAAAATATGTGCTCACTGTCATGTTGATTCGCGTGAAATTCTACATGGGTGATAAAAATAATTTTGTTAATATATAATAATGTTATGTAGTACAAATCATTTTTTCTTGGTAGTCAGCTGAAGTCACACGCAGTCATTGGTATATTACAATAAAAGTCATTGTTTTTGAGGATATATCACTTCTGGAATTGTAGCTGCTCCCTGGGTACTTTTGAGGAGGGCGTGGCTGTGAGACGCCTCTTACAACCATTGCACTTGAGTAGTATCTGGAACTGGCGGTGGTAAGACCTGATTTTAAACTTTTTCCAAAGTGCCCTGCTGCTTTTGCATTTAAGCTTTTAAGCCTCGCCTAGTTTCTAAGCTGTGTTTTCAATTAATCGTTGCAGATAGAAGTGTATGTGTGTGACATCCTACCCCTGACTGGTCCTGGGGAGCGCAGGGTCTGAAAGAGGCCTTTATTTCAGTGGTAAAGAGAAAAAAAATGTTTGTTAGAGTCAAACCAATGCTAAAGTAACCTTAAAGGGGCTTGTGGTTTACTTTGAATGAATGCTGTTTTTTTCAAAATATGTTTTTAATGTCATTTTAATCCGGGTAACATGTTTATTTTAGGCTAACAAAGCAATGTCTTTTTGTGTGCGAGTGCTCGTAGCACATATAATTCAGCACCTTTGGTAATTTACAGCAGCAGTGTCTTAAATGAGGCCGTTTGTCAGACTAAAAGGATGTCAGGTAGCCTCAGGCGTCTGTTGTATAGGTGAAACTTTTCGCAATTTTCTGTTTTTAAATGTCTTCTCTACTAGAGTGAAGTGATTTTTTCAGACAAGCAGAGCTGATGTATGTTTGTGCCTGGAAAGACTTTTTGGTAATTTACACAAATGTTGCTTTGTCTAATCTGAGATCTTCTGAATGAATTGTGAGCGCTCTGTGTATTTCTCATGAACGGTCAAAGCTTGCAGGTAGAAATGTGTGTGAGCGTGTCTGCCTTTGTCGCTGACCTAGCCTGCCTGCCTGCCTTCCTGTCTGCCTCAGTGGATGTTGCAAGGACAATGTTTGCTTTTGTGTCAGAGACGTTTTGAGGCTTGGACAAAGTTGGAGAGAGGATGTGGTCTCACGGCTAGACTGCCGACTTTAGAGCTGGGAAACCAAGGCTCGAGCCTCGGGATCGACTCCACATCCTGTGATTCTGGGCGAATCACTTAATCTTTCCTTGTCTACCAAAAAAACAAGCATTTGCAATGCAATAGGTCTCGCATTTACGCGAGTGTAACCTATTGCCATTGTAAATGACAATGTCTTTTTATTTATGTTTTAAAATCCCAAAACAAAATAAAAGGCTTAGCCATTTACAATGGCAATAGCTCAAACTTGCGTCACTGCAAGTTTGAGGATTAGGTGAGGATTATTCTACCTGATTTAAATAAAAGTTCATCTTTTTATCGCCGCCTCCGTGGGTGATGTAACACCGGATTGTCCAAATGTATTTCATTAATGTTGCAGGATTTGAGTCTTAAAGCTTGTTCTCAGCTTTGGAGCAGAAACAGTCCTAAATGTACACAATGACATATAATCAGAGTTGGATTACGAGATCAGACTGCACGCAAGGCATGATGCATCAGATAAATAAACAACAGCTATGGCTTCGTAGATGCATGAGATGAGGGTATGCAGCGCGATGGACAGAAGTGTGTAGGGGACGTGAAAGAAAGGGGTATGTAGACGAGAGAGTGGAGCGAAGAGGGAGACAGGGAAGAGACGGACAGAGAAGAGACAGAGAAGAGAACAGTGAAGGGAGGATAGATATGAAACGGGCGCGCAGCTTTAAACAGTGAAAAAGTGAGGGTTGTAAAGGAGAAAGCGAGAGATAACTGGAGGAGGGGGAGATAGGCAACGAGGGACGGGGGAGGGAGACGGAAGGATGCTGAGATGGGTATAAGGATGAGGGACAGCGAGGACAGGAGTGTGCCTGTAAGTTCTTTTGATGTAGCAGCAGGTAGCGCGGCTTTCTGCACCCATGTGCCAGCGGCCGCGTGCGCCCCAGTGTTGGCACTCAGGCGCATTCAGCATCACGCCGGTGCCCGTGGTTGCATGTGCCCAGTGTTGCAATTCAGGCGGGTTCCAAGGAGCAGGTGAGCAGAGACTGTAATACACGTCTATATGAAACTCCAGGTAGGGATTGACACAAACTGAGCAGCGGCCCTTCGCACGCATACGGCAGATTTACAGACCGAACAATAACTTTTTATTAAAGAGGCATGCAATACTATATCCGGAGCGCGTAGGCGCTTTATACCACGCAGTGATATAAGTAATGTCATCCGTATTACGTGGCTCTTACTACATCGAACTTAGAAAAAGGAATCACTGACTCACAGCCCCCTGCAGCTCATAAACATCTCGGCAGCAGGCGCATAAACACTCTGAACTGTCGTAATACCTACCTGTTGTTTCACAGAGATAAACAAAGCATTCCAACCAACAGAGTAGGCAGTGTGTCACGTGCACCAGTGCAAAGAAGGAAATGGACCCCTTAGTTGCTGTTTTCCGCTGCAACTCTTAGGGTACTCTGCACAAACATGTAAAGAAAACATGGAGAGGGGGAGAGGTTGTGTGGCGACTTTGGAGCTGAGGAACCGGGTTGGAGCCTGAGCGTCGGCTCAGCACCCTGTGATAATGGGCAAATAACTTAATCTCCCTGTGCCTACCAAAAATAAATATGTCCCTCTGTAACGAAACTGGTACTCAAGTAGAGGGCGCCAATACCTAGGGTCAGTTTGCGCGATATAAATATGCCCAAAAAACCCCAGCATTTGTCAGATTTTTGAGAAAGAATTCAATTAAATACATACGGCCTGATAACACTACAGTGGAGAGACGGACACTTTGCTGCACACCAGCCCACCACGGCACAGGCAAGAGCCACTGATCCTGTAGTGTACGATATACCTCCGTAGAAGGGAGATACTGAGTACGTGCTTTCAGCAGCACTTCAAGGGAGACGCCGAGTCAGTGTTTCACCACCATGCACATCAGTCCCGAGACAAAGCCTTCACTCGCTCTGGGGGCTTTTTGTTTCAGTTTCGTAGCGCTTTCCACGTTAGTAACATGTTACTCAGTAACATGTTCGTATTTTTTGTAGACACAGGGAGATTAATCGGCATCTCTGTTAAAGACATTTAAGTAATACCCTGAGCTGCCGATTAATCTTCCTGTGTCTACAAAAAATATCAAACTGTAATTGTGTAATGTTACCGGTGAACGTAGAAAGCGCTACTATAGTGAAACAAAAAGCCCGAGAGCGAGCTGCTGCTAATGCGAGCAGCTGCAGCAGAGAGGACGTGGCTCAGCAGCGGGATCTGCAGACTTCGGCGCTGGGGATCCATGTTCGAGCCTCGGCGTCGGTCGAACATCTTGTGAATAATTGTGGGAAATGTTCGCCCTAATTTACAAATTTTAAAATAAAAATCATTCATCGATATCGGAGGAGTGGTGGGAGCCCACACAATCACTATTATAGGAGGGGTGGGGGTGGAGACCACAGGGATAATCGCAGGAGGTGTGTGAGACGGCAAAACAAAGGTGCAGCCGCCATAGGTGAAGATATGGCTGGGCATGCCTGCGCTGTAATAAAACAAGGCGAGGAGGGAGAGGGGGGGCCACGCCCCCAACCACGACCGGCGGCTTACATTTGTCGGCAGGATCTGTCTGACACGTCCGTCAGGGAGGGGTAAAAAACAGATGGCACACTGCAGGCAATTAAGTGCCAGCAAAGCAGAGGAAAACTGTAGTTAGGCGCCGCTGCCTCGGGACTACAAGGAAGTTACCATAGGATCAACAGCCAACAGAAAGCAAGAAAACAACAGCAATGCCAAACTTAAACCAATCGCAAGGAGCAGGAGAAATTACACGGAGTTGAAGCCAATATACAGATTACTTTAAGTCTCGCTGAGACAGCGCATGCAGCGCATGCGCTGCCAAGGCGAGACCTAAAAATGAATGTGACCTTGTGTAACGTAACCGGTGCTCATGTAAAGCGCTACAATGCCTTCGGGTCGAGTTCGCGCTATATACATCTGCAACAAAAACAAGCATTGGCATAGCCAATAGGTCTCGCTTTTGGGACCTTATAAGTATTTAGTTTTGCAGCACAATATCCTTGGTGCAACAACATCAGCTGTTGCATGGCTAAACCTTGTACCTTATAAGTGTTTAGCCATGCAACAGTTGATGTTGTTGCACCAAGGATATTGTGCTGTATAACTAAATACTTATAAGGTCCCAAAAGCGAGACCTATTGGCTATGCCAATGCTTGTTTGCTTTATAATTAATGTTAATGAAGGGCAGACACTCTGATATGACAGGGCCGTGACAGAGAGCTGATTACAGAAGCTTGAGATATTCTGTGCTTAAGAAAATGAGGGCGGCGAGGGAGGGTTGGTACTGCTGCTCACTGTGGTAAGTCACGCACAAGATGGCGCCGCCTGTGGAGCGGTGCTAGAAGAGGCAGGCTTCACTGGTTGTCATCAGAGAAGAGTTCGCACCACCAGGATTTCTGCATTTCTCCAGGGTGGCCACGTCAGTCAGTGTCACGGGGTGACTGGGCGAGATAAAACCAGCAAAACATGTTACGCGAACGAGGCATCTCACAAAAGCCGACATGGAGCACATCCAGCCGTTGTCCCATGGGATGTACAAGGACGCCCGGTTTGTCAACGGCAGCCAGGTTTTAGTCCAAGGTCAGGAGGCAACACTCGTTTAGGGCAGCTATGAGGAGGGTGACCCTCTCTCTCGGAGTTTTCCAGATAGTCCCAGCTTTTGACCAACTTCCGAGGCAAACTGGCAGATTTAGCGCTTTTCTTGTCTTCAGAGAGGATCGACGCTGCGTGTCGCAGTGCAAGATTAGTTAGCTTCTCAGAAAGCAAAATAATACAGGTGCAATTAGCATTTTACCATTATCGTCTATGTTGGTGAGCGCTGACAAATTCTTCTGTGCCCTTCAGTTGACGTAAAAATTGTCAACGTCTGTGCTCGTGGAATGTCCCAGTTTTGGGTGTTTGAAATCCGGTCACCTTTCCAATACTGGCAGGCTCGACCCAGCATTCGTACACCAGGACCCCATGCCACGTGTACAGTTATAGAGCTGTAGTGTGTCTCAACGCCTCGTGAAAGTTGTTTTGGCTTGAACACAGTACGTCAGAATGTTCTTCACCCTAGTTGCGGTTGCTGCATGTGCAAGCAAGCTGTGAAAAAATCAACAGGTTTGGATTCTGTATGGAGCACACACGGAGAGAGAGAGACACACACAATCACAGAACAGCACTCCTAAAAACCCCAATGTTCATAAATATTGGGAACCCAATGCAGCCTCGCAAAAATCATCAGAGCAGCCTCGCTACCTCCTCCCTTGCTCTCTTTTTAACCATCCGTTCAGTGTCTTTCTCGTTCTCTCCTATGTCTCTCTTGTCCCTTCATCTCTCAATAATCTCTCTCAGTGCTGGAAAGTAGAGGGGTCCGTCGGATGCCGGTTCCAGCAACTATTTCCCAGGGAAACATTCTGAATTTGTCCTGGTACCATTTTACAACACCAGGACATAATTCAGCAGCACCCGCACCTTGTCAGCATTCTGTTTGGGGCAGCAACCCACAGGCGGGGGTGGGGGACGGGAGGAGGGTTATTTAGGAGGGGCGGCCTTCCTTATTTAAACATACAGCTAGGTCCACAACAAAGGCCTGATTTAAAGGACCATCAACCCTCCTATTGTACAGGTATCATTCTTTTATAACGCTACAAATTGCCATGGATGGTACCAGAGCACTTTACATCACACACAGATGTACAATAAATCATTCAAGTGTGTAAATCAATGTACGGGAATGTTCAATAAGACATGCAGGTTATAAGGTACATATTATACTTGTAGACATTATATGTTAAGAGTGAATTGTCGGGAGTAACACAAAGGCAGGATATGAAACATAGCACAGTGATTGTGGCTGTCTGTTCTTGAGTTATCTTACAGCTATTATAATCCCCTCAAAATTGCTGGGCACACGCGGATCTCCGCAGCAGGTGTCAACCCTGTAAGATATTTTAAAATGCAGCCTCTTTGTGACCAAATTTAGTAATCTAGAACAAATATACAGTCACATATGTCCATGTTGCCAATTTCTTTGCATCAGATTTTTTAAAAGTAAACATATGTTCCCTCAGAGTCAGACTCTGCTTTTCAAGCACCGACCAAAGCGACAAGACACCCCCTTTCCCCTGCCACACCCTGACCCCCAATTTATGAGTTCCTGGGGTACACTTTTTCCAATGCCAGCACTGATCTCTCTCCATCCTATGCTTCCTTCCACTCACCCCCGTCTCTCCTTATACCCTCTCTGTGCCGGCTGTAGTAAATTTGAGAGAGCTGGGGATGAGACAGAGGAACCGGAGCGGGCGCGGGCCTTCAAAAACAGCCCCCTGTGGTTCCCACGAGAAAAGTGGCCGGTCCGGCCGCATTAAAAAAATCCGACGACATACAGACACCATGGCAATCTGACAAATTATAATAATTTACTTCTTATATAGCACCTCATAATGCAGTTCGGCTGTTTCACGGTACTGTAAAGAACAGATGTCTGTTTTCTCAATGTTAATAGTAATCTTGAAATCATGTATGACATAGAGAGGATGGAAGGCTGAGTCTGGCTTGTAGTGATTTGGGATTCGAAATCGTGACTTACCGATTATCATACATCTCAACCGCCAGTGTAAAACCCACTGAGCCACCCTCTCAGTTAATGCAGACTAAACAACAACCAATCATACGTAGCCTAGCCCGGTGCAGGAAGAAGCAAGTATGAGGTGCATCAGCGGAGCACAGAGTGCAAGCACCACGGGAGGGCAGCTTCATGCGGCTCGGGTGAGCACCGTGTGATTCGCCTCGGAAGACCACTGTGTGATGCGCTTCGGGGAGCAGTGGGTAACGCCGCTCATGCAAGCACATAAACATGTTATGATGTCGAAGTTTTGCACAGGCCTGCCTAGGGCTGAAGTCTGTTTAGTGAGGGAAAAAGTGCTCCCCTCCATAAAAGCATGTAAAAAAATCCATCTCATCATTTCATAACAGAGCATACAGAACGATTCCCGTGAGCAAAAACACAGAAGAAAGAAGATTTGGGCAAAAGTCCGCTCGACACTGCCATCTACCGCCCACAGCTGACAATGACCAGGCCCCAATAATGCACGGCCGCAGCAGAAGCAAACAAGCGCGCGCGCCTTGCACGGCAGCAGGGGGAGGGGGAGAGGAGGGGGCCTGCGCAATTCCCTTGCGGGAGCGTGCGGCGCCAGGAGCGATAATTACTAACATATGGCGCTGCTGCTCGCTCCCGCAAGTGAATCGCCAAACATGCACGCGTTGCCATTCAAGGCAATGGAACGCGTGCACGTTTTTGGCTGAAAAGCCGAATCGATAGCAAGAGGTCTTTTTTCCTATGCAGCGCATGCGCGCTGCGTAGGCGAGACTTAAAAAGTTGGCAATTGACCAGGGGCCCAGCTGCCACGGGGCCTCAGCAAAGTGAATTAATTTCCTCTCTGTTTATCCTCTATTTTATTTCTCTATCTAAATCTCTCCCCCTCTATCTCAGACTCTGTCTCTCTTCCCTCTGTCATTTTAAGGATTTTTGGGCAAGGCATATTTCAACTGTTTTTGTGTGACCCTCTTACAGTTTAACATAAAATTGTATACTGTTTGGCATCATGCGCACTTGAATTAGCTGGAAATGGGTAATAGAATTCTAACTTGTTCTGTACAGGGGTCCACCCGTATGTCTGGTCCGAGGCCCCCTTAAGAGGACACTGCTTCGTGTCTGGCTCAGTCTGCCTCCGTCTCTAAGGGGCAGATGTACGAGCATTTCATTTTGCCAGTCTCTAATTTGCAATTGGAATTAGAGACTTTCGAAATGAACTGTATTAATGTGTCAATAAATATCATAGGAGTGAAAGAGAAGCCACAGGTAAGTAGACCCCACTCAGCTTCCAGGTATATTATTATTTGTTAAATTTATATGGCGCAACACCTACCCAGAGGTTTCCCGGCGCCTACGGACCCGTGCTAGAAAAATAAAGGACAGACTCTAGTGGTTAAATAACCATGTTTTGAGGCCTTTACGGAACTTGTGGTAAATAGGTTCGTGGCGGAGTAGAAGTGGGAGAGAATTCCATAGTAAAGGGGCCAAGTAAGCAAAGGACAGTCCGCCCATACGTGCGCGTTTGATCCTGGGGACTTGAAACTTAGCCTGATTTGATGATCGAAGATGACGCGTAGGGAGGTAAGGGTGTACCAAGGTATTGAAATAGTGTGGTGCTGTACCGGCATTAATCCTATGCATGTAGCAAAGGGCTTTAAATTTGGAGCGATTTTCTATCCGGAGCCAGTGGAGGTCGCGGAGAGGGCCTGTGATAGAGGCCATTCTAGGTAACTGGCAAAGAAGTCTGGTCGCAGAGTTTTGGACTACTTGCAGCTTCCGAATCACCTCCTTATTTGCGCCTAAGTACAGGACATTGCCGTAGTCCAGTCTGGACACGATCAAAGCCTGGACAACAGTTTTTTGTGTCGAAGCTGGCAGCATCCAGAGAATTTTTTTGAGCCATTTCAGAATTGTAAAGCAGGTTGAGGCGACCTTTACCGCTTGCTGTCGCATAGATAGTTGATCATCTATAATTATGCCGAGGTTGCGGACAGATTGCGACGGTTGGGGAAGATCACCCATTTGAAGTGGCCAATGTTGGGGGGCCCCAGAGAGCTTTGTTTCCACCGAGGATTAGGAGTTCAGTTTTTCCTCCATTAAGTTTCAACCTATTAGTATGCATCCAGCCAGCTATCCTTTGTAGCCCTACCTGGAGAGAGGACACATTGGAAGTCTCCTTAGTAGACAAGGAGAAGATGAGCTGGGTGTCATCCGCATATGAAAATATATAACAACAACACATCAAAAGAGAGTGGGATCGTGCGTTCTGGAGGAATCCCTTAGGAAAAATCTGTGGGACCCTCAACAGCTATTTTCGGTCAATGGTATGTGCTTTGCCACAGACGTTGGTAGCATCATCATCAGGTCTTTTTTTCTCCACCAGGAGGGAATAACTCTGATCGGCGAGATTAGTTGGGATCTGCATCAGAATGAGTAATTTAAAATGACCTCTTATCTAGAAGAAAATTATTTATTGAAAACCTAGATAAGGTTAAAAAAGAAAGTGGATGTGCATTTGGGATATTGATTGTATCCCTGACATCACATGGCGAAAACAGGTCTACATGTTTCAGCCCACCTGAGCCCTCAATGGGTTGGCGGCTTTCATCAGGACCGATAGAATGGAGGGATCCCTTTGTTTCCCACGTCAGGGGGAACACTGTCCCCTGGGTTTAATATATTCCGGGTCAATTCATTCCGGGTATAGAGAAAACACTGTTCTCTGCTCTATTTGTTTAAATAGGCCCCATAGGTTCGGGGGGGGGGGCAGACGGTGTGGCCGCCCTCTTGCGGTGCAGCGCGTCTGCATCAAACTGGTCCCTCCTGTCCTGGATGTGTCTCAGACACATTAGCGATTACCAATGGGGTTGCAACTTACCTGCCTTATCAATATTCATGAGCTACGTCGAATTTGCGACCCATTGGGAATGGGCAATAACACAGGGATGGTGGCCTGCAGGGGACAGCAGACCACCATGTCTGTGTTTGCTTTTTCAATGACGGAACCTTTTTTTTTTTTAATGCAGCATATCACAAATAAAAAAGAAACGTTTAAGTTACATTTTTTAAGAGTTACATTTTTTAAGAGCAGGCAGTGGTCCACTGCCTGCTCTTAAAAAACATTATCGCTGCCAATCACAAAGGGGAAAGGGTGCCCTGGGGACCCCTTCCTGTTTGAGACTGACTTCCCACCAATTGGAAATTGGTGGTTACTGCGATTGTTTTGCGACTGCATTTGCAGTCGCAAAGCAATCTTAAATCCCCCTGTGACTCGCTATTAGGAAGGGACGCCCTTGGCACGCCCTTTCCTAATAGCGACTCGCAAAACCTATTTTGCGACTCGTTGACAGGTTACCGACTTGCAAAATAGGTTTGGTACATGCTACAACCCTTTCTGGTGGTCGCAAGCTATCCGATTTCCCGTTTGCGACTGCTAAAAACGATCATACATGTGGCCCTATGTCTGTCTCAGTGTGTCTCATACCTGTCTCTCACAGATGCTGTAGTGGCTCAATCTGTCTTTGCATCTGGCCTAGTTCGTCTGTCTCTGTATCCAACTCACAGCTGCACTTCAATCCATGAACAACAAAGAGTTTGTCCTAACATAGCACCCTGAATTCTGCACCTATAAGAGCCTACGCACTCCGCTTCCTCCTGGTGTTACACAAGGCATGCCTGGGTAAGCCTCCCAAAATGTCAATACCTGCCCCTATCATTGTGTAAGCCTTTTATTCAGTAATAATCGTCTCTTAGCATTTCAATTATTCAATATTCCTTCAGTACATTAAACACTGTGAAATAATTTACCTTTATAATCCTGTATCTCTTTTGACTATATTTCTCTCTCCTGTTGATGTCCCTTCTCCTCTCCTTTAACCGCTCTCTCTTCAAGTTATATCTCCTGTGGTCTCTTTGGTTCCCAGGCTTTCTAGATATGGTGCAGCCATCTTTACTTCTGCTGTCTCCCTCTCATCCTGGAAGTCTATACCTCCCCTTAAAAGTGTGTTCACCCTGAACTGCCTCATATGCACAGTGCACTCTCTCTTCCTCTAAAGTGTATTTCCTGTTGTTATTTTTTTATTTTATTTGAATAGTGCTTTATCCCACTCTACAGTCGCCTCAAAGCACTGAGATGACAGGAGAGAAAGGGAAGCATGTTTCAGTATTCACTGTAGTCTCTCCTTTGCTGTTTCCCTTCATTTTGTGTCTGCCTCCCGAATAGCATAAGTAAAGCCCTGCACTTACTTTCCCTGCAGTCTCTGTGCTCTCACCGGGGACCCTTCTGCCTTACCTTACCTGCCTCCCTCTCTTCAAGTCTTGCATAGGTCTCCAGTCCCCAGTAGTCTGTCTCCTCCTTGTCCTCTGTATGCCGCCAACAGTGATTGCCTCTGCCCTACAACCTGTTTCCTCTAGTATATATATATATTCCCATACATTGCATGTCTGCTGCCTGCCCCACCGCTGTCTCTCTACCCTACAGTGTCATCTCTGCAGCATACCTCTAGGCCAAAACTGTAACCATATGAAGACTTCCTTGACACCACTTTGGCTTCACATGGTCTAAGTTTTGACAGCTTCCTATTCTGGGCGATGGGCCCACCCACACAATCAGGCCCTTTTTATTGGGAGAAATTTAGAAATGCTGGGTCGTAGGAATTTTGTGAATCCCTGCAGAGTCAGGAACTTTTTCTCACAGAAATGTGATGACAATATGTGATTTTTCCAAAGGTTCCATGTTTGTAGTCACAGCACCAAGACTCTCCTGGGTATCTAGTGTTCAGAAATATCTGGGGTTGGTAGGCTTCTCTGGACACCTCCCAAGCACAGACAAAAAGTAACGCAGCTACCCACATTGTAAGAAGGAGTGAATCGAAAGGTAATATCTTGATGGTTTATTGTTGCTTTCTGGGGCCTTTCCTGCTGCACGCGATGGGCCCAGCCACATAATTAGGTTACTGTTTTTATCAGAAGTTTGGGAATGCTGATTGGTAGGCATTTTATGGAGCTCTGCAAATTCAAGAATTTGTGCTCACAGACGTTTGAAGTGCATTTTGGGTATGAAAAATTGTGAGATTCGCTCACTCCACAGCACCCTGGACCCCACTGTGTGTCTAGTTTTAAGAAATGTCTATGATTGGAAGGCTCCCTAGCTCATACCACAGCCACCCAGACTGCAAGAATGATTGAATTTGGAAGGAAAGATTTTTGCCTTTTCTGGCACAGGCAACAAGCCACCAACACAAATGGGGTATCATTTTTATTCTGGGAAATGTGTAAAACAGAATAATAGAACTCTTGTTATCAATTGAATGTATCTCCATTTTTGGCTTCCAAGTGAACATCAGCATGCAAGAACAAATACATCTCGCAAAATGCTTTCTGAATCACATGATATTATGAGAAATCCCAAATTTAGAGCTGTACAAACGACCACCATTCCAAAACTCATTATCTTGGGCACATTTAAAAAATGCATAGAATTCTTTATACTCATTTTCTTCTTTTATTACATTTTACCATATGAATGAATGCCTGGTTGTTTCCCCCAAAAAATATATATATAAGCCGAAGCTCAGTTGATGGCTCTGAGTATATGTAATATTTTTGTGACCAGAAGAGTCTAAGGTGCATAACAGTAGATTACTTTTGTAAATCAGTCTTCTGGGCAGTATAGTAAAGATTGAAAACATGGTCAGCAATTTCCATTTTTCTTATGTATGTTCAATTTTTTTCTATTTCAAGGATCAGCTTCTTTTTTATGATCTTGAGCGGTCTACTCAAATGACCTCGATCTGAATTTCGTCTGCTTTTCAGAAATGTTCACTCGTCAGTTTCAAGCCTGTACGACTATTACACAGAAAATTGTAATGTTGATAAAAAAAATGTCTTTTTACAACCCATCCCCTGTATGCTGAGAAGACGGTGACCTTAGCACAGCAAACTGTTTGTTGGTGCCATTTTTTAGAAAATCACTTTTTTTGTGGTAATCTCCCTTTTTTGGTATTGCTGTTTTTTTAACTCTGCACACTGGGGAACCACTGTCCAGTCCCAAGAGAATGTACTCTCACCCCTAGAACATGAATCAATTGGCTGAACCCCAATTGACATATTTACCTATTTAGTAAGGCCATAGTATATGGTGCAGAAAAGTACACCAGTGGCATTAAAATGTAAATATCGCCTGAGGACTGCAGCACATACTGTGCTATCTACAAGGCAGACAAGCAAAACCATTTCATTAGACCTAAATGTATAGATTAACAGGTGCAGCACCTGTCCTTTCTGAAAAAAAAGAACCATACCTTAAGCATTATGTAAGCTATCCCTTACTAGGCAGGGTAACCCGAAAGGTAGGGTACCTGAAATTTAAAAGTGGACTATGTAAGAATTTGATGTTTGCATGTTCCTAGAATGACTAAACCCAAAAACATGTTTTCACTGTATTAGGCTGTAACTGTTCCTATGAGAAAAAAACTAAAGTTCAATTAAAATAACATTTTTGATAACTTTGGTTCGGCTTAAGGTACTGAATTCATTCAACGGCTATTGTTAAAACGTATTAAAAATCCAATTAAATTGTGAAGTTAGATCTTTGATAAGTATACAGGAAAAGTTACATATAAAAAGTTAGACTTCGCCCGCCAGAAGCTCCAATAGGCTAATTACCATTAGTCTGCCAGCCGCTGCCAATCAGTGCTTTATCCTTAATAAGGTGTGAACACTACTCCCAGAGCAGAAAAATGTCTTGGGTATTTCTTGCTGAAGATCTCATCCACCCTCAAGAAAGGCAGTTGAAGAGGGCTCAGGAATGTATTTAACTAGAATGGGTCCACGATGAAGCATTCATAGTTAATTGTAAAGTAACAACTGGGAAAACAAAGCATTTTGATCCCAGGGCACAGTGTAGCCATCTTGGCAATATCCTAGTAGGTGAGGGAGCTGATCCCAGAACCACTTTGATTTGGTTGAGGAGGGGGGTGGGGGACTGATAATTTCCCTAAGACACACCACTATAAATTCAAAAAGGTTGTTAAAATATTTTATAACTAAATAATAGATATGTTTTAGTTTTAGTTTTGTTAACATTAAATTATACTTTTTTATATTTTTAACTATTTTAAATAATTGAATTTAACATTATTTCCCATGGGGTTTTATTTTAAATTCCTACCTCCATTATTTTCTTGCAGCAGGTGTTGCAATACCATTAATTGGCCTTGTGTGGTCCTGGACTTACTCCAGCTCAGAGAGTTTTTTTACTACTATTTTGGGTCTCTTTTTAGCTGTAGTAACTTTGTATTTGCAGTTTATGAATATCAATGGCCTTCTCTTTTGTAGATGGGTGCATGTGTATTTGAAAGTCGTAGATAAAAGGGATATTAGCATGAGTGAAGGATATTCCTGTCAATTAGTTCTCAAAATAACTACAGAGAAGAGAATGAGAAGGAAAACCACAGCACTTAAGTGATCACCAAAATGGTGTCCAAAATAACCAAGAGAACTACAATTGCAGTTGGTGACAATATTTAATTTAAAAAAAAAAAGTTTTTATTGATATTAGTTCCAGATTGAAAAACACAATATGAGAACAGTTTTTTACATATTGTTATGAATGAATGAATATGAAATTTGTAGAGCGCGAACTAAGCCCAAGGGCGTCAAGGCGTTATGAAGAGCATCATAAGACAAGACAGTTTCAACATCAGTCAGGCCGCAATGGTGTGATTAAAAATAATTTCTAGCCTGGCCCTCACCGCGCCTCATCTGAGGGCTAATACCGTCGGATCGTGTTTGGCGAGAGGGGGAGGTGTTTCGTCTCCTCTTTCCTTCAGTTGTTCTGGCCCCGGGTGGGATTCATCTGTTTACCCTCCCACGTCCATCCCATAGTATCTCAACCAGGGACCCCAAATCTTGGTGAACTTTTTCGGACACCCAACTGCTTTGTATACCACCATCTCTGCAGCCATGTAGAGGTCCATACCTTTTCTCCACTCTGTCACCGTTGGAAGGCCAGGGGCTCCCCATGTTCGGGCCACGTCTCTTTTGGCTACCATCAGCCCCAAGTTGCACAATAGGAGGTTGTGCCTGGGGAGGTCTACCTTGGTGGAGACACCCAGCAGGACGTATTTGGCATCCATGGGTGCTTTTGTGTCTACTACCTTGCCTAATTCTTTGGTTATTTGGTTCCAGTAGGCTTTAATATGGTGGCAGTCCCATAGTGTGTGTATGTAGGTCCCGTGTTCTATCTTACAGCGGAGGCATTCTGGTGATTCAGCCCTTCTGAATTTATGTAAGCGGGCCCTGTCTAGGTAGACCCTGTGTAGGATTTTAAACTGTATCAGTCTCAACCTTAATTTGATGGCAACCTCCCTCGGGTGCATCAGTGCTGCCTCCCAGTCTATGTCCTCTAATTCCCCTGTGGTGGGCTCCCATTGCATTCTAAGGGCTCCCAGATTGTCTGGTATGTTATTTATCAGGGCTTTGTATATCCATGAGATGGCTTTGCTCATCATTTCTCCTTTAAGCAATCTCCCCTCTAAGGGAGCAAACTCTGGTATATTTGTAGTATCTAATTGTTCCGCCAGCCAGGCGTGTTGCAGTTGTAGATATGTGTATCGTTGGGTATCTTGTAGTTTGTACTCCCGTTGGAGAGAGTGGAAGGAGATCAGGGAACCTCCCTCTATTATGTCCCGGAGTCTCAATATCCCCAACAGGTCCCAGCGTCTGAAACCCGTGAGCTTACCCAATTCCGTCAGGCGTGTCCCTTCCCAGAGGGGTGTCTCCTTTGTGTATACCTTGCTCCATTTCATTTGACGTTCTGCCCCCTTCCATGCCTCTGCGGCGGTAGTTGCCAAACCACTCTGTCCCTGTATATGCAGTGAAGATGTGTTCGGGTCTGAAACTGGAGTCTCTCGAGGGCGTAGGTTGGGTGGTTGCACTCTGTGTCCCCATTCGTTAATAACCACTAGGTGTGCTGCCCAATGGTAGGATCGTATGTCGGGAAGCGCTATGCCTCCATTGTACTCGCTCCGCTGGTGAGTCTGGAGTGCTATCCGCGGATGTTCTCCGTCCCAAAGCAGTGTACGTGTCTCTCTCTCTATTGTTTTGAAAATTCCCTCAGGGAGTTTGTGATATGTGTTTTGGAGGGTGTATAGAGGGTGTATAGCAATTTTGGGAGGGTGACCATTTGGAACATAGCTGCTCTACCCAGGAGCGTCAGGAGGAGTCTTCTCCATCTTTGTGGAATTCCGTCAGTACTTTCTTTATGTTACGTGTAAGGCTAGTCATTGTGTCATGGATATGTAAAGATCTAGATATTGCCCTGCTCCCCCCCCCCCAAAATTCACGTGTAGTTGTCTAGGCAGGCCTCGTGTGTTTAAATCTCCCCCTACTGGGTAGAGACTGGACTTGTCCCAGTTTATCCGATATCCCGCAAGCATTCCATAGTTCTCAAAAACCTTTAGTATGGTGGGGAGTGTTACCTCAGGGCTGGTGACATAGAGGAGGATGTCGTCCGCATAGATTGATATCCGTTCATCTCTGAGCAGTCCCTGATCATCTCTAAAGCCTCTTATGTCTGGATGATCACGGATCAAGCAAGCCAATGGTTCCAGTACCAGGGCGAATAATAGTGGCAAAAGAGGACATCCCTGTCTGGTGCCCCGGCACACTGGAAACTCCGCGGAGGTCGCTCTATTAACCCGCACCCTTGCCCTTGTGTTGGTATATAGTAGGTCTATCCAAGCTAGGAAAGTAGGACCAAACCCGTATTTCAGTATTGTCTGTCTAATGAATGGCCAATATACAGTATCAAATGCCTTCTCTGACTCCAGGGATACAAAAGACGTGTGGTTCGGGTCTGCTTTGCGCCATCTCTAGCCAATTGGCCAGTCGGCAAAGGTTAAGTCTTGTCGCCCTTTTAGGCACGAAGCCGGACTGGTTGCAGTGGATAAGAGAGGTTATCACTGACGGCAGTCGTGTGGCCAATATGAGGGCTAGAATTTTTGTTAACACGTTGAGTAACGAAATGGGCTGGTAAGCTCCACACTCTGAGGCGGGCTTTCCCGGTTATTGGATCACCGTAACAGTGGCATGGCACAGATCTGGCGGAAGGGTTTCTCCTCCTGTGCTGCTAGGAACATCTTTAGGAGATGTGGGCAGAGTAAGCTTCCGTTCACCTTAAAGATTTCTGTTTGCCGATAGCTGTCGTGACCTCTTCCAGCATCAGATATTTATCAAGAGTATTTGGACGTCTACTGAGACAGTGGGGGTATCGATTGTGCTCAAGTATTCATGAATCTTGTCACAGTACTCAAGGGACCTGGCCTTGTAGTCTGCGTAGATCTGCGTAGTAGCCCACGAACGCCTCTGCAATACTCTGGGGTGTTATGTATGTCACGCCATCCTTGCGAATGGTCGTTACCCATCTCAACTCCCTCTCTTTACAGCCCAGCCACTCCAGTAGTCTCCCCACTCTATCCCCAGTCTCATATTGGCGATTTTGCATGGCTAAGTGCTGAGTTTTCGCTTCCTGGCGGGCTAAGGCATGATATTCCCTTCGAGAGACAGCTATCTGTCAGGTTATACGTGGGTCTGGATCTGGGCCCAACTGTCCCTCTAACTCTAGGAGTTTGCTCTCTAGCGCGCGATTTCGCGATTCTCCTTCCTTTTTTATGGGCTATGACGTTTTGCGCCCTGTTACGATGCACTGTTTTAGATACTTCCCATAGGGTTACTGTAGAGGTCACTGTGCTGTCATTTTTGCGGAAGTACAGTTCAGATTCTACCCTTATTTAGCAGGCTACCGCCCGGTCTCGCAGTTTCCATGCATTTAGCTCCACCCAGATTGCCTCCCGTGTGTTCGTCCACCTACCATCAACCACAACGGTGAGTGGTCTGACAGGCCTCTCGCTAGGTATTCAGTCTTTTCAATGGTTTCTATTTCTCCTGGTTCAGATTCTAATAATATCTTGGCCACGTTGTCTAGTGTGTCTTTTTTGCAATCTAGGGGGAGTGTAGGCACTTATTAGGGTGAGTGCTCTCTGCCCCCAAGTGCACCGCTACTTATGTAGCGTTGGGGTCCGCCCATGTTTTGTTGATGTGAAAGGGGTGGGCATTGTTTTACCCATATAGCCACTCCCCTGGATCCCGTGGAAAAACCTGTGTGTGCAAGGGTGGTATACATCCCTCTCCCAAGAAATGCACAGCGTGTACCCACCAGTTGCGTCTCCTGGAGGAGGATTATATCAGGTTTCAGCTTCCTGAAATAATTTGCTACTAACTCTCTATTTTATTTCTGAATCCGTTGACGCTCCACGTCAGTATCGAGTATCCCTCCCCGCCTTGTACCTATGAGCTTTCTATCGGTGGCAGGGCCATGTTGTTTGTGTCTAGTGTTGTGTCCTGTTCAATTTGCCCTTGTACCCACTGTCTCCTCATCTGTCTCCTGTTGAAATGTCCCACCCCCTGTACTGCTTCAGTAACTTGAATCCTCAACTCTACATCACCACCCCACTCTCTTCCACTGTCCACGCCTGCTACCCCAAGGGTCAACATGACAACTACAGCGTAGGTTAAGCCTGAGAGGTCTGTGTCCCTCCCCCCTTGAAACTTCACCCCTTGAAAAAAACCCTCCCCTCCAACAAAAATGAACGAAAAAGTTCCTTGCTAAGAGTTAGACACCACTGGGTGGTACGTATGGATGTCAGGGGCATTTGGTACTGTCTTGTTGTCCTCTGTCTTCCGACTGGCCCATGATCCTCATCCTTCTTCAGCTCTATCTGGAGCCTGTTGATGTGTGGGTTTGTGCACAATATTGTCCGTTTTTGGCTCCTCCATGCTCGCTATATTCTGCAGTAGCAGGTGATCACTGTCTGTGTCGGCCGAAAATTCCTTTTCCGATGGGTCTGAGGTGTTGCATGCTTGGACCTTGGGTATTTCTTTCTGGCTTCCTTCCACCATCCCTCGTCCTCCGTCTCTGTGGACTGGTTTGCCTCCCACGAGCTGCGTCTCCCTCGAAAGGGGGTCATCTCCCGTTATGCTTGTCCGGCCAGGTCTTTGGGTTCTTTTCCCCCTCGTTTGTCTAGTTCGCTGACTATGTGGTGCTACCACTCCGGGTGTCCCTGAGGAAGCATGGCTGCCTCTCAAGGGGGACATTCTTTAACCCAGGTCCAGGTCTCTTCAGGTGTCTGAAAGAATATTGATTTTCTCTGAAACAGGACTTTGAGCTTTGCTTGGGAAGAGCAGCATGTACTGGATGTTGAGTTGTCTCAGTTTGGCTTTCACGGATTCAAAGGTCCTTCTTTGCCTCTGAACTTCTCATGAGTAGTCCAGAAAGACCATTATCTTGGTGTTGGCATACCGGACCTCCCTGATTCGTCGAATTTCTCGGAGTAGCAGGTCTCGATCTTGGAAATTTAGGAATCGTGCGATTAGTGGCCGAGGAGGTGCTCCCGATGGTGGTCTCACACCAGGCATTCTGTGTGCCCGTTTGATTAGAAAGCAGGAGGAGAATTGGGCTACTGGGAGGAAAGCCTTGAGCCATTCAGTGAGGAAGAGTCCAACATTTGTTCCCTCTGAGCCCTCCGGGAACCCTATAAAGCCGAGATTATTCCTTCAGGCCTAATTTTCTGCAGAATCTACTTTCCAGGCCACCTCCTTCAGAGTAGTTGTGAGGCCGGAGACTTCTTTATGTAGGGTGTGGTCCACTTCGGATATGCGATGCTCTGCCTGTGTGACTCTTTCTGACACATTACACAAGTCTTGTCATAGGAGATTTACCTCAGAGCGAACCTCCGCTATCCTCCCCTCCAAGGCCTCTTTGACAACTGAATTGCCTGCAGGATGGTGGCATTGTCCAGTGGGCGTGGGGTCTCTCCTTCATACCCTGTCTGGCCCATGGATTTGGTATAGCCGTCCATTTTCCCTTGCCTCATCGGTTTCGGCTCCTTGTCTCTGGCCATCTCATGGGCTGGGGGCCGCCTCCTCTCCTGGAAGACCTGTCTTAACTCTCACGCCCCCCTTGTTTCTGCTCCTTATTCCAGACCACCGTTCACGTGTCCAGATGACTTCTCAAGTCTTGGTGGATAGAGCAGCCGGTTTGGGACTACCAGCTGTTGAGGACCCGGGACCCACTCCGGTTCGGGTAACCGTGAAAGGGTGACACCTCCGGAGTGCCGGTCACCGGTCTCTCCTCAGTCTCTTTGTCCTTCCCCCATCTCTGTCTCTCTGTATCTGCCCCCCCCACTGCGCCCCTCGCTCTGGCACACCTTCTTCACACTGGGGGTATTTTCTCTCCACCCGGTTCCTCACTGTGGACCCCAGGGGGCCCCTGGCCACCCGACCAACGGGTTCCCTTGAGCGAAGAGGGGTCAGGGGGAGGGATTTAATCACAAGGCTCGTTTCCCGCTCTATTGCCGTCACGATCAGTCTTTGGGCCCTTCTCAACCCAGATCCGGACTCTGCCTTGGTATTGCAGTGGCCTGGGGGTGGCTCGAATATACAGTGTTGGTCCTTTCTTTCACTGAACTTCCCCTGTCCTCCCTGCGTACCTTGTGGCAGCACCTTGAGGGTCCTTCTTGCCTCCCGGGCATCTGGATACAGTCGACCTCTGCTCTCCTGATGTGGTGGTCCTTGAGGCCTAGTTCACCAGGCCTCAGGGGCCAGTCTTTACTCTTTCTGTGTTTCTGGCCCATCTTTCCCGGGCGGGTGGTCTGGACCTACTCCTGCGTTTCTTTTTCCTTTCGAGTGGTAAGCCCTCTGGCTCTGGGTCCGTGCCGTCCGCTCCCCCCCTCATGTCCACTGGTGTTCTGCACTGCAGGGAGGCCCTCCGGCACAATCCGTGGCCGGCCGGGCTGCCGTGTACACCCGGGGTGTCACCAAGGGGCTTCAGGTGGGGCCGGAGGGGAAGGCACAGACCTGCCCAGACACCTTGTGGGCTCAGGTTCGGAGATCTCTGGTGTCCTGCTGGTCTAGCGCTTCTCTGCTTCAGAGGCGGCCCACAGTTTTCTGCTCTCGCCGTGTGTGTATGCATTTACTTCCTTTGCCCGCTTCCCCCAGGACTCAGCTCTGGCACGTCCTTCTCCCAGGCCCACTGTGTCTGCCTTTGCCTCTGTCTCGGGATCCTCCAGAATTCTGGTCTATGCTCTCATGCTGCTCACTACTCTTTCCGGGGAGGTAGCTTGTCTCGCCACCGCTTCCCGCAGCCACCGGCGTTTTCTCACCTTGGACTCTGCTTCGAGTGATCGCTTGTCCCCCTAGTGTCTCTGGTTGGGACGGTCAGCGCTGTGGATGCCGGGAGGGGGTATGCCGCCCCTTGTGGCCTCATGGTGCCCCCAGTCCCGTCTTCACCATCAACAGCCCAGTCGTCTTCCTCAGCGAGTCGCCATTTTGTTTATCTTCGATGCATCCGCCCCTTCCCGCTGTTTGGTGTGCTGGGCTCGCAGGGCCGTTTTCTCTCGCCTCCAGCATTTCTTGTTTGGTTCCCCCGGTCCAGGGAAGCCATATTTGTGGATCAATTGTGAAGAAAGAACAGGATTTATTACAGTATTGGCTATGGGCTGCCGGATCCTCCGCTGAGTGCGACTATGCGGCCATGTTGCTGGCCACCGGTGACAATATTTTAATGCCAAAATGACCATCAGGCTCAGGCAAGTAAGTGTAGTTATGTGTAAAGTGATGAAGAATGAGAGTGTTTTTTCTGGCAAGAAAACGAAACAGCGTCCGACGATCAAAATTGCCACAAAGGAAGAAATGCTGGCATAAAAGCATTCACAATTCATACCACAGGGACATGTCACACTAATCCATTGTGCAGGTGCGGCAAACGCCCTAGGTGAAAAGGAGTCTAAGGTCCTAATTATGACTTTGGCGCAAGACGGCAATGCCGGCAGTCTTAAGACCGCCGCATTACAACTGGACTGCCGGGCCGGCAGTGTGCCGGCCGCGGTCTTGCACGGTCTGCATGCTTTGTCTCACTGAGTGAGCCTGAATCCAATGCAGCAGCCCAGCAGTGCCTGCACTGTCATACGGGCACCGCTGGCATGCACCATGTCTTGCATGCCACACAGTGCACGCACAACAGTGCAGACGTAGGAGAGGGACACAACATGTGCCCCCAGTCACATTACTGATTGGGCAACGATGCCCGGGGGCCCTGTTTGGGGCTCCCTTCTTGCCGTTCTGCCAGCTTTTTCATGGCAGCTTCAGGGTATGTCGTAATATGGACGGCGATGCCGGACTCGGCACCGCCTCCATTCCTCCCCACTCTGAACACCGCCAGCACCGTAGGATTCAGTTTTTGTTATTTGTGTAGGTCAAGAATCTTGTCATCATCTAATTTTGAGGATGTGGTGAATGAGGGAGCATCTAACCTGATTAATTTAAAGGGTTACGGGAGATGGTGAAGTTTATGAGGAGGGTTGGGGTGGCTTGAAAATTAATGTGTTCTGTATGTGGGGTGGCGGTATTTCCCTTCATTAATAAAAATCTCAGGACTGCTGTGGAGAAGGGTTGAAGTGACGGCATAATGGATTTAAAAATTGTCAAGCATCAGCATAGTATTTTTACTTTTAAAAAGTTAATAAAACAGAGGGACATTGTTGAGGAGGACTAACAACAGAATTTTGGATGGAATACACTGTCCACCAAACTCTCAGTCCAGTTGTCTCATACAGAGATGTGCAGACTGATAGAGTAGGGCCTTTGGAGAAAGGGCAGTACACTGCCCACCCTATTTAAGCTGATATATGCCCTTTTTTTCTATCCCTCGCCACCAGGAAAAACCTAGTGATGCGGGACAGAAAAAAATAATAAGTTAATTATTTCTTGTCTTTCAAAAACTTTATTGTATTTTGGAAATATAAAAATGTTAACAATTTTGTGGACAGCCATCAAAAACAGTGGCAGCTGTTCACTAAACTTTTATACCCTTGTAGAGAGATGACCACTGTGTTGGCGGTCATCTGAAAATTTGAAGGATGGTCATCTATCGGGGTTCACTGACAGAATATCAAGACCAAAAATATTGTGATACAGAAATACTGTGTCAAAATGATCTATCACAAAAATATAGTTTTCCTAAACATATAATATATATTTATGTAATTTTTGATATTTGTTTTGAAAAAGTATTTTTATTTATTGATTACTGTTATGTGTATAATTAAATTAGAGATATTTTACTTTTTTGTAGTTTATTTGTTATATTTATTAATTATTGCTATGTGTATGTAAATATATTTATATGTTTACATACACATAGAACATTTTTAATATGTGTAAGTAAATATATTTATATATATTTACATATACATATAAAAATAATTAATAAATATAACAAATAAACTACAAACCAGTAAAATATGTCTAATTTAATTATACATAAAAGAGTAAACAATATATAAAAATATGATTTGCAAAAATAATACAATTTAATAACTCCATACATTTATATATATACAAATATAAAATCAAATAATAAACTGATAATAATAAATATGTAAACAATATTAAAAAAAACTATTAAACTCGAAGAATAATAAATATACTATTCCCACTTCAGTATGTGCAATAGTAAGGAAAGCATTGGACACTGAAGGGATACATTTTACTAGTCCCATGCTAGTCAGTGCAATAGTAGGGAAAGCCTTGGATGCAGGAAAGATTAAATAAACTATTCCCACACCAGTTGATGGAATAGTAGGGAAAGTGTTGGACTTAGGAGGGGTTACATTTACTATTCCCAGTCCAGTCTGTGCAACAGTAGGGAAAGCATTGCACTAAGGAAGAGTAAAATGTACTATTTCCGCTCCAGTCAGTGCAACAGTAGAGAAAGAGTTGGACTCAGGAGGGTTTAAATGTACTGTTCCCACATCAGTCAATGCAACCGTAGGGCAAGCCTTGAACTCAGGAGGGGTAAAATTTACTATCCCCACTTCACCGTGTGCAGCAGTAGAGAAAGTGTTGGACTCAGGAGGGGTAAAATTTGCTATTCCCACTCCACTGTGTGCAACAGTAGGGAAAGCGTTGGACTCAGGTGGGGTTAAATGTAGTATTCCCACTCCAGTAAGTGCAACAATAGGGAAAGCGTTGGACACAGGAGGAGTTACATTTGCTATTCCCACTCCAGTAAGTGCAACAGTAGGGAAAGCGTTGGACACAGGAGGAATTACATTTGCTATTCCCACTCCAGGAGGTGCAACAGTAGGGAAAGGGTTGATCTCAGGAGAGGTTAAAGTTACTATTCCCACACCAGTCGGTGCAACAGTAGGGAAAGGGTTGGACTCAGGAGGGATAACATTTACTATTCCCACTCCAGTCACTGGTACTGTACAGAGAGAGTAGTTCAAACAAATAACATATTTTAACAACTCTATTGAATACCAAAAAATATAAAACTCTAAATATAAAAATTAAGGGCCTCATTAGGATGTCGGGCGGACCGTCACCGACAGGTCGTCGGTGACGGTCTGCCCGACATCCAGTGGATCAGTCAGACCACTGGATTAAGATACTGGCGGCCGGAGCGATTTGGGCGGGGGAAAGACCACCTCTTCAGACAGGCTCAAGGAGCCCCTTGGGCGGAGGTTGTAGCCTAATCCCAACAATGGAAGTGGTGCCATAGGGATTAGGATGTCCCCTTCCCTCAGCCTCTACATGGCGGTCCGACCGCCATGTAAAGGCAGACAGAAAGGGACTTTGGGGGCCCTGTGGACGTCCGCTATGGGGCCAGGTAGGGCACATGTGGTGCCCCCCAAACATCCATGCACCGTGTACCAGGCACCACAGAGCACCTAGCATACGGTGCATAGATGTTTGTGGATATGCATTTTGCTATTGCAGCTTGTAATGCGGCCCTTTTCGGGGCCGCAGCACAAGCGGCAATAGTAAACTGCATGTTTCTGACCGCCTTCAAGGCGGTCGAAACGTAATATTGTGGGTGGAGCCGCCGACTACGTGTCGGGCGGTCCATCCCACAGTGATAGAGGTCAGACGCCCATCTGACCACCATCGTAACAAGGGCCTAAATGTCTTAATTATAACAAAAAATTAAAAAATACCATAACTATTACAAATGTTAATAATAATTATCAATTAACACAAATATTATTAATATAATTACAATACCACACTATATTCCCACAAATGTAACAGTCCACAATTAAAATATAAAAATAAACACAGTATAACATAATTAACAGATGAAATAATATTTTTAAATAAATATTTTTTCATTATGATTGCTTAAATCATTTCTCCCAGTCCTCTACAAACTAAACTATACACACCTAAAATATAACAAATATGATACATTCACAATTAACATACTTTATCAATTTAATAATAAAATAATAATTAATTATTTCTTAATTAACTTCCCACCCTGTAACCCTAAAAACACAACCCACACCTAACATATAATTTTAAAAATATCTTGACTACAAAATTAACATAATTCATAATCAAGTAAGTATTTAATAATGATTTAAATGTATTATTAATTAATTAGAATTAATTTACTTCCCACCCTGTACTCCTACAAACCCAACAACCCACACCTGACATATAACCTAAACAAAATCTTAAATACACAATTTACATAATTAATTATCAATTAAATAATTAATATTAATTTTAATTAATTATTAATTAATTGTAAATAATTTACTTTCCATCCTGTAGCCCTATAAAGCCCACAACCCGCACCTAAAACATAACTTAAAAAAAATAATTATATACTTCACATATTTATCAATTAAATAATTAAAAATAAATTATTAATTAATTACAATTGAATTATTCCCCACCCGGTACCCCTGCAAACATCACAACTCTCTCCTAAAACATAATTTAAAAAATAAATGAATTACACAATTAACATAATGAATTATCAATTAAATAATGAACAACAATTAAACATTTATTAATTAATAATAAATTACTTCCCAACCCATACCCCTACAAACTCGACAACCCTCACCTAAAACATAACTTAAAAAACAAATGAATTACACAATTCACATAATTATCAATTAAATAATTAATAGTAATTACAAAATTAATCCTGAATTAATTATACTTAAATTACTTCTTACCCTATACCCATACAAAACCCACAACCTGCTACACCACTAAAAATCACAATAAACAATTACATTAAATTAAAAAACAAGTACAAATGTACACACAATATTCAAACATTAACAATAATTATACAAACAATTTATTACATATACAATTAAAACATATACTAAAATACATACAAATAATTAAAAAATTATATTAGCAACGATATTTTTGTAAACAATATTAACAACCTAGATTTTTTAACATCGATATGAACAACATAGATATTTTTGTAAAAGTTATTAACAACATAGATATTTTTGTAAACGATATTAACAACATAGATATTTTTTACATCGATATTACTTACCTTAAAAAATTGATATTCTTGTCAACGATATTCATGCATTACGATATTTGTGATCATGATATTAAAAACGCTATATTTCTGCATCTCAATATTATTTTGATATTTTGTCCGAACACCATATTAGGATATTGGAGGTAATGTCCTTTGCAACCCTGATGGGTGGAGTCCCAATCCATCAAACTCAAAATCAGGCCCCCATTATCTCCTGGATGTTATGGCGGGACTGGCTGAGTATCTGAGCTATGAGTAGTGACAGGACCTCCTCGCCTAAACATATCATTAGGAGAATGCTCCGTAAGAACAGTATCTTTCATGATAGCCTTCAATCAGGAAGAGGAGATTAGCGAGGAAGAGATAAAGAAAATTTGATGTTTAGCTGTATTAGTCTTGAGATTTTTCAGTTTTTAAAAAAAAAGAGTGTTGAAAATGTGGTGATTATAAACATGCGATTGAAGCTCAAGCTTACCACTGATAAAGAGGCTGATGTGGGCTTCACAGGCATTAATTCCAAATTTGTCAACTATGAGTCTTCAACCAAATGCCACAGTTAATATTAATGTTACAAAAAGTAAGAAAAGTTGTCTAACTATAGCCATGTCTAGTTCAACCTTTAGAAGAGAACCCTTCAAATGATGCTCGGGCAGTGACATAGAAGATCCTTTCAGTGGAGAAAGAGAGAAGGGAAAATGTGGGAAGAACTTCCTGAGCAGCAGGCCAATGGAGGGAAGGGGCAGGTTGCTCTTGAACTAAGTGCAAGGCCAGCAGGAGGGGATGGGGACCGAGGAAGATGTATTGCAATTTCCTTCTGTCTTGCCATGGCCAGGGTCTTCATACAGACAAAGCCTTAAACTTCCAGCATGAGGGTTGGACTTCTTGGGGGAAGGTGTACAGAGTAAGAAAGATAGAAAAGGGCTGGTGGCGGAGTGAGAGAGCTATAGAATGAGTAGCAGGGATAGAGGGAAACAAGGGTAGAGTGAGAGAGGCTGAAGACATGTGAAATATAAAAACGGGGGAGAATGGAAAGAGAAGGCAGGCAAATGACGATGTAGGACAGAGTGAGGAAGAGGGAAAAAGACATGTAAAGGATACAAAATAGAATGACAACAGAGAGGGAGATGTATGAGGGGGATAGGGTGAGAGAACACTGAAAAAGAAAGGGAAGTCCTGGATGAAGGAAGGTAATTAAGAGAGGTGAGGATACAATGATTGACAGAGGGTCACAGATTACAAGAGAAGAGGCAGGGAAAGAGGAAAGAAGCAAGAGGAGATATAAGAGAAAATGAGGACACAAACAGCTTGCTAGAGTGAAGAACAAGAAAGGGAGATGTGGTTCTGAGATACAAGGAGTAAGAGAAGAGACCGAAGGAGTAGGACATAGAGTGGAGACAGGAAATTGGGAAGAAGAAGAGCGGGAGAACTAGAATTGGAGGAAACAAGTCTCACAAAGCGAGAAGGATATGCTGAAGCTAAGAAAGATTTAAAGACAGAGAGCCCCAGGATGGGAAGGGGAGCATGGGGAGATAGATGCATAGCTGTCTTCATATGGTATGATGGGGGCTACCGGCATATGGTATGGTCTGGTATGGTATGGTATGGTATGGTATGGTATGGTTGGGGCTACCTTCATATGGCATGGTAGGGGCTGCCTTTATGTGGTATGGTGGGAGCTGTCTTCATATGGTTTGGTGGGGGCTGGCTTCATATGGTATGTGGGGGCTATCAGCATATGGTATGGTATGGCATGGTATGGTATGGTAGGGGCTGCCTTCATGTTGTATGGTGGGAGCTTCCTTCATATGATTCCAGTGCTACCCATGTATAATGACTAATGCACATTAATGACTTACTTATCTGGGTCTAGTTTTCGAAAGTTGGAACATTTATGAAACATTAAGCATTGGTTACAGGGAGTTCCGTGGTGCGAGGGAAGAGAAGGATTGCTTTTTTAGCCATCAGCAAGGCAAAAACAGTGAAAGATCTATAGCCCTGTATGTTCTCTGAATATTCTCTTGTTCTGTTATCACAAGCATTCTGACTTATATCTAAGATATACCTAGCTAAGACCTAAAAGCCTTCCTATTTGTGTCTATATTGACAACATGAGAATTTCTAATACCATTTAAGGTTGACCTGTCTATGTAGTGGAACTAGGCAAAGGATTAAAGTGGCAAGTTAAGCTGGGTGCTAAATTCAAAGGAACATGTAAAATTCAAACAAATAAAATAAAAACAAAATTGGTACAACGAGCACATGGTTTGCCAATGATGTTAGTTTCTGTAACTGACTAAGGCCACCCCTACTACCATGCACCTTCCTCAACCTCCTACAGCCTCCATCTATTGGCAGCTCACCCTTGCCACTCTTTCCTCTGAAGCTTTTAGACATTCCCTCAGCAGTTCTCCTTCCTGTGCCCATTCCTACATACAGACCTGTTAGCTGTTCACAACCCTTGGTAATAGTTCATCCTACAAATCTAAAAGCCGTTTCCTCAGTATTCTGTGGGGGGGAGGGGGTCTACTCACATTCCCATCTTTTCTCTCACCACTACATGCTACTCTACAAGCTCCTCTCCCCCGTTTACTGTCACTGTCACTAAATTATTCAAACCAACTGCAAGTGTCCTTCGGCCAGATGTACGACCAAGACAACTGCGCATCGCAAATTGAGACTCTTTTGCGAGTTGCAATTTGCGAGGGGCAATTTCTGATGTACAACAGTGTATTTCACACTGTTTGCGATTCCCAATGGGGTGCATAATTGCGAGGCTCATTAATATTAATGAGCCTCTCGCAATTGCGAGCCCATTGGGAATGACAGCCCTCCCAGGGATGGTGGCCTGCTGGGCTCAGCAGACTACCATGTCTGGGACTGCTTTTTAATAAAGCAGCTTTTTTTTTTTTTTAAATGCAGCCCTGTTTCCTTAAAGGAAAACGGGATGCATTTAAAAAAGAAAAATGAAACTTTTCAGTTTCATTTTTTAAGGGCAGGCAGTGGTCTCTGGGACCACTGCCTGCTCTTAAAAAATATTTTCCAACATACTCACAAAGAGGAAGGGGTCCCCTTCCCCTTTGCGAGTGATTTACCACCTACTTGAAGTAGGTGGTAAACTGCGAGTGATTTGCTGTCGGAAATGCGGTCGCAAAACACTCGTACATAGCATGTTGACTCGCTATTAGGAAGGGACGCCCCTTCCTAATAGCGAGAATCGCAAATGCTATTTTGCGAGTCAGGGATTCGCAAAATAGCATTTGTACATGCATATTACCCTTTTTTGGGGCAGCAAACGGGAGGTTCTCCCGTTTGCGGCTGCAAAAAAGAGTCGTACATCTGGCCCTTAGTGTCTGCAATAAGTTCTACTGCCCAGTCTTTTCCTTCCCTGGCGAACTACAGGCCTCCTGCTTCGTGTTTGTCTCTTTTCTGCTTGTGACCTTTCACCCCTCCGTCCATCAAACACAATTTTTCCCTTCTGCTTGTGATGAATAACTTTGACCTCTCCAGTTCTAGTCCTCTGCTCATAGTGGATTGCTGGTTCCCAGAATATTCACCTCTCTTTTTCCCTGCCTTACAGTGAGGTTCCAGTCCAGGATGAAGCTTGAGGAACTTCTATTAGATGCTGGAGGCTTTGGAAGGTTCCAGATCCTTATTTTGCTCCTCTTAGTCATTCACCGGGCCACTCTGTCTATGCACTTCTTGCTGCACAACTTCATATCAGTGGTGCCTCCCCACCGGTGTACGCTCCAAAACAAGGATGTGTTGGGGAACCTCACAGAGGCGGAGCTGCTCCTCATCAGCATCCCCAGGGAGCCAGATGGGACCTTCAGCTCCTGCAAGATGTACAGAGAGCCCCAGTGGGATCTGCTGGAGAACTCCACCTTGGGACCTCCCTACAACACCACCTGGGGATCCTCCAACGCCTCCGCACTGCAGGCTTGCCAGCATGGATGGGACTACGACCACTCTCAGTTCACGTCTACAATAGCCACTGAGGTAAGAGCTGATTAGATGCCTCATGTTGTATAATCAGGCTGGGTGTTAAAGTAGCCATCATGTGCAGTGTGTCAATGTACTATAGTATAGTACTGACAACAGTAAAAATAACAAATGAAAAAATAATAAAGAGTCCTCATTGCCTAAGATCAAGTGCTCCAAGGGATTAAAGAGACAGCCAATGAGTGAGACTGTACTTCAAGTAGTGAGTATAACATCCAGTGAGTAACAGTATGCTCCGATGAGTGAAAGTTATGTAAAATGAGTGAGTCAGTGGTTCTATGACATAGATTTACAAGCAAAGCATGAGAATCTGCAACTAGGAATGAAATGCAGACATGATACGTGTGACTGTGGAGCATGGAGTGAAAGTCACAATGTGTGAGACTATCCTGCATGGAGCGAGCCTCGAGTCCAATGGCGGAGACTTTAAATTAACCCTGGGCGTAGTCCGCGTAGTAGCGCTACGCGTAGCTACGCGAAGTGCAATTTGCACTACGCGAACTGTGTAGTGCGGAAGGAAATGCTGTTCGCAATGATTGCACAGTGCCGGATGCTTGTCCGCACTGTGCAATCATTGCAAACGGCATCTTGCACAGTGCAAGCGGTCGTTTTCTGCCGCTCGAGTAGATTCGTACTCGAGCGGCAGTTTTCTCAACGCGGACTGGTAGTTTCTCATCGCGAGCGGTCGTGAGCATACGCGACCACTCGCAATGAGAAACCTGACCTCCCCGCGTTGAGAATCTCGCCGGGAGGTTTATTTTCCACGCTCGCGATCGGCAACTTGATGTTGCTGATCGCGAACGAGGAAAAAGTCTCGCCGGGATGTCATTTTGCTTGCTCGCGTTCGCCAACTTGACGTTGAGGACCGCGAGCAAGCAAAAAATGCCCGCTACGCGTTTTTGCACTGTGCTACGTGCAATTCGCGTAGTTGCGCAAACTACGCGAGCGTAGCGTAGTTTTCTGCCCAGGCCTACTTTAAATCCAGGAGTTACCCTTACATCCTATTAATGAGACAGAACTCCTTGGACAGGTGCTCACAACCAAAGCAAGAGCTCAAACCCAAAGTATAAGACTGTGTTCCAATCAGGATTATTGACAACTGATGATCTAGTCTATAAGTCAAGGAGTGAGTTCTAAATCAATGCGCTCCAAAGAGTAAGATGAAAGCTATAGACAGAGACCGGTTGATACAGTTTGAGAGCCACACACCACTATTGAGATGTGAAGAGTTTGAGATTAAGTGGTGTGTCCTCGGGCCAGAAGAAGCTATGTCTGTCCCCGTCTATGGGCATAAATGGAGACAGAGGTTTTTTCTCTTGGCCCATGGAGAAGAGGTTACCTATCCCAGTGCTGCCATGAAAGATGTAGGAGATACAAGACACTTACACTGTCTGCCTTCCCAGGAGTGCAGCATTCCTCTTTGTTTCCAGTGCAGGGAGGGGTGCATTTCAATGTTCTCCTCACTGGAGAGTAAGGTTTTATGATTCTGTGTGTGTATGTATGTGGTCTTTCTATTGCAATAGCCTCGCCAAAAGGCAGCAATGCGCTTTACAGGGACAAAGACAAGCATACAGTTAATGAGCGACAGGAGAGGTTTCTGGTTTGTGGACTGTTACTGAATTGTGATGTAGTGTTCTTTAAGGAGGTGAGGCTTCAACTCTTTCATAAATTGGAGCAACGTTTGGGCAGTCAGTACTGAGATGTTGTTCTAAATCCTGAATGCTAGAAAGAAAAAGGCCTGCTTTATAGTTTTTTTTCATTTTTTACACTTCTTACCACTTGGGTGTCTTGGTTCCGCTGGGTCATCAGAGTGATGGTGCTTTCCAGGCAGCATAGCAGCACTTTCGCAGCTCTAGCAAAATAGTCAATAACATTTGGTTAATTTCATTCAAGCTCTTTCTCATTCCAGACCTGGAATTTCCTTTGCATCAAATACGGAGTTCAAATTGGTGAACTGAATTGTTCCTTACAGTATCTTCTTAGTCCAGTACAGTAGTTCCTGTGTTACTTCCTGTTTCTGTCTTTTCTCTACAAAAAGGTACAGTTGGAAGACAAAGCACTGCGTTGCAGTGCAATTGGAGTGTATTTTACAACAGGTTCATTGTCCCCTTGCATCTCTTTTTGAGTTGAGGTGGTACTTTCAGTACTGTTTATTTCAGTTCTGGTTGCACCTCTTTCCAGTAGTCCTTCTGTAATTCCTGGATATGCTTTGCCTTCTCCTTGGACCGCAAGTCTGTACATAATCATCTTATCTTCTGGAAGTTTCTTGTGACTGGAACTGTTTCCTCCAGTACGACATTTCATCCTGAGTACCTCCTCCCCCATCACATGCATAGTTTGTGGAGCAAATTTGCTCCTGGAAGGCATTGCCCTTACCTCTGACAAGCCAGACAGTAGAAAGAAGCGTTCTTATGTACAGCCACTGACCCTATGCATCCAATGGCAATTGTTGATAAGATTTGTGCAGTAAGGGATATTTGGCTTTAAGTAAATTTGCTATCCATAAAATATTGAAAAAAGAGGTATACTTCAGTACATAGTGGTCTGAAAGAAGGCAAAGTTCGATAATATTGTGAAAGTGTGTTCTAGAAGATGATACTCTGGAGGACTAAACTGGTATTTAAAACTGCAGAAAAGCATTAATAATTAATACTTGGTTATAGAGCGTGATGAGGAGGTGTGCAGGTCATTAATATTCCACAGTTGTGGGTTTACAATTACTACTCAATAAGAGAGTGGTACTAGCTAAAACAATGGAGATGTGCTCTAGTAGCAAAAAGAATCTTGTTTATTAGGTAATTCTCTGGAGGAATGTTCTAGTCAAGTGGTTAATATTCTGCTCTTGCCCACTACTAGTTATTACTCTGGAGGTGTACGCTATCATTTAAAACTCAAAGGATGGCATCATTAGTTAACACTCTTGAGATGTGCACTAGCGATTAGCACATCAGAGGACTGTGCTAGAAGGTAATATACTAGAGTTCTATACTGGTAACTATTACAGTAGAAGGGTATGCTACCACTTTTATTCCAGTGGAGTGCACAAGGTAGCAATTCTCTGGAGATGTAATACTTTGTATGCATGAAGCAGCAGATATTACTGTGGAACAGTGTGTGAGTAGTTACTACTTTGTGTAGTAAACACACTGCCTCCCAATGCAGTAATAAAGTTTCTTTATCACTCACCAGTGCACAGACCAACATTAAGCTCCCCTGCCTGCTTCCAGACTACTGACTCAATTACCTTGAGCCAGGTGACATCATAGACACACAGTCACCAAGACTATATATCTAGTCTCCATGATCTCTCTTGTGGTAAGGCGTTCACACAGGAGAAAAGATTAACTACCTGCATATAATATATCTTCTTTCTTTACAAATGAGCAAATGAGAGAATAAACAAATAAGTGAAATTAACATAGTTTTGACATAGTACTGATATATGCAATGAAATTAAATTGAAGAAAAACATAGGATGAGAGCTAAAAAACCAATGTATGTAACTTTTTTCCAAATATCTTTATAAACGCAAATTAAGGCATAACAAAATCCAGTAAAATGTCCAGCAAACAACTCTCCCTCCATCTCCTTTCACATTTTCATAAAATGTATCATCACCCTCATCACTGCTCCCACTCCCTGTACCTCTAGCAATCCTTCTTCCTCTGTTTCCTTTCTTGACTCTCCACCACCTCCTTCAATTTGTACATGCTCCAACATTTCTTCATCCATCATCATCATCATCATAAACACACTACATCCTTCCTTGCTTCTCTCCATCAGCTGCCTTTTACTCATCCACACCTCCTCCTCCCCATCCCTCATCCACACCTCCTCCTCCCCATCCCTCATCCACACCTCCTCCTCCCCATCCCTCATCCACACCTCCTCATCCCTCATCCACACCTCCTCCTCCTCATCCCTCATCCACACCTCCTCCTCCCCATCCCTTTTACAGTTCAAAGCTGCTCTTGTTTTTTTCCATTTCTGGACATTCCTCAGAAGTACATGCCATGGGTGCACTTTTAAGCCTTCTGCAGGATCTGTAAAATTGTTAATTCCACTGGTCCACATCTCCAACTTGATTTTACTAAATAACCCGTTTTAGTTTTACTTTCCCCTTAACTCTCCACTCTTGGTGTGCTATCTTCATTTTTCCTCTCCAGCCACTGAGGATCTCATATAGGTCTGGGTTACCTGCCCGGTTTCAATTCAAAGGGCACCTTACCAGTGTCGCGTTTGCAAGGGGTGCGATCTGCCCATACCATGTTTTCCACTGTTTCCTTCACATATTTCTACTGTTGACTGCCAACTAGATAGAACATTTTATTAAACAACTAGATCTTTCAACCAGGCCATTACCATACAGATTATACAAAGAAGCCCTGGGGTGCCTTACTCCCTGACTATCTAAAAACATCTTCATACAACTCGAAGCAAGTTGTGTATAATTATCCATTACCCACAAGGCTGGACAACCTTGTCTCATGAATATTTTCCAAAGCACACCAATAATACTTTCTATTGCCACATTCCTCCTAAACACATCTTCCATCCATTTTATGAACACATCCACTACTGCTACTGTAAAATGCTCAAATTCTCCTAGATAGGCCATAGGTCTGATGAAATCTCCTTCTGAATCACTGAGACTAACCATTGGTTCACCTCCCGCTTTTAATCTCTTTTTGCTTTAAATACAAACTTTACACCACTCCACCCAATTTTTTATAATTATGTCCATCACCGGCCACCAATACTTGTCTTCCAAACACAGCACCTTCAGAGTTCGACCTAGACACCCTCTGTGTGGCAACTCCATTAGTCTTGCTTTAATCCCCTCTGGAAGAACATAGTTCTCACTTCTCAACACAAAATCACCTGATGCAGTCAGATGCAATTTGTCCTTAATTTTTCCCTAAATTCTCAACGCTAGAGCTAGGCCTCCTTTTCTCTTCCATCCAGCCCGTACATATGTCCTTTTCGTTTGTAAAACCTCATCAGCTAATATTGTTTGTTCCCATTCAATGTGAGATACAGCTCCTCCTTCCTCTTCTAAGGCATCCTCTACATTTGCTATCACACATTTAGATAAATGTTCTTTAATTTATTTGGAATCTATATCCTCCCAAATCGGTGTCATCCTGGGACATGTTCTACATGTTGTGAAATTCCTGAAGCCTAGAGGCAAATCTAGCTAACCTTGCTGTTCCTTTTTTGCCCCTCCCAGCAGCAACAATTTGAGTAAAGGCTTGTGATCAGTCCTTAACTTGAAATTGTTGCCCCTTTGCACCATTACATTTTAATAAGGGCCAATATGCAGGGTAGCTAGTCAGGAAATTCAATAATTCATATATCAAGAGTAAAGTCTCAGTATAGGGTTAAATGACAATTTGACTTGGAGAATGCTCAATAAGTAAGTAATGACAAGTCTGGCACACAACTTAGAAAAGACTGATTGCATAGTTTCATGCTCTCGAAATAACATGAGGTAGTGACATGGGGCTGAACTGATAAATTTACATGACACAAACCAATCAACATTGCAGAGATTGTGTTAAATGAAACAGATTACTCTAGGAATCACCCAAATTCTGAATAATAATTATCCCCTTTACTCTACATGTAAAGGAAATTACATTGCGTGATTTAACAATAAACTATTTAAAATGAATAGACAATATATTTGTGGCTGCAGACAGCAATAGCCTTAATTTTTGTAACATACAAGAATAACTTGGTCAGGTTTCCTCCAAAGCACATTAGTTGATACAATATAAATGAACAACAACACCACGAAAAAGATCCCATTTTGACAATTTTATTAAAAATAATAAAAATACGGAAAAAGAGAGACATTACGCATGTAGTGTACCTTTTAAAAGGCACATTTCTTCAGCCGTAAGTGCAAACATACCAAAAAGTCCAGTAAATGTGTTTTTGAGGCCTAGTTGTGCTAACTTAAACACACAAAAAGTAACTTATTTTAATTCATAAATCTGCTTTAACAAAATATATCGCACAAATAGGTACAAACATTTTCTACACCCAAGGTTGCACCCAGAGCTTCCCTCTCACTACTAGAGTATTTGTGTTCTGTTCCATTTAGGGTGAATTAAGCAAATGCCACTGGTTTTTTCACACCCTCCCACACCTACGAAGGTATACTAACCCCACCCTATGTGCATTAGGATCCACCATCAACACACTTGAGGCATTCATATTAAAAGGTGTCAAGCTACCAGCATTTGAAATTTTGTTTTTATTCTCCTAAAATCATTTTCTTGTCTTTCTCCCCATTTACATTTTCGCCTTCCTTAATAATTCTTTCAAGGATACTGCTTTTTCTGCAAAGTCAATCAAACATTTAGAGTAATACTCTAATAACCCTATGTAAGAGTAACTGATCTTCCCTTATGACAATAATGTTAACTTAATTAATTTCACCAGATCCTCCTTTGGCTGGACTACTTAGCCAGAAATTGCGTAACCTAAATACTTGATTTCCATTAACATAAACAGACATTTGTTTATACAGTCGTCAAATCTGCATATCTCATGATTTCTAGAACTTTTGCCAGCACTTCGCTTTTCTATAGCTGCCTCAAATTGTAAAATATTGTCCTGAAAAAATAAACATTGGGCATGTGTTTAAATAAGGTGTTCATCATGTGTCAAAAAACATTGGCTGCAGATGCCATGTCAAAAGGAAGTCTGGTGAATGGAAAACACATTGCCTTGTTACAAACGCATTTAAAGCTTTGGAGTTTGGATGTAGACTTATTTGGTGATGGGTTATTTGCAAATCTAAGCTCATAAAGAATTTAGCATCATTAAGCAACAACATTATTTCATTGATATTGGGGAATGGGAGACTATCTATCACTATGTTGCGATTTAAACTACTGTGGTTAATGCAAAATCTCACATGACTATCAGCTTTTTGGTCTCTCACTACTGGTGAACCCCAAGGGGCAAAAAACGGTGAAAACCCTGTTGATGAATATGGTACCATATTGTATGCAAATTCTGCAACTCACAGGGTTTCCCACCAATCCTTAAGGTTGTCTTGTAAATAACTTCGAAAGTATTGTTTGATACATTGATTCACCATTTCCACTTGTCCATCACTTTGAGGGTGAAAACTAGCAGACAAACAGGATTCAATGCCTAAAGTAGCACACCAGGCCTTCCAAAATTGCGAGGAAACCTGTGTTTCCCGATAAGAAGTAATAGTTCTCGGAAGTTGGTGTAATCGTGCTATGTGTACCATCATTGATTGGGCTAACTTAGAGGCCATTTTGGACAATTCCACAACCACCATGATGATATCATTGTTCTTGCTTGGAGGTAGGCCTACCATAAAATCCACTGACATATCGTCCCACATTCTTTCTGGGGTATTTAATGGTATTTAAAAAAACTCTTTGGTTTGGAACAGTCTGCCTTGGCTTGGGCACAGACGTCACATTGTGCAACATATTCTTTGACCTCATTTTTCAATTCTGCCCACCAAAAATATCTGCCTACTATGTCATGATTTTTGGTTATGCCAGGATGCCCCAGCATGTTGTGATTGTGACACCATTGTATAGCTTGAGTTCTGAGTGCCTGAGTAGGAGCATATCACCTATCTCCATAATGTGGTAATCCCTCATGGATACTTCTACTGGATCTTGTATCTCCCAGTTAGCCAAATCTACCAAGGGCAGGGCTTGTTGAACCTTGTCTAAAAATTGGTGGATGGTGTTGACGCCTATAAACTGTTGTGTGTGAATAATAGGAATTTCTCTTTCAGGTTTATCATAACTAACGTCTTTGTGATACCTTGATAAGGAGACTGCCTTTCTGTTTTCTGTACCAGGGTGGAAGGTCACTTTGAAATCATATTCTGAGAAGAATAGAGTCCATCTCAATTGTCTGGGGTTAATGCTCTAGATGACTCAAAAAACTGAAGATCCTGGTGGTCAGTGTTGACAGTAATAGGGTGTCTTGCCCCTAACAAATAACGTCTCCATTCTTTGAAAGCTATGCGGATTGCTAATACCTCTTTCTTGGCAATAGTGTAGTTTACTTCTGCTGAGTTAAATCGCTTGGATAGATAGGCTACTGGGTGCAGCTGTCCTGTGGTGGTATTTCACTGGGATAAAATACCACCCATAGCTTCATTAGAAACACCACCCTCCACAATAAAGGGTTCAGAAACATTTGGATGAGCCAGTACCAGAGCTGAGGTGAAGGCTTGCTAAAGCTTCATGAATGCATACTCACACTCAGAGGACCACTGGTATATCACATTTTTCTCGTTAGATTGGTGATGGGAACAATTATAGCATAAAAAAACTGTGGAAAAAACCTACGACAAAAATTTGTAAAGCCTAGGACTTTTTGTACATTCTTAACATTCTGCGTGGTCGGCTAGTCTTGCACTGCTTGCACTTTTCTTTCTGACATCAACAACCCATGAGGGCTTAGTATGAATTCAAGGAACTCTACAATAGTGACATGGAATTTACATTTTGACAGTTTACAAAATAGGCCTTGTTGCCTCAGAGTTCTGTTCCTAAAACAGTTTTAACAAGTCCCATATGTTCTTGTTCCGTAGATGAATATATGAAAATATCATCTATGTAGACAATGACGAAGATGTCCAGATATTTGCGTAGAACGTCATTTTGGAAAAACTGAAAAGCCACTGGGGCATTGCAGAGACCAAATGGCATGTCACAATATTCGTATAGGCCGAATCTAGTGCGAAACGCCGTCTTCCATTCATCTCCCTCGCGTATGCATACTAAGTGATACACTCCTTGGAGGTTAAGTCGGGTGTAAATGGTAGCTGATTTAAGCTGATCCAACAGGACCAAGATCAGTGGGAGCGGGTTGCAATTTTTAATGGTTATTGCATTCAATGTGCGATAGTCTATGCAGGTTCTTAATTCTTCATTAGCTTTCAGAATGCAAACCACCAGTGACACTGCAGGATGCTAAGAAGGGAGGATTAAGTCATTTTCAAGATATTTGTCAATGTATTCCTTAAAATTAAAAAAAAATTGTAAAGCACGAACATATCACCCCCTTAGGGGTTTCAATGTGCTGGGGGACGTCGAGGAGATTAAGTGAGCGATTGCCCAGAGACACATGATGCTGAGCTGCCGCCGAGGATCAAACTGTGAGCCCCGTGCTCCTGAGTCAGCCGCCCAGGCCACTATGCCACACCTCTCCCACTCCTTAAGATGTCGATTTTCTTTTTCGGTTAGTGCATAAATAAGACTACATGGGACAAGATTGATATGACAATCATAGTCTTGATGAGGAGGTAAATTTTCTGCACTACTTTGACTGAACACATCAGCATACTCTGCATATTGAGGGGGCAAACTAACCTCTTTTTCCACTGCGGTGGCTATGATATGTGAGAGATGATATGTGAGAGATGTGTGAATACATATTTCAGTACAAAATATTGAATTAAAGGTGCTACTGCGATGCTTCCAATCAGTGGAAGGATTATGCAGTGCCACCATGGCATGATTAATATTAGTTTAAATTGGGTAGCATCAATAAAATCAAATTGGAGGTTTTCATGATGGTGGACTTTTGCATCCCTACAACGGAATGATAATAACTCAGTATGTTTAGTAATAGGACCGGAAGACAACATGGTTCCATCCACCGCTCTCACCATCTCAGGTTTACCTTTATCTTGTGTCTTCAACCCTAATATCAATAGGTATTCGGAGTCTATAAAATTACATGTTGCTCCGGAATCAATCATAGCCTCTACCTCTTGGGTTCCTAGTTCCTTAGTTGTTATCTCAGCTTTTAGAACTAAATAAGGCACTGCACTTTGCAGAGTGTTCACAATACTTTGTGCAGGAGACTTATTGTCAGGTCCCCCAACATGCTCTTTTCTTTGTTGTAGAACAATTAGTTTTCTGAACCGTTGTTTTCAATTGATTTTGGTCAGGTGGGACATTCTCTAGTAAAATGACCTTTTCCTCCACAGTATAAACATAGTCTGCTTTTTCTATGATTTTCGCGTTCTTCTTTAGAAACCGGGCCTCGTACCCTCCCTATTTCCACTGGCTCAGGACTCACTACCCCTGGGCTTGGTCTATGTCAGTAGAATATTTAGTTTCACCTTTTTTCTTATCCCCCTTCCGTTCATTTAACTTATGATCTAAACGTAACGTAAGGTTAATTAAATCAGCACAAGTCTCAGGCTGTGGTTCCACTCGTGCTAAGATGTCCTTAATTTTCTCCTTTAATCCTCGTTAATACAGTGTGCATGTTTCTCTTCAGGCCACCCTGTTTCAGCCACTAACCTATTGAAGTTGGTTGAATATGTCACCAAATCCTTACTGCCTGTTTTAAGTCTAACAATTCTCTGTCGGCCGACCGTGTTACTGTGCGTCGGTCAAAAACCTTTGTGAATTCTACCTTAAAACGAGCCCAGTGATAAAGTAAGGGGTTATCATCATTAACAAAAGGTGTAACCCTAATGGCGGCATCCCCTCCTACATATGATATTAGAAAAGCCACCCGGAATTGGGCATCTGGGAAGGATTGAGGTCTGACCATATAATGCAACTGTAATTAGGTGAGGAATACGTGTACATTATTGGGATCACCATAAAACCTCTCAGGAGGGGCCAAAGGAACCACTGCTGGAACTGTTACAGATACCACAGGCTGGGTTGCACTGCCTGTACCCCCTGCACTTCTGTTAGAAGTTGCCACAGGATCTGTAGAGGCCTTTAATCTATTGTGTAATTTGTCTACTTGTGCTCTTAACACAGGCGTTTCTGCTCTAGAAGCAGTCATTTCCCCTTTTAATTCCAGTTACATGGCACATATATCATCTAAGGTGGCCATTCTGGTGGATTCTGCCCAGGAGGATCTTATACTTTTGGGTCTACTATTCTGTCAGGAGTTCAGAGATCCTCAGAAACAGTACCCCCCCAACCTCCCCGAGACCCACCTACCAGCAGCTCCGTCTCTGATAATTTTAGTAACACAGAGGATCAGAGTGCCAGTCTGGGGGAAGGCAAATTAGGGAAGGTACGCCTGGGGGGAGACCTGTAAGGAAAGAACACAAGAACATGCAACCAAGCGTGGGAGGCAGCAAGCTTTCCGTCCTCTGGCAATATGTTCTAGTAGTCAACAAGACTAAATTAAGCCTCAGCATTTTCAAAAAGTAACATAACATATAAACATAATCCAGGACATGTCATTTGAATTAAGACAATATTTTGTATGTGCTATTTAAGTAAACAGTTCGCCACTGAGAGCCGTAATCACTGCGCCTATCATTCATAGACAGCCAGCCATCTTCTATTGCCTTATAGAAGTGAAAATGACTCCCAACAATACGAAATTCCTCTGAATAGTAGCTGCCCGCCCGCGTCTTAGTCCTTCTTTTGTATTGGCACTCTTTGACGTCAAACAGTGATTAGGAGCACGTAGCCTTGGTGGTCATCTTAGAATTCTGAGCATGGAAATCCTGGAGACAAAGGATATTTTAATTTCCGCCATAAACGGGATGCATCTTTCCGCACCTTTTTTCCTTAAGTAATTGTAGGTCAAGTGCAGTATGAGTACAACTACCACAGAGTCTGACAGATGGGCACACACAGAGGTAAGTTTTCACTGCCCATAACCATTAAGGGGCAGTGAAAACTGTCTAATGCCCACCTTGCCATCGGAGATAACTTCCATGGTGAGGGGGGCATTTTTTTAATTTTCCAAAATAAAATCTCACTTTGGTGTTTTGGGGTTACAAACTTTTTAACTTTCTTGTACGGCTCTGCCATGTTTGACAGAGCCATAAGGCAAAGTTAATATTCAATCACAGGAATCGCCTTGATAGTAGTTCCTGTGAATGCTAGAAAAGTCCTTCGGCCCAACTGACATTTCTAGAATTTGTCTGTTGGGACCTCAACCAAGGCGACGGAGTAAGTTTCTCCGTCGCCTGGCGGAGGATGACCCGACTGCCAAAATCAAAATTGGGCTCATGGTCACCATGCTGTTTGTTCTCATTTTGACTGCCTGCCCATTTATAAACTGAGAGAAATGAACTGATTCCAACAGTACTGCTTTTAAATCCTTCCAGTTTGAGGTTTTGAAGAGTTATTGGGTACCCTATATTCTTTGAACCTTCACAGACTCCAGTGTTGCGCCCCAACATGTCCCAATTGCATCCATAGTGATTACTGTGGGAAGTGATATCTGAGAAGCAGAAGCCCTGGATAGGTTCTTTGCATTGAGCTACCACTTCAGAGAATCTGCAATTTGATGGAAGTTTGGGGTTAGCTGGTCGTACGTTTGGGATACTGGATTCAAGTGCTCCTGTAGATGCCTTACTAATGGGTAGATGTGAAGATGAGCCCATTGGACTAAAGATACTATGGACGCCATTTCTCCTTGTACAGTTAGCCATTCCCCTGCTGTTCCCTTTTGCTTGGATAGGAGGCTTTGCACATGAGACATCAGTTTCAACATTCTGTCGTGAGACAAAAACACTCTACTACCTCCGAACTGAACAAAGCTCCATTGATCTGGATTGACCGTGCTGGGTTCGTCTGTGATTTAGAGTAGTTTATGAGAAAACCATGTTAATTTTAAATACGTTCACCCTCATCACATCCCCTGAAACCCTAGAAAAAGAAGGAGACATAATCAAGCAGGCATCTAGGTAAGGAAAGATAGCAATTCCCAAAGAATGTAATCCACCTATCACTGGTAATAAGAGTTTTGTGAACATCCTCAATGCCTTTGCCTAACTAAACAGGAGGACCTAAAACTATTAATGGTATTCTTGGACACTAAACCATAGGAATTTCTGGGATGATTTGTGCATCTGCACTTGAAGATAAGCATCTAGCAAGTCTATTGATACTATGAAGTCTCCTTGCTTCAGTAAAGGAATGATGACCGCTAAAGTTGTCTTCTTTAAAGCCTGATGCGGAATGAAGGTACTGACCTTCTTTAAATCTAGAACTGGTCTGAATCCTCCTGACAACTGATGCACCAGAACCAGTAATGAATAACAGCCAGTTCCCTTTTGATCTTTCGATACTGGTACTATAGTAGCTTTATTCAAGGACTGCTTCTTCCAAGGAAAGACCCATCAACAGAGAATCCACTTTAATAGTCGGTGGGAATTCTTCGGCAAACTTCTTTAAGGGGTATTTGCACCCCAAAAACTTTGGAAAGACTGATAGTCCACATCCTTCCATTCTGTCGTCATTATTCTCTTTATCGACGGATGTACTGGATGTGCTTCAGGCTCTTCTTGTTGGTAGAGGCCAAAGTCATCTTCTTAATTAGACGAATCATATTTCTGGTAAGGTTAGGTTGGCTTTAAATCCTGACCTTGAACATACCATTCTTAGACGTCCTCCCATCAATATAGTACTGGGTATTGTCAGCAGTAGCTGTAGATACCTTGGGTACCTTAAGAGGAGGGGCCCCTTCTCTTGCCATAAATGACATTTCCACTGCACTCTCAATCATCTTTAGGATGGCTTCTAAGGATATAAAACTTTGTTGTACAGGAGCTGGGTGTGGCTCCTCCTCCCCTTGTGAGGGAGGTTCTATATGCTTTGATGTACAGGAGCTGGGTGTGCCTCCTCCTCCCCTTGTGAGGGAGGTTCTATATGCTTTGTTGTACAGGAGCTGGGTGTGCCTCCTCCTTCCCTTGTGAGGGAGGTTCTATATGCGTTGTTGTACAGGAGCTGGGTGTGCCTCCTCCTTCCCTTGTGAGGGAGGTTCTATATGCTTTGTTGTACAGGAGCTGGGTGTGCCTCCTCCTTCCCTTGTGAGGGAGGTTCTATATGCTTTGTTGTACAGGAGCTGGGTGTGCCTCCTCCTTCCCTTGTGAGGGAGGTTCTATATGCTTTGTTGTACAGGAGCTGGGTGTGCCTCCTCCTCCCCTTGTGAGGGAGGGTTCTATATGCGTTGTTGTACAGGAGCTGGGTGTGCCTCCTCCTCCCCTTGTGAGGGAGGTTCTATATGCTTTGTTGTACAGGAGCTGGGTGTGCCTCCTCCTCCCCTTGTGAGGGAGGTTCTATATGCTTTGTTGTACAGGAGCTGGGTGTGGCTCCTCCTCCCCTTGTGAGGGAGGTTCTATATGCGTTGTTGTACAGGAGCTGGGTGTGCCTCCTCCTTCCCTTGTGAGGGAGGTTCTATATGCTTTGTTGTACAGGAGCTGGGTGTGCCTCCTCCTCCCCTTGTGAGGGAGGTTCTATATGCTTTGTTGTACAGGAGCTGGGTGTGCCTCCGCCTCCCCTTGTGAGGGAGGTTCTATATGCTTTGTTGTACAGGAGCTGGGTGTGCCTCCTCCTCCCCTTGTGAGGGAGGTTCTATATGCTTTGTTGTACAGGAGCTGGGTGTGCCTCCTCCTCCCCTTGTGAGGGAGGTTCTATATGCGTTGTTGTACAGGAGCTGGGTGTGCCTCCTCCTCCCCTTGTGAGGGAGGTTCTATATGCTTTGTTGTACAGGAGCTGGGTGTGCCTCCTCCTCCCCTTGTGAGGGAGGTTCTATATGCTTTGTTGTACAGGAGCTGGGTGTGCCTCCTCCTCCCCTTGTGAGGGAGGTTCTATATGCTTTGTTGTACAGGAGCTGGGTGTGCCTCCTCCTCCCCTTGTGAGGGAGGTTCTATATGCTTTTGTTGTACAGGAGCTGGGTGTGCCTCCTCCTCCCCTTGTGAGGGAGGTTCTATATGCTTTGTTGTACAGGAGCTGGGTGTGCCTCCTCCTTCCCTTGTGAGGGAGGTTCTATATGCTTTGTTGTACAGGAGCTGGGTGTGCCTCCTCCTCCCCTTGTGAGGGAGGTTCTATATGCTTTGTTGTACAGGAGCTGGGTGTGCCTCCTCCTCCCCTTGTGAGGGAGGTTCTATATGCTTTGTTGTACAGGAGCTGGGTGTGCCTCCTCCTACCCTTGTGAGGGAGGTTCTATATGCTTTGTTGTACAGGAGCTGGGTGTGCCTCCTCCTCCCCTTGTGAGGGAGGTTCTATATGCTTTGTTGTACAGGAGCTGGGTGTGCCTCCTCCTCCCCTTGTGAGGGAGGTTCTATGTGCTTTGTTGTACAGGAGCTGGGTGTGCCTCCTCCTCCCCTTGTGAGGGAGGTTCTATATGCGTTGTTGTACAGGAGCTGGGTGTGCCTCCTCCTCCCCTTGTGAGGGAGGTTCTATATGCGTTGTTGTACAGGAGCTGGGTGTGCCTCCTCCTCCCCTTGTGAGGGAGGTTCTATATGCGTTGTTGTACAGAAGCTGGGTGTGCCTCCTCCTCCCCTTGTGAGGGAGGTTCTATATGCTTTGTTGTACAGGAGCTGGGTGTGCCTCCTCCTGCCCTTGTGAGGGAGGTTCTATATGCTTTGTTGTACAGGAGCTGGGTGTGCCTCCTCCTCCCCTTGTGAGGGAGGTTCTATATGCTTTGTTGTACAGGAGCTGGGTGTGCCTCCTCCTCCCCTTGTGAGGAGGTTCTATATGCTTTGTTGTACAGGAGCTGGGTGTGCCTCCTCCTCCCCTTGTGAGGGAGGTTCTATATGCTTTGTTGTACAGGAGCTGGGTGTGCCTCCTCCTCCCCTTGTGAGGAGGTTCTATATGCTTTGTTGTACAGGAGCTGGGTGTGCCTCCTCCTTCCCTTGTGAGGGAGGTTCTATATGCTTTGTTGTACAGGAGCTGGGTGTGCCTCCTCCTCCCCTTGTGAGGGAGGTTCTATATGCTTTGTTGTACAGGAGCTGGGTGTGCCTCCTCCTCCCCTTGTGAGGGAGGTTCTATGTGCTTTGTTGTACAGGAGCTGGGTGTGCCTCCTCCTCCCCTTGTGAGGGAGGTTCTATATGCGTTGTTGTACAGGAGCTGGGTGTGCCTCCTCCTCCCCTTGTGAGGGAGGTTCTATATGCGTTGTTGTACAGGAGCTGGGTGTGCCTCCTCCTCCCCTTGTGAGGGAGGTTCTATATGCGTTGTTGTACAGAAGCTGGGTGTGCCTCCTCCTCCCCTTGTGAGGAAGGTTCTATATGCGTTAAAGTCCGTTTTTATATAGCGCAGCTACTCACCCTTACGGGTCTCAAGGCGCTGGGGGCCGGAGTGGAAATTAAGTGAGCTATTGCCCAGAGTCACATGGTGCTGAGCTGAGCTGCCGCCGGAGCCGGGGATCGAACCGTGAACCCTGTGCTCCGAAGTCAGCTGCCCTGGCCGCTGCACCACACCTCTCCATGCGTTGTTGTACAGGAGCTGGGTGTGCCTCCTCCTTCCCTTGTGAGGGAGGTTCTATATGCTTTGTTGTACAGGAGCTGGGTGTGGCTCCTCCTCCCCTTGTGAGGGAGGTTCTATATGCGTTCTTGTACAGGAGCTGGGTGTGCCTCCTCCTCCCCTTGTGAGGGAGGTTCTATATGCTTTGTTGTACAGGAGCTGGGTGTGCCTCCTCCTCCCCTTGTGAGGGAGGTTCTATATGCGTTGTTGTACAGGAGCTGGGTGTGCCTCCTCCTCCCCTTGTGAGGGAGGTTCTATATGCGTTGTTGTACAGGAGCTGGGTGTGCCTCCTCCTTCCCTTGTGAGGGAGGTTCTATATGCTTTGTTGTACAGGAGCTGGGTGTGCCTCCTCCTCCCCTTGTGAGGGAGGTTCTATATGCTTTGTTATACAGGAGCTGGGTGTGCCTCCTCCTTCCCTTGTGAGGGAGGTTCTATATGCTTTGTTGTACAGGAGCTGGGTGTGCCTCCTCCTCCCCTTGTGAGGGAGGTTCTATATGCTTTGTTTTTTCAGGAGCTGGGTGTGGCTCCTCCTCCCCTTGTGAGGGAGGTTCTATATGCGTTGTTGTATAGGAGCTGGGTGTGCCTCCTCCTCCCCTTGTGAGGAGGTTCTATATGCTTTGTTGTACAGGAGCTGGGTGTGCCTCCTCCTTCCCTTGTGAGGGAGGTTCTATATGCTTTGTTGTACAGGAGCTGGGTGTGCCTCCTCCTTCCCTTGTGAGGGAGGTTCTATATGCTTTGTTGTACAGGAGCTGGGTGTGCCTCCTCCTCCCCTTGTGAGGGAGGTTCTATATGCGTTGTTGTACAGGAGCTGGGTGTGGCTCCTCCTCTCCTTGTGAGGGAGGTTCTATATGCTTTGTTGTACAGGAGCTGGGTGTGCCTCCTCCTCCCCTTGTGAGGGAGGTTCTATATGCTTTGTTGTACAGGAGCTGGGTGTGCCTCCTCCTCCCCTTGTGAGGGAGGTTCTATATGCTTTGTTGTACAGGAGCTGGGTGTGCCTCCTCCTCCCCTTGTGAGGGAGGTTCTATATGCGTTGTTGTACAGGAGGTGGGTGTGCCTCCTCCTTCCCTTGTGAGGGAGGTTCTATATGCGTTGTTGTACAGGAGCTGGGTGTGCCTCCTCCTCCCCTTGTGAGGGAGGTTCTATATGCGTTGTTGTACAGGAGCTGGGTGTGCCTCCTCCTTCCCTTGTGAGGGAGGTTCTATATGCGTTGTTGTACAGGAGCTGGGTGTGCCTCCTCCTTCCCTTGTGAGGGAGGTTCTATATGCGTTGTTGTACAGGAGCTGGGTGTGCCTCCTCCTCCCCTTGTGAGGGAGGTTCTATATGCTTTGTTGTACAGGAGCTGGGTGTGGCTCCTCCTCCCCTTGTGAGGGAGGTTCTATATGCTTTGTTGTACAGGAGCTGGGTGTGCCTCCTCCTCCCCTTGTGAGGGAGGTTCTATATGCTTTGTTGTACAGGAGCTGGGTGTGGCTCCTCCTTCCCTTGTGAGGGAGGTTCTATATGCTTTGTTGTACAGGAGCTGGGTGTGCCTCCTCCTCCCCTTGTGAGGGAGGTTCTATATGCTTTGTTGTACAGGAGCTGGGTGTGCCTCCTCCTCCCCTTGTGAGGGAGGTTCTATATGCTTTGTTGTACAGGAGCTGGGTGTGGCTCCTCCTCCCCTTGTGAGGGAGGTTCTATATGCGTTGTTATACAGGAGCTGGGTGTGCCTCCTCCTCCCCTTGTGAGGGAGGTTCTATATGCGTTGTTGTACAGGAGCTGGGTGTGCCTCCTCCTCCCCTTGTGAGGGAGGTTCTATATGCTTTGTTGTACAGGAGCTGGGTGTGCCTCCTCCTCCCCTTGTGAGGGAGGTTCTATATGCGTTGTTGTACAGGAGCTGGGTGTGCCTCCTCCTCCCCTTGTGAGGGAGGTTCTATATGCTTTGTTTTTTCAGGAGCAGGGTGTGCCTCCTCCTCCCCTTGTGAGGGAGGTTCTATATGCTTTGTTGTACAGGAGCTGGGTGTGGCTCCTCCTCCCTTGTGAGGAGGTTCTATATGCTTTGTTGTACAGGAGCTGGGTGTGCCTCCTCCTCCCCTTGTGAGGGAGGTTCTATATGCTTTGTTGTACAGGAGCTGGGTGTGCCTCCTCCTCCCCTTGTGAGGGAGGTTCTATATGCGTTGTTGTACAGGAGCTGGGTGTGCCTCATCCTCCCCTTGTGAGGGAGGTTCTATATGCTTTGTTGAACAGGAGCTGGGTGTGCCTCATCCTCCCCTTGTGAGGGAGGTTCTATATGCTTTGTTGTACAGGAGCTGGGTGTGCCTCCTCCTTCCCTTGTGAGGGAGGTTCTATATGCTTTGTTGTACAGGAGCTGGGTGTGCCTCCTCCTCCCCTTGTGAGGGAGGTTCTATATGCTTTGTTGTACAGGAGCTGGGTGTGCCTCCTCCTGCCCTTGTGAGGGAGGTTCTATATGCTTTGTTGTACAGGAGCTGGGTGTGCCTCCTCCTCCCCTTGTGAGGGAGGTTCTATATGCTTTGTTGTACAGGAGCTGGGTGTGCCTCCTCCTCCCCTTGTGAGGGAGGTTCTATATGCTTTGTTGTACAGGAGCTGGGTGTGCCTCCTCCTTCCCTTGTGAGGGAGGTTCTATATGCTTTGTTGTACAGGAGCTGGGTGTGCCTCCTCCTCCCCTTGTGAGGGAGGTTCTATATGCTTTGTTGTACAGGAGCTGGGTGTGCCTCCTCCTTCCCTTGTGAGGGAGGTTCTATATGCTTTGTTGTACAGGAGCTGGGTGTGCCTCCTCCTTCCCTTGTGAGGGAGGTTCTATATGCTTTGTTGTACAGGAGCTGGGTGTGCCTCCTCCTCCCCTTGTGAGGGAGGTTCTATATGCTTTGTTGTACAGGAGCTGGGTGTGCCTCCTCCTCCCCTTGTGAGGGAGGTTCTATATGCTTTGTTGTACAGGAGCTGGGTGTGCCTCCTCCTTCCCTTGTGAGGAGGTTCTATATGCTTTGTTGTACAGGAGCTGGGTGTGCCTCCTCCTCCCCTTGTGAGGGAGGTTCTATATGCTTTGTTGTACAGGAGCTGGGTGTGCCTCCTCCTCCCCTTGTGAGTGAGGTTCTATATGCTTTGTTGTACAGGAGCTGGGTGTGCCTCCTCCTCCCCTTGTGAGGGAGGTTCTATATGCTTTGTTGTACAGGAGCTGGGTGTGCCTCCTCCTCCCCTTGTGAGGGAGGTTCTATATGCTTTGTTGACCAGGAGCTGGGTGTGGCTCCTCCTCCCCTTGTGAGGGAGGTTCTATATGCTTTGTTGTACAGGAGCTGGGTGTGCCTCCGCCTTCCCTTGTGAGGGAGGTTCTATATGCGTTGTTGTACAGGAGCTGGGTGTGCCTCCTCCTCCCCTTGTGAGGGAGGTTCTATATGCTTTGTTTTACAGGAGCTGGGTGTGCCTCCTCCTCCCCTTGTGAGGGAGGTTCTATATGCTTTGTTGTACAGGAGCTGGGTGTGCCTCCTCCTCCCCTTGTGAGGGAGGTTCTATATGCTTTGTTTCACAGGAGCTGGGTGTGCCTCCTCCTCCCCTTGTGAGGGAGGTTCTATATGCGTTGTTGTACAGGAGCTGGGTGTGCCTCCTCCTCCCCTTGTGAGGGAGGTTCTATATGCGTTGTTGTACAGGAGCTGGGTGTGCCTCCTCCTCCCCTTGTGAGGGAGGTTCTATATGCTTTGTTGTACAGGAGCTGGGTGTGCCTCCTCCTCCCCTTGTGAGGGAGGTTCTATATGCTTTGTTGTACAGGAGCTGGGTGTGCCTCCTCCTCCCCTTGTGAGGGAGGTTCTATATGCTTTGTTGTACAGTAGCTGGGTGTGCCTCCTCCTCCCCTTGTGAGGGAGGTTCTATATGCTTTGTTGTACAGGAGCTGGGTGTGCCACCTCCTCCCCTTGTGAGGGAGGTTCTATATGCTTTGTTGTACAGGAGCTGGGTGTGCCTCCTCCTCCCCTTGTGAGGGAGGTTCTATATGCTTTGTTGTACAGGAGCTGGGTGTGCCTCCTCCTCCCCTTGTGAGGGAGGTTCTATATGCTTTGTTGTACAGGAGCTGGGTGTGCCTCCTCCTCCCCTTGTGAGGGAGGTTCTATATGCTTTGTTGTACAGGAGCTGGGTGTGCCTCCTCCTCCCCTTGTGAGGGAGGTTCTATATGCTTTGTTGTACAGGAGCTGGGTGTGCCTCCACCTCCCCTTGTGAGGGAGGTTCTATATGCGTTGTTGTACAGGAGCTGGGTGTGGCTCCTCCTCCCCTTGTGAGGGAGGTTCTATGTGCTTTGTTGTACAGGAGCTGGGTGTGCCTCCTCCTTCCCTTGTGAGGGAGGTTCTATGTGCTTTGTTGTACAGGAGCTGGGTGTGCCTCCTCCTCCCCTTGTGAGGGAGGTTCTATATGCTTTGTTGTACAGGAGCTGGGTGTGCCTCCTCCTCCCCTTGTGAGGGAGGTTCTATATGCTTTGTTGTACAGGAGCTGGGTGTGCCTCCTCCTCCCCTTGTGAGGGAGGTTCTATATGCTTTGTTGTACAGGAGCTGGGTGTGCCTCCTCCTCCCCTTGTGAGGGAGGTTCTATATGCTTTGTTGTACAGGAGCTGGGTGTGCCTCCTCCTCCCCTTGTGAGGGAGGTTCTATATGCTTTGTTGTACAGGAGCTGGGTGTGCCTCCTCCTCCCCTTGTGAGGGAGGTTCTATGTGCTTTGTTGTACAGGAGCTGGGTGTGCCTCCTCCTCCCCTTGTGAGGGAGGTTCTATATGCTTTGTTGTACAGGAGCTGGGTGTGCCTCCTCCTCCCCTTGTGAGGGAGGTTCTATATGCTTTGTTGTACAGGAGCTGGGTGTGCCTCCTCCTCCCCTTGTGAGGGAGGTTCTATATGCTTTGTTGTACAGGAGCTGGGTGTGCCTCCTCCTCCCCTTGTGAGGGAGGTTCTATATGCTTTGTTGTACAGGAGCTGGGTGTGCCTCCTCCTCCCCTTGTGAGGGAGGTTCTATATGCTTTGTTGTACAGGAGCTGGGTGTGCCTCCTCCTCCCCTTGTGAGGGAGGTTCTATATGCTTTGTTGTACAGGAGCTGGGTGTGCCTCCTCCTTCCCTTGTGAGGGAGGTTCTTTATGCTTTGTTGTACAGGAGCTGGGTGTGCCTCCTCCTCCCCTTGTGAGGGAGGTTCTATATGCTTTGAGGTTCTATATGCTTTGTTGTACAGGAGCTGGGTGTGCCTCCTCCTCCCCTTGTGAGGGAGGTTCTATATGCTTTGTTGTACAGTAGCTGGGTGTGCCTCCTCCTCCCCTTGTGAGGGAGGTTCTATATGCTTTGTTGTACAGGAGCTGGGTGTGCCTCCTCCTTCCCTTGTGAGGGAGGTTCTATATGCTTTGTTGTACAGGAGCTGGGTGTGCCACCTCCTCCCCTTGTGAGGGAGGTTCTATATGCTTTGTTGTACAGGAGCTGGGTGTGCCTCCTCCTCCCCTTGTGAGGGAGGTTCTATATGCTTTGTTGTACAGGAGCTGGGTGTGCCTCCTCCTCCCCTTGTGAGGGAGGTTCTATATGCTTTGTTGTACAGGAGCTGGGTGTGCCTCCTCCTCCCCTTGTGAGGGAGGTTCTATATGCTTTGTTGTACAGGAGCTGGGTGTGCCTCCTCCTCCCCTTGTGAGGGAGGTTCTATATGCTTTGTTGTACAGGAGCTGGGTGTGCCTCCTCCTCCCCTTGTGAGGGAGGTTCTATATGCTTTGTTGTACAGGAGCTGGGTGTGCCTCCTCCTCCCCTTGTGAGGGAGGTTCTATATGCTTTGTTGTACAGGAGCTGGGTGTGCCTCCTCCTCCCCTTGTGAGGGAGGTTCTATATGCTTTGTTGTACAGGAGCTGGGTGTGGCTCTTCCTCCCCTTGTGAGGGAGGTTCTATATGCTTTGTTGTACAGGAGCTGGGTGTGCCTCCTCCTCCCCTTGTGAGGGAGGTTCTATATGCGTTGTTGTACAGGAGCTGGGTGTGCCTCCTCCTCCCCTTGTGAGGGAGGTTCTATATGCTTTGTTGTACAGGAGCTGGGTGTGCCTCCTCCTCCCCTTGTGAGGGAGGTTCTATATGCTTTGTTGTACAGGAGCTGGGTGTGCCTCCTCCTCCCCTTGTGAGGGAGGTTCTATATGCTTTGTTGTACAGGAGCTAGGTGTGCCTCCTCCTCCCTTTGTGAGGGAGGTTCTATATGCGTTGTTGTACAGGAGCTGGGTGTGCCTCCTCCTCCCCTTGTGAGGGAGATTCTATATGCTTTGAGGTTCTATATGCTTTGTTGTACAGGAGTTGGGTGTGCCTCCTCCTCCCCTTGTGAGGGAGGTTCTATATGCTTTGAGGTTCTATATGCTTTGTTGTACAGGAGCTGGGTGTGCCTCCTCCTCCACTTGTGAGGGAGGTTCTATATGCTTTGTTGTATAGGAGCTGGGTGTGCCTCCTCCTCCCCTTGTGAGGGAGGTTCTATATGCTTTGAGGTTCTATATGCTTTGTTGTACAGGAGCTGGGTGTGCCTCCTCCTCCCCTTGTGAGGGAGGTTCTATATGCTTTGTTGTACAGTAGCTGGGTGTGCCTCCTCCTCCCCTTGTGAGGGAGGTTCTATATGCTTTGTTGTACAGGAGCTGGGTGTGCCTCCTCCTTCCCTTGTGAGGGAGGTTCTATATGCTTTGTTGTACAGGAGCTGGGTGTGCCACCTCCTCCCCTTGTGAGGGAGGTTCTATATGCTTTGTTGTACAGGAGCTGGGTGTGCCTCCTCCTCCCCTTGTGAGGGAGGTTCTATATGCTTTGTTGTACAGGAGCTGGGTGTGCCTCCTCCTCCCCTTGTGAGGGAGGTTCTATATGCTTTGTTGTACAGGAGCTGGGTGTGCCTCCTCCTCCCCTTGTGAGGGAGGTTCTATATGCTTTGTTGTACAGGAGCTGGGTGTGCCTCCTCCTCCCCTTGTGAGGGAGGTTCTATATGCTTTGTTGTACAGGAGCTGGGTGTGCCTCCTCCTCCCCTTGTGAGGGAGGTTCTATATGCTTTGTTGTACAGGAGCTGGGTGTGCCTCCTCCTCCCCTTGTGAGGGAGGTTCTATATGCTTTGTTGTACAGGAGCTGGGTGTGCCTCCTCCTCCCCTTGTGAGGGAGGTTCTATATGCTTTGTTGTACAGGAGCTGGGTGTGCCTCCTCCTCCCCTTGTGAGGGAGGTTCTATATGCTTTGTTGTACAGGAGCTGGGTGTGCCTCCTCCTCCCGTTGTGAGGGAGGTTCTATATGCTTTGTTGTACAGGAGCTGGGTGTGCCTCCTCCTCCCCTTGTGAGGGAGGTTCTATATGCTTTGTTGTATAGGAGCTGGGTGTGCCTCCTCCTCCCCTTGTGAGGGAGGTTCTATATGCTTTGAGGTTCTATATGCTTTGTTGTACAGGAGCTGGGTGTGCCTCCTCCTCCCCTTGTGAGGGAGGTTCTATATGCTTTGTTGTACAGTAGCTGGGTGTGCCTCCTCCTCCCCTTGTGAGGGAGGTTCTATATGCTTTGTTGTACAGGAGCTGGGTGTGCCTCCTCCTTCCCTTGTGAGGGAGGTTCTATATGCTTTGTTGTACAGGAGCTGGGTGTGCCACCTCCTCCCCTTGTGAGGGAGGTTCTATATGCTTTGTTGTACAGGAGCTGGGTGTGCCTCCTCCTCCCCTTGTGAGGGAGGTTCTATATGCTTTGTTGTACAGGAGCTGGGTGTGCCTCCTCCTCCCCTTGTGAGGAGGTTCTATATGCTTTGTTGTACAGGAGCTGGGTGTGCCTCCTCCTCCCCTTGTGAGGGAGGTTCTATATGCTTTGTTGTACAGGAGCTGGGTGTGCCTCCTCCTCCCCTTGTGAGGGAGGTTCTATATGCTTTGTTGTACAGGAGCTGGGTGTGCCTCCTCCTCCCCTTGTGAGGGAGGTTCTATATGCTTTGTTGTACAGGAGCTGGGTGTGCCTCCTCCTCCCCTTGTGAGGGAGGTTCTATATGCTTTGTTGTACAGGAGCTGGGTGTGCCTCCTCCTCCCCTTGTGAGGGAGGTTCTATATGCTTTGTTGTACAGGAGCTGGGTGTGCCTCCTCCTCCCCTTGTGAGGGAGGTTCTATATGCTTTGTTGTACAGGAGCTGGGTGTGCCTCCTCCTCCCCTTGTGAGGGAGGTTCTATATGCTTTGTTGTACAGGAGCTGGGTGTGCCTCCTCCTCCCCTTGTGAGGAGGTTCTATATGCTTTGTTGTACAGGAGCTGGGTGTGGCTCTTCCTCCCCTTGTGAGGAGGTTCTATATGCTTTGTTGTACAGGAGCTGGGTGTGCCTCCTCCTCCCCTTGTGAGGGAGGTTCTATATGCGTTGTTGTACAGGAGCTGGGTGTGCCTCCTCCTCCCCTTGTGAGGGAGGTTCTATATGCTTTGTTGTACAGGAGCTGGGTGTGCCTCCTCCTCCCCTTGTGAGGGAGGTTCTATATGCTTTGTTGTACAGGAGCTGGGTGTGCCTCCTCCTCCCCTTGTGAGGGAGGTTCTATATGCTTTGTTGTACAGGAGCTAGGTGTGCCTCCTCCTCCCTTTGTGAGGGAGGTTCTATATGCGTTGTTGTACAGGAGCTGGGTGTGCCTCCTCCTCCCCTTGTGAGGAGATTCTATATGCTTTGAGGTTCTATATGCTTTGTTGTACAGGAGTTGGGTGTGCCTCCTCCTCCCCTTGTGAGGGAGGTTCTATATGCTTTGAGGTTCTATATGCTTTGTTGTACAGGAGCTGGGTGTGCCTCCTCCTCCACTTGTGAGGAGGTTCTATATGCTTTGTTGTACAGGAGCTGGGTGTGCCTCCTCCTCCCCTTGTGAGGGAGGTTCTATATGCTTTGTTGTACAGGAGCTGGGTGTGCCTCCTCCTCCCCTTGCGAGGAGGTTCTATATGCTTTGTTGTACAGGAGCTGGGTGTGCCTCCTCCTCCCTTGTGAGGGAGGTTCTATATGCTTTGTTGTACAGGAGCTGTGTGTGCCTCCTCCTTCCCTTGTGAGGGAGGTTCTATATGCTTTGTTGTACAGGAGCTGGGTGTGCCTCCTCCTCCCCTTGTGAGGGAGGTTCTATATGCTTTGTTGTACAGGAGCTGGGTGTGCCTCCTCCTCCCCTTGTGAGGGAGGTTCTATATGCTTTGTTGTACAGGAGCTGGGTGTGCCTCCTCCTCCCTTGTGAGGGAGGTTCTATATGCTTTGTTGTACAGGAGCTGGGTGTGCCTCCTCCTCCCCTTGTGAGGGAGGTTCTATATGCTTTGTTGTACAGGAGCTGGGTGTGCCTCCTCCTCCCCTTGTGAGGGAGGTTCTATATGCTTTGTTGTACAGGAGCTGGGTGTGCCTCCTCCTCCCCTTGTGAGGGAGGTTCTATATGCTTTGTTGAAGCTTTTGCCTCCATTTTGAAGCATATCACGAATATGAAGGACTTCCTTAAACAACGGATGCCTAACAACCGATGTTCCTTTCACTTTTTTTCTTCTGTGTGCGGCAGTGAAAGATCTATGTGCGCTGCAGACAAGGCTAAATGCACCAAGGAACTGATCATGCATGTGAGTTCTGCACTCAGGAATATAAATCTGTGGCAATTGCAACTCCAAACATTTGTTTACGCTGAGAGCGAAAAGAGGTGCATTTCACATCTATTGCTCCATTTAATACGGTCTTGAGACAGTTTTGCAGTTTTACTTGACATGAATTGTTTACTCTTGTGGCACCTATGACCCAGGTTTAGAAAAGGACACGCTCCGAAGGTTGCACCATTATAAGATTTTACTGAACAGCAGAGCTGATGCAAGCAGTCAGAAGAATGAGGCAGTTATTATTGATCCTGAACTGGGATCCGGGCCAGACCCAGTGAAATACGCTAAAATCTTTCCCAGTGTATTTTGCCTGGACACATTAAGCAGTGCACACAGGCTGTCTCCTTTCATTCCTGAGCAGAAATCTGCAGGCGGTGAAGGGAATTTCCTCTTTACAATTCCAGCTAGGTTTAAAACAAAGGTCTCAGTTAAAGGGCCATCAGCCCTCCTTTTGTTCAAGAATGATACTGGCTGGGAGCCACCTGGAGCCTAATACCTAGATGCCAATGGAATGGAGGGGAAACAAAGTCACACAGCTTATCACTTTACAAGTCAAGTACTTCAGAGTAACATTTGTGGCAGTTTTTTAACTATGTTCATCCCTTCTATATAAGCTATATGCATGTACTTTAAGAAGGTAGGCATTATATGTTAAGAGTTCATAGCTGGGAGAAACAGAACGTTTGGATTTAAAATGTAACTCAGTGCTTGGGGTTGTGTGTAGTTATAAGACTTTATTACTACACAAAGGGCCCCTTTCTAGCAGCATTATACAACATACTGAGAAAGAAAACAAGACGATTCTAAACGCACGTCTTGCACTTTGCAAGCAGCTTGCTGATGCTAGATCAATGCTTACTATGAAATATTATAACGATTAAAATTTATGAAAAGCAAAAACCCACCTTTCATACCTTCGTTCCTTGTGACTGCACCCCCTTTCTGTAGTCACACCTTGACAACCAATTTATTGGTTCCCGGAGTAAACGTTTTCTAATTCTAGTACTGAATGTCACACATCAATGAGGTTTATATAGTGGTTTTATGGGGAATTGGCTGAAAAGAGCATGTTGTTCTAAAATCAGCACCTGCAGGATAACAGCCTAACATTCATTCCCCTGACTCCCAAAGTTCTAACATCACCATATGTAAACAGTATGTCTAGGAAGGGGTCAACCTCTTATTTGTGCTTCTGTCCAGCATTCAATTTCCATACATGTTTAAAAAAAGCTGTGCACTGGCCCCAGAATATGGCAATAGCAGAAGAAGCTCCTATGTGAAGAGATGGACGAGCCAAGAAATGAACAGGGAGAGCAGAGCCGAGCCAAGGGTTGGCTCTAAGAGCCCGTGCCGAGAAAATACTTGGAATGTAAATCATTCAGCAAAGATCATGTTAGAATATGATAAGGTTGCTGTCAAAATCCAAGAAAGTATATTTCTTTACAATGCAGAAGCATTTCCCCTAATACATCAGATTATTTGAAAAGTATTAAAGATTTTGGGCCTGATTCTGATGCGGTTAGGAAAGCATTCCCACCTAGGGCCTGATTCTGATGCGGTTAGGAAGGCCTCCTAACAGCATTTGCTCCTTCCCGATCGGATCGGGAACGTGTCTTCCCGACTGATGGCTCAATTATGATGCGGTTAGGAACATATGCTCCCATTGAAGTCAATCGGAGTCCAACCAAATCGTATCTGGAAGCATCCAGATCCATCGTACTCCGCCGGTCGGACTCTCCCGATCTGAGTGGGTCGGAAACCATTTCCCAACCGATTCGGTCGGGAAGCTTTTCCAACCCGCATCAGAATCAGGCCCTTAATGTTTTTAAACATGAGCTGAGAACCAGTCAATCACATAGTGGGAGGAGCTACACATACTGGGGATGAAATGCAAGCCAGTTCCCCTACAATAAATAAATGCTGTGTAGAATACATTCATTCATGCGTTGTCCCCCAAGGGCCACTGCTGCTTGTGAATCATGTTTTATAAAGCGTGAACTCAGCCCAAGGGCATCGGAGCGCTTTACATGAGCACCAGTTACATTAAACAAAGACACATTCATTTTCTTTAGGCACGAGGAGATTAAGTATTTTGCCCAGGGACATAGGATGTTGAAAATTGCACCACTTGCCAACATTAATCTCAAACCTTAGGGCTAAACACTGCTCTCTCCCCCCTTCAGTTTTACTGGCAGAGGAGGGAGAGTAGTACATGCAGAGCACAGTTTGCGTTCAGCTATTTATAATCCAAGTCTTTCAAATAGGACCCGCCCCCCTGGGTTTACCTTCTGGGTGCCCTCAAATGACAGTGTGATAGCAGCATCTCACCCAGAGCCATCAGGCGGAATACAGACCCACTGGACCTGACATCCCAACGCAGAGGCCTGTAGTCTGGACACTGCCACAGATCAGAATTTGCTCGATTAATACATGCAAATGGGTGATTATTATGAAGTCTTCTCCGAAGCTTTTGTATGGTCCAAATGAAAAAAACTAAATTTATGCAGACCGGAATTCGAAGCCGGGCCCTCTGTTCCAAAGTCGGCAGTTCTAGCCATAACAGCTGTGGAGGCCGCCATAAACAAAGGGTGGTGCGGTGGGTGGAGGGAATGTGGGAGGGGTTGTGAGGGGGGAGGGTTAGAAATACTATATATTTTTTTTTAAACTTACCTTTAGCCACCGGCCGCCTCCAACGTCGCATCTAGTCGCACCGCCTCTCCTCTTCCTGCCTGGTGCCAGCAGCCGCTGGGACAGACTCCCATCCAATCCCCATGCTGCAGAGCAGCACAGTGATTGGCCTGAGCGGGCTAGAAAGACGCTCCGCTTATGCCAGAATGTCTGTGGGATTTCTCTAGCCCAGCTACTCAGTGCAGCTGGGCTGGAGAAAACCTAAGTGCACATGTGTGTTTTAGTCGGCCTGAGACGGCCAGCCAAAAACACATGAGCACTTGTGGAGTGCACGTAGCACTCCTCCTCCCCCCTCCTATGCCTCGGCCCCGTCCCTCCCTACAGCGCTGGCTCCGAGCCGGCAAATCCAAAATAAAACGATGCAAGAACATTGTTTTATTTTACATTTGCTGGCTCTGAGCCAGGCAGTGGGGCGGTGCCCCTCCGCCATTGCGGAGGAGCCGCCGCTGCATAACAGCACATCTTCTCTGTAAAATCTTTGCTGTCCCCGACACTAACAGAGCAAACGGCAGTTGTAGAAGCCACAAGCTCTGTGTTCTGCGGCACATCAAACATGCCCTTGGCAGAATAGCTGCTCTTCCACCGGCCTTGCAAAGGCGCCACCACCACTCCCCTCACTTCACCAAGAAAGTGACAGTTTTTTGTGCTGCTCATGTGTTATGTTTAAGTATGAGGCTGACACATGCTCTCCTGGTGACGTGAATGCTTTGCGAGAGTGTGTGCACGCTGGAGGAAGGCAGTGGGCACATGCGCACACATGCCGATGTTAGAGGGCGCTATGCTAGCAATCGCATTTCGTGTAACATTAGAATATGACAAAATAAATTAAGTTGGGCTCTAAGCTGACACTTATGCATGGGCCCCAAAAAAAGAAGAAGACCCTGAGTGTTAAAAGGCAGCTTTAAGCATGACAAAACACTGAATTATTACCAGGCAGTGGTAGCATCCCCAGCTCAGCCGCCCGCTCTCGCTGTGCCTTTGCTCAGCAGTATGTCTGATTCTAGGGAGACTGGAAGGAACTCCACAGGTAAGGGCTGGAAAGAGGAAGACGGGGAAGCAGGTATTAAGTGATAACTTCAGTTTGGAAACAGACAGAGAAATACTTCTTCAACTTATTTGAATTGCAATTTAAAATCCTCTTTGAAGTTCATTTTCAGAAAATGTCACTTTTAGAAAGTTGGCATTTTTCTGCCTAAACAAAGTATGTCATATAGCACATAAACAAAGGTGGTTCTTTTGGATAAAATGTGTCACCAATCACCAAAAATCCGGACAGATTAGCAGGCTCCAAGGGCTAGCCTCTTAAGCTACAGGAACACATAAGCTGCAGCAAGCCCACCTTCCTGAAGAACCCAGCTGATCGGTTCTAACTGGACCTGGCGGGACCCTGCTGGTGGAGTCTCCTGACGTGAGTCCTGAATTCCAAGCGTAAAGTGTTAGAGTGTACCTCTTTGGTCTAAATCTAAAAGCTGGGGCTTAGAATCGTTTTCAATGATATTTGCTAGAAGAACTGGAAGCTGCCACCACCGAGCCGCAGCCGTTGACGTTGCACGGCTGATCTAACTCAACCTGCTGGTCTGCTCCACTGAAAGGATCCTGACTTCAAAAAAAGTTTCTAAGTGTTCACCGGACAAAGGTGCCAAAATGATCTGGCCTACGAAGCAGCTTCATTGGGCACAAATTTAAAATTTCTCCTGCTTGGAGCTTTCTCTCTAAAAATCAACAGCTTCACCAGGACTTAATCTGACAGCTAACCTGCCTTGTGGAACCCATCTCCTCCACAGCCTGCTGCCTTGCCCCACTGAGGATTTTTTATTTAATTTTCCGACACTAAGTCAGAAGGTAAACTTTCCACCAGACCGGAACTGGTCCCAGTCTACGGCCTGTGCTCCATTGGAGTCGGCCTTAACTTTTGACTTTGACCCGGTTAATCGCTAACAGGTTCCTGAATTTGGCGTGTTTCACCTCCACAACTTTGAAAAATCATATCTCCAGGTTCCCTACGTTTTATTTTCATCATTTTGGTGTCTATTTGTTCTATTCCCTATGTTTATAATTTGGAGTGGGATTTTATTGTGCTGTTACTTTTTTGATACTGATAAATGCTTTACACATTTCTCCTAAGTTAAGCCTGCTTGATCTGTACTACAGACACCAAAGGTCGACCTCAGGTTAAAATAATTGGGTCCTAACTGGACATAGTTAGAAATAGTGCCATAATTACTTGAAAAGGACTACCATCCACTTAAATTAATAATGCACCTTGTCACAGAGTGGTTCTAATGGTGAGACTCAGGCACTACTCTCACCAAAGAAATGTTGTGGAACCTGCCCAGGCTCTTAGTACAAAGTTCACAACCAGTATATTTTGACAAGGCGGTAAAATCAGAATTAACCATCAAGTTTGTAGTTCCATGGCTAAAGCTTTGCCCCTGAACCAAGTCCAGTGATCGATATTGGGTGTTTGGGGCTGCCTACCTCAGTCAATTCCACACTTTGTTCGGGGGTCTTTGTAAAGGATTTTCTATTACACTCACTACCTTAACTGACGCTCTGTATACGCACTCCTAATGTTTACAGAAAAGACACTAATAGCGTGAGGAGATTGGGAGTCATAAGATTCTATTTCATTCCAATTCAGTAATCAAGTTACTTTCTTTGTATAATTGACTGGCCAAAGGTAGCGATAGCAAGCAGAGAAGGGTTACTCCAGGGTGTAGTAGAGGGATAGCAACTCAGATACAGCGTATCACAGGATTGTCAAAACTATGTGTCGTCTAAAGATTACGAGCTTAATTTAAAGGGGAGTATGGCGTGAAACCATCAAAATAGCTCTAGGCTCTCAGTTCACTCCCCAAAACCTACATAGTAACCCTTGTCCCCCCACCCGGCATCAGTGAGGCCCTTAGTCACACCACAGACCATACTTTTTGGCCCCTGGGAAAATGTTTTTGAGGACCCATGTTTCAGGAAGTGCTATTTCAAGTGTTCTAATTTAATGTTGTAATTTACAGTCCTTAGAAGGGCACAAGTGTGACATGAAATGCTTGATGGAAAGAAGATGGCTAAGGTTGTAGGGGATTCAGTACACAGTTTGGCTTCTCAGGACTTTGGGGAGGGCTGAAGGGGGCGCAGGGAGAGGAGGAGTCTGGTATCAGTGCAGTATCATGGATGGGTGTATCAGTGGTCCCGACGCCCACCTATGAAATTGTTCCTGAAAGTGCAGGGCGATGAAGCCCTGTCTTTGTGAGGCCTTCAGTGGGTAGGAAAGGGGAGTCTTTCAACTCGCCCCCACTACCGTCCAGGAGTTCATTGCTGCCTAGGCTGTGTGTGTATGTTAATAATGTATACTATTTTCACAAAGAGTGTCATGCCTGTTTTATTAAACCTGGACACCCAAAGCAATGGAAGGCTCATGGAGGAGTAAGGCATTCACTCAGTGCACATTTCCACTGATTACCAATGGACAATCCAATCGGATGGAAGTACTTGCAGCCATTACTCTTTGCCCCACTAAATCCATATAGGTATCTACTAGTTGCTCAGTCAAAGCAGTGCATTTCAGTGACTGACCATCCTAGTGAATCTGGAGGGAATCCTCTATTGGTACAGCCAGACACCGCAGGATCTGAGAGCAGATAGAAGTGGTGCACAGAGCATCTCACAAGAGACTAGTTTCGAGCAGTGCTTGCTCAGTGGTAGCCCCTTGCTCTGTGGAGACTGAACAGTAGGTTCCTCAGGCTGACAATGGAAGTGACGTCAGTGGCCATGGCAGTGGGCATACCTGAGACTGAAGAAGCAAACACCCCAAAAACATCACAAACGGCCTACTCGCTTGTACACATAAGTGTCGGCAGAGCCATGGATTTGTCTGACAGTGTTCTGCTTTTCCAATGTTTGTGCATGTGTTTCTGTAAAACTGCAGTAGGAGACTACTTTTTGTGTGTAAGTCCATACTGTGCAAGAGCATAATGCCGTCACTCACAGAGAGGTATGCCAATGAATAGAAGGGGCCAATCCTGTGCCCCTTGCTGTATCCTGTGGTGGACGGAACAAAAATGTGAATGACACACTGACAGACCAATGGATGAAGTGAGCTGGCTAAAAGCCCCTACAAGTATGTGCATTATACTTATAATGGTATTAAAATCACAAGATCTAGTCTACTGTAAGAAAACGTTATTTCCAAAAATATTGTATTCATATTAAAGAGAATGCTAATAACAAAATCAACATTTATATTCAGGCAGAAATCAAAACTAATGTACTTGAAAGTATCATGCATGACGAAACCAGTGAGGTTATGAAAGATGTCATTTGAAATGTCATTAGTGATGTCATCAATGTCCTTTAATGTGATGTGACTTGTGATGTCATAAGCAGTTTATTGTTGGGCCGTAAGTTATAGTTAGTCATACAAACCGTAACTGTTGACTTTTTTTTAACCATTACTACACTTAAACTGCGTTTTTCAGAGATTTCTGTGTTTCTTTTTAAATTGTACGGTATAAAATGTATATGTGTTTTAACCATACCTTCACTTTAACTGTGGCTTTTCTAGTGATTTTCAGAGATATTTTTAATGCAAATTATAATATTTTATGTGTGTTCTATCAATATCCTCATTTTAACAGTGTTTTCTTTAGTGGCTTTAAACTACATTGAAAATGTACTTATATCATTTAGCCCAGACGCTTCGACCACCGGTGGGGAGGGGGCACGTGCTGCGGGGAATAGAGACTTGGGCCATCCCCTATCAGACAAGATGTGGGCTTATTGTTGTGAACAGACCCGTTTTGTATCTGGCAATTACAGACATAAACATCTTCTTTTTAAATAATTGCATAGAGCCTAAACTACTGGCAAAGACGGACCCTTCTAAATCTGATGGCTGCTCCAGGTGTGCGGCAGAGTATGCAGACTTCATACACTTAGCATGGAACTGCACACCAATCTGGGCATACTGGGAGGCAATCTTGGCATACTGGGCACACCAATCTTGGCATACTGGGCACACCAATCTTGGCATACTGGGCACACCAATCTTGGCATACTGGGCACACCAATATTGGCATACTGGGCACACTCTTGGCATACTGGGCACACCAATCTTGGCATACTGGGCACACCAATATTGGCATACTGGGCACACCAATCTGGGCGGCAATCTTTCGTCATCTTGCTTTAATGATTGACTCCGAGTTAAGCCCCTCCCCATTACTGGCATTATTGGGGTATGTTAAACCACTAGATGCCGGCGTTCAGCGTTTTCCCCCCATTACCTTGCTCCTCGCTAAGAGGCAAATTTCTAGACATTGGGGGGGGGGGGGGGTGTCCTAAAGTTCCATCAGTCAAGGCCTGGATGTGGGATTTAATGTAGTGTGACACTACTAGCGACACATATGCGACACTGCAACCTCCCTCCTCCAGGCCCAAAACTATTTGGCAGCCACTCCGCTCCTATTTGTAGCCTCACCCTGAGGAGGCAAGTGAGTCTGGGCGACCCTGACCCGGTCTGTTGGCTCGTATGCACACGTTGGCCAGGATTTCGGGGGTTTGCATGATGTGACATTGCACGGTGTGAGAATGTTGCCCCGATGCCCATTTCTTCATGGATTTGAACTGCCTGACTTGTCCTCTCCTCTTAGGGTGACCAACTGGCATGGGTGCAAATTCAGGACGGTGAGTGTAAAAATTCAGGACAAAGGGTCAAAATTCAGGACACAAATTCAGGACAGAAGGTCAAAATTCAGGACAAAAATTTGGGACAAAAAGTACGTTTAACAGACACATCAGAGGAGGTTGCGCAATAGTATTTAAGTAAGTAAGTAGACAACCAAAAAAAGTTTATTATGTCCCTCCTCAAGCAATCCACTATGTATTGCAGTACCCAGATCATATTTTATTCTTGTCATGCCAGCCAGGGCCTGGTATCTCTAGTTTTAGTTACAGTATCCAGAGCCCCCTGCTGTGCATTTGTCTGTCACCCTTGATATATGTCCCTTGGGTATGCTTACTTTGCAAGGGGACTGATTTGGAGGGAAGAGAGGCCCTTCAGAGGAATAGACTGATCCTCCTCAAGAAGTAAATGGCCTTAGTAGGGACAAGTAAATAATTCAGATGAGGATGAACTCCAGAATGGCATGAGGGACGAGAGAGGGAATTAAAGTCCTTGTAGCCCAATGGTTGTTTTGCCTGACACAGGGTGCATTCCTGGTTTGATCGCCCAGGCCAACCTATTGCCATTCTGGGCTTGACAAAGGTCCACAAGAGCTGTCGAAAACAGCCTTAGAAATCTTTTTCAATGTGAGTTATTCGGCTGAAAGAGCAGGATAGAAAAGCTTTGTGAACTACTGTGAACTTCTGTCTGGACAAGCACTGACTATGCCAGGGGAGGGATACAAAAGAGGACATATGAGGAAAAGGCCAGAGAGTGCTGCGAGACCATAGCAGCCTTTCAGGATGAGTGCCTCCCTAAGTCAGCGGCAATGCACTGTAAGGGGCTAGGATTTGTGTGCCGCTTATGACCCTTCAACAAAAAGGACATATCACCCCTCGCCACAAAGGGCATATCATGATATATGATATTGTATTTCATTGTATGGAATATACATGAACTCTCTTTTAAGTATAAGTTGGGTTGTCAATGATTATATAACATTAGAGACTGAAACCTGTGGGGGTGGAGTGTTGACGCTGTGATAATTCTCCCGCCACCAGGCCCACATTAACCAAATTTCATTACCCACATGATGTGGCAACCAGCCATTTTCAAATTATAGAAACATGCATTCAACAATGAATGCTACCGGGCAGCAATCTTGCTGTTGAATTTTCATCATCCCCCAAAATATCTGCATTGAGCATGTTATATATGATAATCCAAAGTTATTTAATTGGGATCACCTTCTGGGCCAGGAGTTTCATATAAATCTGGCAACTCATAGTACCTTCCGGTCAAAAGTGCCTCGACATGACATTAGCACACACCTCCGATACATGGCTTAAGGTCTGACACACAACAAAATTAAACGGACAAAAAAGGCGAAATGCGGTGGGGATTCGTTGCTGGCTTTGATCATCATGCCCACGTATTCCGCTTTTCGGTGACTTACATTCTAAGAATTTTTGCAACTACTTCAAGAAAGACCCATTAGTCTACGTTTTAAGTACTGGAATCTTATTACAGGAGGCCAGGCAAGATGCAGATAGAATAATTTTTTTGAAACCAAGCACTATATGTCCCATATATGCAAATACCATGAAGTTTTTCTGGTCTTCTTTTCTTGGGCTGAAAGAGGCATCAGCATCAAACCAAGTGTTTCTCTATCAACGGTGTGGATAAAGACAGAGGAACATATAACAAGAATAACTTCCTATTTACCGGGTTTATTTTAACCCAACTGAGTTGTAATCAGTTTATCAGACTTGGAAGGATGAATAGCTGAATGAGCCCCGACAGGATTCAGACCTGTGTGCTGTAGGATATATGGAAGTGAACAACAGGAATTTGACTCACTGAGACATCTCATAGTTTACAGTGCTATTGCACACTTTTGCATACTATTTCATAAAGTAGAAAATATACAGTTAGAGGGCCATATGCTCTTTGCCAAATGTCTAGGTGGCTATCCCACGGCTTGCCATACAGCAGTTGAAAATAAATTACGCATCACTTGGTATTAAGCTGTTCGATCTCTGTGCCCTTTTCTTTCTCAAGTTTGCAGTGTGCTTCTCTGTGTGTCTTGAACTTCTCTTCCACGGTTTGCTCTGCTCTAATCTCTTGGTCTTTCGAGTTCATGAACTCTGTAAATATCGGGTCATCAGGAAGCTCCAAGGATTCCAGCAATTAACGCCCCCCAAGCAGCCTTTACATTTGCCAAGTAACCATTTACACACATTTGCATTTCATCGGGGAAGCAGACACCCTGGGCTTATTTCTTTTAGCCGTCTGCCCCTCCCTCAGGAATGCAGCACAGGAGACTCCCCTGCACTTCAGCTGGGGATTCTAAATTGTGGAAAATAACTTATGGTATTAATCTGAAAAGCTAAAATTACGGACAAATGCTGTCCGTTAAGACATTCATCACGGACATAAGGGCTAATTTACGGACAGTCCGTGAAATTTACGGACGGTTGGTCACCCTATCTCCTCTCCAATCCACTGTAGGTGCCTTTAATATGACCATGTTTGGATCCAGACTACTCAAGATGTTGTGGCTGACATTTTACTGTGATTCTTTTGGGTGTCCCTGTATTGTTTATCTTATTTTCTTATCGATTTTGTTTGTTTCTTATCCACTCTTGCTTTTAATGATCATTATCTGTCATTTGTTGAAAAATGCAATAAAAAAAAAAATGTACTTTTTAATTGCTAATAACGTTGCCATTATTGTATAAATCTGCATGGATCTTGGCCACACCTGGGTAAAAAAGTAGCATTTGCCATTTTGTCATATCTCTTTATTGAGGATAATGCAATAGTAATACCATAGACAAGCCTTGGCAGTCAGACATGATACAACATAGTTAGACAGCTCACACAATACATGTGGTGACATTGTTTCTCTCTATCGACATCACAATAAAGTTACCGCTGGTTTAGTCTCCAGTGGATAGGAACTAGCACTCATTTCCCTACTGGCCCAAGGCCTGGCCCAATGGTGGTGGTCTATGGCACCTAAGAGACACCAAAGAGACCCAAATCGTCTGGCAACTTGTCATCCCTTCTAGAAAATTTCATTCAGGTTTACTCTGCCATGCATGATTCCCCTACATCTCTTAACCAGTGATCTGTTGTTGGGGTCATCCAGTGTATTGCTAGTCGCCTTATAGCCAAAAGAAGGGTGACGTTTACAAATACTTTCATCACTTTGCTTTTAATGTGCCCTGGGTAGTGCCAAGCAGGCATGTCTGCGGGGTCAGCTGTGAGTTTGTATTCCTTCTGTGTATCGATCTACGACCCTTGTCCAGAAGTCCTGCAGCCTCCCATGTCATATGTAGATATGTTGCATCCATTTCTTGGCATTTATGACTCTCTGTGGTTTAGTGGGATCTATTTTATAACATGGCAGGTGTGATTTATGTCCTGTGGAGGAAGTTAAAGAATACAAGGTAGAACCTGGCATAGCTATTGGTGGAGCATGTGAGCATCTGGGCTTCGTCCCACTGCTTGTTTGTAAAATTCGTTCCACTGGCCGTCTCCCATTTTGTCCTAACCTTCAGTGTGGGTTTGTTTATATCATCCCTTACCTATGTGTAAATTTTTGTCATCACCCCTCTACTGTGGCCTGTCTGTATTAGTGAGTTTATTTAATGGGATCTGCGGGTGGCTGTCAGTGATTGCACCCATATGTTTCTGCATGCACTTTGTTTTGTGACACACAGAAGATATTATCCTGTTCCCAGTTGGGAATTCTCTGTTGCCAGCTCTTGTGTAATGAGGTCCTGTTAGAAATTGGGTTTCTGGTTGACAGAGGTATGCACCCTGTTCAAAGAGGGATCACAATCCTAGTCAGGATAAGTCAGATACACCCCCTAAATTCACTTGTGCTCACCCTCTGGTAGCTTGGCACAGAGCAGTCAGGCTTAACTTAGAGGCAATATGTAAAGTATTTGTGCAATACTTGTAACAGTAAAACAGTGAAATAACCACACACAAAAAATACCACATCAGGTTACAAAAATGGAGCTTTATTTATTGAACAAAACAAGAACAACATGACAAAAATCCAATAAGTATAACCGGAGTTATACATTTTTAAAGAATTATCTCAATTCAAACAATTCAATTCGTCTTATTCGATCTCGCAGAAGCAGATCATAAAAGATACACACATACACACAATGATAAAAATCATGCAATTATAAACACATATATGAAAATCATCCACAATAAACGAAAAATTAAAAAGGGATTGTATATTAATTTACAATTTCTAAAGTGACAGTGCATACTACTTGAATCCGAAAGCATTGAATCTACTAAAACAATGTAATAGATAATGTAAAGGATGCGAGGAACTCAATTTCCATTTTACAATATATAACCCACCGCACTTAAAAAAGAAAAGGATATAAAAATTATTTCGTTAAAACAACATACTCCTTCTTTTAGCTAAAATACTCTTCAGGAAGCTAGCAACTGCATGGCATACACAGTGATCATTGAGTTGCAACAGGTACAGTAAAGCAGCTTTACACTTGGAGAATTTATGCCTTCGTAAAAGAGATAATAAGAATTTTCTTGTAAACGGCAGATAACATTGACAAAAGAACACAAAGTGTAAAATAGTTTGACTAGATTGCTCATCACATGGACAGGTGCAAATTGAGGCAGAAGAATACTGACCTAAGGGAAAACATATTAGCCAGCGAAAGGAACCTAACCTGAACCTTGCCAACAGTGTCCTCTCGTACACATTAGTAACATAATAAATATGGGGCAATAGTGGGCTCCATTTGACTAATGCAGTAATCTCGGACTGAAGGTTTAGACACTCCTGTTAGTTCCCTGGTAACCCCTTCGCTGCTTCTGTCGGCCAACGGCCGTCGCGAGCACTACCTCTGTAGTGCTGCGCACATCCTTTGGCCGACGCGGCCCCGCCCACTCAATGGAACGCCCGCACCACGGCGGAATTGCCGCCGCGGTAAACGGGTTAAAGAAACACTCCAGAGCCCAAGTTTTATCATTTTTCAGGATGATCTCGGGTTGCTCAAACAAATGAGCACAACCCAGTTCCATAAAGTAATCTTTAATGTATTTTAACCATGGTATGACCAATCCTTGGGCACAAGATAAGCAATCTCTGATGGCTGCCTGATTGAGCTTGGCTTCTTTATTGAACCAAATTGAACACCAAAGAGTCAGGGGGACGGCATTGATAGTATCTTGGACATACTCCAAGCCTAGCTCCAGGTGCAATGGGAAATGCGGGGTTGACGGAGGAACGCCTAATAGCCAGCGAAAGAATCTATTCTCTTTCGTCTGGATTACATGAACATCACTACATTCCCCAGATTTGTTAAAATTGGCAGGCATTTCCGTTTATATATCTCAAGGATAGGGGCAATAGGTTTTTTGCCAGTAGACATGGCAAGCACTGCAGTAGTGCCAACGTCTTCAGTAAAGCGCAGTATCCTATTTTTGGTACAAGTAGCCCATGTACAGCCATCATCAAAATCCAGGCCCAGATACGAAAAGGAGCTAACCCTATCTAGTGATTTACCATCAATATTTAAAGTACAGGTTTTCGTATTTCAGGTTAGTCTCCAAGCCCGGATCTCTCATGAAACTGACGAAGCTAAAAATGAGCCTCTTGAGGCCGTTGGCTGTCCTTGCCAGGAGCACCGCATCGTCAGCATATAGGAGCACTGGTACAGACTTTTTCTCCACACATGGCACGTCTGCCCCAAAAGATACTAGGGTTTTTTCCAAATCATTTGTGTATAGGAGAAAGAGAATTGGGGCAAGCACACAACTTTGGCGCACCCCCCGCTTAATGCTAAAAGATTCTGCACATTCCCCTACACCTCCATATCTAACTGTTGCCGTTAGGTCATGATGCAAATGTCTTAAAAATTAGACCAGCCCCTCGTCAACACCCATGCTCTCTAAAATGGTCCACAGCTTTGCTCTAGATACGCAGTCAAAGGCACTTGACAGGTCCATAATCGCCAAATGTGTTGAAACGCCCTTAACAAACTTGTATTTTGCCACGATAAGGTGAAGAATGAGGCACTGTTCAATAGTCCAAAGCCCCTTTCTAAACCCATATTGGCTTGGAGCAAGAATTCTATTTTTATTAGTCCAGTCAAGTAGGCGATCCAGAACTACCCTTCCTATACTTTTTACGGTGGAATCTAAGAGAGATATTGGGCGGTAGCATTTAACGTCATGCACATTTCCTATTTTGAAAACGGGGACTATTATTGAAGTGCGCCACGACCTGGGAACGCCTATACCACTAACAGAGTTAAAAACAGAAGTGAGAACAGGGGTCCAAAACTCTGGGTCCTCCCTAAACAGATCAAGTGGAACACCTGTTTCTTCTCCTTACTGCTTGCTGGTAGGTTTTTCTGCTGGCTTTAATGGCACTCTAGTCTCTTTGGACTGCTTTAAGGCCCTGCGTAGGGATACGTTAGCTGACCTGCATTCCTTGTCAAACCATGATTTAAGTTGATGACAAGGCTGAGTAATAGGCCTGGACAACTTCTCCTTTATCCACAGTAAAAGATTTGCGAAATGAGTTAAAATAAGGGCCGGATTGCTAATTACCAAATTGCAACTATTCACCAAGTCTGTGCTATTATGCACTACCTGAGATATGATGTACTTCAGATTCGCGGTACGCCAAACCAATTTACGCCCTGCATCCTTTAGGTGCTAAAACCTGGGTCGGGAGTAACTTGAGTTTATGGTTCACAAAAGGAGTCAGTAATTACGCAGCAATCGGGTTATGATCACTGTAAATCTGGGGAAGGACCTCACTATTTTTAGAGATAGAGGACATACACTAGGAGGTAAAGATATAGTCTCCCCGTCCCCCTCCCTGTAAAGGTTGGGATGTCACACCCAATGGAGTTATTGCTCTTATCGACCAAGCCCCGTTCAGCTAGTAAAGGGAATAGAGTCCGCCCCCTAGTATCCATCATATTGCAATCTGCTTCACGGATAACGGGATCAAAAGTGGTTGATGGTAAAGATGGTAAATACCCTAATTTAGCATTAAAGTCACCTGCCACCAACAGATTTAGGGGGCATTCTGCCCGAGCCTCTTTATCCATCAGCATATCAATTACTGCGAAAAGGCCCTGAAAATTGCAATCAGCCTTGTTGGAGAAATTATTATTGTAAAAATTAACCATATAAATCTTACATTTATCATTCCAGCTGAGGCAAAAAAACCTGCACCTCCCCCTGGTCCAGAAAAAGGGGAGAAATCGAACAACCAATATTTTCTTTAAACTAGGCTGTCATCCCCCATTTGGCTCTTCCCACTGGAGACGATACTGCAGGCAAACTAAAACAAGTAAAACCGTCAAATGATATCTCTTTCACGTCCCAGGTTTCCTGCATAAAAACAATGTCGTAATTCAAAATAAAAAGTTGCCAGTCTTCGATCAGAATTTTTTAAGCTAAACCTGCTATATTCCAGCTTAAAAATTTAATGCAAGCACAATCTGGACCACCTTCTTCCATTGATACACTCGCTTCCGTACCTTTTGGGGCTTTGATCTGTACTGTGTTCGGGGTTCATTAAAGTTACATGGTTGGCCCTAGGGGATGCTCCTCCCTCTTCCAGGGTGTCAGTGGTCTCATGCTCCTTATGTGGGCGTCAATCATTGTCCTTCAACTATCAGTTGGGAAGGAAAACCAGAAAAGACACTTTTTGGGGTGTCTACCCCTTCCGTGGTGCTTATAGAAAAAACCAACCGGCCGTATCTTAACAGAGCTACTGGCTTGGCACAACATTTCCTTTACAACCCACGGGTTACGAAAGTTGACCACAACATCATTGCACTTGTACCCTTTCCCCTTTCCCCTTTCCCCATCCCGCCAACACCCCCACATGTCTTGCCAACAATATCTTGTTGGATATGACCCAGTGTCCAGTCACATTTGTGCTCAGCCAATGTATACATTTGTTCATAAGGCCCCTTGTTGTTTCCATCTTGCCAGCTGTGAGACTAGGTACATTCGCCAACACAATAACGTAGGGAGCAGACGCGGGAGGCAAGTCAATTACTGGGAGCAAAAGCAGGCAGGGGTCACATGTTGCTGGTTGCAGGGCAGCTTGTTTATCCCCGATAGGCAGCACTTCATTGTTCCCAGCTATCTCTTTAATAGGAGCTGGGCCGGTGTCAGCGACAGAGGCTTGGTTATCGATGACCCCCCCACCCCTATAATTAGGAGGACGAGTTAAAGGAGGGATAGAAATGCATTGGGTAACCTGAGAACAGGTACATGCCCTAGATGGAGGTAGCTCTGCTAATTTAGCTTCCATTTGAATCAGGCGGTCAATGATGGGGCGCAGTTTAACATCCAGTAAGTCACCTAACCTACCACTCAATAGATCCCAATTATTCTCCGCAGCAGCAGGTGCTGGCAACACATTCTCATTACTGGGCCTGTTACGGGGGCCGTATTGATTTTTTCATCTGGATATTTATTTTTAACATTTTTCCTCCTGCGCTTGGGTTTTGGACCACCCTCTGAATCAGACTCACGGTGGTAATCACTATCCGCCATGCCAGTAGGGCTGCTCTCAGTATCAATGGACTCAGCTCCCTTTTCTTTTAATGAGGAGGCAGCCCCCAGGCAAACCATCGAACCTTTGATAGGGTGTCCTCTCTCCCTTGAGTAAGCATAACCCGGTGGTCCGGCAGAAGGAACATACAATCACAGCACTAGATGTACTCAACCGGGGGGGGCTCTGTTGGGCTATGAATATTAGACTGGGGCAGAGGGCCAACTAGGGCAAGCTCCTCTGGAGTAAGAGAAAGACTCCACTCCACCATCCTTATTTCATTTGTTACCATGTCCAAGGCCCAGGTCAAATAATTGTCAATTGTAGGTCGAGTACGGGGTAGTGGTAGCATGCTGGTAACGCCCCAGGATCCCTTCTTTTTGCCCATACTCAAAGGATGCAATAGAATGAATCAAGGTGAAGGCCGCAATAAAAGACCTTAAGCCTCCGAACAAATGTACACAAAGTAAGGAGAAAAGAGCAGAAGCACAGTACCTTTGATGAATGGAATGGGCATTAACTGCCCTTAACCATGCTCCAGAATGTCTGAAGGAAATTCTCAGGGGGGTGTCCCAGCCCAGTCTCTTCCAGGCTATGACGGGCTAAGACGGGCCCGTCTTGGCCTGGTCTTCACCCAGGCCGAGCCTGCGCGCGTCCCGCGCAGCGGTAAGCCTCAGCTGGTTTTGGGCAACGCTCCTGCGCCAAACACAAGCGTCACGGCCCATCCTCCTCCTCAGGGGCTGGTGCTGCCTGGAATCAGGCTCCCGCACAGCGGGAAGCCTCGGCTGGTTTTGGCCGCTCCGGAACCAAACATGAGCGTCACAGCCCCTCCTCCTCCTCAGGGGGTGGTGCTGCCTGGAATCGGGCTCCCGCGCAGCGGGAAGCCTTGGCTGGTTTTGGGCGCTCCGGCGCCAAACACGAGCGTCACGGACCCTCCTCCTCCACAGTACTATCAAGTCCTACGGTGTCTTGAGTGCCAAAACTGGCTAGGTGAGTGATGTGTGGTTCCGCGTGCGAATTAACTCAAATTCAGTGCTTAAAAGCAAAAAGCACTGACTGGGGCTATCTGGTCACGCTAGACCAGGTCAAATCCAAAAGTTCAGGACGACCGCGATGGAGCAGGGGTCGGATACAGGGACCAGCCTTGGCCCGATGCACAGTACCTTAGTTGTGTTATCGTCGGAGCAGGGATGCAGGAAGCAAAGAGGTGATGCGTCATCGTCGAATCACAGGATAAAGGCGATGTGTCGGTGCCGAGCCATGCAAAGTCAAAGAAGCATTGGAACTGGAGGCGATGCACCGCACACTCAGTGAAGCGATGTCCCCAATCCTTGCAACAGCAGCTATGCGTCATCTTTGATGGAGATGCACCGCTTTTGAACAGCACTTTATACCCACTTCCAAGGGTCCAGGACTGGATTGGCACCACTTGTCAGGGCTAGACTCTCATATGGCAGAGTCCAGGTGATATAGCAGGGTGAGTTGGGAGTCTTTGATGTCCCTGGGACTTCAAAACATTAGTCAAGCCAGTAAGCCCTTGGAGTCACTTTGGTTCTGGGTTAGAGAGATGCAGGTCCATTCCTTCTCACTCCTAGGCAAGGAGAATAGCAGGAAGCACAGCAGAGCAGGAGTCCAGCAGAGTAACAGTCCAGCAGAGTGGCAGTACTTTCCACATCACAGCAATCCCTCTTCCTGGCAGAGTATCCACAGGTCCAGAAATGTAGTGAGTTGGTGGTATCAGGGGTCCAGTACTTATACCCAGTTGTGCCTTTGAAATGTGGGAGACTTCAAAGAGAGTCCCTTGAAGTGCACAGAGTCCCTGCCCTTCCTTCCCTGGCTCCATACTCACTACAGAGGGTTATGCAGCCCTTTGTGTGGGGTCAGGACACATACTTATTCAGGTATAAGTGTCAGCCCCTTCCTCCCATCCTGCCCAGGATGGCCCATCAGTCCCACCCAAGCTCCCTTTCTGTCTTCGCAGTCTAGAGGGAATGCAAAAACCCCAGCTGTCACTCACACTAGGCATGTATTCAGAGTCAGGCAGAAGGCACCAAATGGCTAATGTATGAAAATGCCAAGTTTCTAAAAAAGAAAAGATGGATTTAAGCCCAGATCTCTGTACTGGGGTGAATGTATGACATTGTTCTACATTCTGTCCATCAATTGTTCTTTTTGCATTTGTCACCCCGAGAGGGACGGGTATGCCCAGACGTGGGTCCCGTGCTCTCCATTCCGCTGGAGTCAAGCTATCTAGGCTGATGAGGGGTGAAACCCCGAAACCGGTCCTAGGATGCTTGTTTCCAGTCCAGGGAGGACCTTGCCTGGCAGTTCAGGATGGACTTTTCCCATTGGGTGCAGGGTCAAGACTGATTTGCATATGGCTGCGTTTAAACTGGAATGGCATGGGGAGCAAAAATACGATGGATTTAGGCCCAGATCTCTGTACTGGGGTGAATGTGTGACATTGTTCTGCATTCTGTCCATCAATTGGTCTTTTTGCATTTGTCACCCCGAGTGGGACGGGTATGCCCAGACGTGGGTCCCTTGCTTTCCATGCCACTGGAGTCAAGCTATCTAGGCTGATGAGGGGTGAAACCCCGAAACCGGTCCTAGGATGCTTATTTCCAGTCCAGGGAGTACCTGGCCTGGCAGTTCGTGCTGGACTGTTCCCATTGGGCGCAGGGTCAAGACTGATTTGCATATGGCTGGGTTCAAACTGGAATGGCTTGGGGAGCAAAAAGATGAGGGATTTAGGCCCAGATCTCTGTACTGGGGTGAATGTATGACATTGTTCTGCATTCTGTCCATCAATTGTTCTTTTTGCATTGGCACCCTGAGTGGGATGGGTATGCCCAGACGTGGGTCCCTTGCTCTCCATGCCACTGGAGTCAAGCTATCCTGGCTGATGAGGGGTGAAACCCCGAAACCGGTACTGGGATGCTTGTTTCCAGTCCAGGGAGGACCTAGCCTGGCAGTTCGAGCTGGACTGTTCCCATTGGGTGCAGGGTCACAACTGATTTGCATTGGCTGGGTTCAAACTGGAATGGCATGGGGAGCAAAGAAACAATGGATTTAGGCCCAGATCTCTGTACTGGGGTGAATGTATGACATTGTTCTGCATTCTGTCCATCAATTGTTCTTTTTGCAACTTTCTAAAAGTGTCATTTTCAGAATTACAATTTAAAATCCGATTTCACCATAAGTGTGATTTTAAATTGTGACACCAAACTTGGGATCCAATTTCTTCCCAACTGGAAATTGCACTTATAAAATGTAATAAGGCAATCCCAATGTTATCCTATGGGAGAGGTAGGCCTTGCAGTAGTGAAAAACAAATGTAGGAGTTATTCACTACTCAGACATGTAAAATCTAAAAGTACATGTCCTACTTTTTGAATACACTGCACCCTGCCCTTGGACTATCCAGGGCCCACCTTGGGGGTGACTAATAATATGTATTAAAAAGGAATGTTTGGACCTGGCAAGAGGGTTAACTTGCCCGGTCGACATGGCAGTTTATAACTGCACTCAGGCTCTCAAATGTCAGTCCTGAGAATATTTAAAGGGCTACTGAATTGGGTGGCACAATCAGTGCTGCGGGCCCACTAGTAGCATTTAATTTACAGGCCCCGGGCACATGTAGTACACTTTACTAGGGACATAAAAGTAAATTCAATATGCTAATTGTAGATAAGCTAATGCTACCATGTTTAAGGCAGATAGCATATGCACTTTAGCACTGGTTAGCAGTGGTAAAGTGCCCAGAGACCTAAAGCCAGAAAAAACAAAGTCATCAAAACAGGAGGTCTGAACACCTAGAGGTCAGAGGAAACCATGCTAAGGATGCCAGGTCTAACAGGTCCCAAGTCTTATAACTATGCTGCTGTGTTACATCCCCCGTCTCTCCATTTGGACATGTTCATGCCTTTGTGTAATGTTCAAAACTCACGTACTTCCCAGATCAGCTGGTTTTGCGAGTAAGGGAAACTATTGCCCCATTTTGTTAGGTACATGCAGCACTGAGATAAGTGTAGGCAGCGTGGAAGTGGTAGCATCTTCACCTGCGCTATATGGCCAGCCAGTGACAGTTGCAGGCCACCCATTTATCAAGGATGCACTGTATATTTGCTAGTAGTTTATTGGGGTTTTGTGGAAGCCAGCTACTTTTCATGGCAGTTATTTGTATTCCTACATATATGAAAGAATATCCGCCCACAGTATCGCTACCTGTGGCAGGTCGTTATGTGGTGTCAGGTGATGCCCACCACTGGAAACAGGACTGATTTCTGTTTGTTTACTTTTAGTCCTGATGGTGTACCAAATCTATCCAGTTCCTCTAATACTAATTTTAATGAGTAGTCTGGGTTGGTCAGGTACACCAGTGTGTCATCAGCGTATAATGATACTACATGCTTATGTGTCCGTGTAGGTATATACCAGACCGTCAGAATAGTGTGTAGCCTGCATGCCAGTGGCTCGATGGCCAGTGCAAACATCAGGGACCAAAGAGGACACTCCTGTCTGGTGCCTTTTCCTCCAATTCCTCCAGTTCCCATCCCTCAAATACTTAGGCGTGTGTTTCTACCCTGGTAAGTGACTTTATATAGAGGAGGGTGTCCAGGTCAGAGAATGTGAGAAGCCGGGTCAGTATATGGTGCTCACTTATGTAAGTGTAGCACCCTGCTCTAACCCAGGTGACCCTTATGGTGATTTTAGGGGTTTAGATAACCATAGAAAGCTCTCAAAGTGATAGCTGTGAAGAGCAGCCTTCAGGCTTAATCTAGGAGTAGTGCAAAGCAGCTCTGTTTACCAGTATCTAGTCTTTTAGTGTAGGCTAAATGAAAAAGAACCACACAGTGTACTTATAAAAATAGATATTTATTACAATCATTCACTAACACATTACAATATCTCCTACCCGTCGATATAATCACAATGCACACAATACTTTGGACATAGAATAGCAAGTAGCACCAATACACAGTGGCCCCCGGTGGGAGACCAGACCATATAAAAAATTGTGGGATGCGAACCACAACCTAAGTCGAGACTGGACCCAGGAGAGGTAGAAGAGTCGGGGACCCAAGGAACCATCCCAGGTGAGAGTCTAGTAACCCCATGACGGTCGTGTGCAAAGAGGATAGACAACCCCGTACTCAATACTGCTCAGTGGGTCCGGTTTGGTTGCAGTCCTACCACTGGATGATGAAAAGAGTCGGTTGGAACCCACACATGAGTTTGAGTCGAAGAGTACCTGAAGGCAGAGGGGACAGAGTCTATGCCACTCAGGGGTGACCAGGAGGCACGGAATGCGGAGGCCCCTCGAGTTCAAAGATGCAGGTAAGTTGATGAGGAGCTTCAAGCACTGTTGCCCGAGCTACCGTGACATTGAAGATGACAAAGTCTGTCAGTTCCAACCAACTGCGTCGGCGCCGATCAGTTATAGCGAGGACAGACTCGTTGATAGAACCGTTCGATCCGTCCGAGTCTGTTGGCACGAGTCGGTCGGGACAACCGATTCGGTTGCAGTGCGATGAAGCGATGCAATGGCACGGTGCACAGAGGTTCGGTTGTAGAGACCCCAACGAGGGATACTGGCCCCAACTTGATGAGAGGACAGCTCAGGCCTCGAGGGAGAACAGAACTACTACCTCTGTTGCTGAGCCTTGTGTAATCCATGGGAGCCCAGGATCGGCAAACCGGTCAGTTGTGTTGAGGTGCCTGCGGATGCAGTGGAATGACTCCTTCACTCCAAGGGAGATTCCTTCTGTTGTCTTTGATGTCCACAGGCCTTGGGAGGACCTGTACAGAGCACGGGCACAAACGTTGCAGCGAGCTTGCAGGACGAGGAGGCCAGGAGCAGCATGGCTCTTCCCAGGTGCGGTCTCGGTGCCCAGATCGAAGTTCAGCAGAGTCCAGAGTAACCAGATGGTCGAAGTAGAAGTGGAGTTGGATTTGAATCGAATCCCACGATAAATCTAGGGACCCACCCACAGGTAAGCCCTTAAGTACCCTAAGGTGAGGGTTGGGACGATTCAGGGGTCCCTCCCAGAGGAGGAGTGGACAGTGGGGAGGATACCCCCATGTACTTTGTCCAGTTTCGCACCAGAGCGGGGAGCCAACGGCTCCCTGATCTAGTTTGAACTGGAGTATGCAAGGAAGGCACCAAATGTGCACTTCCAGCAGACTATGTGGCACTGGCAAGTGACCCCACCCCGGCCTAATACACTAAGTCCTGTCTGGGAGGTGGTCACACCTCCCTGTGACAGGAAACCTATTGCCCTACCTTCCCCTGCTCGGGCTTGGCCCAGCAGCAGGAGGGCAGAATCGTGTCTGTGGTCAGCAGCAGTAGGTGGTTGCTGTCGGGCTCTGTAAGATCGGTCCCGGGAGCATGGAGGGCTCCCCTGAGGGGCCCTACCATGGATGGAATCATACCTCCAACACCGGATACGGTGTTGGGGTATGATTGTGTTGTAATGTGGCACTTGCTTTTAGCAGTGCTTTATGCTCCTCTGCGTATGACATACTCAGTGTTCCATTTCATTGTGTGCTGCGTGTGTGGATTCCACCGACAGCAGTTTGTAATGTGGCTGGCGAAGGTGGGATCACGCTCTCTGTGCTCTGACTTCTTATGATTAAAGCTGTGTTTCTACGCATCCTGTGTCCGAGTCATCACCACATTTTGGCGACGCTTGCCAGCCACATGTGGTGACTTCATCAGAACACAGCATCAGAGCACTACAGCGTGTCCCGTATGAAGTTAGAGGCTGTGGAGTTGCAGAGGCGAATTTGGAAAGGAGCCCTCACACTGCTGTCCTAAGGTGAGAAGCTGACCCGACCACTGCGTACCCCTTGCGCTCCCTCCGGTCACCCTGAAGTTTTGTACCGCGCATTTCCAACCTCCCACGTCACTCCGATTCCCGTGTGAAAGTGAGGAAGAACCTCCGTCTGAACTCGCCCTGCGAAGGCCTGAGGTCGCTTCCAGCCTAAAAGTGCCTGTCCTCTCACCCCGCATGCAGAGAAAATGTGCTGCTTCTGGTGAAAGTACCCGTTGGCCTTGGGCTCCTTTCACAGCCATCGGGAGCGTCGTATGCTCACACGCTGCCCGCAACGCTCACGAACTGAGTCATTCTCTCCCATGCCTTACCTGTTTACGATCGTCTTCGATAACGGCAATTTTCTCTACCACTGCTTGCTCTCTGCCGTATTGCGCACTCCTGGCTTGGGTCACATGATCGATTAGAGGAAAGTGCCTCTGTCGAGTTAAGTCTGCTTTCTGCTGCTCGCCCCCTGCTGGCCAAGCTGGTTTTTGCACCCATAAAACCGCTCCATTGTGTTTTTACAAGATTATAGTTAAGGCAGCTCTATAGTTTTTCAAGACTTTTGGCGCTTTTACAGTTTGTGCCCTATCTATATGGCTGTGTCTTCAATTGTCATTCCACCGCCTTTCCTTTCTCAACCAGGCCAACCATCAATGCTTTGGGAAGAATGGATTGATTTATTTGACAATTACATTATAGCTCTGGATGGCCTTGAGTTCTCATCTGAAAGGAAGAAAGCTTTGTTGCTAGGCACTATTGGTAAAGAGGCTCATCGCATCTTCAAGTACTCGCCTCAAATGTTAGGTAATGACAAGCCTGTTGAGGATGTTTTCACGGAAGCCAAACTTTGCCTTGAGAAGAGGTTTGCTAAAGAAGAGAATATTGTCATGTCCCGTTACAAGTTCTACACAAGGCCGCAAAAACCTGGCGAGACTCTTGATGAATTTATTTCGGTTCTAAGGGAGCTGTCAATAAAGTGCAAATTTGGTCAGATGACAGATGAACTGATCAGGGACCAACTGATAGTTCATTGTCACAGCAAGAAAACTCAAGAACGTCTTTGGGCTGTGAAGAACCCATCCCTGAAGGTTGCCATTTCTATCGCGAAAGTTTTTGAGGAGTCTGAACGCTGCATGAAAGAAATGAGTAAGGTGGAGAGCTCTGAAGGAGATGTTGCAGCCATTGGAAAAAAAGAAGAGCCCAGCAAAGCTTTCAGCAACAAGTTTAATCTTAAGCCACAAAAGTCGTCCAAGTCCAAGGGGTACTCTAGATGTGGCAGCTCTTATCACTCTAGTGATTCAAAGTGGTGCTTCGCTTCTAAACAAGACTGCAGGAAATGTGGGCGCATAGGCCACTTTGCCCGCATGTGTAGAGACTTCAGTAAATCCAGGGTTGCTGTTACTGAGGATTTCAGTATCGATGGAGACTGTGAGGACCGTGTCTTAATGGTCGTGCCGGACAATTATGGTTCTGAGAGGAAGAGCCGCCCCAAAGCATCCTTTGTTATCTTAGGCAAACAAGTTGAATTGATGGTTGACTGTGGTTCTTTGTATACCATTGTGCCGAAGTGGATGTGGGAGAAGGAGTGGCCCCAGGTTCCACTTTTGCCTAAGGACATTGACCCTAGGGGTTACCAGGGGGAGAGGATTGTCGTTCTAGGCTTCTTTTCTGCTCCCATTGTGTTTAAATCCAGGCATGTTGAAGGGAAGATCTACTTGGCAGAAGATGGCCCACCCATCTTGGGTTGGAGTCACCAGTTTGATCTTCACATAGTTATCGATCCACATACCCCTAGTCATGTCTTGTGTGTGCCTGATGTCTGCCACAGGCAAAATCCTAACAGAAATGGATGATGTCTTCAAAAAGAGCCTGGGTGTTTTGAAAGGGTACACTCATAAAATTGTGTTACAGGAGGGCACCATTCCGGTGAAACACAAGTTGAGAAGGGTTCCTGTTGTTGTCAGGGATGACGTGAAGAAATTGTTGAATGACATGCTTGAGGAAGGGGCCATTGAACCTGTTGAGGCATCAGAGTGGGTCTCTCCGGTCGTCATGACAAAGAAGAGTGATGGCAAGTTCAGGTTTTGTGTGGACCTTCGAAGCTTAAATCAACATGTGGTTGCCGACACTTTTCCCCTCCCTAACATCAACGAATTGTTGCTTTTGTTGAAGGGTGGTAAGTACTTTTTAAAACTTGATTTGAAAAATGCTTACCACCAGATCAAACTTCATGATGACTCAAAAAATCTCACGGCCTTTATAACCATGGAAGGTACCTTTCGTTTTACCGAGGTTACCTTTCGGGCTATCCTCCGCTGCCAGCGTCTTTCAGCGGATCATGTCTGAGGTTTTCAGGGGCTTGGATAACGTAAAGTTTTTCCAAAATGACATCCTGGTATTTGGTGGGTCGGTTGTGAAACACAACAAGACGTTGAGGGAGGTTCTGTGCAGGCTGAGGGAGGCTGGCCTCACACTCAGGAGGGAGAAGTGTAAGTTTCTTGTAGAGGATATTGAGTACCTGGGACATACCATCTCTGGGCTGGGTGTCACTCCAAAGTTGGATCTCTTGGAGGCTATTAGATGCACCCCCGTACCGTGTGACAAAGACAAGTTGAGGTCCTTCATGGGTCTAATCGAGTACTACTCAAAATTTGTTGAAGGCTTTGCCACTAAGACTGAAGCTCTCAGGACCCTGTTGAGGAAGGGGTGTTCCTTTGTTTGGGGTGATGCCCAGCAAAAAGCTTTTGATCTCATTAGGAAGGATATTTGCGAAGCTAACGTCCTGGCTCCCTTCGATACTCTTCTAAAAATCTTCTTGACTGTTGATGCAAGTGCTTGCGGTCTTGGGGCTGTGCTTTCCCAAATGCACATGGGTGGTGAAAGAACTGTGGCTTTCGCCTCGCGCTCTCTGTCCGATTGCGAGAGCAATTATTCGGTCATTGAGCGTGAGGCTCTGGCAGCTGCTTGGTCTGTTGAGCACTTCAAGACCTTTTTGTGGGGCGTTGACTTCTGTATTCGCACAGACCACAAACCTTTGGTCAAGGTGCTGAGCCCTGGAGGTGCAGGTAAGGGTTCTGCGAGGCTGGCCAGACTCGCTTCTACGCTCCAAGAATATCGGTACCGTGTCTCACACATTCCTGGGTGGAAGAATGCTCAGGCCGACTGCTTGTCTCGTTTATCTCTAAAGGTCACAGGTGATGTTGGCTCTGGGGTGTCTGGAGAGTTTGATGGTGCTGTGGCCTCTTTGTGTGATGTTGAGCAGTGTGTTGCTTCTGTCTTCTCTTCTGAAGATTGGAGTCATTTTATGGATTTGGATGTTACCCTTAAATGTGTTGAAAAAATGTTGGTTCAGGGTGAGCGTAGGGAGAGCACTCTGGCTCCCTCTGTAAGACCGTATGTGAAGATCTTGGATGAGCTGAGCATGAGCGGTGCGAAAGTTCTAGTGAGGAACGATAAGTTCGTGCCTCCTGAGGGTTTGAGGTCTAGGATTATTGGGCTTGCACATGAAGGGCACCTCGGTCAGACCTTGACCAAAAAAGGGTGCGTGAGGATTTCTGGTGGCCCGGTATGGACGAACAAATCACTTCTTGGGTTGTTGGGTGTGAGGTATGCAGGGAGAGCGAGAAGAGGCTCAAGACCGGGTGTCATGCCACCCGGTGTCACATTGAAGACCCTGGTGTTCCTTAAAGGACTGTTTGTCTAGATTTCATTGGGCCCATGCATTGTGTGGAGGAAAAATTGAGGAATGCCTTGGTTTTGATTGACGTTCATTCTAAATGGCTCATTGTCAAGTTTATGTCCGATGTCACCACGAAGAGCACCATTGAGCAACTAAATGCCATCTTCCACGAAGAGGGTCTTCCCCACACCCTGGTCACGGATAATGGTACCCAGCTGGTTTCGCATGAGATGAGAGATTTCCTGGCTAAGTGTGGGATTGTTCATCACCGCACGACGCTTTACAACCCCCAAGCCAATGGCATGGTGGAGCGTGCCAACCGGCTAGTCAAGGGTACCATTTCCATGGCCATTCAGTGTGGCAAGGATGTCGGTGTGATGGCCTGCGAGATGGTTTGGGCTCATCGCACAACTGTCAATTGTGCCACTGGATTTACCCCGTTTGAAAGAATGCGTGGAAGAAAGCCAGGCACCAAACTGCTTCCTTCTTGGCTGGTCTCTCCCAAGCCTACAGCCTTTCAGGTACAGAAGGACAAAGGGGACCACCATGGTGGCGTTCATGAGGGTGATTGGGTCAAAGTGAGACATGGCAGAACTTGCAAAGGTTTATCTAAGTTTTGGGGCCCTTTTAGGGTCAAGCAGGTGTTTGACAATTATGTGCTTCTTGACAATGGCAACAAGTGGAACAAGCGCAAGGTTGCTTTATATCGTAGAAGGGTGGGTGTGGATCCTTTGGTCTGCGAACCTAGCTCTGTACATTCTGGCGAACATCTTAATGGTTTTATGTTGATGAGTGATGCAGAGTTGTCCTCCGCTGGGTTGCAGGCCAGAAGGGAGACAGGTTCTGGAGATGCCTCCAGTTCTCTTGCCTCTGATCTGCCTTCTGATGTTGGTGTCAGTGTTCCCCGTCCTCCCAGGTTACGCAGACCTCCTAGTTATTTGGAGGATTTTGTTCAGACTTGATTTCTGTTCCTTTTCTTCTGTTGGATGTATGACGATACCATGCATGCATTACATCGCATGCCTTTAGATCGCGGTTTTAACAACGCAAGTCGTTACAACGACTTGCGTTGGAGGGCGCTGGACTTAGGAGTAGTTTAATTTACTATTCCAACTCCAGCCTACGTACAGTAGGGAAGGTGTTGGATAGTAATTTAAACTACTCCTTGTCCTATATCGCCCTCCAGTGCAAGTCGTTGTAACGACTTTCGTTGTTAAAAACACGATCTAATGGCATGCGATGTAATGCATGCGTTCTAAAGGTTGTTTACCCTTCTGTTCTGGTGTTTCCTTCCTTTTTTTTGCACCTTGCTTTCTCTTGTTGTCTTTCTTCTTCTCTCATTGTTTTGTGGGTAGAAGGGAGGGGGGTGTTGTAATATGACACTTGCTTTTAGCAGTGCTCTATGCTCCTCTGTGTATGACATACTCTGTGTTCCATTTCATTGTGTGCTGCTTGTGTGGATTCCACCAACTGCAGTTTGTAATGTGGCTGACGAATGTGGGATCACGCTCTCTGTGCTCTGACCTCTGATGATTAAAGCTGTGTTTCTACGCATCCTGTGTCCGAGTCATCACCACAGATTCCAACATGTTTGATACCAAACATGCCCAGGTTCGTTCAAGCCAGTTTAGAGATGGTCATCGTGTAATGATGCATGGCCCCTCTATATCGTAACGGCTGATTTACTCACAAAGCCTGGAGAATGGACTCCGGGGTTTGTAGGGGTGGTCTGCTCATGCAGAGCCACCCTCACACTCGGAACCGAGCACCCTACCTTCGAGACTGAAGGCCTGCTAGAGGGGTGACTTATAGGTTTCAAGTGCAGTGGTATTAGATATAAGGAGACATATCTTTCGTGAGAGGTGTGTGCACCAACTCACACAGGCTGTAATGGCAGGCATGTAGCCATGGTATGGAGGGTCCTCAATGGGTGGCATAACACATGCTGCAGCCCATGGGGGACCCCTGGTGTACCTAGGCCCTAGGTGCCTTAGTATCATGTACTAGGGACTTACTAGGGTACACCAGCAGCCAATTAGGAATGCACCAAGGTACTCACCATAGCCAATTTAGGGAGGAAGCACAGTGACTGGGGTCCTGATTTGCAGGATCCCAGTCAGACTAGTCAGAAAACAGTATGACACCAGCAAAAAGTGGGGGTAACCATGAAAGCAGGTCCTAGTTTCCTACAGAGAAGTACAGGCCAGTGTTCATTACTGTAAGTACTGCAAACAAGTATTGCAAACCAGTAGTATCGAATGCGTTTCCATGTCTAATGGTACCTGTGCCAGCTTCTCCTTGCTAAGTTCTGCCTCTCCCATAACACTTGTAAGCATCCTGATGTTCAGCACTGTGCGCCTGGCTGGGATGACCCCATTTTGTTCAGTGTGCACTAGTGTGGTGATTACTCTGCTCAGCCTGTTGGCCAACAGCTTCCTCAGGATTTTATTGTCTGTGTTTATCATAGACAGAGGCCTACATGAGCGGTAGGCTTGAGTAGTACTAATATAGTAGCCTCCCTCATTTTGTTCGGCAGTGACCCTCCATCCAGGAACTCCTGATACACAGTATAGTCTTCTGCCCTATCTGTCTGGTACCATTTTTGTGGTGTTCACGTCCTCTATGGCCTGTTCGACCTCTTCTGTAGTAATGGGGACCACCAGGAGGTCTTGGTGCTCCTGCGTTGATTTCGGAATGTCGCATGTGTGCACTATTGGGTAATCTCTGGTGGCATTGATGGCTGTGGGGTGTGTATATAGCTGTTTGTAATAAGTGTAGAAGACAGTGTTTATTTTTTGTTGTGTGTGAACTTTTTCACCCTGGTTGGTTCTCATTGCTGTGATGGGGACGGGGAGTTCTCCTGTCGAATAAGCCAGGACAGTAGTCTAACCGACCTTTCGCCCTCTATGTGCAAGGTCTGTCTGTATTGCATATCATGCAGTTTTTCTTTCTTGGTCGTCTTCCTGAGTATAGTTGTTCTCAGGTCCTGTGCTTGTTCTGAGGCTGTTTTGCTAGCGTGTTGTCCTGCTTGGAGGGTGGCTAGTTGTCCCTCCATGTTCCCTAGTTCCTGTTTTAGCTCTTTAATTCTGGAGGTAGTGTTTGCCATAATTGTGCCTCACAGTACTAACTTCATGGCTGCCCATTCCACTCCTTTACTACTGGCTGTGTTTGCATTATGCTCAAAGTACTCTTGAATTGCATTCCTTATCGTCTGTCTGGATTCCGTGTCTTGTAGCGCTGCTAGAGACAATCGCTAGGTAGGGATTGCGCCCCTATATTTTGTACATCAGTACTTGTATTTGGGGAGGAGTGGTCAAAACATACTCTGCTTTTATAGTCCACGTCCAGTATGCGATGTGTATCAGTACTTCCGACGAGCACACAATCCAGCCTGGGGTATGCCTCGCATGCCTGCACGTGGTGCCAGTAATCCTGCTTATATGGGTCTTGCTTTGTGCTGCATTCCCTTACTCCATATCAATGAGGCCATGCAAAGCCACAGAGGGTAGCTTTGGGTCACCTCAAAGAAAGTGACGCTCCGGCGGCACAGGCCTCTTGTAACTAAGCCTAATTGTAACTACTCGTCTATTACAAATGTGTAATGATAGATAGATAGATGTTTCATGCTTTAATGTACGATAGATAGATAGATGGATGTTTCATGCTTTAATGTACAAAATGCAGTGGTATGACAATCCACATTTCAAAGGCAGAGGTTAGCATTTCATAGATACCTCTGAAATATGGATGTCATCCAATAAGAGGCCTTGATATATTCTGGTTTCCTTCCAACCAGCTTTATGCCCTATGAATGACAGGACATTTAGATGATGGTAGCCTATTATTGCTCATGAAAGCCAAACATTCTAATTGCAATTAGAGCCTGTTGTTAGCGCAACCGTTTCAGTAACAACTAAAAGAATCTATGGCATTTACAGACGGAATGGGCTCTTCTAACAAGGCGAAACATGTCTTCTGTATGTATTATTAATGACATAATTAAATATTTTCTCTTATTTTTCCTTCTGACAATCAAACAGTATAATCCAGTATTTTGCTTTCTTCTTTCAGTAAGTATTTTCCTGTTTGGAAAAAACACATTGTTTACACGATAACTGCACAAAGTAAAATAATATTACATTGTGTAGTATGTCCCAGTATTGCTATGTGAGAGTTAAGTGACATTTACAAACTGTTCAACCTTTAGCCTTGTGGTTTATAATGTCATCAGACATCAGAACCCCTCAATGGAAATATATGATCAGTGCCTAATTTGAGCTGGTGGGTACCCGTGGAGCCAACGACACTCATTTTTGGGGACTGGCAGTTACTTTTCCTCATGAGATATTTCCAAGAGCAAAGGAGGGAAAACAGCACAAAGTAGAAAGAAGGAGGAAGAGAAAGGCAGTACAAATGTCACAAAAGGAGAAAGCAGGAACCTGCAGGAGTAAGATAAAAGGGCATAAAGTGTGTGGCTGGTGGATTAAAGACTCATGAGTTGGATTCAAGATTGCACTGCTTTGGTATTTGGTGCACTGACATTTAATGGCACCAGCCGTGGGCTTCTGTGCAGAGATTTGGGCACCGGCACTCTTATTTTTACAAATTAAGCAGCGTATAGGACTTTATTGCACAGACACCTGGTATATACTCCATATTGTCTCTAGAAAAACTGCAGTTAATGTGGATTTATGGTTCACAAGGTTGGAACAGTTGCTACATCACAAAACCAAATAATGACAGGAAATTCACAAGTTAAGATACCAACGTGTCATAAGCTTGATCTCAGCACCCACTCCAACCATTACTTGTGGAAGGTGGAAATGAAGTCACCATGAAAGACTCAATAAATAAATGGATATTTGTGTATGAGTTTATATAATGGTGTAGCTAGGCTGACAGTGAATTGAAAGATAGACTGTATTTTATGTAAGTATCTGATACTGAGGGTATTAGCCATTGGTTAATTGTATATTGTAGCATGCTCCTTAAAGGTCAGTATGTGACATTAATTTATAAATTGAATTGTGTTCTTAATTTTATTTTTCTTGGAAATTTGCATGTCCATTTTTTATCATGGATACATTTGTAAGTTTGTATATTGTGTAATATAAGTCAATAAGTTGTTTGATGTTGGAAAGAGGATATGGAAGGGGAGGACGTTAGAGATAAGTGAGTGAGGTGGAGGTGGGAGCTAACGGTATATTAGGAGCATCATTTTCTCACTTTTTAGGTTTTAGAGAGTAGCAATGGTTAATGCTGTCAACCTAGGTCCCCTTATCATTAGGGTTTTAATTTCACTGGATTTATAGGGGTGCATCTCTTCTATTGTTTGTTGTGAGTCTCACTGAGAAAACATTCCGCTTGATATGTCAAAGAGGGTGATATGGTAGTTGTTAGATGTTCCAACCATCTATTTTCCTCATCTTTTATAAGGGAGAAGGAGTGGGACAGTTGCTAGCTAGGTTGGTACCCTGTTTATAGTTGTATGCATAGCTTGAAGGAAGATGTCATGTGGGCATTTTCTTGGAGGTAATTTCTGTGAGGGGGTCATAATACAAGCCTCCGATAGTACCCAGTCAAGCCAAGGAATGCCCTGACTTGAGTCTTGGTGGTTGGACCTTCCCAATCCAGAATGGTCTGGATTTTGGGCTGTAGGGGTTGAAATTGGCCTCCACCCACAAGGTTGCCCAGGTATACAACTTTACACGGCCCTATCTGGCACTTGCTTGCTTCGATAGTGAGGCCTGCACTCTGCAGAGCTGTCAGGGCCTTCCCAAGGTGGATCAGGTGATCCTGCCAGGTGGAGCTAAAGACAGCAATATCATCCAGCTATGCTGCTCTAAAGGAGTCCAATCCAGCAAGGACTTTATTCACCAGCCTTTGGAAGGTGGCAGGGGCATTCTTCAATACAAAGGACATCCCAGTAAACTAGAAGTGCCCATCTGGGGTTGAGAATGCTGATTTCTCTTTAGCTCCAAGGGTGAGACCTATCTGCCAGCACCCTGATCTGAGATGAAAAGTACACAGATATTGGGCTTCCCCCCAACCTGTCAATCAATTCATAATCCCTTGAAATTGGATGTGCATCCCTTTTTGTGACTGCATTGAGGCCTCTATAGTCCGTACAAAATCTCATTTATTTATTTCCAGTTTGGTAATGAGGTTTGGGCACTAAATCAACTGGGCTGGCCCAGGTGTTCTCTGAGGGTTCAATGACACCCAATTCCAGCATCTTGCTTACTTCAGCCTTGATGCTGTCCATAACATGGTCAGACTGCCTTTAAATTTTATTTTTGACTGGTAGGCTGTCACCAGTGTCCACATCATGTGGGCACCAGTTAGTCTGACCAGGGGTCAGGGAGAAGAGCTCTGCAAACTGATTTAGGACTTGCTTGCAATCAGTCTGCTGTTGGACAGTGAGGGTGTCTGACAAAACCACTCCTTCAACTGACCCATCTTTAGTGGTGGGAGAGAGGATGTCAGGGAGAGGTTCGCTGTCTGTTCCTGTTGTTAATCTGTGACCATGAGCATGGTCAGTTCAGTCCTGTCATTATGGGGTTTCAGGAGGTTTACATGGATGACCATCTTGGGGTTCCTGCATGTGCCATGGTCCACCAAATAGATGCCTCCCCTTTTCTCTCAAGGATAGGATAGGGCCCATCCCATTTGTCCTGGAGGCACCTAGGAGCCACTGGCTCAAAACCCATACCTTCTGCCCTGGTTGGAACTCCACCGCAGCAGCCTTTTGGTCATGCCAGAGCTAGCTTCTGGAGCTCTTGGCTGGCTTCAAGGTTTTTGTTGGCTTTTTTCATATACTCAGCCATCCTGGCACAAAGGCCAAACACATAGTCCACAATATCCTGCTTAGGTTCTTTGACACGTCTCTCCCATCCCTCCTGCACATGATACAGTGGACACCTTACAGGGTGTCCAAACAGAAGCTCAAAGGGGGAAAACCCAACTCCATTCTGTGGCACCTCTCTGTAAGCAAAAAGCAGGCATGGCAGTAAGACATTCCATCTCATACTGTACCTTTCAGGGAGTCCACCAATCAAACATTTCAGGGTCTTGGTAAACTTTTCAACAAGCCCATTTGTCTGTGGGAGGTATGGTGTAGTGAACCTTTAGGTCACTCCACAATCAGACCACATGTCTTTTACGTATGCAGATATAAAGGTTGTACCTCTTTCTGTTACTACCTCCTTTGAAAAACCAACCCTGGTAAAGATACCAAGGAGGGGCAGTGGTGCTCCTCAGGAGAATTGCCCCAGGATACCTGGTGCCATGATCCACTACAACCAGAATACATTGGTTTCCTGATGCTGTTTGAGGGTCAAGGAGACCAACAATGTCAATCCAAACCCTCTCAAAGGGTATCCCAACCACTGGAAGTAGAATTAAGGGGGCATTAGGTGGCTACCTGTCTTGCCACTGGCCTGACAGGTGGCATAGGAGTTACAAAACTCCTTCACCTGCTGGGACATTCCTGGCCAGTAGAATTCGTTCACCAACCTACTCCAAGTTTTGGTCTGATCAAGATGCCCAGCTAGGGGAATGTCATGGGCCAATGTTAGGAGAGACTCTCTAAGCCTCTGAGGCACTAACACTCTCCTAGTGGCACCAGGTTTGGGGTCTAGGGCCTCAGTGTATAGGAGTCCATCCTCCCAATAGGTCCTGTGAGAACCACTGACACTTCCCTTTTTCTGATCAGCAGAGTGGGACAGATTCTCTGCCCCTGGCACAGATACTCCCTAGAGGGTGCCCCTGGGCCGAAAAGCTCAGTTGTGTAAGGCCCAAGCTCCTGGGGAAATTAGTTTCTCAGACTTCTTGCCTTTTCTCTTGGAAGGTTAGGTCATAATGTCAGGCTCCAATACTTCTTTTTCATCCTGGGTTCTACTTTGTGCCCCTGTTTTTACACGCACCCACTCAGGTATTCCCATCATTGCTGCATTGCTTTCTTTTCCACTTCAGCCCATGCTGAGGTCTCCAAATCTTTGCCAAGCAGACACTGTACAGGAATTGCACAAGATACCATAACCGTTTTGTGGCCAGTAACCCCTCCCCATTCTAAGGACACCAACGCCATTTGATGTACCCAAGCCTGATTGTCAGCATTGAGGACTAAATAAGTTTCTCCAAGCAAGTACTGGTCTGAGGACACCAGTTGCTCAGTCACCATTGTGACACTGGCATCAGTATCTCACAGAGCTTCATCTTTAACCGCATTTATATGTGGTTGTTTGTATTTTTCCAGGTTACTGGGCCGGGCAGCCAGGGTTGCTATGTCCACTCCACCTTCTGTGACATGAGTTGCCTCAGCAGGCTCCTTGACATAGTCAGGGCCCACCTGTGATGCCATCTGGAGACTTACCAATGCATTTATTGCATGTTTTTTTTTACAGCTAGGGTCTCCAGTTCGGTGTCCAAGTGCTTGACAGTTCTAACACCAAGCCTTTTTGGGATCCCAGTTTTTACCCTGGTACCTACCCCTGGGCTGTGAAGAGTTTCTGGGCCCACCCTCCTGAGCAGGTTTTTAGGGGCCTTTAGAAGACTCATTTTTGTTTTTATCTTTTTGGTCATGATCTTTACCTTGTAGGTCTTTTTGGCCTCTTTCTTTTGGTCACCCCCACCAGTGGTAGTCTTGGTTATCTCTGTTTTGGCCCAGTGGTCTGCCTTCGTCCCTAACTCTTAAGGAGAAAGTAGACCTAGGTCTATCAGATGCTGATGTAACTTCTCATTGTAACAATTACTCAACAGATCTCTTTCACAATAAAATTGTAAAGCCCTTCATAGTCATGCACATTGTTACCTGTTAACCAACCACCCAGTGTTTTCACTGAAACATTTACAAATTCAACCCAGGACTAACTGAGTTTTCGAGTCTCCCTGAATTTAATTCTGTATTCCTCAGTGGTGGGTTCAAAGCCCTCAGTCAGGCTACCCTTCATAATGTCACAAGACTCCGCAACTTTCTCATTAAATGTCAGACGTCTAGTCCTGCATTTCCCTGAGAATAGTACCCACAAGAGAGAGCCCCAATTCTTTTTAGCTACCTTTCCACTGACGCAAGCTCTCTTGAAAGCAGTAAACCACTTGGTGATATCATCACTCTCTGCATATTTAAGGACAACTCCTTTGGGGAGTTTAGGGTCAAAAGAATATTCTCTCTCCCTAGTTATAAAATTGCTGCCACCAGAGATGGGTCCTAGGCCCATCTCCTTTCTTTGTCTTTTTATGTCCAGGAGTAGAGTGTCTAAGTGCAACCTCCTGGCCAATCTCTCTAGCGTGAGTTCCTCCTCCGACGGCTCATCCTCTGTTCCTGAGGGGAGGGATTCTACTTCCTGTTCAGAAGGATTCTCATTTGTATTCTGATCCTCATGGCATTCAGCGACTAGTTCTCAGTTATCCCTCTCAAATTTTGCCAAAAGCCTTCTAAGCTTCTCTATGGTAGCACGAGTGTCAGTTTTGATACCATAACCTGTACAGAGAGGCCTTAGCCTGGCATAGGACATGTCCAGGTAATTGGTCTGGTCGAGCCCCTGAGCCTGGTTCTCTGTACCACTCATTATGTTTATTAAAGTTGGGACCTTTTCGGTGAAGAAAAAAAACCTAAATAAAAATACTTCATCCCAACTACAGTAAGAGAGTTTTAATTTTTGCCCACTTAGTTTCAGGGGTTTAGCCAAGGCCCTAGCAATTAATTTGAGACATTTTGAAAAATTAGGCCAATTGAAAAAAATACAAATAGGCTAAAGATAGTTTTTAGATTTACTCATGTGATCACTTATTGACAGAGTGGTATCAGCAAATTCAAAGTCTTCTATCCCACCGAAGATCCAGCAATGTAGGAAGCTGGCTCTCTATATGGTGTACTAAAATGAAGTACACTGTGCAGAGAGTCCAGTGGATCCCTTACTGGTATACAGAGGCAAAAGTAGATAATACTAACGCTCTATTTGTAGTAGTGTGGGCGAGCAGTTAGGCTTATCAGAGGGTAGTGCTAAGCATTTGTTGTACATACACACTCAAGAATAAATACGAGATCAATTTGTAAAATTATCACAGATTTTTATATTATCTTTCAGACCAAGAACTTTGTTCTAAATAATAATTATAATAATAATAATCTTTATTTGGAGGTAGTCACATCCATACAAGATACATTAAAAAAAGAAAAGAGACAAGCCTTAAAACACATCATCAATACCGCTACATATCAATCTAAGTAATGTGCAAAAAACACGGAATCCATTCAACCATCAACACATCTAGAATTTCTAGATCTAAGTGCTGCTCTTAAGAAATTCATGACTGCAAAGAGCGTATAATCATTAGGCAGCAGGCTTGTCTAAAACTCATCGCTTTTAAAAAGGTTTAAGATACAATCTCCTGGGGTAAGTAAAATATTTTCCATAAGAGAACAAAATGCAAGGTATCCTGTGGAGACCTATTGTCGCAGCCACAGGGACATCTCGTCTCATCATGTAAAACAAAGCCAGCCGTCGATGCTAAAAGATGATGGAGCTGGTTAAATCTAAAACGAGTTAATAAAAATCTATCCGAGGCATTTATTAAAATGCATAGATAATTCTCCATACCCAGTGCTGATTTTAAAAGAACGTGCCCTCTCACCGCTGGCTTGGTAAGCTCAGTATTTTCACGGGAAGCTGTGGTATATTTAAAAAAATAGCTCCTTCACTGTACTCAGGTCCCGAGACTTCATTGAGTCAGGCTTTCAGAAAATATTTGCCCTGCCAATAGCAGAAAACGACTCTTTGACATAGCGTAGCCAAGGGATGCTTAGTGCATGGTCTAATGATAAACAATCTAAAACAATCAAACGGTTGAGAGCCAACTCATTGTTAGACCAGATTTTCACCCAGCAAGTCAAGGGTTTTACTGCCACCATGTCTGCTATGTAGTTTAATCCTAATTCCTCATGTACGGAGAACAATGGGGTACCCTGAGGAACCTTCAGAATTCGTTTCAGAAACTTATTTTCTGCGATCTGAAGTTTATTGGTCACAATATAACCCCAGACCTCGCTTCCGTTCAGAGCCTTGGATATGCAGAAGGACTGATTGAGCTTTATAATCACACCCGGGGACCAGTTACCTAGTCTGTGGGCATAACTAGCAATGGCTCCCATGGATTTGTTCATATCACCAACTTTCCCCTCTAGCAACTGTTTCCAGTTCAGTTTCTCATCAAATAAAATTCCCAAGTAAGGGAAGGCCTGGACCTTGGCTAAAGTATGGGCACCTGCTTTGAATGTCTTAGAACAGGTCCCCCGAGGGCCAACTTCCAAAATGTATGACTTTGTGAAGTTGGCAGACAAGTCCAACACGTTCATAAAGGCAACAAATCCCTCAATCAGGGCCTGTAGGCCCATCAGTGTGTGTGCCATCAACACTGCGTCATTGGCATATAAAAGAACTGGGTTTGCTTTCCTGCCCACTCGAGGGCAGTCTATCTGCAAAGATGTGAGGGCCGCCTCTAAACCATTAATATATAAGGTAAATAAAAAAGGGGCTAAAATGCACCCCCGGTGTACCCCCCGGTACAATTTAATTGATCAGTGAGTCCCGCCCCCTGTGAATTTCTAACTGCAGCTGTGGTGTGGGCATGGAGGGTCCTTAGTAGATTTACAATGGCGGGCTGAACCCTCAGGGAATCGAGCAGGGCCCATAATTTTTTACGGTTCACCCGGTTGAAAGTAGAGGTGAGGTCCATGAACCCCCCCAAACAAGGCACCAGGTTGAGCAACCGTATATTTAGAAAGTATTAAATAGAGGTTTAAGCATTGCTCCGTGGTTGATATCCCCATTCGGAAGCCATACTGTGCTTCAGAAATAATATTATTCGACTCGGCCCACTCAGAAAGCCTACTAAATAAGACCCGCTCTAGGACTTTGACTGTGAAATTAGACCAATTGAAAAAAATACAAATAGGCTAAAGATAATTTTTAGATTTACTCATGTGATCACTTATTGACAGAGTGGTATCAGCAAATGCAAAGTCTTCCATCCCACCGAAGATCCAGCAATGTAGGAATCTGGCTCTCTATGTAGTGTACTAAAATGAAGTACACTGTGCAGAGAGTCCAGTGGATCCCTTACTGGTATACAGAGGCAAAAGTAGATAATACTTTGCTCTATTTGTAGCAGTGTGGGCGAGCAGTTAGGCTTATCAGGCGGTAGTGCTAAGCATTTGTTGTACTCATAGAGGCAATAAATGGCCCACACACTCAAGGATAAAGACGAGACCAATTTGTAAAAATATCACATATTTTTATATTATCTTTCAGATCAAGAACTTTGTTCTAAGTTAAGTATGTTTTAAGATAAGATTTTTAAAAGTTTGCAAAATAAATCACTGTTGTGCGCAATTACGCACAATAGAAGTCAATGGTAAAAACTAGAAAAAAGCATATAAAATCACACAGTAGGTTCTTGAGGTTCACCTTCTGGATTTAGGTAGGTAGCAAGGCCAAGTCCAGTGTTCCAGCAGCGGAAGATCGGAAGCATCTCAGATTTGTCCAGGAACTGGGTGCTGATGTCATTGATAGCTGGCGTGCTACGAAGAAGGGCAGCACCTGAAAACACGCTGCGCAGAGAAACTTGAAGGTAAGTCCAGGGAGGTCCTACTCAAGGGAGCAAGATGCAAGGGCCACAGTACCATGGGAGCGCAGCCGGTTCGTCGTTACCCAGGCCGGGCAGACTGGGTGTTAAGCAGATAGAGCGGCCAAGCGTCGTGCATTGAGATGGTCTTCGTAGTCAGGGCCAGGCAGTTTGTAGGGACAATTCCGGGACAGCTGGGCCACCCAAGGAGCGGGTCTCAGGGGTCTCGAAGTCCCTTGATGGGTGTCTGCATCCTGGGGAGTTGGAGTCTAGATTGGACTCTTTCTTCTTAGTCTTTGGTGTAGGGGGTCCAGAACCCCAGGTATTAGTGCGGTACGGCTCCAGTAGGTCCTAGTGTCCTCTCACTTGGTGGGGACAGATCTGACCCTCCGGAGTTGATGTGCCTCTTTTGGCTTGAGTGCTGCATCGAGGTCTCTGGGGAGTTCTGGACTGGACTTCACACTTAGGTACCTACAGGCTGCAGGGGAGTAGCTCCTCTACTCCAAGGGAGGTTCTCAGAAATTTGTCGAAGCCTGGAGGTGCTCTGGGGTTCTTGGAGGCCTTGTAGTTGCAGGAAAAGACATCACACCATGATTATTGAGTCCTGGATGCAGCCGGGTGTGTTTGTCACCAATTTTCTGCAGCAGGTCTTTGGTTCTCGGGTCAGCAGCTCTTCTATGTCCTTTGCTCTTCTTAGGTCCATTGAATCTAAATTCAGGGCCCAAGGATGCCACCTAAATACTAACTTTAGGGATGTTAAGGGGGGTAACAGGTAGTAGCCAATGGACTACCTACCTTTAGAGTGTCTACACCCTCTAAGTGACCACTTCCTGTGGAAAGGGGCACTATTCTAGCCCTGATAGGTTAATTTCCTACCATCTCAAGATGGAGGAATTGGAAAAGTAGTGTCCACATCTCGTGCCCCACCATACGGGTGGTGCTGGCTGAATGTGGACCCACCTCCTAATCTAATTTTCCCATCTGTCCTCCCTCCAAAAGGGGAGCAGGAAAGGGGGGTTGGCATCCTCCACCATCTGGAGATGCCTGGGTTGTATTTCTACGGTGGTATAGCCTTTGAAGCTTCCCGCCCTTGCAGGCCATCCCGGCCTGGAGGAAGTGCAAAGCACCTCTGCCCAGACCAGGCTTTGTTCCTGGCCTCTCACCCCATGAGGTCAGAAACATGTCTGGTGGTGGCAGGCTGGCTAAGACTAATCAGAAACCACACCAATGCTTGGTAGGTTTTCAGTGCACCCTCTAAAAGAGTCTCCTGTGTACGTTTATCAATGTATACAACACTGGCACCAGTGAGGACTTAAGATGAGTTGTTTGGTGCTAAACATCTTAGGGTACAGTGAAGCCTGCATGGAGCTAGAAAACTTATTATGACAAGTATCTAGCCCATGTCCTCTCTATGGCTTCCCTGTGCATTTACAGTGTACAAGAATGGGCTTAGATATTGTAGGGTCATGTCTCGCACTCTGCCTTAGGGCTGTAAGGCCCGCAGTAGGGATGAATTTCCTATACCTCATGCAGTGTATGTGGGCATGGCACACATGGCTGTGTGCCATGTCAACTCTTCGGTTTTCTCTGCACCAAGACACACAGTCTGCAATGGCAGTTTACATGGTCTTGGTGAGGGGTCCCTAGGGTGGCACAATTCGTGCTGCAGCTCTAGAGGACCCTTTTCAGTACCCATGCCCTAGGTACCAGAGGTACTATTTACGAGAAACATACAGGGGATGCTGAATTGGTAACAATCATGGTATAGATTTAGGAAAGAAATCTGGCACTGGGAATCTGGTTAGCAGGGACCCAGTGCACTTACATTCAAAATAATAACCCAGTTTAGCATAATAACCCAGTATTTGTAAAGCGCAAACTAATCACCCCTAAGGGTCTCAAGGCACTGAGGGCAGTCGGGGAGATTAAGCGAGCTATTGCCCAGAGTTACATAGTCCTGGGCTGGGCTGAGCTGCCGCCGGGGATCGAACCGTGAGCCCTGCGGAGCCAGCCACCCTGGCCCCTGCGCCACACCTCTCCCCCACATCAAGCAAAAGGTGGGGGCTAACCATGTCAAAAGATGCACTTTCCTACACTGTGGAAATAAGCCATGGACATGGACCTACTGAGATAGGACCTTCGTAAAGTCACTGACAGAGAAACGGATATGGTGCTGACAACCCGCCAAGATTTGGTAAGCAAGCTGGAAACAGCGACAAAGCATTTCTCTGAGGGAGTTTAAGATGCCGAAGGGCAAGCCAGGAGGCATAATATCCATGTGGTAGGGATACCAGAAGGAGATGAGGGCACCTGCCCCAAGACATTCCTCCAGGCTTGGTTTGGCACATGGGTCCCCAAAACCAAACTCTTGCTTGCCTCAAATGGACATTATTGCCATAGTCCTAAACTATGCAGGATGGTTTGCTCTGAGAGACTAGGCTAAATTGGTGCAGCATTAGAGTAAGAAATTGCAGGGGGAGAAACAAAAGCTGAGAACTTTGCACCTAGTGTACCAACTGTTATATCCTGCTTAGCTGAAAGTGGCTATTTAGTGCAAAATGGACACTTTTGAGACTCCCACGGTAGCTTGGTCCAGAGTGGAGAAGTGCCAGAGATAGTTCTGGGACCTGCGGAGGGGAGGTCAAGACAGCTGCAAAGAATGAGGGTAGAGCAACTGTTGGAAAATGGCCTTCTATGAAGGCTCACCCCAAACTGTTTGCCTTTTTCCTCCTCTTTTTCTGACCTTGATTTTGTTGGCATTAGAACGCCGAGCACTATACCACTGCTGACCAGTGCTAAAGTGCATGCGCTGTCTCCTCTAAACATGGTAACAATGGCTCATACCCTATTGGAATATTTGATTTACTTATAAGTCCCTAGTAAAGTATACTACATGTACCCAGGGCCTGTAAATTAAATGCTACTAGTGGGCCTGCAGCACTGATTGTGCCACCCACATAAGTAGACCCATAACCATGTCTCAGGCCTGCCACTGCAGAGCCTGTGTGTGCAGTTTATACTGCCATATTGACCTGGCAAATTACACCTCTTGCCAGGCCTAAACCTTCCTTTTTAATACATATTAGTCACCCCTAGGGTAGGCCCTGGACAGCCCAGAGAGCAGGGTGCAATGTATTTAAAAAGTAGGGTATGCACGTTTAAGTTTTACTTGTCCTGGTAGTGAAAAACCCTTAAATTAGTTTTTCACTATTGCAAGGCCAATCTCTCCCATAGGATAACATTGTGATTACTGTATTACATCTTTTAAGTGTAACTCCCAATTGTGAAGAGATAGACTCTTCAAGTTTAGTTCCACTGAACTCACAGTTTAAAATCAGAACTCATGGTAAAGTTGGATTTTAAATTCCAGTTTAGCACAAACCACTTTTAGAAAGTTGGCATTTACTTACTTTAGCCATTTGGTGCCTTCTGCCTGGCTTTGGAGTACACATCTGGGGTGGGTGACAGAAGGCTTCCTGCATTCCCTCTAGACAGTCACACACTAAGGAAGGATAGGTGTGCATGAGGGGTCATCTACATGCAGATGGACTATCCTGAGCAGGATGGGAGGGAAGAGCTGACACTTACACCCGAAAGGGCTGTGTCCTTTCCCCACACAAAGGATGGATTACCCCCCTGTAGTGTGTCTGGAGCCGGGGTAGCATGGGAGAGCTTCAGTGCACTTCAAAGCTTTCTTTGAAGTCTCCCCCACTTCAAAGGTACCACTGAGTATAAGTACTGGACCACTGGCACTATGAAATCCGTACACTTCTGGACCTGTGACTACTCTGCCAGGGAGAAGAACTGCTGGGCTGCTGAAAGGACTGCCACTCTGCTAAACTTCTGCTCTCTCTCTGCCTGGGTGAGAAGGACTTTACCTGCATCACTTGAACACAGAGTGACTCCAAGGGCTTGCTGGCTTGCTTCCTGTTGCCTAAGTCTCAGGGCCACAAAAGACTAAGAACCCTCCTGTTCCAACCCTTGGGCTCATATGCTTGTGAGTCTGTCCTTTCAAGTGGTGCCACCCCAGTCCTGGACCCTTGGAAGTGGACCTAGGGGTTTGCTCCAGTGGAACTGACACATCCTCTGCTGCGAGAGCAGAATCAACTCCTCAGGAGATACGGCCACAACAGAATATTACATGGCTTTTTCATCAGGAGCTTGAGGGAATTCGCAACCTTAGTACATAAAATGTTACCCATCAACTACTGGGCTATAGAGCATAAACAAAGTGTATGTACCAGGGAAGCTAGGAGGTCAAATATTTAAACTGATGTGTGTCTACATCCCCCTACCTGTCACATCAATGCGATTAAAAGAGCTAGGAAGTTAGATTGTGTAGACATCATATGACACTACAGTCGCAGGTGTGGATATGACCATAATTATGAAGACTCTGACATATACTCCAAACCTAGATCCAGCCTCATCAAGTGAACCAACTTAAAGACTGGACAGAAGCACTGGGTTTGATTCATGCCTGGAGATTCTGGCATCCTACAACCCAGAAGTGCACTTATTTGTCAATGGCACACTCCACATACTCCCTCTGGCCCATTTGTGTTCCTGTGGCAAATCTTGGCAGAGTGACGGGAGCCCATATTCACCATCAGGATATGTGGCCACGCACTAGTTGAGTACCTAATAGGGGGATGTAACAAATAGGTATGAGACACATGGAGGCTGAACGGGTTGTGTCGTTCAGACACAGAGTTTACGCAGTCCCTTTGGGAATGAGACTGAAACATATTTCATCCTAAACCAGGAATCTATCAACACAGTAGGAATTATTTTGGAGGTATGTGAGGTGGTTATTCAGGGTAGGGCTCCGACATACCAGAGTCTACATAAAAAGTTGAAGGAGTCACCATGACCACTCTTGAAGAGAAACTCCTACAACTTGGTTGAGACTATATTATCACTAGAGAGGGCACATTGCTCCACATAGAGGCCACTCTCCAAACCATGAAACAGAAAGCAGCAGGCACAGCTAAGTGACCTGGCTTGCATCCCAGAATTGTTGATCGAGGGACATGGTTGAGAAACTTCTTCACTGGTTGGTAATGCCCAATGGGTTATGTTGTATACAGTAGCAGATAAATATATGGATGAAAGCATCAGGGTGCTGGATCAGCTGATTACATCCTAGACATTTGCTGAATACTACCGAAAACTATACAGTGTGTTCCTACTGACCAATCAATTAGTGTAGGAGGACATGATGGCAGATATTGCAATAACCCACCTTCAGGATCCAGCAAGCTAGCACTTAGACAGGCCTTTGACACTGGAGAAATTGTCAGAGGCTTTTACAGTTTCCTGCACTGACAAGACTCCAGCAGAGTTCTGTCAGATGATTTGTTGTAGCGCTGCCTCACCTGCTCACAGTGATTACCAAGTCGGTCCAACTGGGGCAGTTGCCAGCTGACCAAGTGCTGGCCAAGAACTGTTACTATTGTCTACCACCATTATCATGGTCCCAAAGCCTACCCAGCCCATCGTTAGGCACAGCTTATATTGCTCTATATACCCTATAAATGTTCAAACAAAAAGGATTGAAATATTTCAGAAATGTGGGTTTACTTCTTGTCTTGTCTTTAATTGGGACAAGTCAGTAATTTATCCCACATAGGGTGGAAGAAATGCATACGACTGGCAGTCGCACTGCTTTTTGCTTTGGATAGTTTTAAATACCTCAGAATGCGGGTTATGACTGATCCACAATTGGCCTGAAAACTCAATTTGGTTCTGATACTCATAAGATTGGAAATGACCTGCAATTGAATGTGTTGCCAATATCTCTTGCCTGCAGTATGGCATTGTTTAAAAGGTTTTCAATGCCTTGGCTCTTACACACTCTTCAGAACAATCATCATTCCATTCCTGGGCATTACTTTAAGAAATTGAGAGTGAATATGCGCACAAGTTAATGTGGGTAGATACGGTGTCTCGGGTAGCATTTTATAAATATGTTCATACATGATACAAGGGAGGTCTTGGTATGCCGTATGTACAGCTCTATTATTGGCCTCATAGTTGGATATTATCAATGACCGGCTTTATGGTAGTAGAGATGATCCTACAAATGGGTTGAATTACCAGAACTCACCGAACCGGTGATACTGAATATGCTAAATGGTGGCCCTGCTTTGAAATCCCTGCCCCAGTTGACTCAGGTGGTTTTTGATTGCTGACAAAAGGCACTCAGATGGACTTATTGGTTTAGGTGGGTGATGAATGAGACTCCTCTCTGCTGTGGCATTCTTCTGGCCATGGTTGCAGGGTTAGAAGGGTTCTCAGGATAGGGTTGTATTGGTATATCAAAAGTGGAGAATAATTAGAGGACTAGATTTATAAAAATCCTTTTGGTAACTAAAGGATGTCCCTTACAGTCCACTGGAGGTGAAGATAACCCTGAGTCCCCTGGCAAGGGATAAGCAAGTCTCTCAAGTATAATGATGGCTCGTGAATAAGCCTCCAGAAATGCTTGTTAATCTTAAACAAGCATTAAGGCAGATGTGCACCATTAGGCGATAGCGACTGGAGGGAAGTAAAAATGGCTGCTTGTTGTGAGAAAGTGAATTATAAATTGTGGTGTCCGTTAGTCAATCTTGTTAAGTCTAGTTAAAGGTTTCAGTGATTTAAACCTGAGCTTAACCCCTGGTAGCTATGGCACAGATCAGACAAGCTTAACTTCAGAAAATGTGAAAAGCATCAAGAAACATCCAAACAGCAAGAAAGTTGTAAAAACAACAAACTAAAAATATCACTCCAATTTATAAAAAGACAGGATAATTTAATGAGCAAAATGACACCAGAATGGAAAAAATCCATTAAGGGAAACCAGAGATATAACTTTTTTTTAACGTTTTAGGTAAAGGTAGCACCAAAAAGCACTAAGTGCCAATGTAGGTTAACTGGTTGCGGTGGACTGGGACCTAGGCGCAATTTCAGGCTTTCTGCCATGGAGCCTGCGATGGGAATACCAACCAGGTTTGATCCGGTCAGAGGTTTTATCTTGAGACTCAGGGCCCGATCACGAGTTTGGCGGTCCATAAGAGTGCCAAACCCGTGGTGGAAGTCCGACCACCGTATTACGAGTACGGCGGTCGGACCACAATAGGGATCCGCAATCCTTGGCAGTATCGCAGCGGTCTGAGGGCCGCAATATGCTGGTGGTGCTGCTGCGGCACTGCCAAGCATATTTCAAGTTCCCTCACATTCACCCTTTTCATGGCAGTGAGCCAACCATGAAAATGGTGGCGGTGAGGAAACTTAGGGGGCCCTACAAGGGACCACATGGTGTGCCCCCCTGTCTGCATGCACCCCCGTTCCTGCACGGCATGGGCTTTATAGTCCATGCTGTGCCGGAAAGGCCGTTGGCGCTCCCATTGCAGTGCCTTTTTAATAGGCACCGCCGTGGGAAAGCCAAAGGACCACCTGCCAGACCACGAGATACTCATAATCTGGCGGGCAGCCGGCGGTGAGGTTTGGCAGTGTAGGAGCGAGGCTGTGGCGTGGCAGCCTGCTCCCACTCCACCAAACTCATAATCAGGCCCTCCGTCTCAAAAATGGAAGCCAAAATCCTTTGGCAGGCAATATAGCAAGCTGTATCAGGAGGGCCCTGACATTGCATAGGAGTTGGACAAGCTCCTGGTGAAGCTGTTGGTTTTGATAGGGAAAGCTCTAAGCAGGAAAATTTGAATTTAGTGCCCAGGGAAGTCCTCACTGGCCGAAAACATTTGCCGACTTCGCCTGGGCAAGACTTATACCCAAACACTAAGGTTCTTTTTCAGAGCTCAGAATCCTCCAGCAGGGCAAAGCTGCAGGCTGTGTCAGATGATGACTCCACAAGGCCGAATACCTTCCCATCAAGATTCTGGTGAAATGGATTTGCTGCTGCTGAGGACCTCTGGGTGGGAGAAACCTGTTTCTTCAGCTCAGTGAGGTGACACCTTGGTTAGATCGACTTGGCAGGCTTGTTTCAGTCCTCTGAAGGCCTTGAAGTCTAAAAATGTTTGAAGTCTAAAAATGTTTTAAGCTCTAGCTTTGTAGAGACGACAGGAGAAGTCCAGGCAGACACAGCTAAGTATCCCAGGCCCTCAGGAGCAACACTCAGGGGTCAAGACTCACTCCAGCAGAGGCAACCAGCAGGGTAAAGGTCAGGTCCAGTTAGTACTGATCACCTGGGCACTTAAGGAAAAGGCCTAGTGGCAGCTAGTTGTGTCCCTGTAGTCATACAGGAAGCCAGCCAAGTAACCCTTGGAGTGTATTTCTTTGTCTTTGGAACAAGTGAGGCAGATCACAGGTCTCAAACAGCAGGTGCAGCCTTTCTTGCATTGTTCTGAAGGTCCAGTGTGTTCTAAACAAGGTGTCTTGAGATGCCACATTTATGCCTGGCATTTGCTTGTTGGTGGGGGTGACTCCCGCCCCTCCCTGTGTTCCCTACTTCAAACAATGCCACAATTTCCCTCACTCACTAAGTCCAAGATGGAGAAAACCCTCTCCCCCTGTGCAATGCCTGCATGCCCACCAAAGGTATGGTTAGAGTAATGAGCAGCCCCTCCTCTGTGGGCACTCCAAATAAGTTCAGGGGCATATTTCTTCCCACTGGGTTTGGTGCCTGCATGATTGGGAGGCCAAAGGAAGGGGCCTGGTAAGGTGTCATCAGACATCTGTGTGTGCAATGTGTGGCCCCTTTGAAATACATTAAGGTCCTGGACACAGCTGAACTGGTCTTCATGCCAGGGGAAAAAAAACACCTCCTCACACCCAGGCTATTGTCTCTGTTCTAGGAACAGATTTCACACCTCATTAGGGCTAGGGTGAGTGACATTTTTTAGGGGTTAATACATTTAGTATTCAGGAGCTTAAGGCAGGGAAAGGTACCTTTCCTTAATGTTTATTGAAATCCGATTTCACAAATAATTTGGGTTTTTAATAGCGAAAATAGTTGTTTAATCAGTTTTCTAGCTAGTTCCTAGCCTTAGATAGCAGAAGTAATATTTAGTATTGCTTCCCATTGTTTCTCTATGGGCCAGCCACCCTTCTTACAGTGAAAGTAGCATTTGGGTGCTAGACACAGTCAGGACATGTTAACTTAAAATTTTTACATGCCCTACTTTCAGGAACTATTTAGCCTGCCTTATGGGCTACAAGGTCTACACTGAGTGACCTATTAATATTTAAAATGGAAGGTTTCTCCTGTCAAAAAGGGTCATTTTGACAGGTTCGGCGAAAGTTTTAAAATAATTGCAGACACTATGCTTCAGTGGTAGGCATGGATTCATGTTTGTCTTCTCATACTAGTGGATGCACAGTAGTGATATTTAACTTTCCCAGGGTGTATTTTGGGACACCATATACTATGGCCTTATAGGAAAGTTAAATATGCCAATTAGGAGTAAGCCACGTTTGACATGTAATAGGGGTCAGAGCACATGCACTGGAGCCTGGGTACAGTGTTCCAGTGCACAAAGTAGAAAAACACAGCATCATCAGTCCACAAAAAATGCTGATGACCATATTAAAAGAAGCACATTCTCACACCTGTACATTGGCAGCCCTGGTCAGACTTGGAGCCTGATTTAAAACTTAGAGGAGAGCGAACTCCATTGCAACGGCAACAGAGTTCCCTCTCCCAAAGTAAATGCGGGTGGACTATAGTTTGATGACGGCGAAAACTACTCTGTCTTCACCGTGGTTAATCTTCTCTGCTGGCCTGATGGAGTAAGGGCAGTCGAAGAATTAGCTATATTTCCACTCACCTAATTTAGATGGCAGACATTTAGCCATTTTTCAATGCCAGTCACCGCCAAGAAAAAACCTGACTGTAAGGGCACTGAAAAGCCCTCAATGCTCGCCACGCCATTGGAGAAAACTCCAATGGTGAGGGGGCATTAGATCTGCATTTTCCAAAAGAAAATTCTGCTTTGGAATTTTTTTTTTACTTTGCCGTATGTCTCTGTAATGTTTGCTGCAGCCGTCCGGCTAAGTTACTATGCATTAGCAGGAACCGCCTTGATGGCAGTTCCGGTCAATGCTTGAAATGCCCGCCATGCCTACCGACATTTCATAATTTGCCAGTTGCACCTCTATCTGGGCATCAGAGTAATTTACTATGTCACCTTGGCAGAGGGTGGTCCAACTGCCAACATTTAAATCAGGCACTTAGACTTATCACATTTCGCTACACTCATGGGGTTTACTACAGTCCACAAAAGTTATAAAAAATGAGAAATTCACATCAGCGCATTGTGTCAGATTCAGAAAGGACATGGGTAAATTGATACATTTCTTATGGCCCTGCCCTGTGTTCCAGTGATATTGGTTCAGATTGGTACTCTAAGCACTGGCTGCAGGCAAGGGCTTCAGTGATGAAGGAATGGCTCATGCATTGGACAGATGTAGAACAATGGAGAGAGCTTTGTGCACGCATCTGGATGCACCCACAAGCATGACCTGATATGAGCCCCCTGGATTTACCATTTAGGACTTGAGCAGTAGATTGGGGTGGGTGATTAGTGAACGCTTCTTAGTAGGAAGTGAGTTGCACATCTATTACAGTGTTACTCTGCTGAGAGAACTGGTAATCTGTGCTATGTGGTTTGTTATGCTGCATTGTTGTTTTCAGGACAAAATTAATAAGGAAATATAAATATATAGTTGTCCATGAGAAAGAGAGGAGGGGCATCTACTCCATGGCCTACATATATGTGTATGATGAGGAATCCCCAATACCAAACTCCTGTAGACACTTGCCTCTTTAGGCTGTGAATTGGACACGTAGTAAAATCTAGACCTAAGCTCATAAGCATTAGTTGTATTGTAGAAACTAAAGAATCCCACTGTCCTCAAGGACCACGTTCTGACTGAGAAGAGTGCTGAGGAATAACACTGGGCAGATATCACTATCACTAACAGGAGTGCTAGTGAATCTAAAGAATAGTCCCAGTGAATGGCTATACATATGAAGTGTGGTAACAGGGCTCTAGTGTGTGACCCTCTAGACTGTCTGCCCATAGATAAGCTATCCAAAGGGACGATGGTGAGATACACTGCACCTGCTCTACTGCCTGAAGACATGGCTAGGATGCTATAGCTATCTAATGTAGATATAACAATCTCAGAGAGAATCAACCGGAGAAGAGAAATCCAGCTCTAACATATGTTCCTTTCTCTTTCAGTGGGACCTTGTGTGCGAGCGCAAATGGCTCACTCAGGCCTCGGCCACCTTTTTCTTCATCGGGGTCACGGTGGGAGCTGTTTTGATTGGTTACCTGTCTGATAGGTACAGTATCATCTATCCATTCTTTCCATAATGTGTTTGCATGTTTCTCCATATGGTAGAACTCTTGCTGATGCTAACTGTATTCTGTCTGCACTGCAATATGGGTTATGCATGGCTGTGTCTGCTCAAGGTATTCCTGTTTTTTTAAGTGGATTAGAGGCATGGAGAAAGCAAATTTCTGCATGCTGGGCTGTGGTTGAAGGAGTCACTGCTAATTGATGTTGCGCTTTCACTCAATTGATTAACCACACTCCATTCTCCAGAATTTTGGGGAGATACAAGGTTAGATGAATCCTCACATTTTTGGCTGCTTGAAACGCATTCAAGATCTGGTGTGAGGTAAGTTAGGCAAGTCCAAGGCTGATGTCATTGACATCTCTTACATGTCACCAGAATATGGCTTTCATTTTACGCAACATTTTACACTCTAACAATATTTCTACACTACAATATCTGTCACATGATTTTATGTTTCTCTATTTAAATCTATTCACTATCCAGCAGTCCTTCTGCCCATGTTTCATTCCATAGAATGCATGTATCAGGTATTTGTAAAGTGCAAACTAATCACCTCTATGGGTCTCAAGGCGCTGAGGGTCATCAGGGACATTAAGTGAGCTATTGCCCAAAGCCGTGCTGAGCTGAGCTGCCACCGGCGATCAAATCGTGAGCCCCATGCTCTGGAGTCAGCCGCTCTGGCCACTGCATCACACCTCTCCCTGGGGGATTGAAGCCTTCTCCTACATCCCCCCAAAGCATGGAATGACCTGTCAATGCACATAAGAGCCTCTTCCTCACTTCTTGCATTCTGCAAGTAAGTAAAGACCTGGCGTTTCAAGGAGTCCCACTAGGCCCTAGGTGTGCCTAGACTCACACCTGCTCAGCACCAGTATAACCTCCCTTCTAAACATCTAATTTCCACAGAGTCCTAGGAAGAATGGTATGAGCGGATATCAGTATGTTGGTGTCGAGCCAACGTAAATTCTTTTCACGTGCCATCAAATTATAACCATACTTCTGCTGTTGAGGAGACCCAGTCCTGGTTTTCTGTCTATGTTTCTGTATTTATTGGTTTCTGTAGGTATCTCCTTTACCATCCTTTCTACCTCAGTCTTAGACTTGAGTTGCGGTTTAAATGTTAATGTTATGTTAATGTTACTGGGATTTATAAAGCGCACGATTACCCGGAGGTGTCTTGGCGCTGAGGACACAGTAAGCCTGCTAAGACGTCTAGTTCTGGAATAACCAAGTTTTGAGTCCTTTCCTGAAGATGGAGAGGGAGCTCGCCCTTCTGAGCTCACCCGGAAGAGTGTTCCAGAGTTTAGAGGTGCCAAGGCGAAAGCTGCGGCCACCCCAGTGCGATGTTCGAATTCTGGGCACTGTCAGAAGTTTGGCCCCTGTAGAGCGAAGATGTCTGGTTGGTTCATACCAGGCAAAAAGATTTTGCAAAAAGACAGGACCTGTGTGGTTCAGTGCTTTGTAAGCCAGACACAGCGCCTTGAATTTAATGCGTTGTGCTACAGGAAGCCAATGCAGGCTGCGAATCTCTTTAGATACAGATTTGCACCTAGGGGTGTTGGACAGTAACCGTGCTGCTGTATTTTGAACAGTCTGAAGCTTTTTTAAGCACTGCTTCTGTATGTTCAGGTAAAGCCCGTTACAGTAATCTCGTTTAGACTGAATCAGCGATGTAACTACAGTTTTTCTGGTGTCCACGGGAATATAAGGAAGAATCTTCCTTACTTTCTTGATAAGGAAGTGGGCGGAGGAGACAGTTGCATTTGTGTGCTGGGTAAGCGAGAGTTTATTATCAAACCATATTCCCTGGTTCTTAGCCTTAACCGCAGGTTTTGGTTGGTCTCCCATCTCTACCGGCCACCACAGACTGCCCCAGTTTGGCTGCATATTACCAAAGATCAGGACCTCTGTTTTTTCAGAATTAAGTTTAAGACAGTGTGTACTCATCCATCGGTTTATGCTACACATATAGTTCTGAAATTGCTGAGTAGGAGAAGCCAGGTTTTTATATGCAGCCACCACAATCTGGGTGTCGTCGGCATAGGACGTAAGACTGAAACCAAAGTCCCGGATCAAAGGTTTGACAAGATAAGTACACAATGTATGTCAACTTGGATGTGTTGAGAAAAAGAATGATTCTGAGAAGTCCACTGAAGCCTAATACATGTTTATTGCAAAATTATAGCCAGCAGTAACAATACTGTAAGTGTGAATTTGCAATTTCAATATACCAGCACTTCACTGTCTAAGCCATTGGAGCACGCAATGCTAAATTCACTTCATTGTTTTATTTTCTTTCATACATTTCCTATAATGCAGCAACCAGAGGATAGATGTGGCCTAATATGAAACTCAAGATAATGGCTAAATAGCAGGCACCCAGTTCTTCTCATGGGAAGAATGTGAGAAGATGTTGAGACGGAGATGCAATGGGGTCTGGCAGAAAGCTGGTTTCACTATATCTGCAGTTTCTCACTTGTCTATGCCAGCTTCAAAATCAGGCCATGCTTTCTAGTGCATCCAGGCTAAGGGCCTGATTTAGATCTCGGCGGACGGGTTACTCCGTCACATCGGTGACATATATCCCATCCGCCAAAATATAAATCCCATTATATCCTATGGGATTTATATTCCGGCGGATGAGATATCCGTCACCGTTGTGACAGAGTAACTCGTCCACCAAGATCTGTGTAGTGTACAAACTGAAATACAAGATTGTAGTACATTTATAAAGCATCTCAATATGCAATAATTAAAATAATTTGGTGATGCTCTAAGCAAAAATAAAGACAATTTCACATTCTCTCCTTTTTCACAGTGCAAATCAGTCATTTAATGCTATATTTTAATGCCAAATGTGTCTTTGTGTCAATTTTTGGTGCAAGGAGGCATTTAGCACTAAATATTAGTGCAAAGATACAAAAGCACTGAAAACAATAGCCGCTTCTGTTCTGTTTGTTCCTGTGCAATAGCCATAAAATTTCATTGTGAGTGGTGTGTCTGTGGTAAATGTTTACAGCGAACGGCGTGTAAATACATAAAAATTTCACATAACGTGCGTAACCCAAAATTTCCAAAATCGTGCAAATTACGTCAGCTTACATAAAACTTCATCCAAGCCCAGTGAAAATTGACAACAAATCAATAGAATTGAATCTGATCATTTTAGCATGAAATCGACCATTATTACAGTTTTCTTTTTCTACATACCTGTTAGCATGTTTAGCAATATCAAGACGACAAGCATGAGCAATACGCCTAGTTCTGCAAATGTGTTGAATGATGCTTAAGCTTTGTTGTATCAAAATGTATACAGTTATCATGATGAGAATTATTGCTAGGATTATTTTAAAAATCATAATACTCCTCGTCCTAAATAACCCAGATATCCAAAGTACCTCCGTTCATGTCTAAGGACCATTTAATTTTGTGTAGTTCCTCAATGCTACTCTTGAACTGATCCATTTGTTCATGAGCGGGAATAGAGGCTTTAGGTATGTGTGTGCAACATTTTCACCTCACTATGGCACAAACCTCACCATTGGCAGGGAGGAGAAAGTTAACCATTTCCCCCCTAGAATACTGAGCCCTTTTTGGCTATTTGGGATAGTTCGTGCTTAGGCCTCCCTATTATTTTCCACATAAGGTATCCATGGCAAATTTGAGTCCTTTTCTTCCAACATCCTGAGGATTCAAAAGGTACCCAGGGTTTGTGGATTTTCCTAGAGGGGACTATGGAAATATTCAAAATATAGCAAAATTTTGGGGTTTTGGGGGAAAATAGGAAAAAAGTGCTTAACAAAAAAGCTTCAGTTTTTTCCCCTAGAAATGGCATCAATGAAAGGTTTATTGTGCTAAAGTCGACATTTTCCCAGCTATAAGAACCATGCGGAGCTGAATCAAAAATACTACTCTTTTACTACAGTTTTGGCATTTTTCAAAGATGTAGCTCGTTTTACCTCAATTTTGTGCATTAAACCTACTTTTTAGTTTGGGATGGAAACCAGGGTACAACCCATGGGTGATCCAGAAAAGCTATAGATTTCTGAAAGGTAGACATTCTAAATTCAGCAAGGGGTCATTTATTTAGTTTCCTCAAGATTTAGGCAAAGAAACTAAGGGGCTTATTTATGAGGTTTTAGCATAGGGAGGTGCACCAAGGCACCTTGCTGAGCTGCCCTGCGCTAAAGTGAAAGGGCAGGAAAGCACAGTATATAGGCAATATGGTGCATTCGTGTCCTTTCTCTCTGTGCTGGCTCCGTTTCGGCACCCTAGTGACAATGTAGGTGCCCTTTCACCCTCCGTTGCATGCAGGATTGTTCTAGTGCAGGAAGGGGCACCTTCCTGCACAAAAACAATCCTAAGAGGTGTTTTCCTCTTTCTATGTGTTTTGCAGAATGCAGCGCATATGGAAAGATGAAAAGATGAGGAAAAACAAACATATTTCTCCTTGTTACGCCTCACCTCGGGAGGCGTACAGATTTGGCACTTCCCCAGGTTTACATCACTTTGTAAATCTGGGGCAGCATCAAATTCCATGGGTGGTGTCTGGGAAAACCCACTACAACGCCTATGGAATACCTCCCAGGCACAGAGAAAGGCGGCCTAGGGTAGTGGTGTCCAGACTGCTCTACTTCCACAATAGAGATGCTATCCTGCAAGAAGCCCTGGTGCGTGGCCCGTGGACCATTAAGGGATTCACAGTAAACATCTACCCGGACTACACAGGTGCGGTGCAAGGCCAGCGGGAGACCTTCCTTAGGGTAAAACAACTACTAAGACAATTAAATCTCCACTATGCCCTGTTTTTCCCAGTAAAGCCCCAGATAATAGGGTAAGGAGCATTTTTTTGCCTTAGCTGAGGATGTGTGGGCATGGCTGGAGTGCACTGAGACTACTGTAAGCAATCCCCATTAGAGAACAGGCTGACACCAAAACAGCAAAAATCCAATCAGTAGAACCGGAGTTATGAATTTTAAAAGTTTTTAGTGAAAACTAGTGCCTAAAAGATCAATGCTCCAACCACGGACATCTAGTTGAAGGAGACTGGGTCAAAGTCGAAAAATATGACCGGCTGTGATGGAGCGCGGTTTGGATACAAGAAGTGGATTGAGCCTGGTCAGAGCATACCTTCAGACTGCAGGAGGTGTCTGAGGAGGGATCTTCATCATCAGATGGCCTTGGGTCGAGCTGCGGTGAAGATTTCTACGTTCGGACTTAGTCATCGAAATGGAAGTCAAAAAACTCCTGTGGGATTAGGCAGAGGGCTGTAGCCAAAGCCCGTTCCACGAGGTCAGATACCCCTTTGGCGAAAGACCACTGAAACAGATTTTCAGCTGTGGAGAAGAACGTTATGGGAGAAGCTGCAAATTTAATCCAACCAGCCATGCACCTCGGGCAGATTAGCTGGCAGGTTGGTCTTAACTCCTCCTTGGTTTCAAAGCACTTTTGGATCAAAAAATGTGTCTAAGTTCTGAGTTTTGTTTTTTGTCATCTGGGTACCTGTAGCACCACAACCAAGGGTCCAGGACTGGTGGGATACCTTTTGGGGGTTCAGGATTCACTAGGGCTGAGTCCAGGTGCAGGTTCAAGATGGTGGGAGCCTTTTATGTCTCTGTAACTCTGAACGAGGGGCCAGCAAACTAGCCATTGGAGTCCCTGCTAGTAGTCCTGGGTGCAGGTGAAGATGCATGGCTCAACAGTAGAGCTGGTCTCTGAGGGTTCAAGGCAGGCTCCAGGCAGCAAAGAAAGTCCTTCCAGGTACAGCATCAGTCTAGCAGAGTACGAAGCAGGTCACTGCAGCAGGCAGTCCAAAGTCCTTCTACAGGTCAAATAGTGAACTGAAGAGTAGGTCTGAAGGTCCTATTTTTATACTCTGGTGCCCTTCTTCTGAAAGGTGGGAGAAGCTTCTTGAAAGGTTATTTGAAGCGCATGGAGTTTCCTAACTCCAACCTTGCTCCAGAGACAATACAGGGCTGTTAGGCCCTTTGTGTGAAGACAGAGCACAAGCTATTCAGTTGTAAGTGAGGCTGTCCTCAGCACCCCCCCCATCCTGGCAGCAGATAGCCCATTGAGACAAACCAAATACCTTTATTGTGTGACTGTCTGGGAGGATTCACAAAGTCTGTCAGCTGCACCCAGTCATGTGACCCAAGACATGCTGCAGGCACAAAGGGCAGGAAAAGGGCAGCTTTCTAAAAGTGGTATTTTCAAAATTGTAATGAAACATCCGACTTTACCATTAAAGAGTGTTTATCATTACAAAATCGTAGGTCCCAAACATGCCATAGCTACCTTCTCCCAACTAGAAATTACAGCTTATTATATGTCATAAGTAATCCCCAATGTTATCCTATGGAAGGTGTAGGCCACACAGTAGTAAGAACAAATTTAGGAGTTTTTCACTACCAGGGCATGTAAAATGTAAGAATACATGTCCAACCTTTTAATTAGCAAAACCAAAGGGGATGATGGACGGAGTGTTGAACATTGCAAGCACTCACCCCCAGTCAACTGATCTGGGTTTAATCCATCATCATTCTTTAGCTCACTCCGCCACCCCAGTTCAGACATGGCCATATGCAAATCAGTCTGACCCTGTGCCTCATGGGAACAGTACAGACCGAACTGCCAAGCCATGTCTTCCCTGGACCGGAAACAAGCATCCTGGGACCGGTTTCGGGTTCATAACCCTCATCAGCCAGGCTATCTTGAATCCAGTGGCAAAGTGAGCAAGGGACCCACGTCTGGGCATACCCTGCCAACTTAGGGCGAACTTAGCAAAACCAAAGGGGATGATGGACGGAGTGTTGAACATTGCAAGCACTCACCCCCAGTCAACAGATCTGGGTTTAATCCATCATCATTCTTTAGCTCACTCCGCCACCCCAGTTCAGACATGGCCATATGCAAATCAGTCTGACCCTGTGCCTCATGGGAACAGTCCAGCCCGAACTGCCAAGCCATGTCTTCCCTGGACCGGAAACAAGCATCCTGGGACCGGTTTCGGGTTCATAACCCTCATCAGCCAGGCTATCTTGAATCAAGTGGCAAAGTGAGCAAGGGACCCACGTCTGGGCATACCCTGCCAACTTAGGGCGAACTTAGCAAAACCAAAGGGGATGATGGACGGAGTGTTGAACATTGCAAGCACTCACCCCCAGTCAACTGATCTGGGTTTAATCCATCATCATTCTTTAGCTCACTCGCCACCCCAGTTCAGACATGGCCATATGCAAATCAGTCTGACCCTGTGCCTCATGGGAACAGTCCAGCCCGAACTGCCAAGCCATGTCTTCCCTGGACCGGAAACAAGCATCCTGGGACCGGTTTCAGGTTCATAACCCTCATCAGCCAAGTTATCTTGAATCCAGTGGCAAAGTGAGCAAGGGACCCACGTCTGGGCATACCCTGCCAACTTAGGGCGAACTTAGCAAAACCAAAGGGGATGATGGACGGAGTGTTGAACATTGCAAGCACTCACCCCCAGTCAACTGATCTGGGTTTAATCCATCATCATTCTTTAGCTCACTCCGCCACCCCAGTTCAGACATGGCCATATGCAAATCAGTCTGACCCTGTGCCTCATGGGAACAGTCCAGCCCGAACTGCCAAGCCATGTCTTCCCTGGACCGGAAACAAGCATCCTGGGACTGGTTTCGGGTTCATAACCCTCATCAGCCAGGCTATCTTGAATCCAGTGGCAAAGTGAGCAAGGGACCCACGTCTGGGCATACCCTGCCAACTTAGGGCGAACTTAGCAAAACCAAAGGGGATGATGGACGGAGTGTTGAACATTGCAAGCACTCACCCCTAGTCAACTGATCTGGGTTTAATCCATCATCATTCTTTAGCTCACTCCGCCACCCCAGTTCAGACATGGCCATATGCAAATCAGTCTGACCCTGTGCCTCATGGGAACAGTCCAGCCCGAACTGCCAAGCCATGTCTTCCTGGACCGGAAACAAGCATCCTGGGACCGGTTTCGGGTTCATAACCCTCATCAGCCAGGCTATCTTGAATCAAGTGGCAAAGTGAGCAAGGGACCCACGTCTGGGCATACCCTGCCAACTTAGGGCGAACTTAGCAAAACCAAAGGGGATGATGGACGGAGTGTTGAACATTGCAAGCACTCACCCCCAGTCAACTGATCTGGGTTTAATCCAACATCATTCTTTAGCTCACTCAGGGTATGCCCAGACGTGGGTCCCTTGCTCACTTTGCCACTGGATTCAAGATAGCCTGGCTGATGACGGCTGTAAGCCAGAAACCGGTCCCAGGATGCTTGTTTCCGGTCCAGGGAAGACATGGCTTGGCAGTTCGGGCTGGACTGCTCCCATGAGGCACAGGGTCAGACTGATTTGCATATGGACATGTCTGAACTGGGGTGGCAGAGTGAGCTAAAGAATGATGATGGATTAAACCCAGATCAGTTGACTGGGGGTGAGTGCTTGCAATGTTCAACACTCCGTCCATCATCCCCTTTGGTTTTGCAACCTTTTAATTACACAGCACCCTGCCCTATGGGCTACCCAGAGCCTACCTTAGGGGTGACTTATTTGTTAAAAAGGAGAGTTTAAGGCTTGGCAAGGGGGTTTTAATGCCAAGTCAACATGGCAGTGCAACACTGCATTCAGGCTGCAGTGGCGGACCTAGGACATATTTTAAGGTGGTACTTAAGTGAATGGCACAATAAGTGCTGTAGGTCCACTGGTACAATTTAATTTACAGGCCCTGGGAATATGGTATACCACTCTACAAGGGACTTACAAGTAAATTTAATATCCCAATCAAGTATATGCCAGTTAACGGGAGAGTGCACAAGCACTTTAACACTGGTTAGTAGTGGCAAAGTGTACAGAGTCAAAAAGCCAACAACAAAGATTTCAGCAAAAAGTAGAGGGCAAAAGGCAAAAAGTTTGGGGGTGAGTCTGCAGAGAAGGGCAGTTCTAACAACAGTCAGATCACTGTACAAAAGAAACATCTTTAATGCAAAGGCTGCTCATTTCAAATCGCAATCAACACATCACATGTGTGTTTTTTACTGTATTTGCTTTGGAGGGACTGGCTGTCTCATCTCGCAGAAAGATCTGAACAAAATCTTAAGTCTCTTGTCTAATCACTTGTGCTGCATAAGATTAATTATTGGAACTCTCTCCTGATTGGACTTCCCAAAGTACATCTGCTCCCTTGAAAGAAGTGCTCCATGTGGCAGTGGCACATCTCACTGGTACTTCTAAGTTAATGAAGGCTTACCATTCAACCTACAGCTTTATATTAAACAGACTTCATCACAAATAAGGCCCTACACACATCCACTCCACAATATGTATCACCAAAGCAAAAGATATGGAGTGGGCTCTGGTCTTCATGCATTGCCGGCACACTGCTTCTAAAATCCCTAATTTTCATAAAGGAATGCACAATGGCACAGTTCTTTCAGGCTGGCACTATTAGAGGCTGGAACTCTGCCTCTCTGCCTACAAACTTCTATTTAACTGCCTATATTCAAGACCAAATTGAAAGCCTCCCTCTTTAAAAGATACCCCTTAATAAAGTCTCTTATCCTGATCCTTCGTTAGGTGTCTCCCTCCTGGAATGCTTCTACCTGGCACTTTGAACTGCATGCCGGGACACTCCTCGGAGTAGCTGTGCGCGTTATAAGAGTATATAACATAACATAACCTGCTTAGGGCTTTCTCCCAACTCTGATTTCCTTTTTTCCTCGTCCTGTTTCTCTTTCTCTACAAAATGAAGTACTACTTCACCTTCCAAAGTCTGCTGGATCTTCACTTCGTGAATTCTGACCACTCACGATTCTAAATAGCTAGTCCTGCTGACCTTGAGTGGCACCTTTTGCCGTGGGTAACATGCCACTTCCTATGTAAAGTGCTCCAACACCTTTGTGCAATGCTTTCAATTTACAAAATTGAATAAATACATATTTTGCAATGCCTATCCCAGATACCCACATTTTTTCCTCATTATATGACTGTTTCCAATCAATCATAAACCTACAAAAAGAAACTCAAACCTGTGACTATAAAAGTAAAGTGTGTGGAACATCTGCCCTTCAGACATCTGTGTTCTTTCCAAGTAATATCAGAAAGGAGATTATTTCATAAATAACTGTTGATAATTTTACTGGTGGAAGAAAATGATCTCCTAGTTGCTTTGAAGTGCAATGAGGGTGGAAGATATAGAGGGGATAATTGACACTGGACAGTAATGTTACAGAGCATACTATGGTCTTTATCCTCTGCTCTGTCCATTTTTAATGTATGCTTTGCTCTTAACCTGCTTTCAATCTTTTTGTGCTCAACTCATTCACCAAATACATATAGGATTGCTTGATATCCTCTTGTCTTTTGATGACATCTGTAGGAGATAGACAATCTAAGTAGCAGCAACGAATAGATGGTTCTTAATTCCGGTTATGCAAAAGGCCTTTGCTCCTTTTCACCAGCTGAACTATGCCTTCATTGTGCCTGGCAGTTGTCAGAGGCATGGAGTGATAGAACCTCTTTTCTAAAAGAACACTACTGTGCTGATTGCATGACAACTGTATGGCCTTGCAGTGAAATTCTTCAATATGTTACTTCATCTGAAGATGTGTGGCACCAGGGGCATAACGGAGGCCCGTGCAGCCCCCACAGTGCAGGGGTGGGCCCAGGGTTTCTTGTTTTGGAGGTGGCCCCTCACACTCTAAGCCATGCTATTGCATGCCTTGCAGAATGTGTTTAAATAGTTAAACTACTCAGGGAAGATACTCTGCTTTACTGAGCAGGCCCCTGCAGTGTAGAGTGGGGCAACTGTTCGGGGGGGAGGGGGCATTGAGCCCATTTTGCTGTGTGGTCAATTCATTTTGTGTTGAACCACTGTGTGGCACTTGGCAGGTCTCAATTATGGTGCATGATGTTCTGATCTGCATACGTTCCTGTCTGAGATCGCGTCTCAGGTTCACTCCTGATCAGTTGTCCTCTTTATCTCTTTATCAGTTTCCCTGACCTCTCTTTAGCGCCAGGTTGCCATTCTTACAAGTCTGTTTTTAGGTCTTGCCAGCTCAATGTTTTCCAAAAATATCATAACAAAAATACATACATGTGTAGATGCTTACAGTCAACTCCCTTTTGCCATTGGTCTATTTAAATTTAACTCAAATGATGCTACTTCCCAATATAACACAAAACATATATGAACATCTCAGCCCATTTGAACCATTGGATACCTTCACTGTGACTGCATTTTGACATTATACATGTATACATCCACATAAAAAAGTCCTACCTCTCAGTCCCTTGCAAAAAAAGTGAAAATTTTAAGGCACTTGTATTTATCAATTATGGTGCATATGTGCTGTAGGTGTAATTAGCTATTTCCGTAACAAGCAACACATTTATTGAAAGGTGCAAAATTAACTCATAATCATAAACCAGCTTTAGACAACTGTATTTATCCAATAGAAAACATGCACAAATTATTAAAGTATATGCGAATTTCTAGGTTAGTGCCACACCCCTTGAGCTTTGAATGGCATTTCAAGCAATCACATATGGCCCTAGAGGGGCCCCTAGTAACAAACTGAAGTGCTGCTGGTTTGTGAAAAACGGCAGGCATTTGCATCTAAAACTAAAAATGCATACACTTATACACATGAATCAAAAACTAGACTTCAAATGATGTTTATCCACTGGCTTACCCAACTCATACTGATGTTTTATAACAAAACAAAGTAGAAGGACAATGAGCTTTACTAAAAGCAACAGTAATTTACTGACATAAACAGAGAGAATCTTTCTAGAATATACACTTGAAGGCACTTGAATGTGTCAGTGTCTGCTAGTACCTATTTATACTAGAGCGCCATCACAAATGCATAGTAGTCAAGAGGGTTATTGAAGGCTGCAATGCTGATTGGCTAATCATCACAAACCAGCTTTGGTATATTTACTTGTTCTATAGCACACAAGCACAAATCATTAGAGTGACTGTATGCAGCCTGTATGAACACTCCTAGGTTGGAGCCACACTGAGCCTTATGAATGACATTTCAAGTAATTACATCTGGCGACCAGAGGGAAGCCAAATAACAAATTGTGATATTATAGCACTGCCATGAAGGCCGTTAGAGCTCCAAGGTGCTGAAGGCTTTGACTTGCAGTTGTGTGTTTAATTTGGGCTAGAGATTCACATAGTTTTTGAAAAGCGATTCTGTTCAGCACCTCAAATTCTCTCAAGTAAAAATGAATCAGACTTTATACTCACTCTTACTGAACTATGTTGATTCCTTGTACTTTTGACTAGGTGGATTGCTTCTTATTTCCTAATGTATGTTTTTCAGAGCATGTGAATTGAGGATAATATGTCCATCAATGCCAGCAGAGTGTAAGTAGTTTAAGACAGCCATGCTTTTCATGTGTTTCCTCACAGGTATGGTCGGCGGACAATGCTCCTGGTGTGCTGTGTGTGCTCAGTGATGTTCGAGATGACCGCTGCAGTATCTCTCAATTATCCCATGTTTGTAGTCTTCCGGTCTCTTTCTGGTGTGACACTTTCTGGATTTCCCATGCTCACAACGGCATTAGGTAAGAAAAGTGGTTTGTTGGAGCAGAATGTTTTTTACTAACAATAAATTGGACCAAATATTTGGCCCCATCACCCAAAATAAAGTCTCCCACATGTAAGTGTAGCACCCTGCACTAATCCAGGCAACCCTTATGGCTGTTTTAGTGGTCTTAGACAACCTTAAAAATATGTGATGAATGGCAAGGTATTTCTCCAGCTCCTCTATCTTCTCTATTATCCCTTTTCATTCCTTCACCTGCCCTCATATCACCCCTCACCCTACTAAACTTCCTCCCTCCTTTCCATCTTCTCAGCTCTTCCCATTTTCACTTTTTACTTTGTCACCTCCCTTTCCTCTCTTCTATCCTGTTTTCCTTTCTTCTCTCTCCTCCCTACTTGTCCTGCCTGTACTGTTTTTCTTGTCATATGTAAATGACTGTACCTTGTGCACCACCCCTTCTCTGAACCCCTCTTGCTGTCGCATATTCTGTAAGATGCTGTTAGCTGAAGAGCCGGGACCGGTTTGGCAGTGTCACATGAAATGGAGCCACTTGGCAATAGTATACAAAGTCAAATAAAATCAATTTGTGATATTCTGCCCTCCTCCACTACCAGAGTGCATACATTGCATTTAGGTATTTTTGCTTTTTTTGTATTTTTTATTATTCTGGAACGGAAAGTGGTTATTGTCCATGATTACTTCTCCCATTGACCATCCCTTTTCTGGTTCCTCTCTGCTCACTCTTGACAAGTTGCACTAAAAGTGCTTGCTGACTTTTGCATATCCTGCTCTAACAGGACTGTAGACTTTGATTGCCCTTCCCTTCAGAACCTTTAAGCAGGCAAGTGGTAGAGAGGATGTAAGTCCCACTGTTAATGGGAAAAAATCAGCACTTTTTAAAACAAATGTTGGTAGAAGTTAATTGGTCTATAGCTCAATCTGACCCATATTTTGGGCAACATGAACACAGTGTCTCAGTCAGATTTAACAGTGACATCAATGCTAAATGGAGTAGGTGCTACTCTGTCAGAGGGGTGAACGCCATCATCAACCATGCTGGCTGATAGGCCCACCATCAAACACTGAAGTACCACGAAGGGCTCTGTAAACCTTTAGAAGTTGATGCAATGACTATTCAGAGTTAATAAAACTTATTAAGATGCATCAACATTCAATTTGTTTTGTGATACAAAATGTCTTATACATACATACTCCATTTTATTTGAAGCAACACTGAAAACTAGTATAAACCTCTGACTATTGTTTCTCAATTTTAGCATATAAAGAAACTGAGACCAAAGTGACTTGCCCAAGGTCTCACAAATTGTTTGAGTGTGAAAGATGAGCATGGTCAACTGTCATATGCTGCATGAACTCCCTTTTCACAGTAAGGTTAAAAGCAATTGTTTTCTGGTTGTATCAGTTGCCCAGTGTGCAAGTTTAGAGAGCACAGTCTCTAATGCAGGAATTTAGAGGAGCATTTTCTCTTTGCCTTAATAACTTCAAAGTGCAATGCTACAATCAAATAAAAATGTGCAGTTCATAGTACTATACCGTAGAATAATCATGACACAAAGATATAATACCTGAGTTTCTATTTTCTTATTTATTTTTTACTAAATTAATACCTGTGGAAAATGTTGAGGTCCAGGTCGCTCTCCCTATCATACAAATGCTCTCTGTCTAATCATGCGCCTCTCAATTGTTTGCCTTTCTCTTTCATTCTGTTTACCTTCATGCTGCAACTGAAAGAGCAGAAGATAGAGAATAAGTTTGTACTAGATCCAATTAATAGAGTGTTCTTAGTCCCTTCTTCTTTCAGGAATGCTGATAGGAGATTAAAGGATTGTTTTAGAATTCTGCAGACAGGTAGTCATCTCAAACATGATGAATATCCTGTTAGCCTTATCACAAGATCATTATACCCTAATGCAGTTGTAATAAGACGGACTGAATATCCGTCACATTTGTGACAGAGTACTTTTCTGCCAAAAGGTTCAGGTTTCTTGGGGTTAAATAAGTATCACATGGCCAGCACGGATGTGTATAGATATAATAATGGTGATTTCGCTTTTTTCATATGTTAAATAGCGGACAATGTAGTAATGATATATGTTTACTGTCATTTGCAGTTGCCCCTGAAGAAGGGCTTTATCAGCCCGAAATGCATTGGGTTCTAATAAACACTGCTATTTGGACGAATTATGCTTCAGTGCGTGTTCTTGACAGAGGTCCGGATGGGCACATCTCGAGCATGAGAAACTTTGGAAAATAGCATGATATTCCATGTGTGGACTGAATGGGATTATAATAAACAAAGTGGAATACAAATATGGAGTACATGCAATACTTGGATTTAAATGGATTATAATGGATGGAGAAATGCGGTATTCCCACCCTAATAGCTGTGCGACTGGTTTGGGGGCATTAATGTTGCCCCACATAGTATGGTTTAAACTCTTAATAAGGCCCTAAAGCCCCAAAGTGTGTGTGAGTGTGTGTATGTGTGTGTGTGTGTGTGTGGGTGTGTATGTGTGGGTGTGTGTACGTTTGTATGTGAGGTATTGTGTTGGCGTGGGTGTGTGTGTGGTTGCATGGGTGGCGTGTTTGTGTGAGAGTGTGTGTGGCATTGTGTGAGTTTGTGTGGAGTTGTAAGGCTGTTTGACTGTGTGTGGGGACTTGTGTGAGTGTGTGTGTGGGGAGGTTGCATGTGTGTTTGTGACTGTGTGTCTAGTGTTGTTTGTATGTGTTGGGGTTTTGTGAATGTGTGTACTAGTGTGGGGTTGTGTAAATGTGAGTGTGTGTGTGGGGTTGTGTGAATATGTGTATTGGTGTTGGGTTGTGTGTGTGTTGGGTTGGGTTGTATGGGTTAGTGTATGTGGGGTTGTGTGTGCCAGTGTGTGTGGGGGAGCATGTGTGTGTGTAGGTGTGTGTTGGGGTTGTGTGTGTGTGGAGTTGTGTGGGTGTATGCGATGTGTGCTTTTGTGTGTGTAGGGTTGTGTCGGTGTGAGTGAGTGTGTGTGGGGTTGTGTGGGTTTGTGTGTCAGTATGTGTGTGTATGGTGGTGCATGTGTATTTTTGTGTTTGTGTTTGCTTGTGTGTGTGTGTGTGTGTATGTTGGGTTGTATGTGTATGACTGTGTGGGTGGGAATTATATGGTTTTTGTATGTCAGTGCCTGTGAACTTGTGTGGGTATGTGTGTGGAACTATGTGTGTGTTTGTAGCTGTGTATGTCTGGGGTTGTGTATGTTTTTGTTTGTGGGGTTGTGTGAATGTATGATTGTGTGTCTGTGTGGTTTGTGAGTGTGTGTATGAGGGTGGAGCTGTGTTGTGTGTGGTGGTTGTGTGGTTGTGTGGATGTGTGTGTGACTGTATGTGTGGTTGTGTGTGTCAGTGTGTATGTGTGCACACTGATGTGTGTATACGTGTGTGTGTGGGGGTTGTGTGTGTCTTAAGAGTTGTGTGTGTGTATTTCTGTGTGCAGAGTTGTCAGTGTGTGTGAGTGGGTGTGTATGGTTGTGTGAGTTTGTGTGTCAGTGTATGTGTGGAGTTATGTGTGTGTGCGAGAGGGGCTGAGTGTGTTTGTTTCAATGTGTGTGTGGGTTGTGTGGGTATGTGTGTGTATGTGTGAGATTGTGTGTGTGACTGTGTGTATGGGGGTTTTGTGGTTGTCTATGTAAGTGTGGGTAGAGTTGTGTAAGTTTGTGTGTCAGTGTGTAGGTATGTTTGAGTGTTGGGTTGTGTGTGTGAGATATTCTGTGTCTGCAGTTCAGTGGGTGTAAATGGCTGTATGTGTTTTAGGTCGAGCTTTAGCGGCAGCGCACATGCGCTGCTCGCTCTGCAAGGCATGCAGTAGTAGAGTATGGGAGACAAGCTGCCCTCACTCTCCGCCCATATTTTTCATTGGCTTCTGTCTTTGTCCTTCATAAATTCTGTCTTCTGATTTATTATGAGGCTTGTTAGTCCCGCCTTATTATGGCCAATCGTAATTTGTACCCTCCCATGACTATTGGCCTCTTTACTTCGAGTGTTACACTGTACGGTACGTGATATTTAGAGCACTAATTTTTCCCGCTCCCCCGCCCGCACTCCCGTTGTCCGTACCTTCTTGCTCCCCTCCCGCCCGCACTCCCATTGCCCGTGCCTTATTCCCCCTCCCCCGCACTCCCGTTGCCTGTGCCTTCTCCCCCACACTCCCGCTGTCCGTGCCTTGTCGCACCCCTTCCCCCCCGCCCGCACTCCCGCTGTCCATGCCTTCTTGCCCGCCCACCCGCACTCCCATTTGCAATGCAATAGGTCTCGCGTAAATGCGAGTCCTATTGCATTGCAAATGCTTGTTTTTTGCCAGGCTTGGCTATCTCATGTCGTGCTGTGGTGTTATGGGGGATTTATGGAGCCCCTTGCTTAGTTGTATTATTAATGTGCGCCTTTTATTCAGAGTTCAGCCACTTGAATCTAACACATGTCTTGCGAAGGGATTAATGTATAAAAACCTGCCACCGTCCATGTCACAGGGAGTACCTGAACAGCCTGTCCTGCGGCTAGATATTCACAAATGAAGTCAGGGACATTTAAAAAATGTAGAAGCCTTGGTAACTTGCAATGTGTAGTATCTTCATGTTATATTCATAGTGTTCCCCTTTACCTTGTAACTAGCTGCTCAGCCAGTGTGAGTGTTCTGGGTGGAATGTTGACATGAGTGGAATGTTTGGGTGCCTGGTGTGAGTGAGACAGTTGGGAAGATGGGCTGAGCAGCTAGCAGGCTGCTCCTGGTGGGGCTGCTATCCCTGTACTATGGATGTTAAGAACTTAATAAATATCATAAAGACATCTCTCGGCTACGTCTGCTGTGTCACCTCTACCCAAGGAACTACTTTATTACATTTGGCGACGATTTGGAGACTTATTCACGCTTAACAAATGGGCTTAAGGAAGTTAATGATGACAAGCCAAAGATGTCTTCAAGTTGGAAGGATGTTACTGAAACTGGAAGCGCAGATGTCACATGGAGAGCGTTGTGGTTCACTTATGAGCACACAGACAGCGCATGTACATTTCAAAGAGGAAATGGTAAAAAAGAGGCAGCAGAGGAAGTGTGGACACATATGGAAAAAGATCCACAAGAAACTAATGAAATGGAGCTTGAAGAAACAAGAGAAACTGGAGCAACACGCCTCGCAGCCCCACCAGTGCCCCTCACATTGGACAGCCCCAGCCCAGGCGTGTTGTACTCTGGTGCACGTACGTACATTTACTGAAAAAGTGTGCTTTAAAGACAAGCTTTACCGTGAACTCCTATTAAAATGAGGGTTACTGCCATCTGCACAGTCTATAATGCGAATGCATTGGAATGGTTATTGCTGCACGCTATGCCATCAGCTTTTGGATTCAGTGTTATTCTTGACTTGTGTGAAATTGAACTGTCCATATTCGAGGGTTGACTTTGTTGCATATCTTTTTTGTGTCGCCTCCTGCTTTGAACTATCGGCGCTGAGTCTTGCAATCTTTGTGTCAGGCGCCTGGTTCCTGTGTTGTGTTGTGGATTCTGCGCAATGGGGACCCAGCTTTCATTATTTTTTTTTTTACTTGAGCAGTGTTTGACCTGGCTTGCGAATTGGTGTGTTAATTTAACTGATGTGCCGATGTCTGGAGCGGGTCATGTACGGTGAGGCAATTTTGGACTATTATTTGTTTATTTTTAATTAGAGGCCTTTCCCCCTGGCATCTTTAGCAGTTAAACCGCTGTTGGTGGAGTTTAAAAACGGATGCGCGTGTCGCGTGTGGCGCGCGCTCACCTTTCGTTATCTGTCAAGACGCGCGAACATCTTCACGTTTCTGCATTCTACATGACGATCCAGCTTACATCACGTCTGTTGTGCTGTGCGGTAACGTTGCGCGCACGCACACGCCGTTTGCCACTCTGTGCTGTGGTGACTGCGTGCCGCCATCTTGGGGTTGGTGGCCGCCGTCAATCAAAGGGGAAATGATATGTTTTGTGGAGTCTTCATCGGTTCTATTGCCAACCACGCATTAGCTTTGCCATCGCCTGTTGTATGCGAAGCAGAAGAGACGTTAACATGAGATACGTCATCGACGGATTGTTTCTGTGAAGGACCTTGGAATTTAGTTTTGTTCAGCGGCATCTTAGCATGGTCATGTGAGGCGCATGAGGTCATATGACTGTTTGCTGGGTAATGTACATTTTAAAATAAAAGTTGTTCTTACTGAAAAGCGGAGCAAGTCAAAAATGGTCAAGTCATACAAGGAAAAGCAGAGTTACCTTCTCTAGTTTTTGGAAACTGTTTTTTGTTTCAGCGTCATCTTCGTGGACAGTGACTTATTTTCAGAAGTGGTATACATCTTTCTATTTTTGGACGAAGTTTCTTGTCACATGTTAGAAGTTTTTCTTGAATGTTATATTTTATGCTATTTAGCGAAATTCTAAGCCTCACGGAAAATATTAAATGCATATGCCTTTTATGCTGTTTTTGAAAGATATGACAAATTTGTGTTGAGTGACAGGTTACAGTTGTATGCCACCATTTTGGTCTCTCTTTTCTCTCTTTCATTTGCCTGTCATTTGGAGTTTAATTGATGTATCTTCTTGTACAGATCGGTGGTCATTTTTGTTCGTATTGGTGTTGTTGGCTTTTTGTGTTGTTAAGCCTGTATCCCTTTCTTTTGGGAGGGGAAGGGGTTTTTGTGTCTCCCCCTTTTTCTCAGCTTTTAGGGGGTGTTAGTCCCACCTACGTTTTTGGTAATGGGTGTTAGTCCCTTCTACTCAGTTTATAGGGGGTGTCAGTCCCACCTATGTAATCTGTAATGGGTGTCAGTCCCATTTACAGTCCGCATATGGGTTGTAGTCCCATTTTGTCAGGGTGTCTTGGTTGTGTTCCTTACATAGGAATACCTACATGGGTGCGGTCCACCCATAGTTAGGAGTACGTACATGGGTGCGGTCCACCCATAGTAAGTTAGTACGTACATGGGTGTGGTCCACCCATAGTGTTTGTTACATTAATAAGGAGTACGTAAGTTGTACGTACATGGGTGTGGTCCACCCATAGTGTTTGAGTTCTGGGGGTGTTTCACTCCCATGTGTCTCGTCACTGTGTAGAGTTCTTGTAGTCTTGTTCTACCGTGTTTCTCTGCACTTTGTTTCACATGTATGGTCATGTGGTGTTTTCTCACTTCTTGTCAGTGAGCTAAACGTTCTTTGCTCTTTTTTTTCTGTTTTGTTTATTAAAGGAGGATGATGGTGATAGTTTGTGTATATCTTTTCACTCTTCTTTCTTCTTTTGTGTAGTCTATTTTCCCTCTCGTGGTGTGGTTTTTACCATTTACCCCTGGGTTTTAGACTATTGATTTCATTTGTATATTTTGTGTATAGTTGTCTTTCTTTTTAGTAATGTTTAATACATTTTTCAATTTTTAAAGGGAGAAGATAATGCAGTATCTTCATGTTATGTTCATAGTGTTCCCCTTGACCTTGTAACTAGCTGCTCAGCCAGTGTGAGTGTTCTGGGTGGAATGTTGACATGAGTGGAATGTTTGGGTGCCTGGTGTGAGTGAGACAGTTGGGAAGATGGGCTGAGCAGCTAGCAGGCTGCTCCTGGTGGGGCTGCTATCCCTGTACTATGGATGTTAAGAACTTAATAAATATCATAAAGACATCTCTCGGCTACGTCTGCTGTGTCACCTCTACCCAAGGAACTACCTTATTACAAATAAAAGTTCATTCTTTCGTTAGACCACGTCACAATACTCGTAACGTGGTTAAGTGCAGTCAACGTTCTATAACTAGCCATGGTGTATCAATGATGGCATCTTAAAGAACTAACAGCATATTTCACGGAGTCTCGTTTAATTCACTTCAGAAGGATGCTGAGCGACCAAGGGCTATTGCTGCAGTTCAAATCTCTTGACATGCAAGTTTCGCACACTTCTCTGCAGCAGGCCATTAACCTCCTGAGCTGTCTTTCTGGCCTGGCATGTGATCTTCAGTGTTGGTGACACAGTTGCGCCATAAATAACCAAAGGGGCAGGCGAGCTGATGCCTTGGGTAAAACAGTCGGCTCGCCTGGCTCGCTTTAGTTTGTAATGTTTATTTTTTGGCCTCTCTGCACCGCAAGCTGATGTTTCGCTCCTCCCGGGAAAGCCACTGATAGAATTAGACACCGATGGCTGCTCACGCGGGCGGGCTGCTTTGGAAGCTCGTGCCCACGTGCCACTCATGTTTGTAGGTCAGAGGACATGGCCCTGAATGAACGGGTCTTACATACACCCCCTCTTCTACCACGGGAAGAGGTGTATGCTCACTGCCGGCCCTCGCGGGCAGCACGTGCTGCACTTCAGCACAGGGTGCTTCACAAGAGTGTTGTAAGCGCATCATCAAAATCGTACGAAGTTTGAGGCCCGGGATGTGTTTGGGAATAGTGCTCACAGGCAGGGCCGGCTTTAGCGCTGGTGGCGCCCTGTGCGACAGTGTTTCTTGGCGCCCCCACAGGCTCCCACACTACTACCCTTCAACACTACCCCCTCAAGTCTCCATAACCACTGTCTCTCAGATGTATTTAATAGCGCCACCTATACCAGTGTAGGGTGTCAGAGCACTTTACATCACAAACACTACACAGAGACAATCAATCATAGTTGGGTAAATCAGGGTATAGGAAATGTTACATAATACAGAGGACTACAAGGTGTAGGAGTTGAATGTCATCCATACTGGTGGACAGTAGAGTTTAAGACTGCCTGGTCTGGAGAAGCAGCGACTCAGAATTTGTGTCGCCCATGGTTGGGGGTTACATTTAATAATACATTTTTTTTTTTACCGAAATGAACCCTTGTTGAATCATTAGAATGATGAAAGAGGAGGAAAACATCATAATGCTCTAATCTATACCTTGCAGTTTGCGTGCAGCTCTTTGATGACAGTTATTAGCTCACGGTTCCATCGGAGTATTTTAACATCTACACTGCTAGTAACAAAAGGATCTCTCTGACAAAAGCACTGACCTATTTAAACTATATGCACTTTGTGCTCTGCATGGTACACATTCTTTGCAGCAGGCACATTAACCCTCTGTGCTACCATAAAATGAGTTAAAACTTCCACTTGACAAAACTCCTTCTCTCTCCAGGAAGAACATTAATCTCAGAGTTATCTTGACATTTTTATTTTTGTATGAAAATTGCAGAGGCCAGCAATGCAGCAGCAGGTGCTTTTAAAACCATAAAATTATTATATATGGAGCAAATTTACAGTCCATTAAATCAAATATAAGCGATGCTTGTGCAGCGCACATCCTGAATTCAAGTATTTAAAAGTGTGCTCATATGTGATAATAAAGAACAAACATTTGCAATGCAATAGATCTCGCATTTGCGAGAGTTTGAGCTATTGGTATTGTAAATGACAATGCCTTTTATTTATGTGTTGGTTTTTAAAACATAAATAAAAGGCATTGTCATTTACAATGCCAATAGCTTAAACTCTCACAAATGCGAGACCTATTGCATTGCAAATGCTTGTTTTTAAAGCAGCAGTATTTGGGATATACAGAGTCATGCTAAAGCCCAGGGACCTCTAAGGGAGCCGCACTAGGCCCACAATGGATCTGTGATTTGATGACAGCCCAAAAAACTTTCCTAAATCATTTTAGCAATGGGGGTCACTTTTAGACCACCCAATCTATCCAGACAGTCAGGATATCTCTACCCTGACTCTTGCTTAATGTTGTTTCCATGTTTTTTGGGATGCATGGACAGAGACCCCAAACCCTAAGATGGCAGTCGCAACTTGCTGTTGGGCAAATTAAAAAGCTTCTCAGACTAGTTGGCTGACGGTGGGGTTTTTAAATTATTTTAATATTTTCAGGACTGTAGAAGCCATCCTTTCTTGCTGCATGCATTTCCTGTTTGGGCACTGTTAAATTCATGACTGAAATTTTACTACCCATAGTTCAAAGCAGGATCCTTTATTCTTCTCTTTTATGTCAGTTTATTGTATGATAAAGAGTTGGTAAAAAGGTTAAAAAGTCCTGAAGTGAACTTAATAGTTCCCACCTTGCCAGGCAGGTATGTTTATTTCATTGGAAGAGAAATGCACTCCTCACCTTGGTGTTGGTACAAATAGGCACTAACTTTCAGAAAATATACTTTTTGTGGTGTTCTCTGTAAGCCTATAGTATGTGACCGTAAGATGCTTCTGTAATGTCATAGAACAAGAGTTACTACATAAATTCAAATTATTCAAGTTCTTGAAAATTCCTGGTCATTTAAAAAATTTGCAACAATGGCCTTTCAATTTTGCACGGAAAACATATAGTCATCCTTTTTCATCATTTTGAATTGCAATAGGTTTCTCTTATGAAGAAAAAACATATACATAGCTCTGTTATTGACCATCGATGTGGATGATGTCTACATTCTCCTTAATCTAGTTTATATAAGAAATATTAGGTTATTACTATCATATTTCAGTAAAGATTGCTGGTACAGATAAAAAAATGTAGGCCTCTCCCTAAATATTATAAAATTAAGACTCCCGGGCCCTGGCCTACCCCGGGTGTCTAATAATTTAAATTTTAAAAAAAGAACGCCGGCCCAGGTTTATCTTTTTTTTTGCTGCAGTCCTGCTTGAGTCCCACGGGATTGCAGCTTTTTAAAAAAAAAAATATTTTTTTTGTATTCCTACCCTGACCCCTTATATCTTTTTCTAAAATCCAACTCACGACAGGAGACATGTCATAGATTTTTGCAACAGTTTCTCCCATGATGCAGCCAGCAATCAGAGCGCTCACTCCCGCAGGACCCTTGCTCCAGTTATAGCGAATGGGCCCATGGGGAAAAAAGCCCCTAGTCCAATCAGAACACTCCATTTTTTAAAATTGGGCTTGAGATATACAAATACTTTTTATCCCTAATTTCTTAAAAACTACTCAACGGATTTACAGCGAATCAAAAAAAGCACGCTTTCTGGACCAAGATCTAGCTTTCTGCCAAATTTGGTGTGATTCCGTTAAGCAGTTTTTTGTTTTTTTTAGTTTTTTTTAAACTTTATTTTATTTTAGTAAATAAAGGCACAGTCATCAGTTCCATACGAAGTACAATTGTATGATAGAGTCCACTTATCGTACATAGTGTGATACCTTCCATAATAACGTTAAGCAGTTTTGACAGTAGTGCTATTTAAATAAGTCCATGGAAAATGCATGTAGATTTTGCATTTTGGGAACCCCCCTTTTTCCCTCCCCTCTCCCCCACATAATGGATCACCTGGAAACTTTCCATGAAGAAACTGGTCAAAAAAGAGCTTTTTTGTAATGTTTTGTGAAAATTTGTCAAATGGTACCAAAGTGCCAAAGTCATTAGCAAACCAAAAAAGGGTCATTGTCATTATTTTTTATTTATATATATATATATATATATATATATATATATATATATATATATATATATATATATATATATATATATATATATATATTCTGACATCCAAATGCTCCTCCCGAGAGCTCCGCCCGTAGTCCGGTGGCGCGCAAAAGCCGGTAGAGCTGAGCCGGCGTATAAATTCCGTTATCCAAATCCAATAATACGCGCTCTCACAATCCGATATAAAGGGTGGTTTATTAAAGCTCAAGGTTACGCGTTTCGGAAGAAACTTCCTTGATCACACAAAGAGCCAAAAGAAAAAGTGCATTACATAGTCTCGGCACTGAACATAGAAAGAGGACAAAAAAATAGCTGTATAATTCCACAGAAGTAGAAAATATTTCGGCCATCTTAGACTGCCCAATACTGTCTTAACTCATACATTTTATCGATGGCATCAATGCAATACAGTTCATTATTGTTAAATGCATCATATAAAAGAACAGAAAAGGCAGTGAGTATAGAGTCAATACTACTAGTAGTCCCTCACATCGGGTGCTTTTGTGTTAAATACATGAGAAAATGGGCTAAGTTGCGTATTATCTATAGTCAAAACGCCGAAGTGGCAAAACAGGCTGCTGAAATCAGAACAGTCATTATGCAAACTACGGGCCAAAACATAATAACGCTATATGGGCTGAGTTACTGATAAGTTCTATTATCCAAGTAAGGAACTCATAAATAAACAGACACGTATAATTCAAATGTCCGATCAAAAAATATAAGAATCAATACTATCGCCAAGTGGCTCAAATTACATCTATGTTCAGTACTGTCCAGAGACAAACAACATTAACGGTGACAATAAGTGAAAAAGAGTTCTTATCTAATAGTGCGTGGTGATCTCTTCATAGAGGTGAGGAGAAGGGTAGGCGGCCCGTGCAGTGTCCGCAAGATGTCGGAGGGCCCCTTCCTTTCCTCCTGTGAAGGAAAAAGAAGAAAAGCATATAAGAAAAATTACTGGATTAAAATATTAAAACTGGTACAAAATGACATGTTATTCATAATTTTCTTAAGCTGTAATCTTGATGTTTAAAAAATATGCTGTGCATACTGGTGAAATATGCGTGGGAGGATAGGGAGACCATCATGAAAGAGATTGCAGAACTAGAAGAAGAATTTAAGAAAAGCACGGATCAAGCAGGGGTCGCAAAATTCAAGGAAGATTTGAAAATAAGAATGAATCAATACGAGGAAGATATAAAACTGAGAAAGCAACGCAAACTTCATCGCGATTGTGCTGACTATGAAAGCGGACGGATCTTAACCTACAGCAGAAAGTACGATCATCTGTATAACTTCCAACCAGGAAATGATAATTCTGGTTCCAAACAGATTGAGAACAGCACACCTGTGCCCAATTCTCTTACGAGTGATTCTGATACCGACATCTCAGTGCACACTACGAGCACCACATCGGAAGTAGAGGTAATAACCAGACAAGCTACTTTTTTAGACGAATACCGGACGATGAGGAGGAGGCGACAAACGGCAAACATCATCCCCCAACAGACACCGAGAGGGAGAGGACAACGAGGAAGAGGAAGAGGAAGAGGCAGGGGCGCAGCAAACAGCGGAGAAGTCGACGAAAACAAAGAATACAAAAAAGGAAACAGAACAAAGCCAGTGGGAACCGGACGTGGGGGCTCGAGAAAGAAGACTCAACAATGATGGACATGACTACGGTAAATAAAACCATAATCAATCTTACAAGCCGTTCTTTGTCTTTTCTTGAAAAGAAAACCTTATGCCTGGGTCTCACATTTTGTCCAACTGAAGTTTTTAACTATTCTAACACAAGAATAGATATCTTTAAGTTTATCCGCAAATTGAAACTTACCAAATGGCACACTCTCAAAGGCAACACACCACATAACACCACAGTGAGGGATAACATCAACCCTACGAACCTTACAGTAGAAGATGCCAACGTATTGAGAACTATGGAAGAACTGTTATCCAGCAATGATACTGAGGCAACCACCTCTTCCTATAGGGAACCTGAACTCTCTGATATCACGACCAATAAAGCAGCCAAAACTCCTTTTAAACCCCGTTCCATCTTTTATCCGAACCTTCCTCATGATAATGTGGATACTTTCCACGAGGTTGTAACCAAAGCCTTATTAGAGTGTAAACATGCAAAATCTAATCAAAGTTTTGTAACTGGCAATCTGAGTACCAAACAAAGAATGATTATTTCACAATTGGCCAATGACAGGGATATTGTTATACGCCCTGCAGACAAAGGTGGCAATGTGGTTTTACTCAGTAAGGAACTGTACACGGCAGAAGCCTATAGACAACTGGATAACAGCAGATTCTATTGTAGATGTAACACCAAAACCTACAATGACAGTATCTTAACTACGTGGACCCAACTGACAAAGTGGCATCATGATGGTATAATTACCTGGGAAGAGTATTTATTTCTGAAGAAGGACTATCCGAAACTCCCCATTATTTACTTTCTTCCAAAAGTCCACAAGAATCTTTCGGTCCCGCCTGGTAGACCTATTGTTTCATCTCTGGGGAGTGTATTCGAAAATATTTCAAAATATGTTGATCATTTTCTGCAACAATATGTAATAACACTCCCATCATATGTTAAAGACACCAAAGATTTTCTGTGTAAAATTGCTGGTATACAATGGGAATCCAACTACACGTTTATAACCATGGATGTCTCCAGTCTTTATACCATCATTGATCATGATCAAGGAGTACATGCATGCACTCACTTCTTAAATGAGAGAAACATCATGTATTTAGAACATAACAAAATGCTTGTAGAGATGATGTACCTATGTTTACAGAACAACATCTTTATGTTTAATGGGGAGCTTTTTAAACAAATGCTGGGGACTGCCATGGGTACATGCTTTGCGCCGAGTTTCGCTGGGCTCTTCCTAGGTCTGTGGGAAGAAAAGATAAGAAATGAAATTTCACTCTCCCATTATTTTGCCAAAGTTAAAGTTTGGCTGCGATACATTGATGATCTTTTTCTGATATGGGAGGGATGTGAAGCAGAAGCCTTAGAGTTTATTAATAAACTCAACAACAACACATACAATATCATATTGACACAAAATATCAATAAAGAAGAAATAGAATTCTTGGATGTGAAAGTCAAGGCAGTCAATAATACCCTTGAAACTAGACTTTTCCGCAAAGATACAGCGGGTAACAGTATCCTACATGCTCGCAGCCATCACCCAGATACCCTTAAATGGAGTATCCCGTATGGGGAATTGCTGAGAGCAAAAAGGAACTGCAGCTCAGAGGAGAATTATCAGGCAGAGGAAAAGGTCATGATGAAACGTTTTAGAGACCGTGGTTACCCGGAGTGGGTATTGAATAGAGCTGTGTCTAAATTAAAAGGTATTGACAGACAGAGCACGCTGCAGGAAAAGGAGAAGAATAGCGATCCCCCTGAGACACGCGTCATTTTGACATACAACCATAATTCACACAAAATACAGAAAATACTCAACGATAATTGGAACATCCTTAAAAGTGATCAGATAGTGGGCCCTAGAATAAGTGACAGACCAAGAATCACGTATCGCAAAGGTCGTAATCTCAGGGACATCCTGATGCATGGTGATATCACGAACCGACAGAACATGGCAAGACATAACCTTAAAGGTTTTTATCCGTGCAGCCACTGTAAGGCGTGCAGAGCAAGTCAGATGGTTAAAGAATTCAGTGTACCTGGCTCTAACGTGAAAAAAACCATCCCACAATTTTTGACATGTAGCACTACATATGCTATATACATTCTGAGGTGCCCTTGCCAAAAACAATATGTGGGCAGCACCACTCATATGGCGAAAAAGAGGGTCCTTGAACATCTTAGGGCAATTAATAACAAGGACCCCCACTATCCTGTAGCGCGACATTTCGCAGAGTTTCATCTTTCCAACAGTTCGCTTCTCAGTTACTTCATAATTGAACAGGTCCATGGCAGCCCCAGGGGGGAACAGAGAGCTCACCCTCAGGAAAAGAGAATCTAAATGGATTCTTGATCTTGAAACTCGATACCCTAAGGGCCATAACGTGGACGAGGAGTTAGCCACACACCTTATCGAAGGGTAATGTCCTACATATGTATTTTATGTTTATCTGCATATTTGTATTTCTGTCCTAAACCCTTCTAATGAAATTCCATGATGTTGAGAATTACAAGCAATTGCTGAATTTAGCTGTTAATAGTCAAACATCAAGATTACAGCTTAAGAAAATTATGAATAACATGTCATTTTGTACCAGTTTTAATATTTTAATCCAGTAATTTTTCTTATATGCTTTTCTTCTTTTTCCTTCACAGGAGGAAAGGAAGGGGCCCTCCGACATCTTGCGGACACTGCACGGGCCGCCTACCCTTCTCCTCACCTCTATGAAGAGATCACCACGCACTATTAGATAAGAACTCTTTTTCACTTATTGTCACCGTTAATGTTGTTTGTCTCTGGACAGTACTGAACATAGATGTAATTTGAGCCACTTGGCGATAGTATTGATTCTTATATTTTTTGATCGGACATTTGAATTATACGTGTCTGTTTATTTATGAGTTCCTTACTTGGATAATAGAACTTATCAGTAACTCAGCCCATATAGCGTTATTATGTTTTGGCCCGTAGTTTGCATAATGACTGTTCTGATTTCAGCAGCCTGTTTTGCCACTTCGGCGTTTTGACTATAGATAATACGCAACTTAGCCCATTTTCTCATGTATTTAACACAAAAGCACCCGATGTGAGGGACTACTAGTAGTATTGACTCTATACTCACTGCCTTTTCTGTTCTTTTATATGATGCATTTAACAATAATGAACTGTATTGCATTGATGCCATCGATAAAATGTATGAGTTAAGACAGTATTGGGCAGTCTAAGATGGCCGAAATATTTTCTACTTCTGTGGAATTATACAGCTATTTTTTTGTCCTCTTTCTATGTTCAGTGCCGAGACTATGTAATGCACTTTTTTCTTTTGGCTCTTTGTGTGATCAAGGAAGTTTCTTCCGAAACGCGTAACCTTGAGCTTTAATAAACCACCCTTTATATCGGATTGTGAGAGCGCGTATTATTGGATTTGGATAACGGAATATATATATATATATATATATATATTGCATGCCAGCTGTCATCGTTTGTTTGTTTTTAATCTATAAATGCCTTGGCCCCGGTATGAGACGCCTTCGACACTGACCCCGCAGTAACAATATCAAATGTTCATCATCGACCTAACATTTCACCAATCTGTGGCATCATGGGATTTGGAGTCCGGAGGGTTTGGGAGCACGTGCTCAGTAGATTTAAAGTTGCAAGTATACTCATTGTCTGAATATGCAACCCCGAGATGAGACTGCAGTTATCCGGTCCCGTTGCCTGGTTTATATCAGGATTGTGACATTGATATTATGGCAGGAAAACACTTCGATTTCGAAGTTGAGGTCAGAGGTCATGTTGCAGATTTGTAATCAGCTGGGGTGAGCTTTCGGGACATTGGCTGATAACAGCGGACATGAATAATAACGTTTGACAGCAGTGGCATTTTTAAATTATGTGTTATATATTTTTATTAAGGCAACACAGGATTACGAGTTTGGCTGCATTTTTCAAATATCCATATCAACCCCACTGTGATAAACGATCTTGGTGACTTACATGTATAATTATTTATGCGGTCAGCATTTTCGGTATTTTAAGCAAACTTAATGCATGCATTGTGCGTAATATTTATGAAGTTATGCCTTACCTGCATTAATGCTGATTTGTTAGCTGTGGACAGCATATATATGATGTATTTCGTTCGTTAGTGGATCACATACGCTATAGTATGTTGTCTGTGTTTATTCATCAGTCCGGTGGGAAGGGCTACTTAACACAGGTGTAAAACAACGCCAAACGAGATTGACAAAGGCCTCTTGAAGGCTGAAACGCGTCTCTCCTTGTGCTTGGGATTGAGGGCGACCTGAATAAATAAAGAGATGCCGAATCCGGAACCACCTCGAGTCCGTGCCTTCTTCCATAGAGTATCTGTGGGAGGTGGTTGTTTGTTTCATATATATATATATATATGACACAAACTGCACCCTGCAGATCTTCCGACTTCGTCCACCATGCAGGGTTGGTCCGGGCTTAGACAGACGCAGGACCCGTATATATTTTTCAAAAGCCTCGCGCTGCTGCGCAAGAAAAAGCCCGCACTCCAGGAGTCTTAGGATACAAATTTAATAGACTGACGCATTTCGACCTGTCCGGTCTTTGTCAAATCCACTATCCCACCATGGAAGTGCCCTATTTTCTTTAAACACAATTAGAAAACAATAATAAACATGGAAAACAGACTCGTGGGTATTTCTTCTCCCAAGGCACCTTTCATGGGGAGAAGACAGACTAGTTCACATAATCATCATAAAACCAAAGAATACCAAAAAATACATATTAGCATTTACATTGATTTCTGTAATTTAAATAATACTTTTTGTAAATTACATCCTCAATTCTATCACAAAAACCCATGCTCTAATATTTACGAGCAGTCGCGATTTTGGCCAGTTCCATATTCCCCAGAGATCCAATTCATGATACTAGGATACTCAATCACAATATTTACAGAAAAGAAACACGTTAGTGAAATGTCAAAGTTACATTATACGGTAATACTTTGATATTGCCAAGTGGCCTAATCCCCCTCTACCGACGTCACCTTACGGGTGATGCCCACGATATAATTTCATAAACATATCAGAGAAAACAATAGAAAAAATGGGTGTGAAAAGGAAACCTAATAGTAATCGAAAATAAAACAAAAACACTACTCTGGGTACATTTTTTCCCATAAAGCACAGCACATAAGTCGCAATATATTCATTCTCATAATCCAAAAAACAAACAAAAAATCTTCAAAGAGACTAACCTAGGTGCAGCACGTGGAGCTCCTCATCGTGGTTGAGGCCACCAGGGTATTTGCTGCTAAGTCGGATGATACACTCTGATTCCATTCTCCTCAATTTACACTCTCTGTCTCCCCCTCTTGTATTAATTGGAATCCTGTCAATACCAAAAAATGAGACTTTAGAAGCAATGTCTACACTTGACCCAGGCGCTTGCTCACAATGTTTAGTTATGGTATAGCTCATATCTTTATTCCTAATCGCACGGAGAGGCTCTAGTATCCTCTTCTTCACTGGAAAAGTCGTATTGCCTACATAGCGCAGGCCACACATGCACACCAAGACATACACCACAAAGTCACTATTGCAGTTGATGAATTTGTGTATCTTAGCTTTCTTGCCAGTGGGAAGAGGATAAATGTTCACATTGAAGCTATTGTCACATGCTTTACATTTCCCACATTTGTAAAATCCCGGGAGTTCCCTCAACCAAGATCCTGAGTTAACCGCACCCGGTTTCAGATGACTATGCACCAACATGTCTCTCAAAGAGCTGCATTTCCGATACGTGATATGCGGACTGGGACTCACGAGCCTGCCAATGGTCATATCTGATCAGATGCCAGTGTTTCTTCATGATTCTATGTATAGCTATGCCTCACAGTTGAAAGTAGAAATCAGTCTTACCTCCTGCTTACTGACTTCCCTGATTCTATGTGTCAGTAGGCTATCCCTGTCAGTACCTGCTTCTTTGTCAATTGCTGCCTTGATGGTTTTCCCTGCGTAGCCCCTCGTTCTGAACCTACCAACCATCCTCATTTCTTCCACTAGATAGGCATCTCTGGTACTGCAGTTCCTCTTTGCCCTTAATAGTTCCCCGTAGGGGATACTTCTTAGAAGTTTATCAGGATGATGACTTTGGGCGTCCAGAATGCTGTTCCCTGCTGTTTCTTTCTTGTTTAGACTAGTGTGTATGGTGTAATCTCTAACTTCATCCCTTACATCTAGGAACTCAATGGTACTTGTGTGTGTTTTACTGGTGAATTTTAAATTCAATTCATTGTCAGCTATGCCAGTAAGGAAAGCATCCAGTGATTCCTGTGGACCGTCCCATATCAGAAAAATATCATCTATGTAACGTGTCCATAGGATCAAATGCTTAGTCCATTCCTCATGTACTTCATTCCAGATGTGCTCCGACTCCTACCACCCCATGAACATACAGCCATAACTGGGAGCAAAGCAACTTCCCATTGCGGTCCCTGATAGCTGTTTGTACCATTGCTCCTCAAACAAGAAAAAATTGTGTTCCAAACAGAATCTCAGCATATCAATCAAAAGCATTGAATGGTCATACATAGCCAATGGTCTATCCCTGAAAAAGTACCTGCAGGCTTTCAACCCCTGCTCATGTTCAATACAAGTATACAGTGCAACAACATCCACTGTAGCGAAAATGTACGACTGTCTCCAGGGAATCTCTTGTACCTTGGATATAAAATCCATGCTATCCCTGCAATATGAGGGGAGATTGACAACATATAGGCACAGGAAATGATCAAGGTAAATAGACGTATTTTCTAGTAGACTACTGTTGGCAGATATAATTGGTCTACCAGGGGGATCTGTTGTATATCTAATCATCTTGCCCTGAATGGGCCTGTCATTACATGCTCCTTTCTCTTATGGCCCTCACATACATTTACCAATTAGAACAGATCTGTTTTTGCTGATTAGATATACATTGTGAATGTGTATTGAGATCTGCTAAAATTGGTAAATGTATTTGAGAGCTAGAAGATGAAATGATAGGCCCATTCAGGGCGAGATTACCTGTCAAATACAGGGAATATGTATTGGGATACAAAATGGGAATCGCTGCAACAATGGACTTTATTAATTGCATCATCATCTTAAGGATGTAACCCTTATTTATTGGGAAAATACTAAATTAGATTGCATCTCTATTTCAAACAGAACGTGGATGCATCGAAATTCCGTTTGTTTTTATACATTTAAGAATGGTGCTCAAAATTAGCTAAGAGAAAGTCCGTTGTCGACTAGCGCAAATCTGAGATTCACATATACTATCAGTCGATCAAGAGTAACATTCACACAATATAATAACATGTTTGAATAGAACCTCAACAAAACCGAGGGCGGAGATGCTGAAGGAAAAAGAACCAAAAGCAAGTGAGAAATCAGATGCAATCCACCTCATTACCCATACTCCATGGAGGCGAACTTTTTTTAGAATATTCTAATAAAAAATTGGAATATCTTACAATTGGATCCAACAGTGGCTCAACTAATGGGCAAACATCCCAACGTAACTTTTAAAAGAGCAAGACATTTGAAGGACCAATTAGTCCACAGCCATTTCCGTAAGAAAAACAGCCAATCAATCTGTTGGCTGAAACAAAAAGGCTTTTTCAAATGCAACAACTGCAAAGTGTGTCAAATTGGCAAAAATATAAAAGAAATTAAATTGGCAAGCAACAAAATTTGGAAAATCAATCATTTCATAACATGCAAAAGCCAATTTGTGGTTTACATAATCGAATGCCCGTGTGCTCTCAAATACGTTGGAAGTATCATTTATGAGCTCAAGAAACGCATCTTAGAACATGTGAGAGCAACAGTGAACAAGGATCGCAGTAACGCAGTGGCCAAGCATATAGAACTACATCAAGGAGGAGATTGGAAAAAGTTGAGGGTCTATGAAATTGAGACAGTGGAACGCCATGAAAGAGGTGGAGACAGAGAACGTAAGCTCAGGCAAAGAGAGTCACGACACATCTTGGATCTACGGACCTTTACACCACATGGATTGAACCAAGACGAAGAACTCTACACGCATTTGCAAATACATCTTCGCTTTGTGCTTTCCGGAGTAATCTTAAGAATAATAACTGGACATTTAGAATCATCACAGTTAAGACAAGCACTTTTTCACTTAGACAGGAGCAGGGACTACATAAGAGCACATAAAGAACTTGTTGAATTAATACAACAATTGTGTAATCAACATAGGCACAATGGCATCTTAGATACACTTTATACAATAATTGTCTGTATATCAAGCCAAGAGGTCAATAACTTTAAATGTGTATACCCACTGGAGGTTTGAAAAGCCTACATTTCTAATTTGAACATATTGGAATTACCTAATCTCTAATTTGACTACAATGAATTGCATAATTGCAAGAGTAACAATGATCTCTAATAATAAGTCAATAGAATTTTCCTGTCATAGACGATAATTGTCATTCACTAGCTCTTGATAGATAAATGAGGTAACTGAACTACAGACACACATTGGTTGGAACCATTTGCTGGTCATTCTCTGAATATTGAACGATATGAGCCCAATGAAATTATGTCATACAAATAAAATTATTTGTGTAAAAACCGCAAATTGGAATAGAAACAATATGCAGCTAACTTTGAATTTATATACATATGTTTAAATGTATCATGAATGCTCTCCTCTCCTGGTTAATTAATTTGCACATATTTTGCACACTGCACTTTGTCTTAGTATGATTTTAACTGTTACACGTGGCACTACATCTCCCATAAAGACATGCGGCGAAAACAGGAAGTGATGTCAAAACACGAAGAAATGTATTTAATTGGTTTTGAAATGCTGCCCATGCACCCGTGAACAGGGTCTCCTCGAGACCGAAACGCGCAGGGGCTCCCTTTTGGTTCTGGCCCGTATGGAATTAAATAAAAAATAAATAAAAGAACTATGATTGACCCATGAGTGCGACCCACTTTTTCTGTGAAGAAGTTTTTTGGAATAATTACACGACATGGCTCTGCCGTATCAGGACTGCACCGCCATAATATCCAGCGACAGTGAGCTGCTGAGGAGATATATATATATATATATATATATATCCTCCAAAAAGTTGCTCCAATGAATGAGCCTCAGACCCTGCAGGGCGGGTCAGTGTAACGGGATCGGAGCCCCCCCGTTCAAACATCCACACAACGCCTCTCTTTCCTGAAGAAAGGCACACCGACACTCGATGGAAATTGAGAAAAAGGCTTTTAATCCAAGTGGGAAGTTGCACAGGTAAAATACACCCAACGCGTTTCTCCTCTTGCGAGGCTTGATCACGGGTAGAAGTCTCTGCCTTTGACTGGCCACGTGAATTAACACTGCGGTTTAAGTCCTCCTACAGAGTGCAAATACAAACAGGTGTGTCTGTTTTTTCTCTTCACGTAGACAACAGCATGGCAAAAACTTTATCAGTCCACATATGCACAATCGCTGCTCTTCGGTCTTTAAGTGAAGACAGTTTGTAAAATGCAGTTCGTTTTAAACCTGTTCTATCTTGCATCTTACTTTCCCACATAACGTTTTTCATACACATTTTTCATACACATTCCACCAGCAAGCGGAAAACATCCATCTCGCTTCCCTTGCCTGCTATTTCCAACAAAAACCCTTGACGCGTTTCGACGGCAAGCCGCCTTGATCACTACATCAGGTACTCTGCCATTTTCACCACTTATGTAAGTCACTCACATTTGGTTGTCACATCAACAATCGCCCAACCATAGACATAAAAGTTAATGAGTGCTAATATATACATGACAGTGCAAAGAATAAATTGAAAACGAAATATATGTTACAAATAAAGTAAATATATAGCTAAGCGTTTACCAATGTTAATGATATCACATTGGAAAATGCAAAATAAAGAAAATTAAATATATCTCATTGCAACAAACTGGCGACCAGTATTTTTACCATACATGTGAAAACTAATGGCAATAAAGCTGTGAAGAAAAAAGTTAATGTAACTTTGCAATAATCATAGCTCTCAATGAAGATCAGCCTTATGTGTATAGCAATCACAATTGGTTACTAGTTTTGTCATGGTTCACACGCCCTACTTTGTACCCTTTGAAGAACAATGAAATCGCGTCTAGATAAGACACGGAAGACCGATTGCTCATATGTGTTACATGAACTAAAAATACCAAAAGTAGGGTTGTGTAACCAAACATGTTAATGGTCTTATTTATTCAATACGACTGGAAGCCAGGTCTATCTATGGCCACCCTATACTATTAAGCTATCCAGCCCCAGTGGGCATGCTGAATGAATTTTGAGCAAAATAAAATAAAAATATATTATAGAAGTCTATAATAACATTCAAAATTTTAACACATGTAGAAAACGGTGCCTGTCACTGGGAGAATCAAAACAAAACGGTAAAATAAAATAAAGTGAAAAGAGGACCTAACGCTATGGGAAATGGGTCAGGTACAGAAAGCGTATGACGTTATCTTATAAATGTACATTCATTGCTTCGTCTGCATTCATCCCATTAGGGATTTTCGAATTAAGCAAAATGATGTATCTTGACTCTAATCTTCTTAATGTCAATTGTCTATTCCCTCCCCTTGGGTTTTTCGGGACTGTATCAATTACATAAAAAGACAGATCTTGGGCTCTTCCCCCATGGCACGAATTGATATGTCTTGCCACAGGGTAAGATTGGTCATTATTGGAAATTGCCCTGAGATGTTGCAGAATGCGGACATGTACGGGGTGGATGGTACTCCCCACATACTTTTTGACACACGTGCATTGCAAAACATATACAGCAAAATCAGATTTACAGTTGTAACTGCCTCGAATCTCATAGGGTATATGTCGGAAAGGCAGTTGTACTGTTTTTATATTTATACCATGTTTACACGCCTTGCATTTTGTGCACTTGATAAACCCCTTCTGTGTTTGCAGCCAATTCGGTATTTTAGCAATTGTTGGCGCGTTGCACACTAATTCTTGGCGCATAGATTTTGCTCTCCTAAAGCTTATAGAGGGGACTTTGGCGCATGTGGGGCCTATGATTGGGTCACTGCATACTGTACCCCAATGTTTGTAGAGTATTTTACGCAGTGTGGTGTGGTATGCATTAAATCCTGTTATAAGTCTTGGAGTGTCTGTCTTATTGTTAGTGCAACTGTTTTTGCTTTGGTGTTAAAGAGCAGATCTTCCCTTTTAAATTTAATGCTCCTAGCTTTTGCTGTGGCCAGGGTTTCAGTCTTGTATCCTCTCCTTTCTAATCTGCAGAAGAGGTTATCAGTAGATTGTTGTAAACCCTCTTCTGTGCTACAGTTGCGCAGACATTCAGCATAAGGGATGCTATCTTTGACACTGTTAAGGTGAAAACTACTAGCATGGAGAATTGCATTTCCAGCTGTGGATTTTCTGTAGGTTCTTGATTGCAATTTGTTACTTTCTGCATATATTTCTAAGTCTAGAAATTGAATGCACTCTTTGCTGGTGTTTCAGGTAAATGAGAGATTCAGGGTGTTATTGTTTATCTCTTGTGCAAATGTCATCGCACTTTCTTGTGTGCCATGCCAGAGGATAAATGTCATCCATAAACCTGACATATAGAATGACATTTTCAGTCATAGCTGTTTTCTGTGTCTTCATGAGTACTTGCTCCTCCCACCAGCCCACATGCAAATTAGCATAGCTGGGGGCGAAGCAAGTACCCATGGCAGTGCCCTGTAGTTGTTTGTAGTGCAGTTTGTCGAAGATAAAGATGTTATTTCCCAGGCACCACTCTGCCATCTGCAACAGCATCATAGTATGCTGATGCATGTGTATAGGTCTTTTTCCCAAGTAGTGGTTCAGAGCATTTAGCCCATCCCTGTGTCTAATACTTGTGTATAATGTGTTAACATCCAATGTCATTAGTACACAATCATTGTCCCAAGTGATATCATAGATTTTAGTCAAAAAGTCTCCGGTGTCTCTGATGTGTGAAGGCAACTCACATACTGCAGGCTGAAGGAAATGATTGATGAATCTCGAAGTGTTTTCAAATAATCCACCAATTGCCGCTATGATAGGTCTTCCGGGTGGCTCATTAGCGTCTTTGTGTATTTTAGGTATTAAATACAGTTGTGGTGTTATCGGGTAGTCTGTTTTTAGATATTCAAATTCAAGTTTCGTGATTCACCCAGTTCCTCTCCAATCATAGAGAGCTTTGTGGTATTTCTCTTGTATTCCCATGATGCTGGTAGGGGTTATGCGGTTGTAGCACTCTCTATCTTGTAACTGTTTCTGTGCTTCCGCATTGTATTTATCTAAGGGCCAAATGACCACATTACCGCCCTTATCGGACCATCGGACCACGATATCTTGGCGTTGTTTGAATTTGTTCATCAAATTGTTGTATTCCATCCTGTTCATGTTATGTGCTTTGTTAAACTCTTTGCTACTAGTTTGAGCCAAGATTTTGAGATCTTTAACCACATTCTCAGCGAATATGTCAAGTCCATCCTTTGGCATCATAGGGATGAATACATATTTGGGTCTAAAAGGTGTGCGCACTCTCCCATAGATATCCAGATTAGTTGCCTGGGCTAATTCAACCGGAGTTTCCAAACCATTCAATTCCTCATGTTCTAATTGTGCCAAAACTTGCAAAAGAGACATATCTTCTACATTGAGACCACTCATAGTTTCACCAAAATTAGTTGTTTCATCATCTTTTCTAGATATGTTGAAAAAATGTTTTTGTAATTTCAATTTCCTTAAAAATTGGAAGAAATCCACTCTAGTCTGTGTATAATCAAAATTTGTTTTATGACAGAATGAAAGGCCCAGTCCAAGAATTCTCTGTTCTTTTTCAGTCAGCGCCATATTAGTGATGTTTATTACTGTGTTTTCTATGTCTTTGTTACTGTCTACCTCCTTCTGTTTCTCCTGTATGGTTGTTTGTTTGTTTTTTGTGGTGCGCTTGCCCCATCGTCTGTCCTTTCTGTGCCTTCTTTTCGTTGACCCCTGCCCATGTTTGTGTTTTCCTGGCGTGGGGGCCGTGGTCGCAGGCTCATTGTTCTTTCTATTCGTAAAAAACCCAATTCTTGTACAACAGTAGGTGGTTTCCGTTTTTGTGCTCCGCTGCTTATAGATTCCGTTTCTGACTCTACTTCTGAGCTTAAATCTGATGCGCTCGGTTCTGCTTGCCTGAGTTGTGTTTCGGCAGTTGTGGACAGTTGCTGTCTTCGTATATTCTCAAATTTTTGGGAAAAAGTGTATACCCTTCCATTCATATAGTCGTTTCTGTCTCTTTGAAATTTTATTGCCTTTCTTTCTTTTATTGATTCCTCGTGTTTCACTAATCTCGTTTTCATTTCCGAAAGTTTCTTTTTTATTTCCTCCTGGTTGTAATATTTTTCCAATTCTTTGAATAGTTGTTCTATTTTCAACAAGATAGTCTCACGATCACTTTTGGCATTTTTAATGAGTATTTGAAGCATTCTCCTTGAAGATTCGGCGCTGTTATCAGCCCAGTCTTTCAACATTTCGGGGTTCGGATTCTCGTAGGTGGGAGCCACCAGAATCCTGAGCCCACTTGGGATGCGTCCTACATCTAGGTATCGTTGCAAGGATTTACATTCCCACCACTTCGCAATCTCGCTTTTGAGCAATTTCTCCAATTCATGTATCATTTTTACAGAGTCATTTCCTGCCGCTTGTTCTGTTGTCTTTGTTTTATCTGCGGCTGACCCTGTGCCGCTGTCTGCATCATTAAAAATGTCTAATGCTGCCACTTCCCGTTCCCTGACCCATTCTTTGGCCATCGTTGGAAATGGATTTGATTTCTGTGTCACTCACTGCCCGTCTCTTAATGCACAGGACTACCTCTCCCATCAGCCACCACGAACTCCACACCAAACACCTTCCAATTCACACCGGAGCGCTTACCTGAAACTCTGATCGCCCTCCAGCTACCATGAGGATCAGGCGCTTCTCTGGTGATAGGAAAATCGGATGTTTCAAGTATTGGGTTATCTGCAAGTTGTCTGCTGCGGGGGGCACTGCGTTTTCCTTTCACAGGAATTTTTACCATTCGGAGTCCGTAGACACAGTGCACCAGATCGAGGAGGGTCGACGTCACGATTCCGGCGAATCTTTCAATATAGAACTAATCCTGGCAACATCCTTAGACAGGCACCGACTCCGTGAGAATTTGGCACAGAAATTATATATATATTATCTCTGAAAAAACCTGCCTCAGTTTTCACTCATTCCAAACCATATACATTTAGCAATTATAGTTACCTGAGCTAACTATAACTTATATTACCGTGAGGCACTGCTTATAACCTCACATAGCTTATGACCTCACATATTACATTGCTCATGACATGGTCAGTGACATCACTGATGACATCACTGAAGACATCTCAAATTACATCACTGATGACATCAACCACAGAACTACTCACACACCCACTCACACCCCCATGCAACCTCTCACACACCAAATCACTCACCCACACAACCTCTCACATACCCATTCACAGACCACCTCTGCAAGGACCCACCTCCTTTTAAGAAAATAAGAAAGCCCTGGGGAGGTCCCTAAGGCCAGGCCACGACGCCCCCTTACCTCTATAAACGTGGGTCTGGGGAGGTGGTGGTCCCTGGGGCCCTTACGGGCAATGGATGGGGGTCCGTGTGGCCCCCCTTGGTTTTTTTTTATGACACCCCGGGGAGGTAGTAGTCCCCCCATGGCTCATAAAAGCCTCAGGAGGAGCTCCGCGTGGCCTTCCTCCACTATTTTTTCAATCGGACCGCCCCAGGGAGGTGGCGGTCCCCGGGGCCTAGTTTGGCCATGGGGAGGGGTGTCTTGTGTGCCCCCTCCCCTTATTTAAAAAATATAAATAGGCCCCTGGGACCTGACCCACCTGGGTGCCCATGTTTAAACAAGCGCAAGATACAGTGCTTGTTTTTTTTCCTGCAAATTCGCTAAACCGCCGCTATTTTCACCACGAAAATAAAAAAAAATGCCCTTTGGGCCAAGTAGGGTCCCTGGGGGACCCAGCACCAGGCCTAGGGGTCAGTGTATATCGCCTAACCGCAGGTGGTGCAGAAAACGGCGTCACCGCTGGCACCTTTTAAACATCAAACAAAACTCCTTGCATACCAAAGAGAGTCTGCACTCATAGACAGGTACACTTCAAACTCCTTTATTCAATGCACAGCACTGGACCAAATAGCTCTGAGATGCGTTTCGGCTTCAAAGCCTTTCTCAATCAGTTTGCCATTCTAGTGTAACTCCACCTCTCCACGTTATATATTAAAAAAAGGTCACACTCAGCTGATCTCCATTTCCTCATTACATGCCTATTATGCGTGCAAATTTCATCAGCGGTTTCAAATATCTTTTATTAAGCTTTTATAATTCTAAATTAATATAATTCTGCAATTGTCCCAAAACTGCTCAGAACAAAATTTCTTGCTTCGCCACGTGTGAGACATTTTATACTTAGTGAGTGCAGCGTACCAAGTACAAGTATACACCTATATTTCAAGCATATTCATGCCGCCTTGCTCAGTCACAATGTTCATATCATATCCATTATTCTTAATATCTTTCAATCACATATTAGGTTATATCGGAGCAGCAAGAATTAATTCATACCAATCCAGGGTCCAGTGCAATCCATTTCACAATAGAAAGTAAACAACCTGTCCCCACCGCCCGTGGTGCCCTGCTCCTTGACATCAGTAAATCTCACAGGCGGCAGCAAGGGGCTTAACGCAAGGACTGAGGTCCCCGCCAAGAGAGCCCACTAAATCTACCTGCAAGACAATGTGACAATGAGCCATCTGCAGAATGCAGACGGTCATTAAGTAAAATTAAAATACACACATAGTTGAACAGCGTTAAACGCTGACTGCAATGCAAGTTCCCTCTTACAGTCAGGCAAATGCATCCTGCACACATTCTGTAATGTGAAGACTTTGTATATCATTTATATGTTGGCAGTATGTATACTTCGTTGAAACAGTGACAGAGTACACATACTGACCAACATGACAGTCCGACCACCTGATTTAAATGCAGACAGTCTTTGGGTTTGGCTAAGGCAGGGACTACTCTGTCACCACCACAATCAAACCTCTTTGCAGTAAAGACCGTCAGAGAAATGGCTACATGCCTTCCCACCCAATCAGATGGGCAGACATGTAACCATTGTTTACTGTTCATCACTCCCAGGCAAACCCTGGCAGTGAAGGACAGTAAAAACTACATAATACTCTCCCCGCCATGCAAGATGACTTTCATGGCAAAGGGAGCATTAATTTTTTTTTTTCAAAAAGAAAATTCCGTTTTGGAAATGTGTTTTTTAAAATAAAAAAAATACTGTGTGGTGCAAGTTTATGTCATGCTAATGCAGCCCTGCACTAAACAGCAGATTGCATTGACAGGTACAGCTGTGATGGCAGTTCATGCCAATGCTTTGTTCATGACCGCCAACTTGGCAGTCGTTTATAAATTCAGCGGTTGAGTCTTCCACCAATAAATACCTCTGTTGCCCTGGCAGAGCAACAGCCTTAACGACGACAAAAAAATGAGGCCCTTTGTTAGGTAAATAGTTTGGAATTGAGGTGTGGGTGTGGCTGTGAGCAGGGGCGGCTTCTCTATAGGGGCCAAAAGCGCGGCGACCCCCCACAACCACAGGTCACTTGCATCTCATTTGTTAAAATATTACAGCTTTCACAAGTAACAAAATGATCTCATCGATCATTTGTTTACATGTACAAGCTGCAATATCACCTTGCACCAGAAAAGGGCTCCCCTGGGATGTATTGCGCATGTGCCAGGCGTGGGCTGTTACAGCCCATCCTTTCACAGATTCTATACATATCTGACATGCTGCACTAGCGTCAGACAGTGCAGCATGTCAGATAATGGTGAATTGGGGCTGGTCAGTCATGCGCTTCTATGTCTCATCAGAAGCCACATATAGGAAAAAAGACAGCCTTCCGTATTTTCTGAGCTTCTGATTGGGCATAAGGGTGTGAGCCTTGCTCTGGTGCCTTGTTTTCTTAATATGAAAGTTGAGAATCGACGTGCAGAGGAAACTGTGTGCTGAAGACTACCCCAGGTAAGTTTCCATGTTGTGTGTTTGATTGAGAGCATGCCTATGTATGCCTGTCTGCAAGCTTGTGCCAGTGTATGTGTGTATGTGAGTCTTTGTTTGTATGTGTCCTGACTACTTTCGTGTAATAGCCCCATCACTTTATAAACTGGCCAGCCACCACTGGCTATGAGACGTGGGTGACCCCACTTTCCACTACTCGAAGTTTCCAGAAATTTCCATCATCATATTAAAGCAGGACCTGCTTCTCTCAGGTTCAGTCCAGATACAACAGTGACTGCGTTAATCTCAAAGCAAAGTGACTGGAAATAAAACATCAGTGTTACTGGCATTCTTTATTTTTCTTTAGTATTGTCTCATCTTAGTTTATCCAGGGGCGGCTTCTCCACGTGGGCGGAGGAGCGTTGCCCCACTGCTTTCTCGCAGTGCGAGAACCAGAAACATAAAATGGTATAAATACCATTTTATGTTTCTGCTTCTTGCACTGCGAGAAAGCAGAAGAAGGGTTTGGTTGGTTCGGGAAGGAGGGGCTAGCCCAATGTTATGGGCCGACCAAACCAGTCATGAGCACTCTCCCGTTTTCTCCATGTAGGCTGTATGAGAAAACGGCCTCCCCATAGACGCCTGTACGGACGGCATCCTAGCCAATCACAACTCTGCAATTGCAGCATTGTGATTGGCTTAGGAGAGGGAGGCTGCCTGCTTATGCTTCCTGTGAGCAAAGAGAGAGCAGGAGACGCAACGCCGGACTGGAGGCGAAGGTAAGTTTTATTTTTAAAATTTTTAAATTAAATTAAATCCCCCTGTGTGACCCCCTGCCCCCCACGCGACACCCTGCCCCCCCACGTGACCCCCTGTGCCCACCACATGACCCCTGCCCTCCCACCCGCGAGTCATGCCGGCCGCGACTGAGTTTATCATTTTGTGGGCACATAGGGCACATGGATAAGATGTTGGCAAAGAAACTGACGATTACCCAGAATGCTGAAATGAAGAAAAATGGAAAGAACTGTGGTGGATCAAATGCTCAAACAAAGACAAACTAAGAAACTCTATAAAAAACTGTCTTCAATAATGAGTACCAAGCAATCAAAATGAAGAAAAGTGTTGAGAAACTATAATGCCGACTACTTAAAAATCAGATAGTTGTGGAATGGAGATGAAGAAAATTAATGGCTGCAGTGTATTGTTTGCTGTGAAGTACTTTTCAAACGTGAGCATGCGACTGAACAAACTGTGTTGGCATACTGAGACCAAGCAAAACAAGCTCCTCATATTGTCTAGAAGGAAACTGGAAGGACCCGATTCACAAAGAGCCTCATTAGTCGTGGCAGAGGCTCTGCAGTCATTGTGGAATTTCCGCAATGAGAAACTGCAGTGAAGAGATTCTGCCACAAGTGAAAAAACCTGTGTTGTAGAAGAACAACACTGAAGACTGCAAGTAGGACTGTTTTAAAACATTTGAAACCATTATCATCCAAAATGAGGTGAAACCAGGTGAGGGCACAATCTTCATGCAAATTCTTGTGTTGCGTTACTCTGCCCAGGGAGACATTCCATGAGTGAGGCCTGGGTGCATTACCCATGGATGTGGGCGCAATCCCAGATTTATCATTACTGGTAGACCTGGAAATGCGCCAAAATGCTACGCATCCCCAGGGGAAGTGTCACCTTGAAAGAGAAAAATGCCTCAGGGGGATAGTTTTTGTACAGGTAGGTGTCCCTTCCTGCACAAAAACAATCCTTCTTACAATGCAGGCACCCTTTCACCATGGTCTAAGAGTGCCTCCGTTGGTGCTATGCAGCACATTGTGTGCCAGCACTGGGAAGAGACAGCAATGTACCGTATAACGTTAAATACGATGCATTCCTGCCCTTTCTCTGTCATGCAGCGCAGCAAGGTGCTGTGCTGCGTGACTTAATGATAAATATGCCCCTAAGTGTACAGGAGATTACGTGTACTTTGTGCAATCAGGTGTTGCATAGATGAAAAGCTGGACAATATACCATGGTAACATGTGGAATGAGAAAGCACTTCAGGGCTGTCAATACCAACAGCATAGTTTGTGCTGATATGTAGAAGAGTCAAGCAACAATAGAGTGCTGCACAGGAAGTGCTGTGTGAACAGTGGGAACGAAGTGACTAGAAGATGCAACATTTGGTAACATACTGCAGGCACACTGTAGGAAAGTGCCTCATTTGACATGGTTAACCTCCATTTTTGCCTGATGTCTGATGTAATTTTGAATTGTAAGTGTAAGAGTCCCTGCTAACCAGGTTCCCTGTGCCAGATCTCCCTTCCCTAAAACTGAATCCCGATTGGCACAACTTCTGGTGCCTCTGTAAGCCCCAGTAAATGGTACTCCCAGTACCCAGGGCATGAGGACAGAAGTAGGTCCCCTAGGGAGGTGCAGCTATCGCAGGCTGAGTGTCCAGGTGCAGGACAAAACGAAGAGTCAACATGACACACAGTCCTGTGTGCCATGCCAGCCCCGCACTGCATTAGATATAGATAAGCCACCCCTACTGCAGGCCTTTCACCCTAAGGCAGGGTGCACTATGCCCCTACGATATCCAGACCATCCTGGGTGTTGCAAGTGAAGAGGGAAGCCGTAGAGAGTACATGGACTGAATACTCATCAACACGAGTTTCCTAGCTCCATGATGGCTTCACTGATTTCTAAGATGGTACCAAACATCTTGTCTTAATAAATCCTCACTAATGCCAGTGTTGGATTTATTAATACATTCATACAGGAGACCCTTTTAGAGGGTCCCCTGAAACCTTACCAACCACTGGTGGGATCCCTGTCTAGTTTTAGCCAGCCTGCCATCACCAGACATGTTTCTGGACCTCTGGGTAGAGAGCCAGAGCTCTCCAGATCCAGAAAACAATGCCTGCTCTGGGCGGAGGTGGTCACACCTCCCCCCCTGCAGGATCTACCGCGACAGAAGTAGGAACTTCAAAGGACTCCTTTGAGCCTTGCCTCAGAGCCTCTGCTGTTTGAAGCAGATGGCATCCCCCTAGTCCTGCTCCACTTTTGGTGGGAGGACTGGCGGAAAAATTAGGTAAAATAGGAGGTGGGTCTACCTCCCCCCATACCACCCCATACCACCCCTCAGGTGGGGCAGACAAGGTAGACCCCACTTTTTTCTATCCTCCATCTTGAGGATGGGGATAGTACCAATTACAAGTCAGGGTATGCCCACCCTGTGAGGTGAGCATAAAGAGGGTGTATACACCCTTCAAGTAAATAGCCCATTGTCTACTTGCTGGTCTCCCCTAAAAACGCCCCTAAATTCAGTATTTAGGTGGCTCCCCGAGAACCTGACTTAAGATTCAACGGACATAAAGAAGACAATGGAGGAAGACTGCTGGCGGAGCAGGAACTGAGCCCTGCTGCAGAAGAAACCGGCTCAAACCCTGCCAACTGCAACTAGACTCGACCTGCTGTCCTTCCTGAAACCTGCAAGGCCTTCAAGAAACCCGAAGCCCCCACAGACTTCGTCAATTGCCAAGAACCTCCCTTTGGGCTAAAGGTTCTAGTCCCTGGCATCCGGTGGTAAAGAGACCGCCGTGGTTGAGGACCAGATGCGACTCAACACTGAAAAGAAATATTGCAGCTTCCCAGGCTTGTTGGTTCACCAGTCCAGTAGAATCAACTCCTGCATGCCTCCATCACATTGAGGGATCCTCTCAGCATAACGACTGATGCTGGAAACAGCCCTGTTCCCGAGAGCCCGTACCCTCTTGGCGGTGACATCGCTGTTGCATTGCAGTGATGTTGGCCCGACCGCCTACTCCATGACGGTCTGCTCTGCATCACACCTGTGGCCTGCCCGCTGCCAGTGAACTTCAAAAGTCTATGGCAGAATCCTCCTTCCAGTGACCGCAAGAGAATATGAGATGGTGGTCCTCTGCTATCCAAAACTAAACCAGCTGTCCAACCACCACGACCGCTGGGCTGGGGGTGGTTGGCCTCCATTGATCTACTGTGACCTGCTGCGGGCGACTGTGATGGTAACTGTGTTGGCGGTATACTGAACTCCATTCAAGCCATACGCTTCTATTACTTTCTCTGACAACCACAATGGGTAATATCTGACGGTATTGACCACCGAGTGCCTAGAAACTGAAAGCACTACATTCTCTGAACTGTACTGCATTTTATCTCCATAATTAAAAGTTTATGAAGTATTTATTCAAGTCCTGACCTGTATAAAGTATATTCTTGATTAGAAGTCTTGCTTCGCAAAAAATATATATAAACATTATTGGTAATTTTATACAACATTGGTCTCTGATTTATTCTTGAGTGTGTGTCTCATTTATTGCCTCTGTGAGTGCAAAAAATGCTTAACACTGCCCTCTAATAAGCCAAACTGCTCACCAACACTACCACAAAAAGAGAGTTAGTAATATCTACTTGTTGCCTCTATCTTCCTCTGGAGATTTCTCACACTCTCTACATAGTGTACCACATTTTAGTACACTGTACAGAGAGGTGATATCTCACACACACCTCAAAGTAGTGGCATTTGAGGAAACTAATAAAAATTATTTACAAAAGCCACGGAATACCATCTCACAGAACAGAAAGAGAAAGGAACAAACATTTTTTTAAACAAACATAATTTTTCAAAACAAAGTTTACAAAAGCAACAGTTCAAACCAGAAAAAAACAAAAAAATAAACCAAAGAAGTGAAACTCAACATAAAAACACACAAAGATATCTCTAAGTAAAACTGCACATCCAATCTATTCCCGAGATTCTGTGTAGATAGGGTCAGGTTGGATGATTTCACAAAGTTGGGCACAACGTCTAGTCAGAGTCCAGGCCTTTTACCCACTTCAGACCTGCATATGGCCATGTAGCATCTGTAGAGGTTTTCTCCACTTGAAGATTGAGATACACTAGCTGAATGTAAGACATGATCCAGTAATTCCATGAAAAAAACATAGATTAAAGTGACCTTATAGTTATGTATGGAATTAAGATCATAATTTGCTTAACAAAACAAACCCAGAAATTCACTGAAGAAAAACAATGGTTAAAGTGATGTTATAGGTGGTAGGTATGATTAAGAAAACTGATATTATGAAAAAATAATCCAGAAATTCACTAAAAGAAACAAAACATAAAGTGACGTTATTGTTAGGCAACAAAGTAACTAATGGCCTAATGTTTAATAACCAAAAAAACACTGAAATTCACAAGTTATAGTTTGGTGAGATAACTATGACATGCTTCCCTGTCATTCACTGCTTATGACCTCACATATTACATCCCTCATGATTTGTTAAAAAAATGACATCACTGATGTTATCTCAAATCAATTAGTATGTAAAAGACTGATGGGAGAAAAATTACCCTCAGCAAATCAGAAGGCCCTACTTTGTATACACACACACACACACATATATTCACATTGCTCTCTGCATGTTGCTTCCTCACCCTCACCGGGGTGTAGCACAGTGCCAGGTGCAGAGCTACCAACCACAAATCCAAAGAACTTTACCACATATACATGAATAGTGCTTATGTCATAGAAAAAGTTACTTAAGTGGCAAAGTCCTGTATAAAAATAAATAAATTATAGTACTGTGCCTGAATACTAAAACAAAAATATTTTAGACTAATGTTGTAAAGTAAGTAATACATTTAATAGATGTATTTATTTTCCTACTAGGAATACAGTTATCAATGGGCAGACAATTTGTAGAATTCTACAACCCATCATTATAAATAGCGAAACTTTTAATTAGAAAAGGCACAAAACATTATTAAAATCCTTTACAGGAAACCTTAGATGAGAATTTGTAAAGTTTTAGAGCAAAAAGCACCAATAAAATGTAAAGCCCCAATCAGCAGTCACTATTCATGGCCAAGACACTGAGGTGCATTTCAGACCGACCGTGATGAAGCTGAGGTCAGATGCACCAAGTCAGACGTGTCTGTCTGAGTTTTTAACTTCTGAATCAGCCTCTGAAATGGAAGTCAAAATCCTCCAGTGGGGAAGGTTGAAGACAGTATCCCGTGAAGTCCTCTCAAAGTGGTATAGCCAAACTCCCATTAAAGTCAAAATTCAAATTTTTAGCCCACTGAAGTTAGCTCGAATGCGTTTTGTGCCTTCTCCTGGTCAAGATTTCAACCTTCGGACTTGGAGCTAGATGTACTAACTTTCTGAATAACGATTCATAATTTGAAATATTTTCCAAATTGGGAATCGCTATTCCATATGTATTATAGTATTAGAGAAATATTTACAGATTCTGGAACATTCACATTTGCAATTTACAGAATCACACTTTGCTATCCACCCTTCCAAGTTGTAAAAATGCCAGACAAGCAACCTGAAATATATAAGGTAGGAAGAGAAAGAAAATTTAAATTTTGTGAGAAGGAGCTTGTAATTCTCACCTAGGAATGTACAATAATGAATTATTTGGAAAAACCTCATTTAATGACCTGACACTCCAAACAAATATTTGGGACAGCATTTAAGATAAACTATATAGGGGTCACCCAGCATACGAATGAAGAAATTCAAAAAAGATGGTATGACCTTTGATCTAGAACTCAGGAAAAAGTGACAATTTGATTATGCGAGGCATGTGTTACTGGTGGATGACCCCAAGTTCACCCACCACCGACCCTTCTGGAGAAGTTAACAGAATCCAAGTTTGAGCCTGGGAGTATTGGTGGATTCAAATGAATTGATAACTCCACAACACACTCATCCACTTATATTAAGGCATATTTAAAAATAAACATGTATTTCTGGTGTTTTATTTGTAATAAATTAATTGTATTAATGAATGCAGCAACATACAACTCCAGACTCCATATAGTCATTCTTTGTGTAGTGTATTATGGAAGTTCTTGTGGTCACACCTATAATAATAAAATTAAACCTCTCTCCAGACAGTCATCATAAAATATTACATGAAATGCCAGTGTAGAATAAAGTGTCATTAATGAACCGTGAAATTAAAGTTCAATTTTTTTTTTACATGATATAAAATAAATCTATATATCAACACACTCATTTTTAGTTTATATTTAAACAAGTATTCCATCAAAAGAAGGGAGAAGGAGAGGGGCAACTTGGGAGTTATTTAGACATGGAGTACTTCCACAGCCCTGCCTCAAGAGCCAGATTTCACACTTACACACAGAGAAGATCAAAGGTCCTTGGATGAAGAACTGGACAACATGACTGAGGTTGTCACTCATTTATGTACTCACTCACATACAGCTGGAAAGTTTGTCAGAAAGGCCTAAACGACATAAATATTTTGCAGGCATAAACTGTTTAAGTGAATCAATCAATCACCGTGCCCAAGTTACTGCCACTTTATCTACGCATACTGCGAATTGAAATGGGCCCTATAGTGGGAATGTTGCTTGTGGCTTATGCAGGTGACTAATGCTTTTGAAAACTTGCAAACAAGGCAAGTTGATTTCAGGTAAGGGCTGAAGAAATCGAAGAGCTTTCCAGTGCAAATAATGTTTCAGTCAGTGAAGCTATGAGCGTGCAGTACATTGGAACAGCGGTCCCAGTGGACAATAAGTATACAACACGAATAATACTTTACAAAGAATGAGGAAAACGTATTAAGCTTTCTGAACAGTGTTATTTAATCACACTGAACTGTTGATGATTCATACCAATTTTAACACAATGGTAAAACAGTGCCCCAGGAAGGCAAGGGGAGGGGGAAAAAGTGATTGAAGTGAGGATGAGGGAGTGAATAAAAGGTAAGTGTGATTCACAAAATCCACTATTTACAAGGTACGAAGGCTCGTATTTTAAGGCAAGTTATTCATACATTATCGAAAAACATTTTTCAAAGCCATAATCAATGATAAACAACATAGTGATTGATCGCTGTTGTTAAGACTGGGTAGTGTATCAGATGTCGACGTTTCGACCGCTAGAGGATGGTAGGTAATTGAGTCCCTTACGGCGGGGTCTTCCTCAGGACAGTGATGGGGAGAGGGAGGGGTAGATACCATAGAACGGTCCTCGTGGGCCTGATGGGGAGGGTGGGCGCGTAGGCTCCTGGTGGGACGAGCGTGCAGAGCAGTTGAAGTCAGGGAAGAGCTGGGCATGTGCCTAGAAATGCTGGTTCATCAACATCTGAAACAGTTAGTGTTATTAGAGGTAAACAAAATCATTAGGTTTGTTTCTAGTTGAAATAATATTTGTGTATTGTAAATTTTCAAAAATGATGTGCTTCATAGCACAGTGATTTATGTTTCCATAACAAAATAAGGATTGTTACTGCCACAGCCTTTCATATATAGGAATGGCTGAAATTAAAGGTGAATTTAGTTTTTTGACATCCAAACAGTTGTTTTGCCTAGTTATTTAAAAATATTTAAACTAAACTTTTTCTAGAAATAATGATTAAAAATGATTGTACATCGTGCTCTGCCTTCTGCAGCCCTTGTTGCATCTTGAGGTTCTTATGGTGACGGATCGGGTTCTTCCTCATCCTATTCAGAGTCTGTAATAACTGTGGGAAGTCCTTTATTACAGTTGGGGGGGCTATCTTTTTCTGTGCGGAGTCTCCACCATGAATGCGGAGTCTCAGCAGTCTTAAAATTACTGAGAGTAAAATTAAACTTGTAGTTTGGGAACACCAAAAAGAGTAAATTTGCACAAACGTATACATTTACCTTCGCGAATCAAGCCCGTGGAGTGTTAGGAAAAATAGCATGACTATTAGCGTTTGATAACATCACATCTAGAAAATTCCTAAAACATCTAAATAAAGCACATTGTGAGACTCCTCCTTCTGCTGCAATGATGCCCTGGTAACTACTAGAGGCTGAAGATGAAATGAGCAATTGAGCTTAGTACTTGCAGATGGATAGGTGTGGCCTTGATTCTGAAAGTGTTTCCCTCTAATTGCAGCTTACCTTCAGCAATTGGAACTAAAATACCCCAACTACTAAGTCTGTATTTGTCGAAAAAAACAGCTCTTCCTCTATTTGCTGGAAAAGTGAAATCCTGACCCTAAAAATCTTTTCCTGTCTCTGTAGAACAGCCAGTACATGCATTCACCTCGCCATCACTTAAACAGATGCATAGATGCCATTGTGGAAGAGGCTGGTTCATTCTTGGGCCATATATGTAGGTTGCACCTGATTACCACCTGCTGGCATTTGGTGGTAGTTTACACAGGCAAAACACCTATTCTGCGACTAGTTCCAATTTGCGAATCCTTCCTATATATAAATAACATTTCGTTACTAAGAAATGCCTAATAATAAATCGCTATTAGGAGTTGCTAAGTTAAGAAGTTCTCATTCATTTAGTTCACCCTGTTCTGTATAGTTTAATGAAGAGAAGGATGAAATACATCGAATTTTGCTGTGCATTGAATGGAAAGGATATTAAACACACAAAAGGTGATGGGAGAAATAGGTACAAATAGTCTAAACCACTTGAAATCATCCTGGGTAGCATTCTAACCTATCATTTCCTGCCACTTTACTTCTGTAGATACAAGCAAGCTTTATATAAATTAGTACTGACACTGCTCATCATGGTAAACACAAGGAGATGATGGACGGAGTGCTGAAACTTTTCAGACACTCACCCCCAGTCAGATGGTCAGACGAATGCTTGGAAATAGTCTAAACCAGTAGCAGCCACGCTGGATAACATTTCAACCCATTGTTTTTCACCCACTATGCCACTCGAGACAATTTCATAATATACATCTTCAGAACCCAGTATAAAGGATCTTGAGGAGCAAGATGATGCCAGATCTCATCAGATTCATGTTCTGGAATGTGTGTGAATGTTGTGTGAGAGTTGCTGGAAGGGGAAACATTTGAAGGATAGGGATGCATGTGCGGAAGTGAGGCAACAATACTCATCAGATCTGCAAGTCAGGCACCAAAATACATCCAATTTGGAGGTCAACCGACAACATGTTTAGGATTTGGGAGTCTGCTTAGGAGTGTCTTTATGAGTTGCAAGCTATTTCAGTCTACAACTGCCATAATGATATCAAAATTTACATGGAAAACTGAAGTAGATTCACTTCTTCTTGGCTACCGTTTTCCATAAGCGCTACTGTTTATAAAATGTCAGCCTTGGAAATAGCATTGGTAGAGATAGAGAGTATATGCTCCATGGGCAACGATTTTTGGTCCCAAAAAAGAAAACAACTTAGAATTCAGAATGTTAGTGGTAGTTCTGTTCTCCCAATAACTGTTGACATTTACGATCGGGCCTTGTGTAGGTCTCCAAGGACAATGACCCCAGACCAGAGATAAACCAAATCAAAATGGTCACACTAACACCAGAGCAGGTTCAACGTCGAAACCATGAGGGTTTAATTAATATTTAATATCATTACAAAACGCAAAAACTAGTTAGGGCCATACTTATGTAAAAGTAATGCAACACAGTGCAGCAAGTCACCTTGCTGCGCTGCGTGACAGGGAAGGGGCAGGAATGCGGCATATTTGTTACAATACGCTGCATCCCTGTTCTTTCCCCAGCACTGGTGCACAATGGGCTGCCTAGCGCCACCGCAGGCACCTTTGCACAATAGGCAAGGGTGCGTGCATAGCATGCAGGATTGTTTTTGTGCAGGAAGGAGCACTTTCCTGCACTAGAACAATCCCCTGAGGCATATTCCTCTATGTGTCCTGCAGAATGAAAACATACAAAGTGGAGGTAACGCGAAACAATTAAGATATTTCTCCTTGTTGCGCCTCACCTGGGAAGGCGTAGCATTTTGACGCATTCCTAGGTCTACCAGCAATGGTAAATCTTGGAATGTGCCAAAATCCATGGGCCTTGCGTGGGAACGCCCACGCAATGCCCATGTAATGCTTTCCCAGGGTAGAGTAATGCAAACTCAGTGATTTGCGCTGTGTTGCATTACTCCTAATTTGTCAAGCCGCTCAGGGCCTTGCAAAGTGGCCTTGAGTGGCTTGATAAATCCTAATTGAGGGTTCTGTTGTGCATGCACCACGCTGCATGGTGTAAAAGCGACACAACTCCATTCATAAATATTACCCTTAGTTTAAGTATTAATTCTCAAAATTCAAATAAATGGAAATTAACATAGTGTCATGATTCCATAGTTCCGCCTCTGTGGGGCACAGTACATTGACAAACTGCAGCTTAGAACTCACCATTGAAATTCATACACAGTCCCTGTATGACTTCAGCAGGTGTCCCACTTCAGTAGTGGGCTCCTTGGAAAACCTATGTTTACTTCCATGGACTACTGATCCCAGACTGCTTTGCCCTGTATTCATAGAGACCCAGATCCAATTTACAATAATTTTAATGGAAGTGGTCCTGTTGTTCCTCAGCATTGGATTCTTTCTCTCAGGACTTATGAGAGGTAGGAATTGCTCACACCTGTGACTAGTCTTGCACAGCCCAGTCATGTGTCTCCACCCTGGAATTGCTGCTCCCTGGAACAGTGTGTAAGCTGCCATTGCCTAAAGCTTCTTGTTTGTGCATCAAGGTTAGAACCTCTGTGTACTGACCAGCTCCTGTGTTGCTTTAGCCAGAGCCTGGGATGTGTTCCTGTGCAGCTTGCTGCAAATTATTTCAGCCCTGCATCGCTTTTGCATTACTCCCTTGTCTGCTTTTTTTTTACAGTCAGGTGCAGCCCCTGGAATGCTCCCTTTCTAATTGAATGAATGAATGAATATTAAATTTATAAAGCGCTAACTTAGCCCAAGGGCGTCAAGGCGCTGCAGAGGGACTGTCGTACAGAGATAAAATACCATGCTCAGAGTGATGTCTGTGTAAAAAGCCAAGTCTTCAGGGCCTTGCGGAAGAGAGAGTGTGACTCCTGACCAGAGAGATTGTCAGGGAGGGAGTTCCACAGCCTAGCAGCGGCGGTGGAAAAAGACCTTCCTCCCCATCTAGCCTTCTTAAACCTCAAAACTATTAGTAGATTCTTACTTGCCGTCCTAAGCTGCCTAGTTGGAACATAGCGCTGAAATAGTGCTTTAATGGCCTCAGGACCTAGGCCATAATAGGCATTATGGGTCAGGCATAGGGTCTTAAAGAGAATTCACGGTCCAGAGGAAGCCAATGCAGCGTGATGAGGGAGGCCGAAACTGCGTGGTATTTCGGAAGATCCATCACCAGCCTGGCTGCAGCATTCTGCACCAGCTGTAGGCGTCGCACCAGGCCTTTTTTGATACCCAGATAGAGGGCATTACAATAATCAAGTCTGGACATTACTAAGGCAATAACAGCCTGCTTTCGTGAGGCAAACGAAAGGAACTGGGAAATTTTTCTGAGGATCCTAATTATCCCAAAACAAGTGGACACTGTTCTACTAATCTGCAAAGTCAAAGAAAGAGAATTGTCCACTTTGAACCCTAGATTTTTCCCATGGGATACAGGGCAGGGACAGCTGCCGAGCGTATCAGCCCACCAATCGTTGGACCAGATGTCATCTTGGTTACCAAATATCAGGACCTCGTTCTTTTCCCCATTGCATTTGAGATAGTTTTCAACCATCCAAGAGGAAACTGCCTGCATACAATTCTTAAAATTTGTGGCGGATTCCCTAATACTATTGGTATTAGACACCATTAGTTGTGTGTCGTCAGCATAAGACAACACCTCCAGCCCAAAGGATCTCACGACCTTAGCCAGCGGGGCAACATAGATATTAAAAAGTGTCGGGCTCAGGGAGGAGCCCTGCCGAACTCCACATACCGAGGAATTTGGAGCCGAGTAGAATTGGCCCATTTTCACTCTCTGTGCCCGATCACTAAGGAAGGATGTAAGAAGCCCAAGGGCCGTGCCCCCGATCCCTATCTCCTTGAGACATTCCACCAGCCTCAAAGGAGATAGGGTATCAAAAGCTGCGGTAAGGTCAAGAAGAACCAGCAGTGTGGTGTGCCCTGTATCAACCTGTGTACAGATGTTGTTAAATACCGCAATTAATGCTGTCTCCTTACTATGATGGCTTCTGAAGCCGTGCTGTGAACCATCAAGTAGCTGGTGATCCTTTAGGTAGGCACTAAGGTGAGAATTTAAATGTTTTTCCAATATCTTGGCAGGGACTGGTAGCAGAGAAATTGGACGGTAATTTTTCAATTCCGTTGGGTCCAATGAAGGTTTTTTTAAGAGTGGCTTAACTACCGCAGTCTTCCAAGGGGTAGGATACTGCCCCTCGGAAATTGCTACGTTAAGTACAGAGGTGAGGTGGGGAACAATAACTTCTCTTCCTAATTTTAGTACCTTCAGAGGACATGCGTCCATTGGAGAACCAGATGTGACTCCTTTTAGCAGCCGATCCGTAACATCTGGCGACATGCAGGGGAAGGTAAGTAGCCTAGGAACCTCATCCACGATTACCGAATCATTAAGGTGGAGTTTAGGCTGAGTAGATAGAGCCATTTTAGAGTTGGCAGCCTCCAATAAAGAATATATATCTCTAATTTTAGTGCAGAAAAAATCTGCCATTCTATCACAGAGTTCCTGTGAAACATCCGATGGATCTGTGACAGGGGGGGATGTAAGAGAGTTGATGACATTAAAAAGCTCTCTAGGAGATTTGATCGACTCGGTGATCTTTGAATAATACATTCCTTTTTCTTCCATAATGGCCGCTTTATATTCCCTCAAGCGCTGTTTGTGTAACTCTCTGCCCACCAACGCTAAATCTGTACGCCATAGTCTCTCCTGTTTACGGCACAATTGCCTCAGCTTTCTGAGTCTCTCAGAGAACCAGGGAGCGGAGGGCCTTTTCCTTGCTGCATAGTGCTTTAATTGTCCCTTATATGTTCCTGCTATTATTTCCCTTTAGTTATTCCATTGCTTCAGTAATAGCTCTTGTTTTTTGTCCCAGTCTCCTAGATTCTACCCCTTGGTTATGTTCCTCTTCTCAGTGTTACTCTTGCAGTCTCTAGTTTCCTTGAAGTTCCAGTCTCTTGCATGTTAAAGTTCCTAGAATCCTTGTGGTTGGCTGGCTTGTTTGTTCTCCAGTATTACCTTCAAAGCCCTGCGCATGACTATTCACTACAACTCTTAATTTTCTTTTTAGTGCTTGCTATGCGTACTCCTCTTGTGTGCTTGTGTCTGGTAAGTGTGCTATTTTGTTCTCACCTGTGTATACGTGTATTCCTCTTGTACACATTTTGCACCTGGTTTCAAGGAGGCAATTCCTGCCCCATCCTTTGCCTTGTGTTACATATAGTCTTAAGGACCTTAACTGTGACTGTGTGACATTTCTATTTTCTTAGCAATGGCTGCTGTGCCTCCTGCTGGACCCATAAAGGCTTGTCTTGGGTATGTAAGTACAATCCTTGTTTGTGCCCTTGGGTCCAGATGCAGAATCACTTCTGCTGCCTGAGTCTCATCTGGGTACAATCCTAGTGGTAACCCAGTGTGTTTGTAAATTATTGGTTCCATTCCCTGTTTGTTCACATTAGGGTTGCTATGCCTTCTCTATCCCACTCCTGTGCTTAACCCTGTTTGTGTATGTTTTTTCCTGGTGTATGCCTTTGGCTGATCCTTTGCATCTGTACACTACTTCCATAGACAGATATGCCTTAACCTTGACCCTGGAGGTCTTGAGACATAGGGCTAAAAGACAGACATGATACCTGCAGGGCTAAACAAAGCGATGACAAATTCTGTCATAGGGATATGCTCAATATAAGTCTCAGGAAAGTCGTAGCTCATATCCCAAGGACATCATGTTATAAAGGTTTTCAAGCAGAAGAACTGCACTTTCAGCATGCTCTGAAAATAATTTTATATCACAATATTCAAAAGTAAAACAGAAAACACGTCACATAGAAAGTTAGAATATCATCCAGTTGTAATACTGAACAGTGACTTTTACCTTAAAAACTAATGATAGTCATGTTGAACAAAACAACAGCACATTTGAAAATACATATATAACCTCCATTAACCGGTGGAAATGGCCTTATTACTGTAAGGTCAAGCTCTGCTCCTTCCTACAGGACTCCAGGAATGCAAAAACGAATGCATTCAAACATACAAGTAAAACCAGACTGTAAAACTGCTTGAATTTAGAATATATTTGAACTTGAACCGCACAGGGAGAGAAACGAGAAACCACATATAATTGTGCAATGTAAACCAACTGGAAAAAAATGTGAGGCCTAGTTATGTCAATTGTTAAAGAATTGTTATGTCAAATACATCTCAGTTACAACGTTTGTGACTGATTCATGTTAATTAGGATCACTTCATTTATTAAGTATAAATTCTCTTTTTCAGTCCTTCCCTCTGATGTTATAAATCATCACAAATCACACTACTTCCAACACTTATGGTCCATTCTCTTTTTTTTTGCTTTGAATTCTCCAATGCTTTTATTTTGTCAAAACACTTCCATTAATGTTATCCATTTTAATCGCAACCTTTCCTTTTCTGGTAGCTACCATCTCTTTCTTGCACTTACAATTAAACAATTTTCATGACTTATTCATTCCAAGAACTTAAAAATAAGTATTAGGCCAATTATATGCAATAAATAATAATGGCAGGGGTTGCAATTTTATACATCATTCCTCTACCCACATCACCAAACCATTCACAAATCTTTGTAATTCAATTTCCAAAAGCACTGAACCATGAGCCAACATTCTCCCATACACCAATCTTTTCAAAAGAATTTGCTTCACACAAAATATTGGTAATATTATTAATCAATCAATCAATCAGGCGTTTGTTAAGTGCGACTACTCACCCGTAAGGGTCTCAAGGTGCTGGGGGGGGGGAGAGGGTGGTTAGCAGGTTCCAGTCCATCAAGGGGGGGGGTCTGTCGAAGAGCCAGGTTTTGAGGTTTCTTGCGACGATGGGGAGCGATGTTGTCTGTCTGAGGTGGAGCGGAAGGGTGTTCCAGACTCTGGCCGCGAGGAAGGAGAAGGAGCGGCCTCCCGATCTGGTCTTTCTGGTGCGGGGGACTATGGCGTAGGAGAGCTGGGCTGATCGTAGGGTCCTCTGGGGGTGCGTGGAATTTGAGTCGGCTGTTCAAGTATGCTGGTCCGGTGTCGTGGAGGGCCTTGTGGGCGTGGGTGAGCATCTTGAAGGTGAATTAATATATTAATTAATTAGCTTGCTATTATCTGGCAAAAAGTACAACATTGGTGTAGTTTCAAAACACAGTACATACCACCTTCTTTCACAAGAGGTATATCCAAATCAAGCCTATTTGACAAAACCATTGCACGTATAGCAATTATCTCTTCAACAATTTTTGTTAATGCACCAGCTGTATTAGTTGCCACCCGATCAACCACAGTGGACAACTTTCTAATCATCACCTTATTCAATGTAACAGCAATAGGAGGAATCGGTACACCACAATTTCCATAAGCACTTATCCAAATCCATATGTCACTGTTCTAAGGCCAGTTTAACTCATTCCTTTCATATGATACACTCTGGGGAAAACTAAAGCCAAGTAACGGTTATCCACCCAATCGAGGACCAAATTTAAATAAGCAGTCCTACTACAGATATAATAAATTCCTCTATGCATAGGCTCTGGACCCTTCATATATAAATCATCAACCACAAAAGTATAGCTATATGCATGTTCCCCCACTCATTTCAAATGTTTTTGAACTTTCAGATTTCACATGCATCATACAAAAAACGAATTTCTTCTCTTGTTTAAATGTAAGTATAGGATTCATCTTCAGATTTCTGAATTCCTTTTCAGCTTCTTCTTGTAATTCAATCCCTTTCACTCCACCCACACTTCTTCTAATTTTCACTTTTCTTTCAGTAAATTATTTGATACAATTTTGTGCTACATCAGTCAATCTACACACACAATTTTCTCATTATTGATGTTAGTTATGTTGACTTGTCTAATTGGTTCAACAGGTTTTGTTTAAGAACCTACTATCTCAATTTTAAGCAAATCATTCAATAGAAGATGAACATTTATATCACAAAAAATCTTGACCACAAAGAATTGACATGAAGATACTGCATGCCAAACCATAGGAGAATGGAAGTTGACTGTGGACAGAAGACAGAAGTTGGCAAGTATGTACATACATAACAATTAGTCACACTCATTTTGACAAGGTATTCATTTAACAAACTAGTATATGTGTTTTCACTACAATCACTAGTAGAAATGTCTTTATGATCTAATCTTTTATTCTGTGAAACAATACTAATATTATGCAATTCGACTTCAAGAGTAGGAGACATATCCAATTGAGGTGTGCAGGCTCACTAAAATAATCAAAATTATCATTATGAAAATTATAAAAATCATTTTTATGCTAAACACCTCTTTTTAAAAATTGACCATACTTCTTCTGTGAAAACCACTATAAAAAACAAAATGTAAACTACTAAATCAGGTACAAAAATCAAAACATCAAGAACTTCAAATGTTAATATGTCACCAATAATCGGTTCAACTCAAAAGGAATGTTCATTAAAAACCTACTACCTAGATGTAAGGAATCCGGTTCTAACAACAATTAAAGTAATGTAGGCATTTGTAAAAATAACAAAAAAATGTAAATCCAGTTCAGGATTCCATTGAAAATTATTCTATATTGGTTTTCTCCAGTTTAATTTCACAACATAATCATGGACCGATTGTCTTTTAAGTTAACATCTCTTTGCTCTGGTTCTATTTTTTTATTGAATATGTCTATTAAATTACTGCATACTTTCTGTTTAGTACTTTTACTTTTGTAGATCTTCTGACTAATTGTTCTTCTGACTCTCTGTTACCCAGATCACTGTGATCTTGATTTGACACTATTTTACTCCCTCCTACACATTCAGACCATCCATCCTGTATCCAATTTTCAAGGACAAACCCACAACTTCAGCATCTTCAGCTTCACTTGCCACTTGATCTGTTGTTTTTTACTAAAACAGCTTGATTTGCTCTGAAGCTTTTGAAATTCAATATTTTGCTTACTGATTTTCTTGAGTTTGCATCTGTGCTTGTTCTTCTGGTTGCACAATCTGACTTTCAGCCCCCTCTGGATCCTCGTAGTGAACTCAAGTTTGACACTGTGAGTCAGTGGTTGGTGTCACAACGTCTTCATCTACAAACTTCATCCTTTCACAAGTGATGTATGGTTCCACTGTGGCAAGCCTGCACATGTCATAGTAGTATTCATCACAAGATGAGGTCCACACCACCTCAGCCCCAGGCAGCTCTTTTGAATGTGCTTCTTCACCACAACCCAATCACTGGGTTAAATGTCATGGCAGGGTTCTTCACTTGCTGAAGGTGTTTTCAACTTCACTTGGGGGCAGATAAAGCAATCTATATTGGGCAAATCTTTCAATAGTCCAGAAGCATGCCATTAGAAATGTTCACAGGTGCAGCTTAAGATATGCAAGGAACCCGCATTTCTCTGCCCACGATCACTTCATGAGGTGAGAGTCTAGTCACTTTATGAGGTGTGCTTCTTAAACTCATCAGTACCATTGATAGTGACATTGAATTGCACACTTTGGACAATTTTGACTTAAGAGTACTATTCGCTCAACTATACAGCACCTTTCTGGTGGATCGCTCAAAAGATTCTTTGTTCCACACTGAGTGCCATATAAACATGTTCATTAATTCACTCTTTATGTGACTGCCCCTATCTGACTCTAAAGAAGTTGCAAACCAAATCTAGGGATCAACACCCTCATCAAGAACTTGACTATAGTTAAGATATCACATCTTCTTTTTGGATATGCCTCTACACATCTGTAAAAAGATAAACAATGACTACATTATATTGTAGCCAATGACATTGAGGCATCTTATCGATGTCAATCGGGAACCTGGTGAAAACATACTTTTCCTTGAAAGGTTCATCGTGGACTCATTTTATTAAACTGGGCCACATAAATCCTTATTTGATGTGGGATGGCTTCCCACATCAACTGAAGGATAAAAGTCTGTGGGTTTCAACTTCCTTTTTCTATCTCCTCTGCAAATGTATCAGCAGTTCCCCTTCTCCCAAAGACAGTGAACAGTTTGAGCCGGAGGGCTCAAATCCATGACTTGAAAAAATTCCTAGTAAAAGTGACGTATCTTCTCATGCAAGAGCATACACAGGGAGTACAAAACAAGAAGGCTGTCCTCATAATGAATGTCAATATTACTCTGGTAACTCTACAGCCTACTTACAAGTGTCTCTCTCTGGTTGGGGAAGGTAAGACAGCATGGTTTGTTTCTCTTGGTAGCCCTGTATTCATACCCTGTCCGCATCTTAACTCCATCCATGTCCAGCTCTACCCAGGCTGCTGGAGATACTTCTGAACACATTGAGAGGCACACTCTCAAAACCACTTGTTCTGTAGGTCTCTGTTATGATTTGTTTAACTCCTTGGCAGCTCGCCTAGTGCTGCCAGGCTCGTGTTGCCATGACATGTCTTGTGTTCCATGCTCTCATGCTCAATATTCTATGGGGTGGCAGTTGGTGGTTGTTTCCTTGCCTGGCCGTGCTGGTTGGGTGTCTGCGCTGCTTCCTGAGAATACAGCTTCCATTTGAAGTGGAAGAGCTCACTTCGTTTTTATTTACAATATTTTGGCGACAATTGGAGGAAACAGAGTCAGGCAGCAACAGGAGACAGTGAAGCAGACCACCCCGGCGAACCTACGCAACACAACGATACGTATCAGGACTTTTCCCCGGGGCTGCGACACATGGCGAACACTTGGGAAGTGTTCTTTTGGCTTGAGGATAATACCACGTAAGATATCCTGCTGGCTGAGGTACATCGATATCAATTCTCTTTGTGGGCTGCACTACGTCTTAAACAGGCCATGTACTTGGTGCGCATCCATTCAGCACATACACAACAGTACCCAGCTTACCTGCATCTGTGACCAGCTGCCTGTCTACTCGCTTTCTTCGCCCTGACCTAACTGTTTGGAGAGGAGTGGGCGGGTGAACATCGTTTAGGCAGCATGACGCACACACCAATTTGGAAGTTCTTAAAGGGGTGGTCAAACCCCTGCTTACTTCTGCGGTGAGATGCACACCGAGCCTCCACACCTCCTAGTCTGCCTTAAAGGGGCAACGGCGTGTCACTAATACCTGCTTGCACACTTCCTCGCAACATTTTTAGGTTTAAACTTCAGTGTCGGTGTCAGTCCAATTATCGCTTTAGTGTGTGTGTGCAGGCATTTCGTTTTGCAGTCTCACGCAAACCTGCTGTTATCGTAGAGATTGTCAGCCTGAAATTACGGTGACACGCACACCTCTTCAGTGTGTGTGCTTGCATTCATTTGCGGTGACACGCACACCGGATATTACCAAAGAGCTTATTTGCATGCATTAACGGTGACACGCACACCTGCTGTTATCAAATTGATTATCAGCCTGAAATCGCAGGGAGACGCACACCACTTCAAGAGCTTGTCTGCGTGCAATAACGGGGACACACACACCTTCAATTTCTTAATTGTAAAGGGTTGATGCTGTCTGTTCATTTGCATTTCGTCTTATTTTACAGTGCTGATGTTTGTTAAGCTGTGCATATTTTAGCATCTTCCTTGTTATTTGAGTTGTTCTTCTGTGGTACGAGTGGGATAGTGGAGTATAACTTGTCTGCTCGTCATGAATATGCCAATACTATCACTGCTCCACCACCTAATCTCATGTCGGCTGGGGAACCATCCATGGAATGAGAGGATTGGTGTGAGTGTTTCAAAAACTATTTGGTGGCGTTAGATGGTACAAGATTTCCAGCAGTACGGAAAAAAGCTTTGTTGCTAGGTACATTAGTAAAAGAGGGGCAACATATTTTCAAATATCTTCTAGCTATTGGGGATGAGGTGGATGATGTCTGCAAAGATGCCATTGTTAGGTTATGCACTAGATTCGCAAAGCAAGAGAACATTGTTATGCGCAGACACAAATTCTACACACAACCACAAAAGGTGAACTAATCTATTGACGAATTTGTGGCAAGGTTAAGGGAGTTGTCAACAAAGTGCCAATTTGGTCCAATGCAAGATGAGATGATTAGGGATCAATTATTTGTCCAGTGCTACAGCAAGAAGGCTCAAGAGAGGTTGTGGGAGGCCAGTAATCCCACTTTAAAGGAAGCTATTATTATTTCAAAAGTTGTAGAGGAGTCAGAAAAATGCATGAGGGAAATGAAATCTATTCAACAAGAAAAAGGGTTGGAGGTAGCCAGTGTACAAAGTGATTTGAAGCGGGTGAATGTGATGCGCAGCAAGCCAAATAGGGGGAATATTAACAGTGGCAAACCAAACACAAGTAAGGGCACTGTGTCTCCCTCGCAAAAAGGGCCCACTCATTTTTGTCATAGGTGTGGTAGTACGTTTCACTTGGAGGACTCCAAAAAATTGTTTTACGCAAGGCAAGGAGTGCCATAAGTGCGGAAAGAGGGGGCACTATGCTCGTATGTGCAAGGCTTCTGGCAAAAAGATAGCGGTGGTGGAGGAGGAGGATAATGACGTCAGGGTGTTGATGGTCAAAGGGGAGGAATGTTCCTCTGACTTATGTAGGAATAGGATTCGCCCCAAAGCTGATTTTAATGTCAATGGGGAGATAGTATCCATAATGGTGGACACAGGATCTCTATATACCATTGTTCCAAACTCTTTGTGTGAATCGGGTTGGAAGGATGCAAAGTTAATTCCCTCTGATTTGATTCTGAAGGGATATCAGGGGGCAAGTATTGGAGTTCTGGGGTACATGGAAGCAGAAATTACATTTGCTGAAAGACAGGCCAAAGGAAAGGTTTACGTTGCTCCAGAAGGTCCTGCTATTTTAGGATGGGTTCACCAGTATGATCTCAACATTAGGGTGGACCCAAGAGCAGAACAACAGGTTATGAGTGTAGATGACACCGGAGTACAAAGTATTTTAGAACTTCATGCGAAGGTTTTTGATACTGTATTGGGGAAGCTGCTGGGTTTCTACATAAAATAAAGCTAAGGAAGGACTCTGTACCTGTCAAACATGTTGCTAGAAGAATTTCGATGGCAGCCAGAGCCCAAGTTAAAGATATAATCAGGCAGATGCTGGACGATAAGGTCATTGAAACTGTGGAGGCGGCTGAATGGTTGTCTCTAGTTGTTATCACCCAAAAACAAGATTGCTCTTTACGGTTTTGTGTGGACTTAAGGAGCTTAAACAAGAGTGTCATTATGGACAATTTTCCTCTTCCCAACATTAATGAGATCATTCTGATGTTGGCTGGTGGTAGAGTGTTTTCTAAATTGGATTTACGCAGTGCGTACCATCAAATTAAACTTCAACCGGATTCGAGAAAAATACATCTTTCATTACAACTGAAGGCACTTACCAATTTAACAGACTTCCGTTTGGTCTATGCTCGGCAGCCAGTGCATTTCAATGTATTATAACTGAGATTTTAAAGGGTATTGATCGAGTGGTGTTTTTTCAGGATGACATCCTGATATATGGGCAAAACGTTAAAGATCATAACTCCATCTTGGAACAAGTACTGTCTTGCTTGGGTGATGTGGGTTTAACATTGCGAAAGGATACATGTGTTTTTGCTGTTGAGGTAGTTAATTATTGGGTTATCACATCACAAAAGAAGGGATTCAACCCAAGCACGATCTGGTCAGCGCCATTGTCAATGTCAAAGTGCCTGATGACAGGGACAAATTGAGATCATTCATGGGGATGGATGAGTACTATGCCAAATTTGTTCAAGACTTTGTTCACAAGGTGGAACCTTTAAGAGAATTATTAAGGAAAGTCAAGAAATGTACATGGGGTGGAGAGCAACATAAGGCTTTTAATCTTATAACAGAGAACATTGCACAGGCTAACATTTTAGCACCTTTCACTCCTGGGTTACCCACCATTTTGATGGTGGACACCAGTGCTGTGGGCATTGCTGCAAGTTAGTGCAGAAACATGCTGGGCATGAGAAAACTGTAGCCTTTGCTTCACGTTCATTGACTGAGGCTGAGAGGAATTACTCAGTTATTGAACGTGAAGCACTGGCGGCTGCTTGGTCCACTAAACACTTTAGAGTGTACTTGTGGGGTGTTGCTTTCACTTTGCGAAGCGACCATAAACCTCTTATCAAATTTTTGGGTCCTGATGGCACAAGAAATTGTTCTGGAAGGCTAGCACGCCTTGCTGTTAGGATACAAGATTTCATGCGTAAGGTGGAACATGTACCTGGATGGCATAACAGTGTAGCTCATTGCCTGTCTCGGTTACCAGACACCAAAGCAGCATGTTTTGACTTGGTTACTGAAGAGGTGGTAGCTAGCCTTAATAATATCACTGAGGATTTGGGCAAGGCCATCACCAGAGAGGATTGGGTAGAAGGAATGCGCAAAGATGATACCGGTTCTGGTGTCATCAGAATGGTCAGGGAAGGGGTTTCAAGGAAAAGTACTGTGTCAGCAGGTCTTAGAGCATTTGTTCAGTGGCAGGATGAGCTAACCACACAAGGTGACTTTGTTTTGTTGAGGGGCGAGAGGTGTATACCACCTGAATCCATTAGTAATAGAGTGATTGGTTTAGCCCATGAGGAGCACCTAGGACAAACTTTAACTGCAAGGAGAGTGAAAGAAAGGTTTTGGTGGCCAGGTATGGTTCGTCAGGTGAAAGATTGGGTGGAGAATTGCAGTAGTTGTAAGGAGTCTGAAAAAAGTTTGCGTGTTGGATTGGATAGACCGGTTCCATGTCAGCACGTCATTGGTGCAGAAGGGGCTTGGCAGAAAGTTTGTATGGACTTTATTGGTCTGTTCAGTGACTTGCAAGAAAATGAAAAGTTTGCAGCAGTCTTGGCGGATGCTGGGTCAAGGTGGGTGGGGGTGGTGTTCACAAGAAACATTACCACAGAATCCACCATCAATGTTTTAAGTCAATCAATCAATCACAGAATTTGTAAAGCGGACTACTTACCCGCGAGGGTCTCAAGGCGCTGGGGAAAAAAAAGGGGGGGGTGCTGCTACTGGTCGAACAACCAGGTCTTGAGTAGCCTCCTGAAGGTCAGCAGGTCTTGGGTCTGTCGTAGGCTTAGTGGAAGGGTGTTCCAAGTCTTGGCGGCGAGGTGGGAGAAGGATCTGCCGCCGGTGGTGGTTCTACGAATGCGAGGGACGGTGGCGAGGGAGAGGTCGGCGGAGCGGAGTTGGCGGTTGGGGACGTAGAAGAGGAGTCGTCTGTTGAGGCAGGCTGGGCCCGTCTTGTGAAGTGCCTTGTGTGCGTGGATGAGGAGTTTGAAGGAGATTCTCCTGTCGACGGGGAGCCAGTGCAGGTTACTCAGGTGGGGGGTGATGTGGCTGTGGCGTGGTACATCGAGGATCAGGCGTGCGGAGGCGTTTTGTATGCGTTGCAGTCGCTTGATGAGCTTGGCCGGGGCTCCCGCGTAGAGGGCGTTCCCATAGTCAAGTCTGCTGCTGACGAGGGCCTGGGTGACTGTTCTTCTCGTGTCTGTCGGGATCCACCTGTAGATCTTGCGAAGCATGCGGAGGGTGTTGAAGCAGGAGGATGAGACTGCGTTGACTTGCTTGGCCATGGAGAGCGTGGAGTCGAGGATGACTCCCAGGTTGCGTGCGTGGTCGGTGGGTGTTGGGGCTGCTCCCAGCGTCGTTGGCCACCAGGAGTCGGTTTTCTGGAGGGAAGGCATCCCAGCTATTCTTCTTACGGACAATGGCACACAACTCACATCAAAAGAAATGGAAGACTATTTTGACAAAATTGGCTTGAGGCATATGTGTACATCTCTTTACAACCCCCAGGGTAATGGTTTGTGTGAGAGAGTAAATAGGTTGGTGAAAGGCACTATGCAGTTGGCATTAACTTATAACATGCCGGTGCAGCGTGCAATCAGGGAGATGTTATGGGCGTATCCCACTAGAGTACATCAAGGTATGGACAAATCCCTGTTTGAATTGATGAGGGGAAGGCAGGCTGGCACACAAATGGTTCCCACCTGTTTGCATAAAAATTTCACAAATCTTTTGTCTTCGGAACCCAACAAAACTGTAGTTGGTGGAAATAGGAACATTCAGCCTGGTGACTTCGTAAAAATAAAACCAGGGGGTGTTATTACGGGCTCAACAAATTCAGGGGTCCTTTTCAGGTGAGGTCTGTAGGAGGAAGTTGGGTCAAATTACAAAATGGACAAACGTGGAATCTTAGGAGGGTGGCTTTATACCAAAAACAGGGACCGCTAGAACTCTTCTTGCCATGCCCAGATGCTGCTCCACCTCCAGCACTATCCGTCGGCTACACTGGCTGCCAGTGGAGAGGCGGGTGGAGTTCAAGTCTCTCTGCTTCGCGTTTAAGATTTTGAAATATCCGATCCCTGGGATATTATCTGGCCTACTCTCTGCCTATATTGCCACACGTCAGTTACGTTCCGCAGATCAACAGCTGGCATCTATCCCACGTGTGAGGAGAGCCCGCGCCGGTGGGCGCTCTTTCCGCATAGTGGCAGCTAAGCTGTGGAATGGTCTTCCAAGTCATAGTCGGAGCATGGACAACTATTTTGCTTTTCGAAAAGCACTAAAAACCCACCTATTCCCTCACTAGGTTACCTGCTCCCCCGTCTGTCATTTTTCACATCTCTTGGTTCTCCCTCTTTTGCTAGAATGGACTCTTGCAGCCAGTTGCTACTATTGCTCTTAACGCCGGGACGCCCCTTTGCCGGGGCAGCTGAGCGCTCTACAAAACGGCTTAACATAACATAACATAACATAACAAAGTGTCTGCAAAATCCTAGGGAGATTGGTGCAGGGTTGTCAAGTTGGACACCTTTAAGGCAGGAGACCGGTGAGAGCAGCAAAGAAATTGACCGTTCCGCTACTCTTGAGAGGTCTTTATCTGAACCAAGGGAGGGCCGTCAGAAGGAAAGGGTATCCAGGGAACGTAGGATGCCGGAATATTTGAAGCATTATGTCTGTGACTAGGTCATCAAGGGAAGGAGTGGGTATATGATTTGTGTTTTACATAACTTGGGTCTTCATGGTTGCGCTCACTTACTTGAGTCGTGTTTGCTCTCTCTGGGTTGTTGTTTTATTCTCCCCTAAACCTCTTTTTGCATATAGGCCTCTTGTTTTCTTCACTTTAAAACCTCTTGTTTTCTTATACACTATTGTATTTTATATGGGGTTATTTTGGTAATTAAATATATTATTGGATGATATGTTAAGTTTAAACGTTTCTGTAGAAGGAAAGGAGGTCTGTTATGATTTGTTTAACTCCTTGGCGCTCGCCTCGTGCTGCCAGGCTCATGTTGCCATGACATGTCTTGTGTTCCATGCTCTCGTGCTCAATATTCTATGGGGTGGCAGTTGGCGGTTGTTTCCTTGCCTAGCCGTGCTGGTTGGGTGTCTGCGCTGCCTCCTGAGAGTAAAGCTTCCATTTGAAGGTGAAGAGCTCTCTTCGTTTTTATTTACAATAGTCTCATATATGCCTTGAATCATTACTCATAAGTAGATTCTTGGACTCCCAAAGGTGTGAGAGTGCCAAGGCCCCCGCTCTTCATGGTATCTGATACTTTCCTCCATGCTCATTTTCGGCATAGATGAGAAAATGTCCAGAAAGGCTGGCGATTGACCCACTTCTTCAATCAGTACCAGCGTGTTGCTCCATTTGTTAGTGGTAGTGGTCATGACACTGTAGAGAGTGACCTGCCATCCCTAGCAGGCTGTGCCCAAAACCAAGCTCCAAAAAAAGAAAGTGGGTGTCCTTAATTAAACCTGCAAGTTGCAGGGAAAGATTAAAAACAAGAAGTTTTGATAGCGTTGTGCTGTTATAGGTATGGTGTAAATGAAGAAGGTGGCAATCAAAGAGACAATAGAAAACTAGATTGTATCTGTGAAGAGAGGCTCCGCTCTTGAAGTGTGGACCTATCTCAGATAAGAACTGGGGAAAGGAAGATAATAAAGAGGTAATGTTGATTTTGTAAGTAACAGGGTAATAACCATCTCTCTGCAAATGGTATAAAGATATCCATCTCCGATGGTCCAGTGTAACATATGGAAAATCTCTGACCTTTGAATTTGCTGCAATAGATGTACAAACTGCCTGACTCTGTTGTAAGATAACTGGGCTTGGACTACCCATCAACAAAGACAGTGGATGCTGGGAGAGGCATCATATCAAAATAAAAACAGAATTTCAAGCATGTTCTGACTGGGTACAATCATGGCAGTTATAGTGGAACTGGGATACTACTGCATATGAAATGGCTGCCATACTAGAACATGGATACTACTGTATCAATTACATCTCCGCTGGTAAAGTCCATATTTCTCCTGAATTCACTTTCTCCTTAAGATCTCTAACCCACAGCTCTTCTGTAACCCGAATAGTATTGAGTAGGGAAATAGTAGCACCTCACATTTACATCAGCAAAAAACTGTAAAATTGTGATAGTTATCACTATAATATGCACAAAACAGTTGTTTTCAATCTCCTAACTGGACCAAAGAGGAAGCCCATCACATCATCGTCTAGCGTGATGTTTATATAGTGCATTGTTGTGTTGTAAAGGCAGTCTCCAAGAAGAAAGGATCAGATCTAGTACAAAAAATGTACCTACTACTAAAGTAAGGTATTCAACTTAATTTACATCTGTGGTTGATCTCGCCTTTGGACAAGAGGTACAAACATCACAGCCATGACCCATCCTATAACCACAGGTAATTTTCATGGCTAACTGATCAGTTAATCGAGATGACCCCAGCTACGAAGATATCAAGTTCTTACCCTACCAGGCACAAAACCTACTGGATCATGAATGGGTGGACTCTTTCCTGCAGGTAACTTCCTCTTTTCACATAGTCTTACATCCATGCCTTTTATAGTGATTAAAGGGGAATTCAAGTCTTACTCTGCCAATAATCACATGGTCAAAAGAACAATTTGGGTTATTGTGACATGAGGGAGTTTATTAAGAAATCTGAGTTTTTGTTTCCCACTTGACTCTAGTCAGTGATAAGTGTGCGCTTTGGGTTGTGGGAGAGAGTGTAAGCCTGATGTTTGAATGATCAACACTGCTGTTGGAAAGGTAAAGACAAGTGCTAAATGAGATTAAAGGCAAATAGATAAATAGTTATACAGCAATGGTTGACCAAAGAACAATCACTACTTTGTTGAATCCCAAAGGGCCAAGAAGACATTCTTTAGGTATTTTCTGACCAAGTCTGGTTATGATGAGTTATATCTTCAGTTCCACTGCAAGAATATGCTTCCAAACTCTCCAGTTACTGTAGATTGACACCTATTGTATGCTGTGCTTGGCAACACAAGTTATGTTGATTGGGGTCTAAGAGAAGCAGTGAGTAAACAAATTCCTCACAAAAAAGGTAAACTTAAAAAAGCGCCCCCTTGGATGGTTAGGAGAGCTCGGGAGTTGAACTACCCATATGGTACAGTTTTGACAGCTTAGATTAAATGGCGAACACCAACAATCGATGTCTGATTGGTGTCTCTTATCTTACAGGTGTAGAATGGGTGGATACGAAGCACCGCACCTTAGCCGGTTTCCTAACGAGTATGTACTGGAGCATTGGGATAATTTTTCTGCCTCTCGTGGCGTACATGATACGGGATTGGCGCTGGCTTCTCATTGCTGTTACGTGCCCCTATCTTTTGGGCATCATCAGCATATGGTGAGTGAATAGGGCCAAAGCAACACAATATATGTTTTAGGGTCACCATGCGTACTCAAGAATGTGATCTCAGATATGACTCTTCCAGTAGAACAATATCAAAGGTTAAATCCACTCTGTTGCCTCTTATCTTTCAGCAGTGAAGTCACAGACAAAGCTCGGCTAATGCATTGCGATCAAATACTGAATCTGTTGTCATATACCTCTATATGCTGTTATTTTGTCTTGCTGTCAGCTTTTAATTGAACCATTGACATATTGCTAATCTGCATGGCTACAGTCACTGTTGTTTTCAAAATCCACTTTCTTTCTGACAATCATTTTAATGGGTTCACTGTTCCCTGTCAGTCAATCCTAGGATTGTCTCATCACGATGACTGGCTCTCTTTGTATATGATCTCTCTCCCAAATTTCTGCTGAACTTTTCCACAACCTCCGTAGGTGTGCAAATCTTTCTCCTAAACCTTCATTCGCTCAAGATCTAAAACTGCAGTAACGGATGTGCACACAGATACACACACTATTACTTCAGTTTCCTTTATTCCCACAGGTGGATTCCCGAGTCTGTGAGGTGGCTGTTGACCAAAGGCAAGGTGAAGGAAGCTCACGCCCTCTTGGTTCAATGCTCTTCAATGAACGGCCTGGCACCCTTGTCCTCCAACATAAACATCGAGGTGAGAGGAGTGTAGCTCTAAACTATAGTGTTTATGCATGAAGCTTTCAGGCACTGTGGAAGTTCTCTCTTTAATCCTTGCCACTTGTCTTGTTGATTCTATTGTGAGGATGAATGCCACATGCCTGTGAGGTGGCGTTAGGGATGCTGCAAGTGAGTTAAATGAGAACTGTTACTTATTGTGGAACAGCCAGACATTTAAGTTCTTCCTGGAATGTGAATTTCAGACATATTGATGAAGGGAATTCCATAAGGATGCAGCAAAAGAGGAGATGTTTCCACAACTTACACCATGCTTGGTGGTGTAGAGAACTGTGAGAAGATCTTGGTGGCCTGATTGTAGCTAGATGGATAGGAAAAAATCAAATCGTGCCAACGAAATGGGGACATGAAGGTGGATTAGGCCATGAAACAACAGGTGTACACTGCAGGAATAGGTTAACTGAGTCTTCTTGTCACCTGGGCACCAGTGTTGATTACAGAAGAAAAGGGCGACTTTTGTAAAGGAGTGTGCCAACTGCTTGTAAAGTTGAAAGCCTCTGATGCATTTGTTATGTGCCAGCTTGCTGCTCATTTTAGGGAAACTGCTGTGTTTTCATCAAGACTTGTGTCATGAGTCTATTGATAGGAGTTCTACATGATTTAGGTTGTTGCTTGCCAACAGAGTTCTAGGGGTACACCGAAATTGGCGGAATGTAATCGCTGCTGGCAGCTACCATACTCATGATTAGACTACGACACAACTGACAGATCAAGGTTGTTTACTGCAAAACGGACCAGCTGTTTTCGGTGTTGATGCAGGAAATGCCAGAGTAAATACTTATACCAAGCAACTTCAGAATGCATGTATACTCGAAGACTGGGCAAGGTTTATGTGCTAGAAAGATTTATGGGGTCTCACACCTGTTCTGTCTCCACTGCCGTAGGGCTGAGAAGCTGTGAGGATAGTGAGCTTTGTGTGTATGTATGTATGTATATATATTAAGCACAGGGAGGTTTCAGTTAGACTGACATTTCGTTTGTACAAAACCAGAGAAATTCAGCAGTTATAGTTAGCTGAGCTAAATATCACTCGCGCCCCCGCAATGCACTGCTGATGACGTCACATATTACATCACTCATGACATGGTCAGTGACATCACTGATGACATCACTGATGACATCTCAAATGACATCACTGATGACATCTCAAATTATATCACTGATGACATCATCCAGTGATTGTGAGTGTTTCCTAAAAGTTATAAAACATATATATTAAGGTAACTCACTGTGGAAGTGCCTGTATGGGTAAGTGAGTGGATGCGTAAGTGGTGTTTTGAAGAGTGACTGGGTATATTAGAGGCTGTATACATCAGATTGTAGGTTTGTGAGTTTTTGTATAGGTAAGCAAGTGGGTGTGTCTGTGTGAGTATCTGTATAGCTGACTGAGGTGGTGTATGATTGGTTGTAATGGTGAATCAGAGGGTGCATGAGTGGCTCAATAGGTGAAGAGCAGATCTATAAATGTCTGTACGGGCGAGTGGCAGGGTACATGAGTGTCTATCTCGGTGTATCAATGGGTGTGTATCTGGGTATATGGGTGAGCGAGTGGCTGTATGAGTGGCTGTATGTATGGGTGAATGGGTGTTTGAGTGGTTGTATGGGTAAGTGAGTGTGAGAGAGGTTGTATGGGAAAGTATGTGGTTGTCTCAGTATAGGTGAGTGAATGTATTAGTATATGTATAAGTAACTGTGTGACTGTATGAGTAATTGTATGGGTGAGTTAGTGACTGTGTGAGTGACTGTATGGGTGAGTGAGCAGGTGGGTGAGCATGTGCATGGTTAACTGATTTACTGTGTCAGTAGCTGTATGGGTGTATGAGTGGGTGCGTAAGTGTGTTTATGTCTCTAACTCAATCTTTGACTGGCAGTATTGGTAAGTGAGTAGGTGCATGAGTGGCTGTATATGTGAGTTAGTGGTTCTGTTAGTGGCTCTATGGGTGAGTTGATGTGTTACTGGCTGTATGAATGAGTGACAAGATGTGTGAGTGTTTGTATGGGTTCTGTGAATGGATTTGTTAGTGATTGTGTGGACGTGGGTGTATGACGTTTTATGGGTGTGGAAGTGGGTGTGCCAGTGTTTCTCTAGATGATGTCATCAGTGATGTCACTGACCATGTCATCAGTGATGTAATATGTGGGGTCATAAGCAGTGCATTGCATGGTTATAGGTAGCTCGGCTAACTAGAACTGCTGAATTTCTCTGGTTTTGTACGAGTGAAATATCAGCCTAACTATAACGTACCTGTAACCTTTGTTTTTTTCAGTGAATTTCTAAGGTTTTTGTAATTCTATTTCCTAACTATAACGTCCTTGTAACCTTTGTTTTTTTCAGTGAATTTCTAAGGTTTGGTTTTTCAAGTGAATTTCAGCCACCGCCACATTCAAAACTTATAACTGCAAAATGGATTATAAAAATCGCACTAAACACATTACTATCTAAATAACTCCATAATAGCTGACTGAGCCAATAGCATGTATAACTCCCTTAATATCTCTATAATACAGTGTATAACTCTTTCAGTGGAGTCTGTGACTGCATTCAACACTGTATCAGGAAGTCTCTCATTCACTGTATAAGTAGTTGAGTGGATCTGTGAGATGATGCATCAGTCTGTTAGTGGTTCTGTAACAAACTGCATGACTGTCTCAGTGCATCTATAAGTGGGTGCAACAGTGTCTCAATGGGCCTGCGATTGATTGCATGAGTCTGTCAGTCTATCTGTGAGCAGGTGCATGAGTGCCTTTGTGCATTTTTTAGTAAGTATATGACTGTCTCACTGTATCTATGTGTAAACATACATGGGTGTCTAAGTAGGTGTCTGAGTGGGTGAGTGAGTGGGTGCATGAGTGTCTGAGTGGGTCTGTGAGTGAGTGCATGAGTCTAAGTGGATCTATGATTGGGAGTGTGTGTCTGAGTGGTTCTGTGAGTGAGTATGTGAGCCTCTGAGTGTATCTGTGACTGGGTGCATAAGTCTCTGAGTGGGTATGTGAGTGGGTGTGTGAGTGGCTGTATGGGTGTGCAAGTGTGTGAGTAGGTCTGTGAGTGGGTGTATGAGTGTCTGAGTGGATCTTTGAGTGGGTGTTTGAGTGTCTCAATGGGTCTATGAGTGAGAGCATAAGTCTCTGAGTGGGTGAGTGAATGGGTATATGCATGATTGTCTGAGTATGTCTGTGACTGCGAGGGCAAGTATCTTGGTGGGTCGGTGAGTGGATGCATGAGTTGTGAGTCTGAGTGGGTGAGTGAGTGGTTACGTGTATATCTGAATGAGTCCATGAATGGGTGTGTGAGTCTCTGAGTGTATGTGTGGGTGGCTGAGTGCATAAATCTCTGAGAGGGTCTGTGACTGAGTGTGTGAATGATTGTATGGGTGTGTGAGTGTGTGAGTAGGTCTGTGAGTGGGTGTATGAGTGTCTGAATGGATCTGTGAGTGGGTATATGAGTATCTCAATGGGTCTGCAGTGGGTGTGTGAGTATCTTAGTGGGTCTGTGAGTACATACATGAGTGTGTGAAAGGGCCTGTACATGTATGTGATTCTCCGAGTGAGTCTGTAAGTGGGTGCATGAGTGTCCAGGTGGTTCTCTGGGAGGGTGTAAGAGTCTCTAAGTGGGTATGAGACTGTGAGCATAAATCTATGAGTAGGTCTCTAAGTAGATGCATGAGTCTCTGAGGGGGTCTGTGCACGGGTACGTCACTCATCGAGTGAGCCTGCCTGTAAGTGGGTGCATGAGTACCTGAATGGGTATGTGAGTGGATGTATGAGTATCAGAGTGGGTATGGGACTGGATGTATAAGTGTGTGAGTAGGTAGGTGAATGGGTGTATAAGTGTCTCAGGGAGTTTGTGAGTGCGTACATGAGTCTGTGACAGTAACTGGTGAGTGTGTACAAATATATATATTTTTTATATTTTATTCGCGATGTTGCCGCGATAGTTGCAACATCCCCGCGATGGTACATGTGGGGTTGCGCTGGCTATCGCGACAGGGCCACAAATGTCACATGTGTCACTAAACCCCCCCCAGTTCTCAAACATGGGGTCAGAGTATCTCCACCCTGACACCTTACGTTAGCTTTGACACTTATTTCCAGCCCTGGGAACTGTTCCTGATCAATAAAATGGCGGCCGCAACTTTCCGTTCAGGTTGCGTCCAGTCAATCGGAGCATTCCCGTTGGCATGTGCATTCATGAATCTCCTCGAAAGCATAGTGATTTAACCGCGAACACCGCAAAATTACCACAAAATATCCGTAACTAGAGATATCATTATATTGTTCGGTTTTAATTTCTCAAAAACTACTGAAGGGATTTGTACCAAATAGCAAAAAGCACAATCTGCATAACTACATCTACCTTTCTACGTTTCTGCCAAATTTGGTGTAATTCTGTCTAACGGTTCGGGTTGTAGATTCGGCAATGCGATCCCATGGTTAATTAACATTGCAAACGCACCCTTATTTCGTCCCCCTATTTCTCGGTCGTGAAGCCTCTGACCTTAGATTGCATGCTTTACGACCGAGATCATCAGTTTCAATTCTGACTGGCTGATTACAATACAGCCGGTTGGGATTGAAACCAGCCGGTCATTGCGGCTGGCTTCTGATGGGCTCCAGGAGTCCGTCGAACAGTTGAGACCGGCCAGTAATCCAATTGGAAGGAGTTTCCACCTTCGGGATTACGATGCTCGGTTTCCCCACAGGCTTTCCATGCCAGGCGTTCCGACATGGAAAGCCTGTCGGAAAGAGAGTTTGAGGGGCCCTATCAGGGCCCCCTTTTCTTTGTGGCCTCTGGTTGGGGACTGAGGGTGCCCTCCTGTTAATCCCTAAACCTTGAGGTGCCTGCCATGGGGTGCAGGGATTGTGTACGGCTGGTTTATGGCCGTAACACAAGCTCCCATAGAGAAATGGGAGAATGCAACCGCACCATGTGCCGTGGCATCGTATTAGCGGTGTCAGGCCGCAGAACCCAAAAAGGTGAAATCTGATATGAATAACAGTTTCAGGCTGATAACGAGCTTCTCTAGTGCGGCCAGCAGCGTGAGGAGAATAATGCAGGCCAACTGGCGTATATTGAAGTCTGATATAGTGATAGGGCAGGACTTACCAACTCACCCCTCACATTCAGAAAAACACGCTCCCTCAGACACCAGCTGGTAGAGAGCTACCTGCCACCACCCAGAGTGCAGAGAGGCATACAAGGCATAACAGGCTTTTTCCCTTGTAGCAGGTGCAAGGCCTGTGCCAACAGCAATAAGGTGACCACATACAAAGTTGTAGGTATTAAAGATCCGGTGCGTATTACAAAATTTATGAATTGTAATACACCCTTCATGATATATTGCCTAACTTGCCCGTGCGGCCTTAAGTATGTGGGCAGCACAATCCATCCAGCAAAAGTCTGCATTCTAGAGCACCAGCGGGCGATCCAGAACAGGGATCCTAGTTACCCTGTCGCAAGGCACTTTCAGGCACACCATAACAGCAACAGGCATCTAATAAAATATTTTGTCATTGACCATGTATTACGTGACATACGAGGGGGTGATAGAGAGAAGCGATTGCGAAGACTAGAATCGCGTTACATTTTGAATATGGTAACCATGTCACCGACAGGCCTGAATATGGGAGAAGAACTTGGGGTAAATATGGTATTTGGAAGCAGGCAGAGTCTTGAGCCATTGTATATGTCCCTGTAATAGGAAAGCATTGAGAGTGGTAGCGCAGAATGATGTGGCCCTTACAGGGCTCAATTCTGGCTTACGCGCAGGTGCCGCCAACACTGAGGAAGGCATCCTGCTGAAACGCGTTTGTTTATCTTTGTGCCAATAAAATCTGAAGGAGGATTATACTCCCCGTGAGTGCTGGTAATTCATTTGGAGCGTTGCTGTTGACTGCGAGGCTGCCCTCGCGTACCGAGCACCCGCTAGCGAGTGCAGGAGCACTGGCAGGCTTGGAGCATTAATATATATATATATATATATATATATATATATATATATATATATATATATCACAAATTCCACTGTCAATAGACAAAAGATGCTCAAGCCCAATTCCGTTCACGTAAGATTCTTTAATTCAGCATATGGCAAGCAAACGCCCGACGTGTTTCGTGTGCAGCCGCACCTTGGTCACGGGTCACTGACTGTTTGTTGCAGTCAATTACATATAGTGCACTTAAACCAAAAATAAACGTAGGACTACATATCCCAAATGCTTCATTACAGAAAGGAAAACTGGCATCCATTTTGAAATGGTGACTCTTATTACGATTTCACCTATTCATAAAGGTTTCCATCCATACTGAATAAACAAATAGAGGTACCCATGATTCGATATTGAGAGATAAATAAATAAAGTCTTCTGGTAATCTATGACTGATTAATTCATCAGCATAAACAAATCACAATTCCGCCCCAGCGGACTAATACTCTTTACAATCATGACCAGCACTCCTTTAGACAATATCGTGTATCTACGCATCCAGTCAATGCCACACATTACGCCCCTGTGGGCCTAAATTCATAACAAATCAATACACTTTTCATGTTTCATATTCAGTGTCCATCATAATTCATTAGATATTTGTAGCTCTCTTGTTTTCCTCCACAAAGCAAGCTGATATATTCGTCTCCTACAACAAAACATAAAACAGTGCAATCAATAAAAATTCTGTAATCATTAAAAACAAACATGGCATACGATACATGTTTTCACATGAAAAGTAGACATGAATCTCCTGCAAATATTACTTTCCTAGATGAACCGACAATTCTTCGTCTTTGTTCAGTCCCATCAGATGTATAATACCAAATTTGATAATCATTCTAGACTCCAAACATCTAAGTTCCTTCACTTTGTTGCCTCCTCTTTCTGTTGCACGAATTCTATCTAAGGCACAAAACTGTAGGAGACCACTGTTCTTATTGTGAAACTCCTTAAAGTGCCTTGCAACAGGATATTGCTTATCTTCATTGGTAATAGCACTCATATGTTCCAAAATACGTCTTTTGACCTGATGGACAGTGCTACCAATGAATATCAGTGAGCAGGGGCAGCTAAGTGCATACACACAATAATCTGATTTGCATGTGAGATGTTTTGAGATGAAGAAAGGTTTTTGATCTTGGGATAATTTTATTTCTTTGCGGTTAGCACTTGTTCTACACGCTTTGCATGAACCGCATACAAAAAATCCTTGTATTGGATTCAAAACTTTTTCTGTTGGTAATGTGCTACTGCATAATATGTAATTCAAAGCAATGCATTTCCTGAACGTGATTCTGGGATGAACACCTACATATTTTTTCAAGGTTTCATCTGTATTAAAAACATGCCAGTATTTCTTAAGGCATTTCCTCACTTCCCATGATTGATTACTATAGGCCATTATAAACCTAATGGGTTCCTCCTCTGCCAGATCTTTGTCACTTTTAATGTGTCTGCTCTTTTAACTGTCATCACTCTCTCACAAGCCTGTTTAATGATTTTTTCTGAATACCCTCTCTCGATGAATCTTGTCTTCATGGTTAACATTTCTTCCTTGAATGCTGCCTCAGAGCTACAATTTCTTTTAGCTCTGAGAAGCTCTACCGTACGGTATACTGTTTATCAGATTTTTTGGGTGACAACCTTTGGCATGTAACAGACTGTTCCCAGCTGTAGCTTTCCTGAAACAATCTGCTTTCTAGTTTGTTGTTGTTAACTTTGACTGCCACATCAAGAAATTCTATTGTTTCTTCATGTATAGTACTGTTAAATTTTTAATTACACTGATTCTCATTCAATGTATCAACAAACTGTATAGCTTACTCCTTGGTCCCCCTCCAAATACAGAAAACATCATCTATATACCTTGCCCACAGGACGACGTGTTGGCTAAAGGCTGTGATGTTACTAGCCACCTGCTCCTCCCACCAGCCTAGGTACAGCCCCGCATAGCTGGGGGCAAAGCAGGTTCCCATCGCCGTTCCCTGGGCCTGGCAATAGACCACATGATCAAACAGGAAGTAGTTATTTGACAGACATGTGTACATCATGGCTAAGATCATTTCTGTGTGCATGAAGTAGGATAAATCACGTTTGTTCAGGTATGGCTTCCCAGTAAAGGAGCACCCCTCCGTTCAAGTAGCCACGTGTAAGTCATCGAGATAGCGCACCAGTATATATAATCTTACCGGCGCACAGACAGCTGCTGGACAAATAGGGCGGGCTGTGATAGTATGTTAATCACTGCTATCCGACATGGATACAGCGCCTGTTTGGTGAGGGCAGAGCGTAAAGGCTGAACTACGTGCAGGGATATAACTGCAGCAGACTACTGGCTACTACATAACGAGAGAAGCTTTGAAACCTACCTCCAAATCGGCTAAGATGGGAAAGCCGGATAAGCAACAGCCCAAGCTCACATTCGAAACGAAACGTACAGCTAAAGGTGCGACGGCGCACTCGGACACAGACGTCGACACGGAACATGAAGCCACTACGACCATGACAAAAGCACTACGGGCTATACAGCAAAGCCTACAAACCATAGACGGGAAGCTCGACTCGCTCACGTGCAGAGTGGATACCATATCTGCCAAACTAGACAAACAGGGAGAGCGCCTTGATGCAGCGGAGGAACGCATAAGTGCAGTAGAAGATGAGTCGCAGGATACCACGCGAAAATGTGCCGCCATGGAGAAGGTTTTGGAGACAATAAGCGCTAGGGCGGAGGATTTGGAAGCCAGATCGCGACGAAATAATGTTCGAATTACAGGTGTGCCTGAAAGTACCAACACAGGACGACTGGAAAACTATGTGGAGGACATGCTAAGAGATATCTTCGGAACAACTAGCTTTTCCCCAGTCCTCATTGTGGAGAGAGCCCACAGGACATTGGCCCCGAAGCCTCCGCCGGGGGCACCACCAAGACCAATTGTGGCCCGGATACTTAATTACAAAGACCGAGATGCGATTTTAAGGCTGGCCAGAGAGAAACAGCAAATCACATATCAGGGCAATAGCCTTGCGTTTTACCCTGACTTCACATTGGCGGTACAGATGGCGTGAAAAGAATTCAACCCTGTCAAAAAGAAACTACGTGAACTGGGTATAGAATACCCGATGTTGTACCCTGCCCGCCTGCGGGTCACCTCTGATGGCAAAACGGCAATCTTACCCACAACAAAAGCGGCGCAAGACTTCATTAAGAAGGAAGTCACAAAACGCAAAAAGCAGGTTCGTCGAGACAACGAACAAGATTCTGATTAAGATGCCCCGACAAGGATGTGTAATGGTCTGGGCGGGTCCTAATTGGTTAACCTACGCCTCATAAGGTGATTCACAATATAACTGGATATCGTAAGGGACAAAAAGGAGGTGTCACTTGGACTGCTGCTCACTGGCTGGAGACAATTTGAATTGCATGACATCATGGGAGGCATGTTTTTGAAATTTGTGATGACTTGAGAACAGTTAATGTCCTTCATAATCTACAAGGATAAAAGACCTCACGGGTTGTTTAGCTGCTCAGGCGAAGACCCGTCAGGACTAATATTGGATGGTGGTGAGACACTTATAATAGGTCCTGGCAATGGACCGGGACGAACAGTTGTAAGTACTCTGGGAAAATGATATAGAGTCCACAGCTGGCAATGACACATCTAGTATTCATTGGAGTATATATGCATTTGCATTCTGTTGAGGTGTTATAAAGGCTGGGGGATGGATGGGGGTAAATTGTAATTCAGAAGAGTACAATACTCCTCATCAAAGATGTAGCCAAAATTAGATATTAGGGTAAACCATAAACAAGACATATATGGCCGGTGACTGTAATTACCGATGTATACCGTCATGCATATAATTAAACTGTGTATGGGCAGGTGTACAATTGAGTAGGGGGATAACTCCAGTATTGTCGTTTCTGTTACACGGAACTCACATTTGTGAAATACGGAATGCCTGAATTAATCTCAAAATCCCCGACCACATTCACCTCGGTGAATGGTGTTACGCGCACCTGGCGGAACCCCCTAGGCGGGAGCTCCCCAACTTAGTTTCACTGTTGATTTCATTGTTGATTGGGATGTGTATTTGGCGTGATTGGAATGCCAGAGTGGGTGGGGGGTGGGGATTGGGAAGGGGTATGGATTATGTTCTTCTGTTTTTTTTTTCACAGGTTACACTTTTTGCTCTACGGTATAGATCACAAGGCTACATCAAACCATTGGTAGATGATAACAGATACAGCAGATACACAGGACAAAGATGCTGGGCTCTGACATGTATATAGTATGCATTGCTAAACATAGATAAAGCATTACCGGCACATATTAACTTGCTGTCGTGGAATGTCAGAGGACTTAACAATCCGAAAAAGATAAGGCAGATATTTGCGTATATGAATAGACACCATATTGACATTGCATTGATACAGGAGTCTCACCTGGCTCCAACTCAGCAATACACCGTAGGAAGACGATGGGCGGAAACGGTACTCAGTTCCTCATACTCGGCCTATTCTAGGGGAGTGCTTATACTGATCAAGAAAGGGACGAACTTTCATATTGCGAATAAGATAAGGGACCCCTCAGGTAGATATATCATTGCTACTGGCCAGCTACGGGGACAACGGGTGGGCTTCATAAATACTTATGGTCCAAATGTGGATGACCAAGATTTTTTCCGAGAAATATGGCAGCATATGCACGCTCTACCTAACACAATCTGGATATGGGGAGGTGACCTTAATCTTTCATTGCATGAGAGCTTGGATAGATCTGATAATTCTAGGGAACCGCACAAAAAAGCGGGGAAGGTAATGAATGACATTATGGTGGAGAATAACATATTAGACATATGGAGGGTGCGTAACCCAACCCAGAAGGAAGCTACACACACTAATAATGCACATAATAGCTGGTCTCGCATCGATTACTGGCTGGGTTCGGAGGAGGTTATTGCATGGACACAAAACATACTGCACTTACCTAAAACTCTGTCTGATCATAAACCGGTGCTCCTGACTGTTACCATTCCGCACTATACACCCCCTCCATATACATGGCGTTTTAATGCCACAGCACTACTGGACTCAGTATACGCGGATACTATAGGTCAAGCGAGCACTGACTACTTTGACATTAATACACCATCCACAGACGACCCTAGTTTACTGTGGGAGGCCTTTAAAGCCACCATTCATGGAATTTGTATCAGCACAAGTGCGGGAATATTGAGGGATATACGGGCTCAACTGAAGCGGCGAGAGGACACATTAATCGAACTCGAACAAAAATATGAACAATCGCACTCCGCCACAGTCTTGAGTGATATCCGGAAAACTATGACGGAATATCAGGAGTTTACAGAGGATGAACTAAAATATCTCACACGACGGCCGGCAGCACGCGCCTATGGGGAGGGTGGTAGACCGGGACGCGTATTGGCACAGAAAATTTGTTCGGGCAAAACGCCGCAGCACGTGTTGACAATACGGGATGATAGCGGAAGAAATCATTATGACATTGAGAGTATACTGCAGGCATTCAAAAAAACATATGGCGAACTTTATGCATCGCGTAACATTACCATGGATAATGAAAGTTTGTCATATTTGGAAGACGTGGCGCTTGTCTGGCTCTCAGATGAGCAGAGAGCTTATCTCTCACGCCCAGTGACAATTGATGAAGTTACAGAGGTGGTCATGTCCCTCCCAAATGGAAAAGCGCCGGGGCCTGACGGCTTCACAAACGAGTTTCACAAAAGAAATTTATTGAACAGCTTGCACCCCACATTGTGGCAATGTATAGAGATGCGCATGATAAACAGATTTTACCCCCCACGCTAAGAGAGGCCACACTGCTAACCTTATTGAAACCTAACAAAGATCCCGAAAAATGCGACTCCTATAGGCCATTGTCCTTAATAAATTCCGATACCAAAATTCTGGCCAAATTACTGGCATCCCGATTGCAACCCTTGATGTCCACAATAATATTACCGGACCAGTCGGGCTTTATTCCAGGTCGAACGACAATCCATAATACCAGGATGCTATTCGCGCTCTCGCATTATTTAGATCAGGACATGCAAGCAGCCGCAATATTGCTGGATGCGGCTAAAGCCTTTGATTCTATAGAATGGCCCTACCTTTACATGGTGATGCAGAAAATGGGATTGCCACCAATTTTTCTAAAATGGGTTCAACTACTATATAATAAACCTACTGCATGTATTCGAGTGAATCGATATATATCGGATGCCATTGCTATAACCAGAGGAACGAGGCAAGGGTGCCCTTTATCCCCTTTGCTTTTCGCCATAGCTCTGGAACCGTTGGCGTGCAAAGTACGGCAGGGACATAAACATGCAGCACTTAACTTTCCTCAGAGACCAATAAGCATTTCATTGTACGCTGACGACATGCGTGCTCTATGTGCGTGACACGGCTACAAATCTTTCCCTCTACTAAGAGAATATATTAAATTTGGCCGGCACTCAGGTCTACAAATTAATTGGTCAAAATCTGTCATAGTCCCTCTTACTGACGCCACGAGTCCGCATCCGATGGAATTCCCACTCGAATGGCAAACAGAGCCAGTTAAATACTTAGGGGTCTGGTTTCATCGTGATCCTGACATAGTTGTCAGCGCCAACTATGGGACAACCATTAGTAAACTTGAAGAAAAAATAGATCGCTGGATACAACTCCCTCTGTCATTAGCAGATCGCCTGGCTATTGTTAAAATGGTTCTATTGCCCAAACTACTTTACTTATTTAATAATAATCCCATTCCCCCCCTAAAACGGTATTCCAGCGGCTGACCACTATAATGACTCGCCTGATATGGGCAGGTAAGCAAGCCCGCATTGAACTACGTGCCCTCACGTTACCTTTCGCCAGGGGAGGCTTTAAGGTTCCTGATCTCCTTCTCTATTATTTATGTGCTCAAGCGCAACATGCATACTTTTGGTTCCACCCGATGTCCTTCCTTCCACACCTGGCGGTAGAGGACGGTGATGCACAACCATTACCCTTAGACGCTATTCTTCCGCATCACAGGAAACCGATCCGCCGCAAGGTCATTAACCCTATCGACACCACCAATGCTGCATGGCGGAAAATGGGCCAGCTAGCACATAAAATGCCGCTCTATGCTGAAACCTTGCCCTTACATTCGCACCCGTAAATCTCGGTTACACAAGAAAAGGTGGGGATGACTCTGTTGCGACGCGTAGGCATAAACACCATGGGGGACCTATATAATAACGGCGTTTTTATAGAACTCAAAGAGTTGGAGTATATTCAGAACCCAACGTTATTGTTTCAATTTACGTATCATAGACTGCAGGGTGCCATCAAAACATTATTTACCAATTATCCTAACGAGCCCAGACAACTACACACCTTACAAATGCTCATCACCGCATCAAATAACAAACATATGGTGACTAGATTGTACACACACCTCCAGGGAGATATTGCTGCCACTACCACTAAGGCGTGGGAACGATGGAACAATACGTTGGATACGCCTCTTACAGAGCAGGAATGGGAGGCCTGCTGTATGATCACAGGTATGCTTACACCGAATGGTAATTTAAGATTATTGCATTATAAATACCTCCATCAAACATACTACACCCCGGCTCGATTGTATAAATTTGGTCTCCGTAAAGATGCGAGATGCCCCAGATGTGGTATAGCAGATGCAGATTTTATTCATCTTGCGTGGTACTGTCCACTTGTGGGTAAATATTGGACGACAGTGGTTCAGATATTGGGAGAAATGGTGGGTATTGCTGTGCCCTGCACGATCAGAACATGTTTGCTAGGTTTACTTAAAGAGGTAAGAGCGACAAAGCGGAAATTCTGCATGATAGCTTTACTTCTAGCTAAACGAAGTATTTCATTATGTTGGGGTAGTAGAAGGACTCCAAGCACTGATCTATGGATTAAAGACATGGCCTATTGTAAAGATACTCTGAAAACTTATGAAGAAGAACTTCCCACTGGATCTACGCCAAGAGACTATTGGATGTATCTAGTAGACTATTTACAAACACATATCACAGTTTAATTTACAAAGGGCTATACACTGTAATGTTGTAGAGCATACGGTTGTGAACGCTATGTACCATACTGTAAGCTGATACTGAATTTGATGTAGTATGTGTAACTTGATATTGTTGTTTGGGACGATGTTTGTCCTTGCTAATAAAACGTTATAAAAAAAAAACATCAAAAAACTATAATATGCATACAATAAATATAATATGCATACATGGTCAGATCACAGCCTAATACCTTTTACTTTCACTGGTCCAAGTTACAGAGATCCAGTAAAAGCCAAATATGAAAATAAAAGGAATTGGAGGAAAGTCTCATTGGAATCAATGGGACCAGCACTTTCAAACACCTCTCTGCTGCTCACAGGGGAACCTAGCTGTGATGCTTCCTCCTTGAATGGCTGGGTTACCACAGCTCTTGATAAAGTAGCCCCGTTTAAAAACACGAAAATAATTAGAACCAAACCATCCGCCCCCTGGTTTACAGATGAACTCCGCAAGGAGAAAAGCCTCTGTAAAAAGTTGGAACGGACATGGCGGAAAACATATGACGCTGAGACTAAGAATGCTTACAGAGCAGCATTAAAACAATTTAAAAAACTCAAATGCCACACTATTAGGGCCTTTCTGGCTGATCAAATTATAGCCTCTGACTACTCTGCCAAAGAAGTTTTTAGGATTGTCCAAGGATTTATCAAGCCAGAGGCCTTGAAATGCACTATTGCATCATCTGCCACCTTGTGTGAGGATCTCTCTGCCTTTTTCCAGGATAAAATACAGACAATATACTCTGCATTTACCCCAACAAAAACCCCTACCCCATCCCCACCTAAACCTCACTGCTCAGACACTTGGTGTGAATTTCACCAGTTCAGCTCTGAAGCCTCCCTTAAACAACTTATTAAAGTCAAATCTGGATCCCCGATTGACCCGTGTCCGGCTAAGTTTTATACTTCACTTGCCCTATTACTAAACCCCTCACTTAACCAGATCTGGAACGCATCCTTAAACTCAGGCACCTATCCATCTATCTGGAAAACTGCACTAGTACAACCCATTCTTAAGAAAGAAGATGCTGACCCGACTGAATTAAAAAATTTCAGGCCGATCTCCCTCTTGCCAGCACCGGCTAAGATCTTGGAGAAGGAAGTGCAGAAACAACTCTCAGCTTACCTAGAATCGAACACACTTTTACATGACTCCCAATCAGGATTCAGGTCAGGATATAGCACTGAGACAGCTTTACTGGAAGTGGCAGAAACGATACGAGAAACCTTGGACCATGGTAATTACGCAATGTTGGTGCTGCTGGACTTGTCCGCAGCATTTGACACTGTCTCACACCCGATCCTTTTGGAGAGGCTTGAGCAGATGGGCGTGGGGCGCACCGTTCTAACTTGGTGTTGCTCCTTTCTCGAGGGCCGCTCCCAGAAAATCTTTCTACGCCCATATGTCTCCTCCGCTCGCCCGCTGATCTGTGGAGTCCCTCAGGGCTCGGCCCTGAGTCTGACCCTTTTCAATGTTTATCTCGCCCCACTTGCCTCAATCATCGAACAACACGGTGTCAAGGTGGTCTCGTACGCTGACGACACCCAGCTGGTGTTTTCTTTCAGGGATTACTCTGAGGCAGTTTTCACTAACTTCAAACAATGTCTGATTAATATTTCATGCGGGATGACAGACAATTGTTTGAAATTAAACACGGACAAAACAGAAGTTCTGTTTTTCAACCAGCCATCACCACCTAAAGCTGATCTCTGGTGGCCAACGGAACTTAATCCTCCTCCTCTGCCAGTCCTCTCTGCGAGAAAGCTAGGGTTTAAATTTGACTCCGCCCTCTCAGGGAAAGCCCAGATATGCCTAGTTTCATCTTCATGCTTCTGGAAGCTTAAAACCCTGAGGAGATTCCTACATCTCCTACCTATGGACTGTAGGAAAACGGTAGTTCACGCACTGATCACTTCACAGTTAGATTATACCAACAGTCTATACTTGGGTCTCCCAGACTATCTCATCAGAAAGCTGCAGATCATTCAAAATGCGGCGTCTAGGCTCATCAGGAATGTACCACTCCGCCATCATATCTCCCCACACCTGCGCAGCCTACATTGGCTACCTGTGAAAAAGAGGATTCAGTTTAAGGCTCTGACCCTTGCCTATAGGTCCTCCAGAGACACCGGCCCTAAATACTTAAAGCACAGATTGCCCAAATATAATCAAAATAGGACTCTGAGATCGAATCACAAGGGACTCCTAGCTATCCCCCGCTTCAAAAAAGCTAGACTGGGCGGTCGATCATTTGCTTATAACACTGCCTCTCTCTGGAACTCCATGCCGGAGTATCTCCGAAAAGCTAACTCAGAACCTCTATTTAGGAAGACTCTTAAAACCTGGCTTTTTAGCCTCCCCTAGAGCCTCCTCCACCAGGTATTACCACCCCGCAATCGCTGTCAGCGCCGGGACACCTCCGTCGGAGGTAGCCGTGCGCTTTACAAGATGCAATAATAATAATAATAATAATACTTTAGACCCAGTCTTCTCCAATAATGAAAAGCTTTTAGTAGGCGACCCCATCCCTGTGCCCTGGTCAGACCACTTTCAATAGAAAACTCTGACACAGACCACTACTGCTCAATCGATCTGCAGTTGGGAACATCCATGGGCTAAATTTCCTTTAGAATCTTGGATTCTAGCTCCCACGAACTCTAGGCCTATGCTAGACTCCAATCCTATCTCAGCCACAGAAAGATTTATTCAGTGGATTGAGTCGTCCCTGGATGCAGTCATCCCTATTAAATCCAGCTACAAAAGGGCAAGAGAGAAAGTGTCTCCCTGGTACTCTCCTAAACTTCGTGAACTTAAACAAAGCTGTAAAAGACTGGAACGAAAATGGAGGAAAGATTACGATGTATTAATTAAACAGAAATAAAGAGAGTCTATAAAAATCTACCAAACTGAAATAAAAAAAGCACAAGCACTTTACTTTGAAGCTAAAAATAATTCGCCAGCTAACACCCCTGGGAAATCTTCCGTATTGCGAACAATCTCATGGAGCGTCCTCCGCCAGAGACACCACCTGATCCTACCCCAGCCCGCTGCAACAAACTTGCAGAATTTTTCCACCAAAAAATTCAAGACATATATAATACCTTACCCCATGCCCTCGGTCCTAGCAACCTTTTCCCAAGAGATAACCCCCATCTGACACCAAATACAGACTGGAGGAACTCCCAATCATGAACTTGGACACCCTATCTCAAATTTTCTCCCAGGTTGAATCTGGGTCTCCTCGCGATCCGGCACCCCTCCATTTTCTTCTTAAGGCAGAGGAAGCCATAGACCCAGTCTTACTGGACATGCTAAACCTGTCTATCTCCACTTGCCAAGTCCCTCCATCCTGGAAACATGCCATGGTGAGAGCCCTGTTAAAAAAAACAAGTTTAAACCTAGAGGTTCTAGGTAACTACCATCCCATCTCGCTTCTCCCTGGGATTAGCAAGATTTTAGAGAAATACGTCAATGGGATTCTCTCCGAGTTCCTAGAAACCCACACCCTATTACATGCCTCCCAAACCGGATTCCGACCACAACACGGCATGGAAACCGCCCTTGTCGCAGTAGTCGAGGAATCCAAGAAAATCCTCAACCAGGGGGGAGCTGCTGCCATTATCCTTCTCGACCTGAGCTCCGCTTTCGACACTGTCAAATATGACATCCTTCTTGACAGACTTAGAAATGTCGGAGTCTCAGGTGGTGTTATCACCTGGCTTCAGGCCCTTCTTAGACGACAGATCATTCCAGGTCTTTGAAGGAAGTAACACCTCTATGAGCTTGTCACTCACTTGCGGAGTACCTCAGGGCTCTTCACTGAGCAACACATTGTTTAATGTATATATGAGACACCTCGCTGAGTTAGTCCTGCCACACAGTATCCACATCGTTACATATGCCTACGATATACAACTGGTGGTCGCTCTAAACCACTCCCAGAACCTCCCCTCTGACCTGGAAACCTGCCTAGAGAAGGTGGACAAATGGATGGAACACTCTTGTCTTAAGCTCAATGGAGACAAGACTGAGCTAATAGTCATGGGCAACCACTCTATCTCCAATCTCAGACTGGGCTGGCCAAACTGTCTTGGTCCCCCGCCGGCCCCTAAACCCAAAATTAAAAGCTTGGGTAAGTGGCTGGAGAGGTCTTTCAAATTTGACCACCAAGCAGTGAAGCTGGCAGCAACCTGCTATGGCATCCTCAGACTGCTCCGGAAAATCTTACCTCTCCTTCCTATGTCAGCTAGGAGACTCATGGTCCTGGCACTAGTTCTTTCCTGCCTGGAATATGGGAATTCCCTTTACCTCGGTGCCCCAAAATCCACGATAAGAAAACTTCAAGTCGTGCAGAACTGTGCAGCCAGATTGCTGCTCAATACCCCCAAAACTCAGTCTGCCAAGCCTGCCCTCAAGACGCTACAGTGGTTGCCAATAAACGAAAGAATAACATTTAAATCACTGTGTATAGCCCACAAGACCCTCTGGGGCAAAGGACTCACAATTAATTACTCTCTCATCACTTTCTATCGCCCCTTGAGATGCCTTGGCTCAGCCAACCTATTCCTAGCTACTGTCCCCAAAACGAAAAGGGCTCGATCTGGAGGCAGCTCTTTCTCATATAACACTGCCAGATTATGGAACGCCCTCCCTTCACACCTCCGCTCAGTGACTCATCATCTCTCCTTCCGGAGGCTATTGAAGACCTGGCTGTTTCAGAATACGGCTTGATAACTATTCGCCTGTTGCTCTGCCTGATACTGCTAGTGCTGGGATGCCTTCGGGTAGCTATGCGCTTAACAAATGCTGAATAATAATAATGTCAACACAATACCACATTTTGTTATCCTAAATTGTCCTTAGAACTTCAGTTCTAGAAATAGCAGAAATACGTTTGGTAACTTTTTATGTAGTCTTCTTGTTTTGAATGACATTTCTATGTCAATGCACTCTGTCTATCCTCTTTCACATCTTAAATATATTGGGGCCGATTCACAGAACTAATCTGAGATAAAATCCTAAATTTACTAATTTTGGTATTCCCAGAAGGCATTTAGTAGTAGTAAAGTTAGGACTCCTGGTGGATTTAGTGTCTCAGTACTTTTCTACTTAGATGCATCAGATTTAAATTGGGAAGCAGTGCATATAAAAATCTGCACATTAATCTCTATCAGAGCATGTAACTCACTAATTCTTCAGAGTACATGCAAAGAGTGTGTGACAGGTTGCATATATAATTCACCAGATGGTTGTAAAATACTACATATTCCTCACTAAAACTTGTAAATACATGTGTTTATGGTTGTTTATGGTTGAGTACATCAATACTTCGTGGATGATTGAATGAGTGCATAGATGATTCACTGAGGATACAGGTAGTGCCTGGATGATCTCCTGTGTATGTGAGAACTCCATGGGTCGTTCCGTATCTGCATAGTTACTGCCTGTGTGTTTCCATGAGTATATGACTACTATATAGGTGTTTGGATGAGTGCATCAGTAGTGCCTGAATGATTAGATAAGTGCATGACTAATGCCTCAATAATTCAATACATGCATTGGATGAATGCATGGGTAGTGCCTGCATACTTCAATGACTATATAATTAGTGCCTGCATGATTGCAAGAGTGCACGTGTAGTGGCTGGGTAATTGAATAAGTGCATAGATAGTGTGTGAGTGATTCAATGATAGCCTGAGTATTGGCTGGGTGATTTGATGAGTGCCTGAGTAGTGAGTGGCTGACTGTGAAAGTACCTCCATTGCTGTTAGATACATAACAGTTGTGACTATATCTGTGATTCATTCTTTAAGTCCTTCTGTCAGTCGTGCACCGCTTGTTTTAGTGTATCTATCCTTTTCTTCTGAGCTATGTGTGAATGAAGTCTAGATATCACACTTTATATATAATTGGATACATAGCTGTCTAGGAGCATACATTGTTCTGTTAGTCAACGTGCACATGCATCAGTAAGTTTCTAAAACTGAAAACAACAATTCTCACTTTTTCAAAGCACAAAACCATTTCTTAATGGCATACGTACATCATTTCTCAAATATTTCTTGTGCCTTTAAAACATATATTCAGTCTTTCTCAAAGAAAATTTACACACCAAGTGAAGCTAGCACAACAACTTTCAAGAGACATTCTGCACTAGTAACCCTCCTCAATTTTAAAAACAGCATGTTTAAAGAAATATACCATAAGTCTCTGAGTGGGTCTATAAGTGAGTCAGTAAGTCTCCGAATGGATCTGTCAGTAGGTGCATGAGTGTTGTGGCAAATAGAAAAAAACAAGCGTGGACTCATGAGATTTTTAGGAAAAAGCCCGCAGGTTAGCTAGGTCCTGGGGGCATGTCCATATACTTTAAAATTAAAGAAAGGGGCACCATGTCATGAGTGATGTAATATCTGACATCAGCAGTGCATTGTGCATTGCGGGGCGCGAGTTATAGTTAGCTCAACTAACTATAACGGACGAATTTCTCTAGTTTTGTATGAGTGAAATGTACAACTAACTATAACGTCCCTGAAACCTGTGTTTTTTTCAGTGAATTGCTAAGGTTTTTAAATGGTAATTTCTAACTATAATGTCCCTGAAACCTATATTTTTTTCAGTGAATTTCAAAGTTTTTTTAAATGAAAATTTCTAACTATAACGTCCCTGAAACCTATGGTTTTTTCAGTGAATATATATATATATATATATATATACATATATATATATATATATATATATATATATATATATTCACTGAGAAATTGGGGCATGAAATAAGGGTGCATTTGTAATGTAAAATACCAACTGACAGACTGATACAGACATTCGCACAACCATGTCACTCAGCCATACATTAACTGAGACAACTAATCACTCACTTATACAGTCAGTAACACACCCACTGAATCATCCATACAGGCTCTTCTACACCCACTTAAACCAATACATCTCAGTATATTTATTTAACACCCATAAACGTTTTCAAAACACTCAGTCACAGGATGATGTCATCAGTGAAGTCATTTAAGATGTCAGGAGTGATGTCATGAGTGATGTCACTGACCATGTCATGAGTGATGTAACCTGTGAGATCATAAGCAGTGCATTGCGGGGTGTGAGTTATAGTTAGCTCAGCTAATTATAACTGCTGACTTTCTTGGCTTTTGTACGAGTGAAATGTCAGACTAACTATAACGTCTCTCTGTAACCTTTGGTTTTTTCAGTGAATATATATATTTATAGTTGTCTCAGTTAATGTATGGCTGAGTGACATGGTTGTGCGAATGTCTGTATCAGTCTGTCAGTTGGTATTTTACATTACAAATGCACCCTTATTTCATGCCCCAATTTCTCAGTACCCACTGCACAGATCACCCCCAAACTTTCTGTGACACACAGAACCTACCTTGACACTTTTTTGGAAAATTTCATGAAGATTGGTCAAACGACGCAGAAGTTATAGCTAAGTCAAAAATGCTTTTCCTATGGAAACTAGGTTCTAACTATAACTACCTACTGGCGACTGCCAGTAGGTAATATATATCGATGTGAAGGTTTGATTGTGATATATTCAACCTGAAATCATATGAGGCATCATAAAGGAGTACAAATGAAATTAATTATTGTCTGTCAAATGTGAGACGAGGTTATAATGATAATAATTTTTGGGATTTAGAATATGCAACTCAGTCAATGCAACAATGACTAAGATAAAATGCTGCGTCGAAATGTACCTTTATTGTTTCCACACTACAAATCAAGTCCGTTTTTTGTGACCATTATAAACTGTTGGTGGTGGAGGGTTCAATAAATATGAGCTTAACAATGGCAACACTGACTTTGACAAAGGCTGGTGAGGCTGAAATGTGTTTGTCAGCATTAAGATGGTAAAATAAAGCATTGTGGAAAATTACACTCCTGAGTGCCCTACGTTTCCTGTTGGGTATTTTTTCGAATATATATATATGTGTATATATATATATATATATGTGTCCACCGAATAGCTTACTGATTCGTGTAAGCACGAGCCACACCGATCCAAGTTTGGCAAAAAATATTTATTGATTCAAGGCAAAAAGACGCGTTTTGAGCTATCCAGCTCTTGGTCACATGACCTTAGTTCAAAGTTCGGACTTTTTATACTTTTCCATAGAGCTAAAGAAAATACTTAATGTTGCTGTCATCACAACTAACTCCGTGAGAATTTCCAAACATTTCATACCCTATATGCAGTGCTGTCTACTAAATTCATTTAAACACAAAGTTTACAGAATAATGAAATCTATACAATGTGCACAAAGAAAGAAAAAAAAAAAGGAAAGAGAAAAAGCGGTCAAATGATGATGTCTCCAACATAAAATATAAGATGACTTTTCGTTCAAAGAGATAAATGCATTATCTGGGTAAAGTACCCAGTTATAAAGCGTGGGCTATCATGGTTTCAAGGTGCCAGAAATGGTTTAGCACCTTTGATTCTATTAAATCGATGTTAACCACTCATTGACATAATTCTATTATAAATCAGAAAGCAAAACCTAATTGCTGACATTGATATTTATAAAGGGTATAGTACCCATATAGAAACAGATATGGAATTAACAGTAATCAAAAAATGACCGTTAGTAATATCCTGTTGCCCCACATGAATCTGGAAAAATGGAGAGCGTGGTTGTAGATACAAACACCTAAAACTCCGTGCTCGTAGCTCATAACTGTAGTGAAGGTGACCCATACACTCCATCCATTAAATCTATACGGGAGCAATCAAAAATAGAAAAAAGTTTAATCAAACATATGGTCACTTATAGGTATACAAAACATTATATTGCTGACAATAAGGCCCACTTCAGGAATGTTTTTACTTAATAAAACACTACTCATGTGAGGAGACTAAGTCAACACACCGCTTCTCTATATTACACAGAAATCCAACAATCATATTGTGCAATTGTGAAGGGATACAAAAGGAAAATTCAAAAGGGATGGGATAAGTGACAAAACAGTGATTATATAAACGTTAAAATAAATACAGAATGCTGATTCTGTTTCAAAGGTACAGCGGGAAGCAGTATTGCAATCAAATTACAGATGCACATGCATCTCTTCATCATTATTCATCCCAAAAGGAACGACACAACCAGCTTGCAATATGAATCTGGATTCAGTTCTGCGTAGAATTCTATTACCACCTCTGGGATTTTTGGGGATGGTATCGAGCGAAAACTTTTGCTTGTGTCCAATCACTGTCATGTTCTTGGTAAAAATGTTTCGCCGTGCCATAGCTAAAATCTTTGTTGGTAATGGCACGCCAATGCTCTAATATCCTCTTCTTTACAGGGAAGGTGGTTGAGCCTATGTACCACTTACCACAAGGGCACGTAATTACATAAACCACAAAATCAGTGCTACACTGTATATTCTTCCTGATGTGCCATTTCCTATGGGTTCTCTGTAGTGTAACCTCCTTCACATTTTCACTGTGACTACAAGCCTTACATTTTCCACACTTGTGAAAACCCCCATTCTTTCCAGCCATGTCACTTTTCGATGTTCCATGTGACTCCTAACTATCTTGTCTTTGATAGAGGGACCTTTTCTATATGTTATCGCTGGGTATGAGCCCAGTTTTTCTTTTAGTAATCTGTCTTGTGTGAGAATGTCCCATCTTTTTCTGATTATCTGACTGAACTGTTTAGACTGAGAATTAAAGGTTGTAATAAGTCTTATGGGGGCATCTGTTTCCGTCTGTTTGATCTTTGGTGCTTTGTATAAGGCTTCACTTCTCTCAATTTGGTCTGCTCTTTTTTCGGCCATTTTAAGCATTTTAAGGGGATTCCCTCTGGCTTTGAATCTGTGTGACATTTCCTTCTTGTTTTTGCTGTATGTTTCCTCAGAACTACAATTTCTCTTTGCTCGAAGGAACTCTCCAAAGGGTATACTCCACCTGAAATTAGGAGGGTGGCAACTAGCTGAGTGTAGAACAGAGTTACCTGCTGTGTTCTTCCTAAATAAATCTGTCTCAAGTTTGTTACCCTTCACAGTTAGTCTGATATCCAGAAAATCAACTGTCTGTTCGCTGTATTGCATAGTAAATTTTAGATTTACAGAATTCTCATTTAGTTCTTTTACAAAATCAAGGAGTTTTTCCTCTTCGCCTTCCCATACAAAGAAGACGTCGTCAATAAATCTGAGCCAGATATTGATCTTGTTGGTCCAATGCTCCAGGGATTCGCTCCAGAGCACCTGCTTCTCCCACCAGCCCACCAAGAGATTAGCGTATATATATATATGTATATATATGTAGAATACCTCTTGGCAAGCAGACCCATAGAGTACATGCAGCACAATAGAATGTTGATGGGCATGCTGACTTTCTGTTTGGAAAATAATTTTTTCTTATTTAAAAAACAAATGTATCAGCAGGTGCAGGGGGTTGCAATGGGGGCCAGCTTCTCTCCCAGCTATGCCTGTATTTTTATGGGCTGGTGGGAGGAGTTGGTCCTCAGAAAGCAATTTGAGCAAATTTATAGTGGAAATGTTGTGTTCTGGCTCAGATATATTGACGATCTTTTTATTGTGTGGAATGGTACACAGACTGAGGCCAGAGATTTCATTGCTCAAATCAATGTGAATAATGTCAACCTCACATTTACATCATGCATTAGTGACAGCAGTGTTACATTTTTGGATGTGAGGGTCACAATAAATAATGAAATTCTAACCACATCCCTATACCGCAAGGAGACAGCAGGCAACATTCTGCTCCATGCATCCAGTGCACATCCCCCCCACTTAATTCATAGCATCCCCTATGGGGAGATGCTGCGGTTGCGCAGGATTTTTAGCAATGAAAGGGACTTGGAGAAACACCAAATGGACAGTAAGGCACGCTTTCTGCAGCGGGGCTACAATACTAAAATCATAGATGCAGCTATCCGTAATTCCAGAACTTTGGCCAGGGAAGATTTGTTAAAGTACAAGGGACATCCACAGCAGTCATCCAACGAGAGTCCAGGGGTTCCCATGGAACCAATCAGACTTATTCTGACTTTTTCTTGACAGGAAAAGCAATTGCGGAGGATCTTTCAACGCATTTGGCCTATAGTCAAGGATGACCCCATCATAGGCAGCACTCTTCCCAGATTCCCAGCCATAACATACAGAAAGTCAGCTTCCATGGCCCATACCTTAGTTAAGAGCAGTCCAGAGGACCAGGAAGCAGGGGGTTGGCTTTCTATGAAAGGGATTTTTAAATGCTCTAGCTGTAAAGCGTGTCTGTATGGAAGCAATAGAACGTCTTACCGCACTGCTTTCAATGATAAGCCACATATGATCCAACAACATCTTACATGTAGAACAGACTATGCGGTGTATGTCTTGGAATGCAGTTGCAATCTAGCATACATTGGTAGTACTAAATTGGCGGCACACAAAAGGGTTCTACAACACACTAGGGCGATAACCAAAAATGACCCTAGCTATCCAGTGGCCAGACACTTTAAAGAGCAACATGGGAGCAACCTGAAGCATCTGAAGTATTTTGTCATAGACACAGTCCCGCCACAAAGGAGAGGGGGAGATCGAGAAGAAAAGCTGAGACGTCTCGAGACTCACTATATTGTCGAGTTAGACACTAAACAGCCAGGGGGATTAAACACGAGTGAGGATTTGCATACATACTTATAAATATCTTTACACAAACCAGAAAAGGGGAAGAGGCTATAACATACCGCACTTGACAGCAGAGTTTTTTATAAAAATATAACAATTAATTCCTGTTGTTGCTGAGTGCAAAGAACCTAGGAGCACTCCCTTTACACTCCTAAATAGAGAAAGAATTCCTTAAAACATAACACATTAGGTTCAGCACCACATAAGTACGTATATCATAATGTATTAAATGATGTGTACACAAAGAAAAATCCAATTTGTAGATACGATCTTTTCTTGTATAAAAACTGTTCTTTATTGTGTTTTCATTAAAATCCACAAAGCCATAGCCTGGCTTTGTGGATTTTAATGAAAACACAATAAAGAACAGTTTTTATACAAGGAAAGATCGTATCTACAATTTGGATTTTTCTTTGTGTACACATCATTTAATACATTATGATATACGTACTTATGTGGTGCTGAACCTAATGTGTTATACTTATAAATATTACTTATTCTGCAAACCCTCACATAGTGAAGATGTGGGTGTAAGAATTGGTTAATCCCAGATGTCCCAGCCATCCCCTGTCACCACATGAGTCTCCTTAGTCAATTTGTAGGTTAAAAGAGGATAATAGTATTTGAGTGATTTTATCTATTTCAACTAGTTCAGTGCACACAAGGGTCTTAGATAATTTAATTCTTTATTTTTTCTTTTACCCGTGTATATATGATATATAATTGGAATCTGACCATTCACTTATTTCTGACAATGAAAAAGATTTTCGTGATAATGATGTTTTATACACAAAAAAACTTTTTTAGGAAATAATCTTTTACTTGGTTTTTAGACAAATGAATTGTATTTATATGACGGTCATATGTATTTATCTATTTACAGTATTTATTTTCATATTTATGAGAATATAATTATGATTGTGGGAATCATTTGTCTTAACTCAGGTAATATATTAGGTGTTTGCCCATAGCTTATTTTGCACATGCTGTCTGTAGCACAATGTTTTATGTTGCCAGAAAAACAACTGATGAGATATTATATCATTAATACAATGTTTTTGGCAAGTTGATATGACGTTTTTAATTAGCACTAGCACTTTACATAATTTGCACTAGGTGGGGAATATTTAAGGTTTTTTACAAGGTAAATATTAGGCACTTTGGCAAAATATCTATAGGAACAGGTATTAGCATAGCTCAATATGGTGATGGATAAAGAAAATGCATTGAAGCAAGAAATTTTGATAATAATAATTATTTATAATTATCTAAATAGGGAAAACAAGTGCCCTTTATTTCGTGTTTTACTATTTCATCAAGTTTAACTGGCTAATGATTGTATTTAAACAGCTAGGGATTTATGCAGTCATGCAGGAATTGTAAGGATTTCTACTGTCTATTACCTGTAAAATATGCACTGGCACTTTAAAAGGGGTTTCACGTAAAGCAACGTTGTCATGTGATCAAGGCAGGGATCTGCCGAAACGCGTTATGGCGATGTGATGGTGTGCTAAATAAACTAAAAAACTAGCACTGAACCTGGGTCTGCGCTCGTTCTTTTCCTGGCAAAGGATTCTCAAGGCGAGGATTTGGCATATATATATATATATGTATATATATCCAAGAAAGAAGTGACTCAAACAGATAGATTCACCAAAGAACAAAAATATATTTCAACTACAACGTTTCAGCTTCCGCCTTCCTCAGGTAGTACAAGATGGTTTGCTCAGTGGCTGCACAGATGACACAGCTGAATTTTCAAAAAGCATCATGAGTGAAGATTCTATTTGGAATGTGGAATCAATGCAGTCCTGAGAGCTCTTGAGATATGCAGTAATCAGGTTGTATTATCAGTAATGTTCAGTCCATCTGGATGCAGTGATTTTAAACGGTACATCCAGAAGTTTTCTCTGGAGTCCAGTAGTTCTTCCTTTGAGACATGTTCCACGGGGAAAATCTTCAAATCTGATAGTAAATGATCCACAAGGTTAAAATGATTGGCTACAGGCTGGTCAATTTTCTTATTAATTATTGCCGATTTGTGGTTCCTGAATCGTGTACGGAGGTCATTCACTGTTTGGCCTACATATTGTTTTTACAGCTTTGCCGTTGGCACTGAATCACATAAATAATGCATGTTGAGCGACATGTAAGATGCTGTCTTATTCCATAGGTCCTTCTTGTAACAGAACTAGTTACTGATGATGTTTGTAAAAGGTATTCACACGTGATGCACCTTTTAGAGTCACAGCAATGAACCCCTGCATTTGTTACAACTTGCTTGAGTTCAGCTCTCACAATAAGAGATCGTAAATTTAGCTCTGCGGTAGCAATGACTGGCGGTTTTGGAAAAACCTTTGCAATTTTTCACAAGTAGACAGTAAGGAAATGTTTCCCTTACTAAAATAATAATAATAATTTTACTTAGTAAAAACATTTCCCTTACTGTCTACTTGTGAAAAATTGCAAAAGGTTTTTCCAAAACCGCCAGTCATTGCTTACCGCAGAGCTCCAAATTTACGATCTCTATTGTGAGAGCTGAACTCAAGCAAGTTGTAACAAATGCAGGGGTTCATTGCTGTGACTCTAAAAGGTGCATCACGTGTGAATACCTTTACAAACATCATCAGTAACTAGTTCTGTTACAAGAAGGACCTATGGAATAAGACAGCATCTTACATGTCGCTCAACATGCATTATTTATGTGATTCAGTGCCAACGGCAAAGCTGTAAAAAACAATATGTAGGCCAAACAGTGAATGACCTCCGTACTACGATTCAGGAACCACAAATCGGCACAATTAATAAGAAAATTGACCAGCCTGTAGCCAATCATTTTAACCTTGTGGATCATTTACTATCAGATTTGAAGATTTTCCCCGTGGAACATGTCTCAAAGGAAGAACTACTGGACTCCAGAGAAAACTTCTGGATGTACCGTTTAAAATCACTGCATCCAGATGGACTGAACATTACTGATAATACAACCTGATTACTGCATATCTCAAGAGCTCTCAGGACTGCATTGATTCCACATTCCAAATAGAATCTTCACTCATGATGCTTTTTGAAAATTCAGCTGTGTCATCTGTGCAGCCACTGAGCAAACCATCTTGTACTACCTGAGGAAGGCGGAAGCTGAAACGTTGTAGTTGAAATATATTTTTGTTCTTTGGTGAATCTATCTGTTTGAGTCACTTCTTTCTTGGATATTTTATTTCTTTGTGACTCATTGTATCCTTTGGGATCCAGATTTTTGCCCTGGCTGGCTGTTGTTTTCTTGTGATCCTCCATCTTCAAGTATATATGTATATATATATATATACACACATATATATACACAATATATACATATATATATATATATAGTCTTTGAAAAATCCAAAGGTTACAGGGCTGGTATAGTTAGAAAATAGAATTAAAAAAACTTAGATATTCACTGAAAAAAGCAAAGGTTACAGGAACGTTAGAGTTGGGCTCAGATTTCACACGCACATAACCAGAGAAATTTAGCAGTAATAGTTAGCTGAGCTAACTATAACTTGCGCCCCGCAATGCACTGCTTATGACCTCACATATTACATCACTCATGTCAAGATCAGTGACATCACTGACGACATCTCAAATAACATTGCTGATGACATCACTGATGACATCATCCAGTGACTGTGAGTGTTAAATATATATACCAAGGTATATTGATGAATCAGTGGGTGTATGAGTACCTGTATGAATGATTAAGTTGGTATGTGACTGACTGTATAAGTGAGTGATTAGGTGTCACAGTGAATGTATGGGTGAGTGACTTATGTGAATGTCTGTATCTGTCTGTCAGTTGGTATCTAAGTGGTTGTATAGGTGTGTGAGTGGGTATTTTCTTTTTGAGTTTTATATAGCGTGAACTAGACCTGAAGGTATCAGAGCGCTTTACATGAGCACCAGTTGCGTTACAGATGGACACATTAATTTTTTGTTGTTTCAGTGATTTGCCCAGAATCACAGGATGTTGAGTGTCCCTGCCGAGACTCGAAGCCGGTTCCCCAGCTTCAAGGTCGACCACCCTAGCCGTTAGGCTACAGTTTCTGCATGGATGAGTGATTGGTTGTCTGAGTACATGTTTGGGTGTCTCAATGTCTGTTTGGGTGGGTGAGGGTGTGTGTAACTGCCTGTATGGATGAGTGCGTGGGTGAGTCTGTGGCTCTATCGGTTAGTGAGTGTGTGTGTAGGCACTGTATGGGTGAGTCAGTGTATGCATGGCTGTGTCGGTGAGTGAATGGATGCGTCAGCGGTATATGAGTGAGTAACTGCATATGTGAAAGGCAGTATATGTGAGTGTTGGAGTATATAAGTGACTGTATGTGTTAGTGCGTGATTGTGAGAGTGGCTGTATGGATGAGTGTGTGCTTGTGCCAGTGATTGTATAAGAGAGTAAGTATGTGTTAGTATCTGTATGAATAAGTGATGTGGTGTGTGTATAACTGTGTAGATGAGTAAGTGGCAGTGTGATTGACTCTGGGAGAGTGACTAGGTGTGTGAGTCACTCTACGGGTGAGTGGCAGTGTGTGAGTGTCTGTACGGGTGTATGAGTGGATATATCAGTTGCTGTATTGGTGAGTGACTGGGTGTATGAGTGGCTGTATGGATCAGTCAGTGGATGTGTGTGTAGACCTATGAATTAGTGAGTGGGTATGTACTTACTGATATTGGTGTGTCTATGGTTTCGAGAATGGTAGTCTGAAATTTTGAGTGGGTGTATGAAAGGTTATATTGGGGTATGAGTAGGTGCATCAGAGATTATGTGGATGATGTAATCCGTGATGTCACTGGGGATGTCATCAGTGATGTCATTGACCATGTCATGAGTGATGTAATAACGGCTGAATTTCATAGGTTTTTTACAAGTGAAATGTCAGCCTAACTATAACGTTCCTGTAACCTGTGGTTTTTTCAGTGAATTTCTAAGGTTTTCGAAACGCTAATTCCTAACTATAACGTCCCTGTAACCTTGGTTTTTTTCAGTGAATTTCTAAGCTTTCTTAAATGCTAATTCCTAACTATAGCGTCCCTAAAACCAGTGTTTTTTTCAGTGAATTTCTTTTTTTTTTTAAATAATCTTTATTCATTTTAAGTCCATAACAATCCACCCCAGCCCCCACCCCTTTCACCCATCCCCTCAGAAAGGTAAAAACTTCAATTCATCAAACATAAATAATCAAATACATTACATTACATCATTTCATGATTATGTAAATACATATCCCAAAAAAGTGTCAATACAGTACAACCCAACTAGGACAAATCCTATGTGGCTCCATCAGAATCCTAAAGTGATGCGTGCAAACCTCCTCAATACTATATAAAGGCCATACTACACCCAGAAACAACAAGGGGAGATAATAACCTAAAATCTATCTTCCTCCGCCTTGGCCTTGAAACCACTCAATCAAGGGATTCCATATTCTCATGCCTTTCCTGCATGAGCGGCTCCCTTTCCACTTATATATGGCTATTTCCAAACTTTACATTGCTAGAATCCTTGCCAGCCATTGCTGAAATGCTGGTGATCTAGATTCCAGCCAGGGAGAAGCGATGCACAGCCTTAAGACTGCCATTGAGATGAAAATCAATTCATGTCCCTTCCCCATCAAATCTGACTCCACTATCCCTAACAAAATTACATCATTAGATAATATTACTTCTGTTTTTAAAACCTCAGATAAAAAAAATTGATATATCCTTAATTAGGTTTTGCAAAACATTACAAGATGCAAAAATATGAATAATATTTGCATTATAGAGAGCACAACGTGGGCAGAATGTTCCCTTTCTTACCCCCCATTTTGCTATCTTTTCAGGAGTGTAATATAAAAAAAAGCAAGTCTTATAGAACTGTGCTTGTAACCTAGCTGACATTAAAATAGATTGTGACAGCTCATACGCAAACATAAATGTATTATCTGTAACCCCCACTTTCATCTGCCATTTTTGAGAGCATTTATCCAAATCATCGGGCATAACTAAATTAAGAGAACCATAAATCTCCCCAATAGAGATTGTTTTATGTTTTACTATTCTCTCAATGGTTTCCACGCTCTCAAACTTAGCCCGTCCATCTCTTTTCCGTAAAAGAATATCCCTGACTTGAAGAAACTTAAATCCCCGCATTCAAGATTGTATTCCTTTTTCATCTCATCAAAGGAGCGGAACCCTGAGGGGAAGAAAAAACAGCCAATCTGATCAATTTCTTCCCTTGTCCATTCTTCCATATAGTAATCTCCGAAAAGCTCGGGAAGATTGTGATTATTATATATTATAAAAGGATAGTCTACCAATTCCCAGAATTCTATGTACAGCACTCCATACTTTAAAAACACTAAAGAGAGTCTTAAAGTGTACTTTTTTATAATAGCTGTCATGTAGTTGTCGCTAAAGGCATCCTCCGGCCTCCCTCCCCAACATGAGTTCGAATGGAGATGGAGCCTTGTCTGTTCGTATGTTATCAAGATTCGTCCTTAACAACTCACGACTATAAATCAGTTTGGTAGCCCAATAGTATAGTTTCAAATTTGGGAGAGCCAATCCCCCCCTCTCCCTCGGTAGGGAGAGAAACCTAAGGGCTCGTCAAGGTCCAGAGTAAGCCCATATAAACCTGGAGAATATATTTTTCATTATTTTAAACCATTGGGGAGTAAATTCTAGACATATGGCCCTAAAAAGATATAGAATTTTGGGGAAAAAGAGCATCTTTATTACATTACACCTGCCACCTATAGATAGATGTAAATTGTTTAACCTTGCAAGATCTTTTTTGTTTTTTTTCCATGAGGGGCTCCATGTTAACCCTTACTACATTATCTAGTCTTGTAGACAAACTAATACCGAGATATATGGCTTTTTCAACTACCCAGCTATCTGTCATCTTAACTTTATTGTTAAGAACAATCTGTGTCTTGTCTCTATTCAGAGCATATCCGGAAACACTCCTGAAGCGATCAGCCTCATACTCGATTGCCACTATGGTGGAACTTGGGTCCGGTGTTACAAGAGCGATATTGTCCGCAAAGGCCAAGGTCTTAGTTGCCCAATTTTGTGACCATATTGCCGGAATTTGAATATTACTTTCTAACCTACGGATAAATAGACCAATAAAGACCGCGAATAATAGAGGGGAGCATGGACAACCCTGCCTGCTTCCACAAGAGATTAAAATGTTTGGGGAGAGTGTACCCTTCACCATCACCGCAGCCTTTGGTTCAACATATTACGTTTTGACCGCTTGAATAAAACCATCCCCAATACCAATTCTAGACATTGCGATCCAGAGATATTGCCAGGAGACCCTATCAAAGGCTTTCTCCACGTCCAGTAGGATAAGAGGCTTAGGGTCTCCTGCAGTATTGGTAACATAAAATAGTGATATAATTCTCTGGATATCTTCTATTGTAGACCTCCCGGGAAGGAACCCATGTCGGTGAACTGAGATAATTTTATGGATTATGGTGCGAGTCGCATAGCCAACAGCTTTGAATACATTTTTGAGTCAGCATTTATCAGGGTTATCGGGCAGTAGGAACCCAATTCCAGAGAAGATTTATTCTTTTTTTTTTAAAGATTTTAGCTGAGGACTATGAGCCAGAGGGTTGTCCACCATTAAAAATATGCAAGAATAATTCATTTATAATTCCTCTTAACTGAGGGGAAAAAGTGAGGTAAAATTAAAACGGGATGCCGTCTGCTCCAGCTGCTTTCTCCCTTGCTAAGCCATTCATGGACAAGAAAATCTTAACCCATTGGGGAGAGCTATCTAAACTTTTCTGGTCCTCCTTGAAAAATTTTGAATATGGAACTGAGTTGAGATATTCCATAATATCACTCTTGTCAATCCCGGTACAAGCCATATATAAAGTTTGGTAGTACATCCGTAATCAAGTCTGGATCGGTAATCTGCCCTAAATCAGGTTCTTTAATTTCTCTGATTCGGTTAGATTTTATTTGTTGCCTGGTCCCTACTGCCGGATGATAATCGATCTGTTCGCTGAGCTCATACCCTGCTTATTTTTGAGTTGTTAATTTACTCATTGCCTTATCCAACAAGATGCCAACAAATGCGGCTTTGGCTATCGCCACCCATCGTTGTTCTACCTCTGAATCCCTACCCCCAAGAACAGCCCGTACTAAACCCTCCTCAGCCACCACAAAATTATCCTGTAGATACTTCATTGTTTTTTTGGCGCGTTAGGTAAAATTTAGGGAGTATCTCAATGTTTCCCCCCGGATACCCGCTTTCATGGCGTCCCACACCATCTCAAATGATGTACTCCTCAAATTATCCCGCAGAAACATAGGGATCCATTGCCTCATGTGTGTACAATATTCTTTATTTAATAGTAGCGTTCTCTCGAACGTCCACAATCTTGGTTTAGTGTTAGATATATCCACCTCTAAATCAAGGACAAGCGGGTTGTGGTCTGATAAAACCTGTGGTAGCTTCCCTATGTGGCACTTCGAGCTTAATGTATTAGACACAAACATGTAATCAAGTCAAGCATGGGTCATATGTGGATTAGAAAAATAAGTAAATCCTGAATCGTTTGGTTTTAGCATATGCCAACAATCAATCAAACCATGAGCCTCACATAAATTCTTCAATGCCTGAAACACCTTTGGTTTCCTGCCCGTATACCTCCACCATTCCTCGAGAGACCAATCACAGGGTAAATTGATATTACAGTCCCCACATAAAATAAGTGGGAGTGGCCAATGGGCAAGTTCACTAGAGATGGTGTCAAGCACGCAGAGGTCGTCACTATTACTCCTGTATAATGTACATAAGGTCAGTTTCTCTCCCAAACTTAGGTGGCACTCCGTGATAACCCACCGCCCAAAATTTTCCGAGCGTGACCGTGTAAATTGGATTCCGCTTCCTTTGGCCAGTATGGCTACGCCCCGGACCCTGGCCCCCTGCGTTGTTGCACTAATTAACCTCTACCCCAATGATTTTAATTGATGCAAATGTGACCCTTCAATGTGTGTTTCCTGCAGACCGATAATATTTGCACCAAACATTTGTAGCCAGGCCGCAACCTTCTGCCTTTTCTTAGTGTCATTGAGTCCACAGATGTTAATAGTGACCACTCTAAATCTACCCATACCTGCTTATAACATTAACCTGACTGAGGAGCCACACAACTTCACAGCCATTCCACCAAATAAAACCCCCATATCTTTTTAGAAAAAGTGATAAAGAACACAAACCATTTCCCTTTGTCAGCCGTCTGAGGATCCCTTCCCTCCACCCTCCACCCTCTTCCCACCCCCAACTGCTGCTTGGGGGATGAAGTCCACTTTACTCCTGAGAGCTTCGGGACGCACAGGGACCTCATCGCCCTACCAGCAACGCGCTGACAGGCACGTTTGCAGAGTGGTTGGAAAAGGGGCGTGGCCTCCGACCACCTCTCAGTAATCTCACTATGGAGGGGGGCCCCTCCCGGGCCATTTTTGGCCCCGGGGACCCAATCCCCCAGGGTATGACCAGCTGGTTGGGGACCATGGGGGGAGCCTGAAGGCCCCTGCGGTCCTGGCCAACTCCCGCCTCCTGCGGGAGCCGGCATGGCTTTTTACGCCCAGGGAGCTGCTGACATGCAGCTCCCTGGGGGTAAAAAGCAAAGTTTGCTCACTTTGAACAAGTGAGAGCAAAGTGCTCTGACTTGTTCAAAGTGAGCACACTGTTTGCTATGGGATGGCAGGAGCACTGCTCCCGCCATCCCATAGCAAACTGCAATGTCCTGGGGGTGGGCACCCCAGGACATAACTGGAGCTGGCCCTGGGGGGTGGCAGTCCCTAGGGCCATTTACGGCGCTTATTATCGGCGTTATTATCTACATAGCCTCGGGGAGGTGGCGGACCCGGGGCTGCAGGGGGGCATGTGGCCCCCCACATTTCACATACATAGCCCTGGGAGGTAGCCCCCCCATGCATTTTTGTCAATATAGCCCCGGGGAGGTGGCGGTCCCTGGGCTGCGCGGGGGCCGGGTAGCCCCCCGCATTCATTGATAAACTCGGGGGAGGTGGCAGTCCCCAGGGCTGCAGGGGCCCACGCGGGCCCCCGCATTTCTTTTTATCATTGGCCCTGGGACCTGGCCCACCCTGGGGGCTTAAAGGAAATGAAGCGTGGGAGTCCGTGCATCATTTAAAAAAATATATATTTTCGTCCAGATTTGCGGATCTACCGCGAATCCTGCCAACACCTTTTTTTTTAAATTCTTTTTTTGGCACTGTGGGACCCACTGAGCAGGCCTAGGGGGTCCCCTTTTCTTGTTTTTTCTTGTTTTTTAACCTTTTTTCTTGTGACTCGTTTTAACTGAGTCACAAGATGGCTGCAAACACTTCCTTTTTTGAAGTGTTGTCAGCCAATCAGATTGCAGGCTTGAGATCAGGAGGATTTGTGGATCCTCCGCGGCCACAGTTGTATATCTGACAAATGTTTAAATTTCTCAGGAACTACTGAACGGATTTACACCATTTAATAAAAAGAGTGCTTTCTGAACCAAGAGCTACCTTTTTGCCAAATTTGGTGTAATTACGCTCAGGAGTTCAGGCTGAAGCCGTGTCTAAAGTTTCCTATGGAAATGAATATGGAGAAAACGCGTTTTGGGACCCCCCTTTTTCTCGCCTCCCGCTTGACGAATCACCCGGAAACCTTCAACACAGCTGCTGACCTGACCGCCCCATTAGTAAAATTTCGCGAAAATTGCCAAATCAAAAAACTCTTTTCCTATGGAAACTAGGTCCTAACTATAGCTACCTACTGGTGACTGCCAAAATATATATATATATGTGTTTTGTGAGCTGCTCTGTCGGTTTGGTTCTTGGTGGTGCACCATTGTTTCTCCAGTTGGCAGTTGTGCTTGGTGGACCTGAGTTCTGGGATGTACCAGCTGGCATGTTTTGGGCTCTTGGTGGTTTTAGTAGGTTTCAACGGGGTGACTATTGGTGCAGTCATGATCCAGGCGGCAAAGTTCTGAATGGTCTGGTTGAGGTGTTTTGAGGCCTCTATTAGCTGCTGGCAACATTTTTCTCACGTTGCTGACGCCCAATCAAGCAGACTTTCGTGGGAGCCAATTGGCCCAAGGGAATAAAACCTCCCTGGGCTAACACTCTATGTTTGAATTAGTGCCCCGTAAGACTCTCATGGCAGTCCCTTGGACCCAACCATCTGGAAATACAAATATTTTTTACCCTTAATTTCTGAATGGATTTATACCAAATCACAAAAAACACAATCTGCGGACCAAGATTTAGCTTCCTACCAAATGTTGTATAATTTGGTTTAGCAGGTTTCCTGAAAACGCCTCTGACCAAAGTCTATGAAAAATGCATGGGGAAATTTACTTTTGGGACCCTCCTTTTTTCCTCAGCCCCAGCTTGATGGATCACTCAGAAATTTCCCAGAAAGGAGCTGAAGTGGACGAACTTCTTTTTGGAAAGTTACATGGAGGTTCATCAAACGACCCAAAAGTTATTAGAAAAACCAAAAAGCACCTTTTCTATGGAAAATCTGACCTAACTATAACTACCCCATAACATTTATTAAATAATTATGAGTCATCATCATTTTTAGAAGATAGTCAACATTTTCAGACATCAAATACTTGACAATATCATAAATGCTTCCAACACTGTGCTTTTTACAACAGATAGATTACTATGACATCCACAGAAAAATCCATTCTGGGTAGACTTGTGGTCTTCTAATACCTTTATAACTGGTGAAATTCACTGGTTTTGTTAATTTAAAATAGTATGTTTTAGCTCACATTTTCACCTAACTATATGTATATATATAATATTTTTACAGTAGAATGACAAGTTTGTAAAATATCACTCAAAGTCATTCACACATTTACAATTAATTATATATATATAAATACATACACACACATATATATATATACACATATACACATACTTATATACATACACACACATACACACACACACGTGTGTTTATATATATATATATATATATATATATATATATATATATATATATATACATATATATATATGCACACGCAATCCGCCACAGAATCCAACTCATAGAAAGGACGGTACGGTCCCAAATTCAGTGCAAAAGGTTTATTTTCTTTGACCACGCACTGCTGCCATGACGCGTTTCGGCCTCTGAAAGGCCTTGATCACATGACGCCATGAGGAGTGATCGTACATTTTTAAAGTGACAGTGCAATAACCATGTGACCACGGGCTCATAATAGACATGGAAGAAACATCTAGTTGCGAATGCAATGTAACATTAAACAAAGCATATATTGTTAATATTAATGTGCAAATTCTGCAATTAAATACATTTTTAAATAAATGCATATTAAAAATCATATACACTTTGAAACAAATTTTTGGGAAAGAGTATAGTTGCGAATGCAATGTAACACTCAGCAAGGCCTACATTGTTAATATTTATGTGCAAAACTCCGCAATTTAATACATTTTAAAAAAAATGCATATTAAAAATCATACACACTTTAAAAACACTTTCAAAGAAAACGTAGTTGTTTCACCTAGACCAATCACAAAAAATACCCTCGGCTAGGTGACAGTGTCATCTGGTGTTTATGCATAATATGATTGACTAATACATTAAAGATTCATACTTTTGTTCATGTCATATTGTTAAAAAACACAGAATTCAATTACCAGTTAAGAATCTTGATAAAAATACATATGTATATATACAGCTTCAAAAATCATTGCTGAGCCAAACATATTACGGTGACCATAGGCCAAGAAGTACTAATGCCTATGTCCCGTCAAGTCCATTGTGCCCAAGTGGGCCACATCTATCAAGGTAAAATCCTGATAATTGGACTAGTCCTGCAGGTAAGACACCATCTCTTACTAATGCACTTCTGCCTCTTACCCGATTGCATCACTACTCGGTGACAAACAATAACAAAAATATTTGGCCTTACCATACTTCCAATAATTTGATCTATAGACTAAATCCACATCATAATATCTTGTGTATGAAAACCGTGTTCTACATAAGAACCATATATGTGCAAATGTGCATAAAAATATGTGTAGTGAATCCATGTGAATTATCTTTAAAATTAAGGATGGGGGAAAAATATTAAATATAAAATGTAAAAAGATCTAAAAAATCTGAGGAGGAGTTTGACTATAGAGATACAGAAATTGCTGCTCAACAATTTGCATGTTAACTCACAGACATGTATAGAGGTCATCACTGGAATTAAGCCCATTGGGCACCTTAGTATCTAATTCCAGTATATATTTTGTCTCTAATTTTCTCAATAGAGATTCACGGTTACCTCCTCGTCTTAATGGTGGCACAGTGTCAATCACAAGGTAACTAAGATGGTCGAGACAGTTATCATGAACATCTTTAAAGTTTCGCGCAACAGGATATGCTGCATCACTATTTTTGATTGCTCTAATGTGCTGGAGTATTCGTTTGTGGACCTGCAACTTGGTACTACCCACATATTGCAGGCCACACGAACACTCCAGCACATATACAGCATATTCAGTTTTGCAAGTTAACCTCCTAGATATAGTAATGGGCATTTCTTTAAATGGACTAATTAAGGTGGTTTTATTCTTACCATATTTACACGCTTTGCATGTGGCACACCGAAAGAAGCCTTTTACATTTTGAAGCCAAGATTTAGTTGTTAAAATCTCAGGACTACTCTTGACCAGCATATCACTCATGATCGAGCTTTGCCAAATGTGATTGCAGGAGTTTTTGGAAGAGAATCACCTATTGTTGGATCACTGCGCACCACAGCCCAATTCTTGTTGATTAACTTATGTATCGTGCGATGCTGCCTATTGTATGTTAGAATCAGGTGTGGTGATTCATTCATCTGTTTAACACTATCAGACGACTGATTCAACCTCTTGGGTTCAAGAGCCTGTGATCTAGTGATTATACCAGTTTTGCTGATGGCTTTGTCCACCATCTCAGCAGAATAATCCCTGGACACGAAACGTTTTTTGCTCTCCAATTGTGCTGAAATACATTCTGATTCTACGCTACAAATCCTTCTGATTCGCAGCATCTCTCCATAGGGAATGCTGCGAATCAGATGTTCAGGATGATGACTCGTAGCGTGTAAGATAGTGTTGCCCGCAGTTGGCTTACAGTGCAAGGTGGTCTCTAATTTTCCATGTTTGATATAAACTTCTACATCCAAGAAATTGACTCTTTCTCTACTGACATGAGAAACAAACTGCAAATTAAGCTCGTTGTCATTAATTTGGTCAATAAAAGCAAGTGCTCCTTCCTCACTGCCCCGCCACACAAGGAACAAGTCGTCAATGAAGCGGTACCATCTAATTACATTGTTGACCATGACATCTTTGAATTTGTTGCTGAGGACTTGCTCCTCCCAAAGGCCCATATGAAGGCAAGCATAACTTGGGGAGAAGCAAGCCCCCATCGCAACCCCTCTCATTTGTTGATACACCTGATGATTGCACATGAAATAGTTGTTAGTTAAACATATTGAAATCATATTCAACAACATCTTCATGGTTCAGCATGCATAGTGGTCTTTTGCTTAAAAAATACTCCACTGCCTTGGTGCCATCACGGTGGAATATACTCGTGTATAAGGAGTTGACATCCAAGGTAATGAGGAGATAATTGTCTTGCCAAGTAACATCGTTCAACTTACGAAGGAAATCACTTGTATCCTGGATGTATGAGGACAGTTGTTTAACATGCTCTTGCAAGAAGAAGTCCACATATCTAGATGTATTTTCCAGGATACTGTTACGTGCTGAGATAATTGGTCGACCAGGCGGCTTAGTGGCATCCTTATGAATTTTCGGGATGAAGTAAATGACCGGTATTACTGGATGGCCATTTTTAAAAAACTTGAATTCATCTCCACTGAGCAGCCCCATTCCCTTCCATGCTACAAGTTTGACATAAGCGATACAAAAGGGGATGATGGACGGAACGTTTGAGCCAATCAAACACTCACCCCCAGTCAACTGATCTGGGTTTAATCCATCATCATTCTTTAGCTCACTCCACCACCCCAGTTCAGACATGGCCATATGCAAATCAGTCTGACCCTGTGCCTCATGGGAACAGTCCAGCCCGAACTGCCAAGCCATGTATTCCCTGGACCGGAAACAAGCATCCTAGGACCGGTTTCTGGCATTTCAGCCGTCATCAGCCAGGCTTGCCTGAATCCAGTGGCAAAGTGAGCAAGGGACCCACGTCTGGGCATACCCCCGCCAACTTAGGGCGACCAAAGCGATACAAAAGGGGATGATGGACGGAACGTTTGAGCCAATCAAACACTCACCCCCAGTCAACTGATCTGGGTTTAATCCATCATCATTCTTTAGCTCATTCCACCACCCCAGTTCAGACATGGCCATATGCAAATCAGTCTGACCCTGTGCCTCATGGGAACAGTCCAGCCCGAACTGCCAAGCCATGTCTTCCCTGGACCAGAAACAAGCATCCTAGGACCGGTTTCTGGCATTTCAGCCGTCATCAGCCAGGCTTGCCTGAATCCAGTGGCAAAGTGAGCAAGGGACCCACGTCTGGGCATACCCCCGCCAACTTAGGGCGACCAAAGCGATACAAAAGGGGATGATGGACGGAACGTTTGAGCCAATCAAACACTCACCCCCAGTCAACTGATCTGGGTTTAATCCATCATCATTCTTTAGCTCACTCCACCACCCCAGTTCAGACATGGCCATATGCAAATCAGTCTGACCCTGTGCCTCATGGGAACAGTCCAGCCCGAACTGCCAAGCCATGTCTTCCCTGGACCGGAAACAAGCATCCTAGGACCGGTTTCTGGCATTTCAGCCGACATCAGCCAGGCTTGCCTGAATCCAGTGGCAAAGTGAGCAAGGGACCCACGTCTGGGCAAACCCCCGCCAACTTAGGGCGACCAAAGCGATACAAAAGGGGATGATGGACGGAACGTTTGAGCCAATCAAACACTCACCCCCAGTCAACTGATCTGGGTTTAATCCATCATCATTCTTTAGCTCACTCCACCACCCCAGTTCAGACATGGCCATATGCAAATCAGTCTGACCCTGTGCCTCATGGGAACAGTCCAGCCCGAACTGCCAAGCCATGTCTTCCCTGGACTGGAAACAAGCATCCTAGGACCGGTTTCTGGCATTTCAGCCGTCATCAGCCAGGCTTGCCTGAATCCAGTGGCAAAGTGAGCAAGGGACCCACGTCTGGGCATACCCCCGCCAACTTAGGGCGACCAAAGCGATACAAAAGGGGATGATGGACGGAACGTTTGAGCCAATCAAACACTCACCCCCAGTCAACTGATCTGGGTTTAATCCATCATCATTCTTTAGCTCACTCCACCACCCCAGTTCAGACATGGCTATATGCAAATCAGTCTGACCCTGTGCCTCATGGGAACAGTCCAGCCTGAACTGCCAAGCCATGTCTTCCCTGGACCGGAAACAAGCATCCTAGGACCGGTTTCTGGCATTTCAGCCGTCATCAGCCAGGCTTGCCTGAATCCAGTGGCAAAGTGAGCAAGGGACCCACGTCTGGGCATACCCCCGCCAACTTAGGGCGACCAAAGCGATACAAAAGGGGATGATGGACGGAACGTTTGAGCCAATCAAACACTCACCCCCAGTCAACTGATCTGGGTTTAATCCATCATCATTCTTTAGCTCACTCCACCACCCCAGTTCAGACATGGCCATATGCAAATCAGTCTGACCCTGTGCCTCATGGGAACAGTCCAGCCCGAACTGCCAAGCCATGTCTTCCCTGGACCGGAAACAAGCATCCTAGGACCGGTTTCTGGCATTTCAGCCGTCATCAGCCAGGCTTGCCTGAATCCAGTGGCAAAGTGAGCAAGGGACCCACGTCTGGGCATACCCCCACCAACTTAGGGATACCAAAGCGATACAAAAGGGGATGATGGACGGAACGTTTGAGCCAATCAAACACTCACCCCCAGTCAACTGATCTGGGTTTAATCCATCATCATTCTTTAGCTCACTCCACCACCCCAGTTCAGACATGGCCATATGCAAATCAGTCTGACCCTGTGCCTCATGGGAACAGTCCAGCCCGAACTGCCAAGCCATGTCTTCCCTGGACCGGAAACAAGCATCCTAGGACCGGTTTCTGGCATTTCAGCCGTCATCAGCCAGGCTTGCCTGAATCCAGTGGCAAAGTGAGCAAGGGACCCACGTCTGGGCATACCCCCGCCAACTTAGGGCGACAAAAGCGATACAAAAGGGGATGATGGACGGAACGTTTGAGCCAATCAAACACTCACCCCCAGTCAACTGATCTGGGTTTAATCCATCATCATTCTTTAGCTCACTCCACCACCCCAGTTCAGACATGGCCATATGCAAATCAGTCTGACCCTGTGCCTCATGGGAACAGTCCAGCCCGAACTGCCAAGCCATGTCTTCCCTGGACCGGAAACAAGCATCCTAGGACCGGTTTCTGGCATTTCAGCCGTCATCAGCCAGGCTTGCCTGAATCCAGTGGCAAAGTGAGCAAGGGACCCACGTCTGGGCATACCCCCGCCAACTTAGGGCGACCAAAGCGATACAAAAGGGATGATGGACGGAACGTTTGAGCCAATCAAACACTCACCCCCAGTCAACTGATCTGGGTTTAATCCATCATCATTCTTTAGCTCACTCCACCACCCCAGTTCAGACATGGCCATATGCAAATCAGTCTGACCCTGTGCCTCATGGGAACAGTCCAGCCCGAACTGCCAAGCCATGTCTTCCCTGGACCGGAAACAAGCATCCTAGGACCGGTTTCTGGCATTTCAGCCGTCATCAGCCAGGCTTGCCTGAATCCAGTGGCAAAGTGAGCAAGGGACCCACGTCTGGGCATACCCCCGCCAACTTAGGGCGACCAAAGCGATACAAAAGGGGATGATGGACGGAACGTTTGAGCCAATCAAACACTCACCCCCAGTCAACTGATCTGGGTTTAATCCATCATCATTCTTTAGCTCACTCCACCACCCCAGTTCAGACATGGCCATATGCAAATCAGTCTGACCCTGTGCCTCATGGGAACAGTCCAGCCCGAACTGCCAAGCCATGTCTTCCCTGGACCGGAAACAAGCATCCTAGGACCGGTTTCTGGCATTTCAACCGTCATCAGCCAGGCTTGCCTGAATCCAGTGGCAAAGTGAGCAAGGGACCCACGTCTGGGCATACCCCCGCCAACTTAGGGCGACCAAAGCGATACAAAAGGGGATGATGGACGGAACGTTTGAGCCAATCAAACACTCACCCCCAGTCAACTGATCTGGGTTTAATCCATCATCATTCTTTAGCTCACTCCACCACCCCAGTTCAGACATGGCCATATGCAAATCAGTCTGACCCTGTGCCTCATGGGAACAGTCCAGCCCGAACTGCCAAGCCATGTCTTCCCTGGACCGGAAACAAGCATCCTAGGACCGGTTTCTGGCATTTCAGCCGTCATCAGCCAGGCTTGCCTGAATCCAGTGGCAAAGTGAGCAAGGGACCCACGTCTGGGCATACCCCCGCCAACTTAGGGCGACCAAAGCGATACAAAAGGGGATGATGGATGGAACGTTTGAGCCAATCAAACACTCACCCCCAGTCAACTGATTTGGGTTTAATCCATCATCATTCTTTAGCTCACTCCACCACCCCAGTTCAGACATGGCCATATGCAAATCAGTCTGACCCTGTGCCTCATGGGAACAGTCCAGCCCGAACTGCCAAGCCATGTCTTCCCTGGACCGGAAACAAGCATCCTAGGACCGGTTTCTGGCATTTCAGCCGTCATCAGCCAGGCTTGCCTGAATCCAGTGGCAAAGTGAGCAAGGGACCCACGTCTGGGCATACCCCCGCCAACTTAGGGCGACCAAAGCGATACAAAAGGGGATGATGGACGGAACGTTTGAGCCAATCAAACACTCACCCCCAGTCAACTGATCTGGGTTTAATCCATCATCATTCTTTAGCTCACTCCACCACCCCAGTTCAGACATGGCCATATGCAAATCAGTCTGACCCTGTGCCTCATGGGAACAGTCCAGCCCGAACTGCCAAGCCATGTCTTCCCTGGACCGGAAACAAGCATCCTAGGACCGGTTTCTGGCATTTCAGCCGTCATCAGCCAGGCTTGCCTGAATCCAGTGGCAAAGTGAGCAAGGGACCCACGTCTGGGCATACCCCCGCCAACTTAGGGCGACCAAAGCGATACAAAAGGGGATGATGGACGGAACGTTTGAGCCAATCAAACACTCACCCCCAGTCAACTGATCTGGGTTTAATCCATCATCATTCTTTAGCTCACTCCACCACCCCAGTTCAGACATGGCCATATGCAAATCAGTCTGACCCTGTGCCTCATGGGAACAGTCCAGCCCGAACTGCCAAGCCTTGTCTTCCCTGGACCGGAAACAAGCATCCTAGGACCGGTTTCTGGCATTTCAGCCGACATCAGCCAGGCTTGCCTGAATCCAGTGGCAAAGTGAGCAAGGGACCCACGTCTGGGCAAACCCCCGCCAACTTAGGGCGACCAAAGCGATACAAAAGGGGATGATGGACGGAACGTTTGAGCCAATCAAACACTCACCCCCAGTCAACTGATCTGGGTTTAATCCATCATCATTCTTTAGCTCACTCCACCACCCCAGTTCAGACATGGCCATATGCAAATCAGTCTGACCCTGTGCCTCATGGGAACAGTCCAGCCCGAACTGCAAAGCCATGTCTTCCCTGGACCGGAAACAAGCATCCTAGGACCGGTTTCTGGCATTTCAGCCGTCATCAGCCAGGCTTGCCTGAATCCAGTGGCAAAGTGAGCAAGGGACCCACGTCTGGGCATACCCCCGCCAACTTAGGGCGACCAAAGCGATACAAAAGGGGATGATGGACGGAACGTTTGAGCCAATCAAACACTCACCCCCAGTCAACTGATCTGGGTTTAATCCATCATCATTCTTTAGCTCACTCCACCACCCCAGTTCAGACATGGCCATATGCAAATCAGTCTGACCCTGTGCCTCATGGGAACAGTCCAGCCCGAACTGCCAAGCCATGTCTTCCCTGGACCGGAAACAAGCATCCTAGGACCGGTTTCTGGCATTTCAGCCGTCATCAGCCAGGCTTGCCTGAATCCAGTGGCAAAGTGAGCAAGGGACCCACGTCTGGGCATACCCCCGCCAACTTAGGGCGACCAAAGCGATACAAAAGGGGATGATGGACGGAACGTTTGAGCCAATCAAACACTCACCCCCAGTCAACTGATCTGGGTTTAATCCATCATCATTCTTTAGCTCACTCCACCACCCCAGTTCAGACATGGCCATATGGATGGTCATTTTTTAAAAACTTGAATTCATCTCCACTGAGCAGCCCCATTCCCTTCTATGCTACAAGTTTGACATAGACTTCACTCCAAGCCTGTTTCATTGTTTTCATGTCGCTGTGCTTGTAACAGTTGCGATCATTGAGGTGCCCATAAGCTTCTTCCAAATACATTTCACGTGGCCATAAGACCACGTTGCCACCCTTATCTGACTGTCTGATGATTATATTGTCATTAGACTGTAATTTTTGAATTAGTTGACCATAACAATTATTTTGTTTTGTGCATTTGCGGTGCGCTTTCGCCGTAGAAATGTATAACTTTTTCAGTTGATTAATCATCAGATCATTAAAAACATCCTGATTATCATGTAACATGTTCGGGTTGAATGTTGACTTTGGCTGTATATATATATATCCATCCAAAGGATGCCCCGTTTTGAGAACTCGCCGTCAGCAGGATGGCAGAATACCATTAATTAAATGACACCAAGCTTGCTCAGTCCAAAGTGAATTTATTCTCATTCATCCTAACGCGTTTCAAAGCCTCACGGCCCCTTCATCAGAGGAATAGTGACAAACAACGGACAATGCTGCTCAGGTACTTTTATACGCATGAGCTAAATGTTCACAGGTGTACTTCATGGCATGCTGGTACCTGTAGTCCTGATAACCAGCGCTATGTTTTGCTCTAGTGAGTTCTGTTGATCTGTCACACTTAAAAGTCCATAAAATACCCCAGTGGGCCTCCGGGCCGAGAAAGCAGGTAATTAGCAAATCAGTCCCGCTGTGCCTGCTAATCCGACGTGAAAAACATCCTCCGTCGGTAGGCCCCGTAATACACACTCACGGTGGCAAGTTCTCTGCGGCCTGGCTGCCGCAAATAAATCCATCCAAAGGTTGCCCCATTTTGAGAACTCGCTGTCAGCAGGATGGCAGAACACCATTAATTAAATGACACCAAGCTTGCTCAGTCCAAAGTGAATTTATTCTCATTCATCCTAACGCATTTCAAGGCCTCACGGCTTCTTCATCAGAGGAATAGTGGCAAACAACGGACGATGCTGCTCAGGTACTTTTAAACGCATGCGCTAAATGTTCACAGGTGTACTTCACGGCATGCTGGTACCTGTAGTCCTGATAACCAGCGCTATGTTTTGCTCAAGTGAGTTCCGTTGATCTGTCACACTTAAAAGTCCATAAAATACCCCAGTGGGCCTCCGGGCCGAGAAAGCAGGTAATTAGCATATCAGTCCCGCTGTGCCTGCTAGTCCGACGTGAAAAACATCCTCTGTTGGTAGGCCCCGAAATACACACTCACAGTGGCAAGTTCTCTGCTGCCTGGCTGCCGCAAATAAATCCATCCAAAGGTTGCCCCGTTTTGAGAACTCGCCGTCAGCAGGAGCCAGAACACCATTAATTAAATGACACCAAGCTTGCTCAGTCCAAAGTGAATTTATTCTCATTCATCCTAACGCATTTCAAGGCCTCACGGCTTCTTCATCAGAGGAATAGTGGCAAACAACGGACGATGCTGCTCAGGTACTTTTAAACACATGCGCTAAATGTTCACAGGTGTACTTCACGGCATGCTGGTACCTGTAGTCCTGATAACCAGCGCTATGTTTTGCTCAAGTGAGTTCCGTTGATCTGTCACACTTAAAAGTCCATAAAATACCCCAGTGGGCCTCCGGGCCGAGATAGCAGGTAATTAGCATATCAGTCCCGCTGTGCCTGGTAATACGACGTGAAAAACATCCTCAGTCGGTAGGCCCCGCAATACACACTCTATTAATTTATTCTCATTCATCCTAACGCTTTTCAAGGCCTCACCGCCTCTTCATAAGATATATATATATATATGTATATATATATATATATATATATATATATATATATATATATATATATATATATATATATATATAAAATTCATTGTAAATGTGTGAATGACTTTGAATGACATTTTACAAACTTGTCATTCTCCTGTAAAAATAACTTCCTTTTTCTAAGATTCAAACCAGCACTTTATAAACATCATGGAATATTTTTAATAGTTAAAAGATAACTTTTGCCAACATTGATACCTTAGGAAGCACGTTATCAACAATTATCAAATTATCAGTATGTGGTGGGAACAAACACATGATAATAGAGCTTTAGATGAACATTGGAAAATGATTGTCTTGGTTTAGAAATTCTATAGATGTCTATCCGTTTGGATTTAAAATAGTACTTTACTTCAATTTTTTTAAAACAGCACTTGACAGTCTCTTTATCAGCATTAGCACTTTATTTTATATTACTAGTACTTTACATCTTATTATATATCCATGTTTCAACTAAATTATGTTGTTGCTTGACTGTTTTTACTTTCGGGGCAATCCTATTGATTTACAGCTGTTAATTGACCATGAATTTCAAAATATGAACTAACGATTTATGTTCACTGTGAAACATCATGCATGCATATCCACATATCCAATTGATGATGAATTCTCTCTGTAATACCCACCCCTTGCTGGATGACATTATCTGATGAAATACTAATATTTCTATATTCCAATACAAGTTGAATATGCATTGGCATGCATTTACCCCTCGATGCTGCAATTTTTGCTTTGGCCCTATCTCCTTGATTGGCACTGAACAATTGTTTACTGCTGTCAAAAAGGTTTTCTTATATATCATGCTACATAAAAGGAATGCACTTTAATTGTTATGCAAATTTTCAGTTGTATGTAGACTTTTAATTGTAAATTGTACTTTATGGAAAAAGAGAAAGGAATGCATATACTTTACACCTTATATCCTGGACAATTGTTTAACAATACAATGAGATTTCATGGTAGAAAATGGTTGCAATTCTGCGACACAATACAAATGTAGTGTGATCGCTCTAGTTGTTTTTAATTGAAATGAAAGATGGATGTACACACAGGGCACTATAAGTCTAGGCTTCTAAGTTAAGACTCCATGGTCCAGCAGAAAGCGGAAATGCTGAAATGCGTCAGCTGTTTTTTCCCGCACTTGCACTTTGTTATCATTGATCGAGAAGAAATAATAAAAGAAGTTATACCTACCTGGATCATGTGCTGCTCTCTTCTCTGTGCAGTTTTTTGTGTATATATATATATATATATATATATATATATATATATATATATATATATATATTACCTACTGGCGGTCGCCAGTGGGTAGTTATAGTTAGAATGTATTTTCCATAGGAAAAGCATTTTTTGATTTCCCAATATCTTTGGCGCCGTTTGACGAATCTTCGCGAACTTTTCAAAACTAATGGGGCGCTCCGGTCAGCTCCTGTCTTGAAAGTTTCAGGGTGATTCGTCAAGCGGGGACCAAGAAAAAAGGGGGGTCCCAAAACGCATTTTCTCCATGTTAATTTCCATAGGAATTTTGAAACAGGTTACAGCCCGAACTGCTAAACGGAATTACACCAAATTTGGCAAAAAGGTAGGTCTTGGTCCAGAAAGTGACCTTTTTTTAAATGGTGTAAATCCGTTCAGTAGTTCCTGAGAAATTAAAAAATGAAAAATATCGATATCTGAGCACCGAGGAGGGTTCGCGAACCCTCCCTGGGCACGAGCTTCACTCTGATTGGCTGCCAACACTCCAAACCAGGAAGTGTTGGCAGCCATCTTGTGACTCGGTAACCGAATCACAAGAAAAGAGGCGCGTTTGCAGAGTGGTGTAAAAAGGGGGCGTGGCCTCGTACCACCTCTCTGCAATCCAGCTGTGTGGCGCTTACTGGAGGTACCTGGTGGGCTAGTTGGCCCCCAGGGACCCTCAGTATTCAAGGGGACTTAATCCCCCAACTTAGAACGTGCCAGGGGGTGCGTTTGCAGAGTGGTGAAGAAAGGGGGCATGGCCTTTGTCCACCTCTCAGCAATCCCACTGTGTGGGGCTTACTGGAGCTAAGAGGTAGGATAGTTGGCCCCTAAAGGACCCCCAGCAGCGAAGGGGACTTCAATTCCCATACAAGAGCGTGCCAGGGAGCGCGTTTGTAGAGTGGTGGGCAAAGGGGGCGTGGCCTGCTCTGAGAACTTAGCAATCCTGCTGTGTGGGACTTACTGGAGGTAATAGGCGGAATAGTTGGCCCCCAAGGATGTCCTTGGGGGGCAAATACCCCTCTTGTTACCTCCAGTAAGTCCCACACAGTGGGATTGCTAAGACGTCTTCGGAGGCCATGCCCCCATTTCTCCACCACTCTGCAAACGCACCTATTGGCGTTGTACATGCAAAAGTTTTTTGGAGTGGAGTGGATGTACGTTGTGTGTAGTGGAATTATGTGGTATGTTGTGCAGTGAAATTAAGTGGATAGAAAGTATGTGGTATTTAGTGTATAGGAATTATGTAGAGTGGGATTATGTGTTATGGAGAGTAATTATGTGGTATGGTAGTCTGTGTTGTGGAGTGGTAACCTCAGGTTTAGTCTTCCTCGTTTCCATAGAAGCTCAACTATGAATTCAGAGAGACAAAAAAGATGGAATCACTGAGGAGCACTTGTGGACCTAGTCAGAGGTATGAGCAGGGCCACTGGAATTATGTGACTGTTTGGCTGCACCTACTTTCGCACAATTATACATTTTCTGCATTAGCCACATAATTCATCATCTGCACCCTAATCTGCAGATTTGAACAAAAAAGCCTTGTTTCTAGCTCAAACGGCTCAAACGTTACCAAAAATGCAGCGACAAGTATTGCAGCGTGGTGGAAGGCCCTTTGCAAACCTAGAATGGTCACCTGTTACTTATTGCTAAATGTGGGTGTTAAATTGGTACTAATGGTGTGCAAGCCACTCTTGCTTCCCTCTGCGCCTCTCTTGCCTCTTTCTGCATTTCTGTTGCTTCTTTCTGCACGTTTCTTTCTTTTTCTGCACTTCTCTTGACCTCATTCTGCAAATCTATTGTACTTTCTGAACCTCTCTTCCTGCACATCTGTTGCCTCTTTCTGCACCTCATTTGCTTCTTTCTATACCCCTCTTACGTCTTTCTGTACCCTTTTTGCCTCTTTATGCCCCTCTATTCCTTCTTTCTGCACTTCTTTTGTTTCTTTCTGCACCTGTCTTGCTTCTTTCTGCACCCCTCGTGCCTCTCTCTCCAACCCTCTTCCCTCTTTCTGCACTTCTGTTGCTTCTTTCTGCACCTCACTTGCCTCTTTCTGCACCTCTATTGCCTCTTTCTGCAGTTCTCTTGCCTCCTTCTGCACTTCACTTGCCTCTTTCTGTAACTCTCTTGCCTCTTTTTGCACCTCACTTACTTCTTTCTGCACCCCTTTTGCCTGTTTCTGCACTCATCTTCCCTCTTTGTGCAACTCTCTTGCCTCTTTCTACACCTCTCTTCCCTCTTTCTGTACCTCTGTTCCTTCTTTCTTCACCTGTCTTGTCTCTTTCTGCACCCTTCGTGCCTCTTTCAGCACCTCTCTTGCTTCTTTCTGCAGTTCTCTTCCTGCACCCCTCCTGTCTCTTTCTGTACCCCTCTTGCCTCTTTGTGTACCTCTCCTACCCCTTTCTGCACCCCTCTTGCCTCTTTTTCCACCTCTGTTGGTTCTTTCTGTACCTCTTTTGCTTTGTTCTGCACTTCACTTGCCTCTTTCTGTACCCCTCTTGCCTCTTTCTGCACCTCTGTTGGTTCTTTCTGCACTGCTCTGGCTTCTTCCTGCATCTCTGTTCCAAATTTCTTCATCCCTCTTGCCTTTTTCTGCACCCCTCTTCCCTCTTTCTGCACCTCTCTTGCCTCAGTCTGCCCACCTGTTCCCTCTTTCTGTACCTCTTTTGCCTGTTTCTGCAACTCTCTTGCCTCTTTCTGCTGTTCTCTTGCCTCCTTCTGTACCTCAATTGCCTCTTTTTGCACCTCTGTTGGTTCTTTTGCACTGCTCTTGTTCTTTCTGCACCTCTCTTGCAAATTTCTGCACCCCTCTTGTCTCGTTCTGCACCCCTTTTACCTGTTTCTGCACCTCTCTTGCCTCTGTCTGCACCTTTGTTCCCTATTTCTGTACCTCTTTTGCCTATTTCTGCAACTCTCTTGCCTCTTTCTGGAGTTCTCTTACCTCCTTCTGCACCTCTGTAGCTTCTTTTTGCACTTCTCCTGCCTCTTTCTGCACCCCTGTTGCTTCATTCTGCACTTTCCATGCTTCTTTCTCCACCTGTCTTGCTTCTTTCTGCACCTGTTGTCTCTTTTTCTGCACTCGTCTTCCCTCTTTCCGTACCTTTCTTGCCTGTTTCTGCATCTCAGTTGCCTCTTTCTGCACTTTTATTGCTTCTTTCTACACCTCTGTTGCTTCTTTCAGCAATTCTCTTGCCTCTTTCTGAAGTTCTCTTACCTGTTTCTGCACCCCTCTTGCCTCTTTCTATACCCGTCTTCCCTCAATGTACAACTCTCTAGCCTCTTCTACACCTCTCTTCCCTCTTTCTGCACCACTCTTGCCTCTTTTTGTACCTCTGTTGCTTCTTTCTGCACTTCTCTTGCCTCTTTCTGCACCCTTCGTGCCTCTTTTAGCACCTCTGTTGCTTCTTTCTGCCCTCCTCTTCCTTCTTTCTGCACCCCTTATCAGTGATGTCATTTGAGATGTCATCAGTGATGTCATCAGTGATGTCACTGACCATTTTTTTTTTTTTTTTAGTCCTTATCAGCCTAGGTCCACAAAAGGAATAAAGAAACGAAACTCCAGGGTCTCCCTGAGTATAGCACCATCCGGAGCCCTTTTGTATTCAGACCTAAGATGGGTCACTCTATACCTTGCTTCTATTACTCCGACCATAGGAAGCCCTGCAATTGACCAGACCCTCTCAAGGCTGCCACCGGGGAGGCCAGCAATATGGTATAAAGGCCTAATCATAGGACTATAGTTGTTCACAGATACAAAGAGGTTATCCAGTTCTCAAAGGGGAGCCAAAACTCATTACGCTTGCGCTTTACAGCTCTGTCCATCTTAGCTGTATATTTTATAGAAGCTAACCATTCTACTTTATTCGGGGGCATAGCTTTAATCCAATACTTACAAATTTCTCTGCGTGCAAGCAATATTAGGTAGAAAATTAATTTCCTTGTGTTTTGCGATAGTGTTTCATAATTAACTGGAAGCCCAAAAAAGACAAGGGATATGCTTACCTGGATCAATTCTCCAAGAATTAACGATATCGTACTACTCACATCCCGCCAAAAATCTCGTAATACCGGGCAATCCAAAAACATATGTTCGTCATTACTTTTCTCTTCCCCACACATAGGACATCTCGGCATGATACCTTTTGCAAATTTTGCCAGTTTATATGGCGTCCAGTAGACCCTGTGGAGACAAAAGAGGTGGTTCTGCCTTAAATTTGCGGCACGTACTGTGGAGTATAGCATGTTACAAGATACTTGCCATAAGTCTATAGACTGCTCTCCCGGCAAGCTCTTTTCCCACAGTGTTACAGGCAGGTTGAAGTCTCCATCCGAGCTCTCCACTAAGCTCCAGTACCATCTTGCCACCTCTTTTCCACGGGATCCTTCAGATTGTATTGAGGATTCTAGTGCGTTATATTGTCCTGCACCTAACCCATCCGTGAGGCTCCAACTTTTAATTTGCAGGTATTTAAATTTTGACAGTTGCCCAACCGCTATCTCCTGGGCCTCCTCCCAGGGGATCAAGACTCCATCAACCATCAGTTGACCCCAGGTGTTTATCCCTGCTTCTTTCAAGGGACGAGCCAGGCAGTCCCTTGACCATTCCGGGGAACCCGGAGAGTCCCAAACAGGAGCCAGTCCACTGTAATAGCTCATATTAGAGTCTCTCCTAATTTTGTGCCAAGTTATTGCAAAACTTTGCAGAGTCTTAAGCCTTACTTTTTTAAATAGCGAGGATCGCCATATTTATGTATGAAATCCTGCTCGCCCCCTTGTACATCAGATAACATGGCGCTGAACATTCTCCCAATATCAGAGCTGTCTGGCTTGCTTAATAAGCATTTTCCTCCTTTTAATAAAAACACCCAAGCATAATAAGACAAATCCGGGAGTCGTAGCCCTCCTTTATCATACTGCCGTCTAAGCTTTTTCCAGGCAATTCTCGTACCTTTCGACGCCCAGATGAAGCTCATTACTTTGGATTGGGATTTTTAAGCCAAGCATCCTTAAAGGCCATTGGAATATTTTGAAACAAAAACGTAAACTTAGGAAGGATTGCCATTTTCACAAGGTTTACTCTACCGTAAATTGTTAGAGGAAGGTGAGACCAACTAAGTAGAAGTTTCCCTACTGCCTTATTAACCTTTTGAAAATTCTTTTCGGGGATTTGTTCTATTTTCTGCACGATTTGAATTCCTAGGTATCTCATTTCTTCCTTTACACAGCTCAATTGCGAGTCAATATTCCACTTCATCACAACTGTTTTGTTTTCATTAATCTCATACCCCGATATCCGCCCAAACTGGGCTGCCAGATCGTAAACTATTGGCAGTGCTGTGTTAAGATCTGAGGTATACACTACTAAATCGTCGGCATAAAGCCCTACTTTTTTCTCCCACTCCTGAAACCTAAAAGGTTGTATGCTCTCCTGACGCCTTATCTTTTCGGCTAGTGGCTCGATGTACAAATTAAAAAGTTGGGGAGACAACGGACACCCCTGCCTAGTTCCCCTATAGATGTTAAAACTATTGGACATGTTGCCATTCACCAAAACCCTGGCAGTCGGATTCTTATATAAAAGAGCTATTGCCCTACAGAAATTTCCCCCCAAATTAGAAAGCTGTAAAATTTCCTGCAAATAAGTCCAATTGACCCGATCGAATGCTTTAGTTGCATCTATGGTAATAGCTGCTAGTGGTATTTTAAATGTGGTTGCTATATCAGCAGCACCAATTAAGTTGTAGGTTAGTTCCTTGATGCCTCTGCCACGCACAAAGCCCTTCTGATCTTCGTGTAGCAACACGTCTAGTACTCCACTCAGTCTATCTGCTAATAGCTTCGTAAAGATCTTGTAATCTGCATTAAGCAGCGAGATAGGCCTATAAGAGTCGCAACGGTTAGGTGGTTTATCTACCTTAAGGATCAGAGTGACAATGGCATCGTTCCAAGATTGAGGGATCTCCTTGCCCCCTTCAAAAATCTCAGTAAACAAACTAACCATTACTGGGACCAGGAATGTTTCCAGTTTTTTATATATCTCTACCGGGATGCCATCTGGTCCTGCTGCCTTATTTGCTTTCCCAGCTTTAATAACATTCCTAATTTCCGAGTCTACAATTGACCTATTCACCTCTTCCCTTTGGGGTTCAGACAACTTATGGGGAACTTCCTGACCCAACCACTCTAACACTTCCTCTCCCTGCGTAACTAGATTTTCAGAGTATACTTCCCCAAAATGATTGATCAGAGCCTCTTCTATATCTTCCCTAGACCTCGCTAAGTCTTCTGACCCATCCAACTTTAGTTCTTTAATGAAATTTTTAACTTGATCATTTTTTATCTTCCAAGCAAGTAACTTGCCACAACCTTCTCCGTAGTTAAAATGGGCCAGTCTACTCACTTGCCATCTCTCCTGCACCCTTCTTTCCAAAATGCCTGCTAACTCAACTTTAAGGGCCTCAATAGCAGCAAACCCGGACTCCTGCATTATTTCTTTAACCTGAATCTTTTGTTCTTCCTGTTTGATCTGTTCTTCAATAGTAAGAATTTCAGTTCTTCGTTGCTTATTGTTATAGGACTGGATAGATGTTACCCTCCCTCTTAAAAAGGCCTTATAAGAGTCCCACACTATACCTAATGGGGCACTATCCAAGTTCTGCTCAAAAAACCATTGAGATTCCACCCCCAGTTTTTCCATCGTCGCTTCATCAGACAACATGGTACGGTCAAAGGTCCATCTCCTATGGCGCACCGCAGTTGGGGGAGCCAAACGTAAAGAAATGGCCGAGTGATCCGACAAATGAGATCCCAGATGACTAACATCTCTAACATGGCCCTTTATAGCTTGATCAATCAAAAAATAATCTATTCGTGATTGGTGACCATATTTTTTATTATTGAACGTAAAGCTTTTTAAAGATCCCTGCCTTTCCCGCCAGATGTCACACCACCCTAAATTCTTTATTGAATTTACAATTAGAGAGCGAGATTTATTATGAGTAGTTGCCCTGCTTTTAGTGGAGCGATCTAACCTGTCATCTAGCACCACATTAAAATCCCCTGCCATTATAATAGGGTCCGGAAAGTCCAGCAGTTCCAGGAGTAAATTACTAAATGGGGTAGGATTATCTAAATTAGGGCCATAATAGCCTACCAACGTGTAGCACTGATTATAACATCTCATTTTCGCTATTACCCATCTGCCTGACTTATCAGTTCTACTATCCTCAATGATTATCTGAGGGTTAGTTTTAACAAGAATCACCACTCCTCTTATAGTGAGTTGATGGTCCGTACATATTACTCTCTGCAGCCATCTTCTAGACTTAAAAATCTCCATTGTTTCTTTACTAGTTAGATGCTTCTCTTGGAGGAGTATAATTTGAGCAGGGGCATCCCTTATATATTGCAAAACTATTTCCCTCCTTTGCCTCACCCTAAGGCCATTAACATTCCAAGATAATAACTCTATCTGGGCCTCTCTACTAATACTCATTTTATATTCCTAACTTTCACCCAACCCTTACAACCGGAGTTCCTAGACATTAAAAGAGGACAAATATTTTTTTGTATTTTTTCCCTATGCTCCCCCACCCGTGCCTTCACACGTGCCCTTCCCTCGCCCTCCCTTGGAAAACCCTCCTCGCTCTCTCTCATAGCCTAGGCCTAGCCTAAGCCTTAAGGAGACTTCCCGAGGTTGAAGAGCTACTGCTACATTAAACAAAAAAACCCAGTGAAAAAGTGATCTCTTAATCAGGACTAAGTTCAAAAATAAAACAAAATAGAACAGAAATGGGGTAGAAGGGGTATACCATGCATAACATCATATAGGTATGGGGATAGAGACTACCAAGAAAAAGTCAAAGGAGAAAAACCCCGAAGAAAAACATCCTCAGCTTCCTACTTCACACTAGTGTCAGATAAAGATCTGAGGAAATCCTCGGCTTCATCTACTCTCCGAAAGGTCTGCATTTTGTTATTATACATCACCCTCAGACTAGCGGGGAATCTTAACTGTGCCGTCGCACCCCGTTTTCTGAAGGGTTCTATCAGGTTACCAAACTCCCATTGCTTATTGGCTGTAATTTGGGAGACATCTGATCTAATATTGAAGTTAATTCCATCTACCGATAAGTTCTTCTGTTTTAGAGCTCTAGATAGTATCTCTTCCTTTATTTTATACGTTAGAAAATTAACCAGGATTCTCCTAGGTTTTGGTTTCTTTGGATTTAACCTAAAGGGATCCCTGTGAACCCTCTGGATATCTTTAACCAAGTCTTCTTCAGAGCATTCCATATGCACACCCTGCTTAATCAACCGTGCCACAAAGGTCTTGATATCCTCCCCCTCCGAACCTTCCGGTATTTTTAGAATACGGAGATTGTTTCTCCTCTGATTATTCTCCATTGATTCCAGCTTTTCCTTCAATATAGCCTCATTCCCTTTTAAAACCATGATCTCCTTTGAATTGGCCTCAGTCTGTTCTGTTAAATCTCTAACTGAGCTTTCCAACTGCGATGTCCTAACTGCGATGTCATCTAGTTTTTTCTCCAAACTGTCACAGGAAGCTCTAATTTCTTTTTGATTTGTTTCGGAGATTTCAAATCTATTCCTGACTTCAATAGTTAGCAGCTGAATAAGATCCGAAACTGACTGGGCTTGTGGCTGTTCTTGTGGCTGTTCTTGGGGCTTAAGCTTCGTCTGGGTATGGCATGCGTCTTTCATAGAGCTCTCCCTCTCCGCACCATCCTGAGCATCCGGTGGGGCTTTACCCTTCATTATTTCTGTATGGGAAACCATGTGCCTCCATATTACCAGAAGGGGGAAGCGATCCTCCCTCTTCCAGCTCTGCTGTTTGTTTACCTGAGGGTGTAGGGAGGGGCAAATTTTCGACCTCCAAAGATTCTGCCAGCACCTGATACTTGTTAGGGCTCAATATGTCTCGATCCGAAGCCAAGGTAGGGTTTTTTAGTTCCAGAGTCTTAGGTACCACTTTAAAAAAAGTTCTTAATGAGGGAGTAATTTTTAGATTAGAAACCTGCAAGCCCCTCTTTTTCCCTTTTGACCTTCTTTTTTTCGTGGTCACCCATTCACCTTCATCGGCTTTAAGAGAGAGATTAGGCTTCGACCTACAGGTATTCTTGTGGGTTCTAAGCCGAGTGCTCTTCCCGTTTTTCCTAGCCTCCAAGCTTCTTAAATTATAACCACCAACCAGAGCAGCGTTTTCCCTTGACTCACCTAACTCTGCTCCACTAACGTCGCCCCTAGATTGTAAGCTCTGAGAGGCGCTTTTCTGTTTTACTAGGGGAAGAGCCTCTTCCCTGTCGATAGTGAGGTTACACGATATCCCTTCCAAAACACACTCAGCACTTCTCCCCTCAAGAGTTTTTCCTGGTTTTGCAAATTCTTCCGTTTCCACCCCAAAAGAAGACAGCCCTACCTCCTGCGCTTTCAGCGCCTCCTGCACCTCCTGTGCCGAACAGCTAGCAGACTCCCCAGCTTTAGGGGGCTCCGCCGACTCCAGAAACCTCCTCTTCTCCAGTGCAGGCCAACTGTCTGTCTTGCAGACGCTTAGCGCACTCGCTAGCGCCGTGCTTGTGCTGCCTCTGCCGCTCCCCCCGATGGGACGCCATGCCACAGCCCTCCTGCCCCTGCCGAGCTCTCTGGCCGCCCGAGCCCAGCAGGAGACCCGGTCGGGTAATCCCCAGACCTCCTCGGAATCGCTTACACCTCCAGGGGTCTCACCTCAAGCACAAGCAACGGAACCGCCTACAGCCTGGAACCCGCTGGAGGGTTTAAAGTAAAACCTCCGACCTCGGCTCCGAAACTCTTCCCTTTTCCTGAACAGCCTCGAGGCAGCACTCAGACCAAAGCCATGAACTTGAAACAGCTCCGTAAAAGAAAAACTTTAAAAAAGGAACACTCAAACTTGGCCCCCGCTCCCAACTTCACATTCTACACGTTCTACACGTCGCTTCCACAAAAAGTGCACCGGGTCATCGCAAATCACTCAATCAGCTCTCCGTCCTCGGGAAACCTCCGCGACCGTGTTTCAACCGGCCGCCATGTTTTCCTTTCCCCCCTGAAAAAAAAGGAGTGATGTCACTGACCATGTCATGAATGATGTAATATGTGACGTCATCAGCAGTGCATTGCGGGGGCGCGAGTTATAGTTAGCTCAACTAACTATATCGGCCGAATTTCTCTGGTTTTATGCGAGTGAAATGTCCAACTAACTATAACGTCCCTGAAACCTGTGGTTTTTTCAGTGAATTTCTAAGGTTTTTAAATGCTAATTTCTAACTATAACGTCCCTGAAACCTATGGTTTTTTTCAGTGAATATATATATATATATATATACATATATATGTGTATATATATATGTATATATATATACATATATATGCATATATATATTTAGGTGTGGCGAGTGTGCAAGGTATAGAAACTCGATTTAACAATAATTGATGAATTTCAGTGTTTTTTGAGTTTAAAACATTGTTTTAATTCCCATTTTAACCTAACTTTAAGGTCACTTTAACGTTTGATTCTTTTCAGAGAATTTTTAACGTAAAGTAATAAGTTATTACCATTTCCACCCATTGTGAGCAGCTAACCTGTTCCCATGCATTGCCAGGCCCTGCATCCAATGCTACACAGGCAGATAACCCCTGCCACTCATGACCAGGCCCTGCGTCCAGTGCCTCACGGGTGGATCACACCTTGCTTTGCACTGCCTCAGTTGAGCGCAGCATGGGGTTGACCACCAGGCCTGGCCCCAACCCCCCCACCGCTGATGACTGACACTACGCCACATGCTCATTCTGCAGGGTGTGGGCTATGCGGCTTATTCACAAAGACCTCTATACAAGGCAAAGGCTATGTGTGATAGCGTTTGGAGCTGTGCTAAATCCTGCAGCAGCCCCACAGTACAGTGACAACATTTATTTTTTTAATTTTGGGCCCTTGTGGTATTTTACTGAGACCCCCCCTAACAAGGGCTTGAGGGTCAGGGTATGCCTACCATTTCCCCTTATATGCCTTTTTTAGTTTGTTTTTTTCATTGCCCCTGCTTGACCGATCAACTCGAGGAAGGAACTTAGGTGGATGCACCTTTGTTTTAGAAAGTTTCGTGAAGATTCCTTAAATAATGCCTAAGGTCTTAGAAAACCAAAAATCTATTTCCTATGGAAATTCACTCCTAACTATTAATACAAACTGGCAACTGTGTAATAAAAAAAAACAAAGGTTAAAGTGACGTTAGAGTTAGGTGAAATTGTTCATTAAAACCTAACATTTTAACCCACAAAACTCCCTAGATATAGCTAACTGAAGAAACTATAACTTGCACTCCCACCATGCACAGTGTTCTTGCCAATGATGTGATTTCAGATGCCATTGTTGATGTTATCAATGATGTCATAGAACATTTTATGAGTAATGTAATATGTGAGAATATAAGTAGTGCATGGCTAAGGCGTGAATTATAGTTTCTTCAGTTACCTATTACTGGTGAATTTAAGTGTTTTTTTTAGTTTAAAACATAACAGCACTTTAATCTTTGATTTTTTTCAGTGAATTTCTAAGGTTTTCTTCAATGTAAAGTAAGATGTTATTACCATACTTAACTATGACTCCACTTTCACTTTAGCTTTTTTTAATGAATCTCTTGTTTTTTTTAATGTAAACTAATATTTTATTATCATACCTTACCATACCATACAAGATCATAGAATTAGGAAAAGTGTGACAAACTTATGGAAGTGTAAGAGACCCATGAAAAGCGTGATCAGACATAAGTGGATTACACATACAAGCCAGTGGGTAACATATGAAATCAAATGAAATTGGAACTACCAAATCGCATGAAGAACACAAATTGATGTAATGTAGGATTATGTCACAGTGCAGCCAAGACTTGAGAGCAGAAGGAAAATACTTTGTCAAATGAAAACCTCAATTGTCTGACAGTAGAGGCCTGGGAAGAAGGTACTTATAATCCCTAGGCCACCAGGTATTGGACCAGGCAGAGGTGGAACCACCAAAGTACAGAATTTCTGATTTTTCAAATTAAGCTTTAAGCAGCTCCTTCTCATCCACTCTGCCACTCACAGAGATAAGACTGTCCCTAAAAGCCTCTGAACTGCTCATTAGCTCTTTGGAAGGAGAACATAACATGTGCATTTGTAAAATGCACATTCACCCATGGGCATCTTGGTGCTGAATAACAGATGTTTATTGTTACCCAACTCAGTGGTACTAATTTTATCAACCCCAGGAGGATAAAAGGCTGTGTGAACAGGCCGGGATATTAACCTGTAACCACGAGGTCAAACACAGGCCCCTACAGTGGCATTAGTCCACTAAGCCACCAGACCCGGCATGAGTTGTGACATCTGCAAATGATGTAACCTTGATGCTGTAAGATTTGATAATAGTGTCTAGAGGAGCCATATATACATTAAATGCCATAGGGCTACAATAGGGCTAAGGGATGAGTCCAGAGGGATGCTATATCTCAGAGGCTTAGGTGAGGAAGTAAACAGAGGTAACCAGACCATCCGATACTGTCACCAACACAGTGCCGATCCTCTAATTGCCATACTCTGACTCAGGAGAATAGGATGGGACACGGCGTCAAAGGTTGCTGACAGAACCAGTAGTACTAGAAGTGCCGATTGCCATAACTCTGCTGACTCCGTACTGTAGCTGGAGTGGAAGCCTGATTGAGGGCTGTGAAGAAGATTATGTTCTTCTAGATTATGGAAAATCTTTTTATCATTTTTTCCAGTTTTGTTGATGCTGCTGGAAGCAGCGATATAACCTGAAACTACTGATTGGTTGAATTGCTTATTCAAAATTTCATTGGCTGCCTTCATAAGCTTTGATAAGAACCTGTGCTGGACATGAGTGCGCAGGGGTGTCTGAGTAGCAACATGCAATGGGTTGTGCAGCTTCTTCTATGGAGCTTTGCCTAAATTCCAACAATGAGGGGCTCTTTGTTACCACCATGCTGATCTCAGGTACCGTGCAGTCTACCCCAGTGGCAGAGGTCTGAAATTCAGAGGAAATTTAGTCAATCTAATTCTGAAAGAAAGATGCTAAATTCTTGCATAGAAGGGGCGAATTTGAGACTACATGCTACTGGAGGGACTCGCTTGGGCAACTTTCGATCCTTTGCCAAAACCATCAAGTCACTGAGTCAAACATTGTTCAGTCTTTACGTTACTCCACTGACAAAATTGATTGACGTGTGTGATCTTAGATTCTTCACTTGCTTGGATGATATACAACTCAACAGTTATCCACAACGCTTTTCGGACAGTATAGCTGGAATTGCTGAATGGATGAGAGAGAATTTACTTACATTGAACAGAGATAAAAGAAGGAAATATACAGAAACCAGGCCTTATTATGAGCTCAAGATTGGTTGTCTCCCACGCCAGGAACCCTTCCATCACAGTAGCAGGTGGCAAAAACATTAAAGTAACATTTAAGTCCATTTTTTTTCTTTTTTGCTACATATGAATAAACTGGTGTTTACCTGCGTGTGCTTGATAAGAGCCATTCAGAAAATTCTATGTCTGCTACCTGCAGCCTCAAACATTACAATGATTCTTGCATTAATTCTTTCACGATTGAGCTCATGTAATTCATTATTAATAGGTCTCCCAAAATAGGCTACTGAGAGACTTTAAATAGTCCAAAATGCAGCCACCAGACTAGTCTTAGTCATTAGTTGAAAGCCCTTGATCTACAACCATCTACACAAATTGCACTGGCTCTCAGTCTGGAACAGAAGTCTGCAGAATGCCTTAGTAAAAAAAAGGATGATTATAAGTCCTCAATGTTCACAAGATATATACCATCTAGAACTCTGAGATCGTTTTCCGAACACCAGCTTTCCGTCTCCTGATACATTATTTTTATGCTTATTTTTAGCACCGCTTTACAGTTTTTTTCCTGCTATATCATAGTTTTGGTGTCACGCTCTTTTGAGCTGCTTACATTTAAATTTCTCGGTCTGCAGTTCCATGGCGAACCAAGGGAAGAATCAATTTCTTAAATGGATGGCTTGATTAAAAGCCGAGATTAGCCACTGGTTGAAGTATTGCCATTGTCTGACATATAGTCTGCCAGAGTAGGCTCAGATGAGGCTAAAAGTTGTTGCAGATTCCCTTCACTGATTTTATGCGATGAACGTGACTTGCTGTGGGCAGTTTCATAAGAAGCCTAAAGGCACCAGATAATGATCTGGCCAGGTTACCAGGAGCACACAGGACCACGACAGAAAGCATGGTCATGTTGGAAAAATCCAGTCTTGAATGTGGCCGCACTATGAATGGGGCTATAATAAATTGAGACCAGCAAATAAATCCTTTAACGAGCAGGCTTGCTTGCGACTACTGTCCTCCTTGTGCACATTGAAGTCTTCTAGGACCATAAAATGTGAGTATTGTACACATAGTGTATCCAGGAGGTCTGCTATTGCATTAAGAAAATCTGCAAGACGTCCAGGCAAATTGTAAATAAGCGTTCAAGAAAAAGAACAGTTTGCTGTGATCTTGATTATGGAGAGTAGATCTTCTGGTTCAGTAACCTCATCTATTTTGCTAATTGTGCAATCAAAGCCTGCATGAAAGATCAGAGTGACTCCTCCACCATTGTGCTTTTGGAAGTCATCGTGTGTGCTATAGTGGCCGAGCTATATTTGGTAATGATGTGGCATTTAGCCATGTCTCCATAAGCCCAGCGATCTGAAGATAGAAGACTGAAGACATCTATTGCATGTTCAACCAATGACCTTGAGTTATTAAGGCAGGCTGAGAGTGATGTTGAAGCTAAATCTCGAAAGCCCTCCATGCTCCAGCTGTGCCTTGCTTGGGTGCACGCCTTCCCTGCTCCAGCAGCAGCACCTGTGCCTACCACAGATCATGAGATATCAAGTGATTAACAATTTTCCTGACACAACTCATTTGGTTTTAGTGTTTAAAATGTAGGTAGTCTGATTAGTGTTGGTGTTGAACACGTACTCCTTGAAATAGAATTATATTTTCAAGCATTGCTGGCAAGCTATACCTAAGTTAATGGAGTGGTAACACTGGGCTGTCTTTGGGCAAGTACTGGGCTGCTTTTTGGCTCGAAAGTTGTTTCATAATCTGGCACACACTGGCTGGGAGATGTAATGTTCTTAAACAAATGTTTGTGCATTTATTCCCCTTGTTGTGCCTTCAATCTTTATTCATATTTTGTTTCTAGCACATTATTTAATTCACGTTTGAGCCACATACAGGATGGGTGCAGGAAAACAAACCATTGCCTTTTTAAAGTTCAAAATCTGCAGCTTATCACAAGTATGTGGACCTGTTGCATTCTCCAGGTTTTTGCAGGCCCTCAGTGTATGTTGCAACAAATCAAACCCGTAAGAACTGGTCATGTTTATTAGAAATTGGTGGACACTGGGCGAGAACCACAAAATTAATTTAAATAGTTAACAAATGTTATCATGATGATTCTGGAAGCTACTATATAACTAAAAGTAATATCAGCTGTGATGGGAAAGCCCTGATTTCGCGCCTAGGGATGTGTGAAACCTGTTGCAGTCAGCGTGGGCCATGTGTATTATGACTTTAATAAAGGGTTTGCCTGTAAACTGTTGATTATATCATGATCATGATGACAATCATCCAGCGTACTAAGAACCAGACTAGACCTGTCATCAGTGAACACAAAGCTGAGCCAAAGACCAACAAAATCTGACTTTTAATGTACTTCATTGTTCCTAGGTACTCAGTAAGGTATCAGAAGAGGAGAACCCTGGTAGACATTATTCCTTCATAGACTTATTCCGAACTCCAGTACTGACAAAAGTCTCCATCTGTGCAGCTGCTGTATGGTAAGGAACATATTTTTATTGTCTAAAACATGTGATCATTCCTTGTTTTATGATGCAGCAGAGTGGTCAGCTTATTCCAAGTGATTGCCTGTCACCTCTCTTGTAGGTTTGGTGCGTTTGTCTCTTACTACGGAATAAGCCTCAACATCACTGGCTTCGAGCTGGACATGTACATGACCCAGTTCCTCTTTGGAGCAGTTGAAATCCCATTCAAGCTGGGCATATACATCTTCATGAAGAAGGGCGGCCGACGTCATGCACTGGCATGGAGCCTGCTGAACTTCGGCTTCTGCATTGGCATAAATATAGTCATTCCAGAAAGTAAGTTTTTTTGGAGAGCACTCTTTTGTATAAGTGTCTTTTTCTTCAAATTATTTTTCCTATTAACATTTATTACATATTCTTCAATAAAAAACACATAATAGCCTAGCACTCTCACATGAAGGGAATGCAGGATACACGTGCAGGGGCCTGGACCAAACTCACAGCTATGTTTATTCCCAATAGCTTTTCCAAAATGCACTTACATTTTCAAACAGGAACTTTCACTTTACAGAACAAATTTTCCATTCAGGCCAAATTCAACATTTGTGAATGAAGAACGACTCATGTAGCTTAGATATTCATTTCCAATTCTTCTCTATTATGAAAGTCTTCACTAGCCACAATCTCCTATCTTATTTCAATTTGTTTGTTAAAAATAACTAGGCTTCCACTAACTTGAAGATTACACTATAAAGTAAAGTGGCAAAGAGATCCTCCTGGAAAATTTTCAACACAAGCCAAGTCAATACAGAATAAAACAAAGTTGTCAAACGTTCTCCATTTCTACATCAATTATTAAAATATGGAAGAGATTAATTAGTGTAGTATCCTGATGTTATGTATTGCCTCTCCCATGTTTCCCTGTCCCTAGCTGCTCAGCATGTGTGAGTGTTCTGAATGGAATGTTTGGTGTGTGGGCTATGAGTGGAATGTGTGGGTGACTGGATGAGGAGTGACAGTTGGATGGATGGGGCTGAGCAGCTAGCAGCCTGCTCCCGGTGGGGCTTATGATATGGCCTTATACATCTGCTGATGAAGTTTATCCTACTTGTAACTTACCTGTGAATAAACCTACTTGGTTTACATCTACCAGCGTGTCAGTGGTTACTACAATTAGGAAACAACATAACTAGATCAAGATTGCCTACAATATGATTGATGCCCCTTTGTAAAGCTTTGATGGTCAGGGATCGCAATTCTGCAAATATCCCAGACACCTTCTTCCATCAAGGAGCCTGCCTTCCTGCCAGCATGAATTATAACTAGGATAACTTGGTCTACAACTCACTTACTACACTGAGTGGCTCACCGCTTTGTGGTCTGGCTCTGACTATCCCGCAGCGGCTCCGTTCTGGCTTCAGCCACTCTCTGGCGATCTTTAGGCAGACTGCCTCAGACTCCAGGAGATGTCCACTCTCCCATCCCAGGAGGTTGACTAAGTGAAAAAAGGTCAGCGGAGCTTGGGCACCTGCCAGCTTAGCCCGCCACCATCATCTCCCAAGGTAGGACAGAGAGACCAGGCTGAAGAAAGATGAGGAAACATAGCTGAACTAATTTTAAACACATCTTCACAAACGACTTCCACTTTTTGTCACTCACTCTGTGCATCAAACTTTATGGATCTCCACTAGTGCTGCACCCTGTTCATCTGAGCAACAATGTAGAAAGAAGATGAAGGGTCTTGTTAGAGTTTGACAGCCGGGAAAGCGGATGACCAAGTGCAGATAGCGTTTTCACATTTGGGGCCTGACGACGTTGCCGTCGGACTTTCTTCCGACCGGCACCGTGGAGGAAGCAGGACTGCGACTAGGATTCGCCAGTCCTGCTGGCCGCATTACGATGCAACCGCCTTCACGGCGGTCGCAATGTGTATATTTTGTATTGCGGCATGTGATGCGGGTTGCAGCACAGACTGCAATACAAAAAAAACACATTTAAACATCCCTGCCCCCCAGGGCCCAAAGGGGAGGTCCAGAGGGGAAGGGGGCCCAGTAGGGGCTCCCAAAGTCACTTTCTGACATTGTAATCCCTACGGCGGTGCCTGAGCAGGCACCACCCCTATTGTAGGGATTACTGTTCCTCCAACGGTCCGGTGGGCTCCTTGAGCCCATCGGAACCGCAGCGGATGGTCCCTCAGCCAAATGTCTCCGCCTGCCACCTCGTAATGCAGCAGGCGGACCTGCATGGACTGATGGCGGTGGGACTGCCACCGACAGACTGACAGTGGCTGTCCCACCGCAGTCATAATCAGGACAATTGTTTTCTTTAGGTGGTAAAATAATTTTTTAATTTAAACATCAGAAAAATAATTGCAATTTAATTTAATAAATTTACATGAATTAAAAAATTATTTTGAAATTAAGTTAATAGTAATGTAGCCTTTTTTAATATGTTCTGAAAAACAGTTCAATTAACTCAAAAAGAAATTTTAAAAATATTTTTATGGCATATCCTTACACTGCAGCATAAAATTAGCAAACCAAACATTTTTTTTAAACATCCTTTATTGATTTTCGTGCATAACATCCTGACATGACAAAAGAATACTGTCTTATGGTACATACCATTAGTCCCAAAGGGAAGAACCAACCCCGATATCCTACATGTACAACGGTAGGTATAACAGCAATGGAGCCCGTGGTTCAATGTAAAGGTGTTACACTAACAGTACTTACAGAGTGGTTATGATAACAATCTGCATATCAAAGCAACATTTCCCACCCATCCCTCCCTGTACCTACTGCCCTACGCCCTCTCCTCCCTCCCTCCCTGGCTCACTCCTGCTCTCTCGTATATCAATAATAAGCACAGTTCTGTTACATTTGCATGTGTATTCCTAACTGCATAGCATGCAGCTGTGCATATTCCTTCAGTGGTGTATCCTGGGAAGCTCTGTCACTGTACATCCGGTTTAGTATGAGCTGTGTAGTTGTACCCTACAGCGTGTCATGTTGGTGGGGGTTCTGAGATTATGAATAGTTCTAGCATTGCATCCCAATTTAATGAGATCGGCGTCTTTCGTAAGCCCCTGCTTTCCTCCCTCCTTATCGCCATACTTTCCACCCTCCCCCACCTGATCACCTCCCCATGCCAGCAAGCCAAACATAATCTAACATAAATACCAACATAGATACATAAATAGCAGAATCATAGTTATGCACCCACCCATTTTAAAGCATTTGCAAATTAGTATTTCTTCCAACAGCGTCTGTCTTGCTCAAAGTGATGTTGGCAGCCTTGAGCAATCTGGATGGATCCAAGTACTCACCTTCAATATTGATTATAAATCCTATTTTTACATAATGGGATAAAAATAAGAGGCAACCAGTCAACATTATTGTGGTGGATTTAAGCTTGATGGTGAGATGAATTGAAATCTCTGTTGAAGAGACAATATTAAGGAAACACTGGGTAAGTGCTGAGCACAACAGACACATTTAGTTTATACCGCCTTAAGGTCTGACCCCCAGCCGTAAGAGTCAGAGTCCTCAGTTGAATGCCTTACCTACTCCTTCTGTGAAGCCATTGTGGACTATACGTATAAATGGACCTTGATGTATCAATCAGTGTAAAATCAAAAGGTGTTTCCACTTTCAAGCTGTGTGTTGGGTGCACGTAGGTATTGTGGGTGCGACTCAAACTCACATTTCCTGGAAGGGAGAAACGCCGGCACTATGAACTCCACTAAATGAATATTGGTATTGTACCTCCAAATCCACCTGGATCAATAGGTAATCCCTCTTTCTTCTTGGTTAAATCAACACCAACTTTCATGTTTTTGTTTTCATTTATTGAAGTAATTTCTTCAAATCACATTTACCGTACTTGGGTTCCACTTAGCTCAGCCTGCAAGTGACCAATTATCACTAGTGGGTTTACCATTGACTGTAATGATAATGTTTTACTGTATTATTTTGCACTGATTTTATATTGCTTCTAAAATCCATAACTCCAGTTATATGTATCTGATCACATTCGTTTTGGTGTCTAAATTTGGATAAAATCTGATTTATTTTTATAAATTAGTGTCAGATTTCTTTCGAGTCGTGTCCAGTACTTATCGTCTATGTTGGTACTCTGAAAGGTTTGACACATGTTCCTCTAGTAAATCCTGACTGATCTTTTCCAGACTACCAGGACTGAGCTGAGGATTTATTAGTGTGAATTCAAGGACGATCTTTGGGGTTTGCGATAGTCCTGCTGATGAGCCCATAACATGGGCGAAATCGGTCATGGGTTGCTTGTGTTCTGGTGCAAGGAGCACCTGGCCAGGCAGTTCAGGTGGACTGTTGCCATTGGAGCAGGGTCAAGACTCATTTGCACATAGCTGGGTCCAAGCTGAGGTTACATGGTGTGACAAATAATTATGGCTTTAAATGCAGCCCCTAATAATTACTAGAGGCTGAGATTAATTCAAGCATTCTATTAATCACTTTAGTATGTCCCTTATGACAGGGCCAAGTGTTTGGCCTCCTCCATGGTCTGCTCTAAAGCTGGATATTCATTTCTCGGCGGGTGCCACATCCGGTACTTGCTACCACTTCAGTGCACTAGGCTGGTCCACTCCAACCCATGGTCACTAATAGATCACAAGAGCTGGGCTAAGAGGGATGTCCTGCTGCATTGCAGGAGCAAGCACAGCAGTAGTTAAAGAGTTTTCTTGGTGGTTTTCCACTGAGTGCAAGAATATTAATCTGATTTTTCATGCAGGAGCCTAGGCAAAATGCACCCTTAATCCTAGGCCATTAAAACCCCACTTTCCAACTGAGTTAATAACAAATACACATTCTACATGGGAAACTGAAGCATCCATTTGGTTATTATCTCTCACGGAAAGTGTGGGCATTGTGATGTCATTTAAAAACTCTATCTTGCTCAGATCAATTTCTGGCTTAGTGTATAGAACTGGATAGTATTTGTAGAACATTTTGTTAATAAGTGTAGTATTTCTCCTCATTACTGTGGAGATCATCAGAATCAATCAAATAACAACACACCCCAAGTGAATGCTCATCCGAAGGTTGTGTCATGGGCACAGTCCTTTCAGAAACATTGTATATCTTGAACCCAAGCCCTAAACCATCTAAAAAGAGGAACTAACTGCACAAACATGCCTGTGAAATGCATGATCTTATTAGGGACAAAACTGATTGGACTCACTGAAAAAAGAGAGAACAGAAGACGCAAGTCAAGGTTGTGTTAGGACTCTCTCAAGAACTATGCTGCTCAAAAATATAGTTCTTCTTTGTTGCAGTAATTTACTACTGAATATGACAATTCATTCTTAAAAAAAAGTCTATTCAAGTTGGAAATAGGCAGCAAAGAGTTTGAGTTATTCTACATAACTATCACATCATACAACCACAAACCTCAGAATCTCAATCACTATTTAAAAACATCTATCAAAGCAAAACACCTATTTGGGGTGGACTGGTACCTGTTAAAGTGGGAATAAAAACAAGAATACCTAATGACTAACAACAAATTGCTCAACAAGGCTTTTGCAGATCTTAAAAGAGCTGTCCACAAATTGAAATGCAATTGGCTCAAATCCAGTTCAGATACTGACAAGACTAAGTGGAAAACAAATGGAAGGACACTATAAAGCCATGAAAATTCTCAAAAACATATTTTGCCAAACAAATTAATGATCTTTTCAAGCAGTCAAAGTAAATCTCCAATATATATAAATAACAAGTCCAATCAGGATTAAACCTCCACTGTATTCCATTAAAACTCAGATGATCTTTTCCTACCTTTTAACTCAAAAACTAGCAAAAATTGTTGACACAAATAGTTCTGATCCGTTGGCCCCAAATTCTCCTAAGCATTGTTGGATCTTTCAAACTTATGAAATTGGGTGAGGCTTTTGACCTGTTTTGGTATGTTATGCTATGTTTATTTGTAAAACGCACTATCACCCACGAGGGTATCCTGATTCTGAGAAGGTGTGTGTGCTTAGCCTTGCCTATGGTAGGTTGAGATTGAAAATCCAGGTCTTCAGGTTTGTTCAGAATTCAAGAAGAGAAGAGGAGGTTCTGATGTGGAGTGGGAGGTTGTTCAATGCTTTCGGATCAATGTAAGAGAACGCTCATCCTCCGGAATTGGTTCTGTGTATGCGTGGGATTACTGTGGAGCAGAGGTCTCTGGATGGTTGGTGGAAGCAGATGTGACTTTTCAGGTAGTTGGCACCTGAGTGCCTTGAATGTGCGCATGAAGGGTTTGCCTAGTTATGGATGGTTTGTATTCCTCTAGTAAGTTGATTGGTGATCCCAGCATAGAGGGTGTTCCCATAGACCAACTTGCTGGTGACTAAGGCATGAGTGAGTTTTTCTAGTATTGTTGGGAGCCATTTGAAGGTCTTCCTCAGTATTTCCATGGTGATGAAGCAGGATGCTTTGATGCCGTTTTCTTGTGCAGTCATGTCCAGTTTGCTGTTCATGATTATTCTGAGTTTCCTGGAGTGGGTTATGTGTATGGGTCCAAGTTCAGCTGGCCACCAGTTGGAGTACAATGGTGAGGTGTTCTTGCTAAAGATTACTACTTCTGTGTTGGTGTTGAGCTTGCAACCGCTGGCTTTCAGCCAGCTAGCGACTTCAGTCATGCAGGAGATGAACTTGTTTCTTTTGTTGGAGGTCTTGTCTAAGAAGGAGAGTATAAGTAGTGTGTTGATCTGCGTAGGAAAGGATGTTAATGTTATGGGCACAGATGATGTTGGCCAGAGGGATCAAGTATGCATTGAAGAGGGTGGGGCTGAGTGATGAACCTTGAGTTTGGAAGAGTAAGGTGCAAGGCTGATAGCTTGTGTTCTATCCATAAAGAAGGAGTAGATCTAGTGGAGATGGGCCCTTGGATGCCAATCTTGTGCAGGCGCTTGATGAGGATTGGGTGTGTGACAGTGTCAAATGCTGCAGAGAGGTCCAGGAGAATGAGGGCACCCCGTCTCCTCTGTCACGAATCTTGCAGATGTCATCTGTAACAATGATGAGTGCTGTTTATGCACTGTGACTGGGTTTAAATCTGGATTGCCTGGTGTCGAGGAGCTGGTGGTTGCTGAAATGGTCGGAGAGGCGTCTATTGATTAGTTTCTCTAAGATATTTGCTGGGTATTGTTGGAGTGAAATGGGTCTGTAATTAGAAAGCATGGCAGGGTCAGCGGATGGCTTCTTAAGCAGCATCTTGACAGAGGAATGTGAGTCGATGGAGGTGGTGAGGATGAGTGTTAGCGCTTCACTGATCGGTAGGAATCCTTTGGTGAAGGTGTGTAGGGGGTAAGGGTCTGATGGAGCCCTCGAGTAGTGGTCTTCATGGTAGCAGTAATTTTGACAGTGGTGATGGCAGGTCATGAGGTCAGGATTCATTCAGTAGCCATGATGGGAAGATGAGTTGTAACAGTACCAGGGTCCGATTGAGGGTCAAAGTTGCTGTATAGAAGTGATTGTTTTACAGAATAATTCTGAGCGCTTGCTGCAAAGGTCTGGTTAGGGGTGTTTTTGCTGGAGGTGGCAGGAGGTGTGGTGAAATCTTTGATGATGGTGAAGATTTCTTTGCTTGATCCGATCTGCAAGAGCTCTGCACTTGGTGTTCCATATCTGCTGGTGGTAGCATCATAGGGCTGATTTGAAGATGTCTTTATCTGCTGTGTCATTATGTATTCTCCATTTGTGCTCAAGTTGCTTGCAGTAGCGTTTTGTCAGCCTCAGCAAATCTGTGAACCAGCTGGCTTGTGGTCGGGCACATGCCCTTGGTTTGCCCTTGAGGGAAGCCAAGGTGTTCGCAAATGCGGTGATCCAGCTGTTGAGGTTTTTGATTGCTTTTTCTGGTGTGCTCAGACTGGTGCCTCTGAGAAGCCTTTGCAGCTGCGGCGGCCAGTTCCAGTGGTGGTAGGTCTGTGATGGTGCTGGATGGGTATGCTGAAATTGACATGGGCATGGTCTGTTCAGGTCATAGTTGCTGGCTTGTCAACTGTAATGTTTCTGATTGAGGAGAAAATGGGGTCCCATAGGTGTCCAGCAGAAAGGGTGGGTTCAGAAACATGCTGAATGGTTTCTACATTTTTCTAGAAGGGTCATAGAAATTGGGTTGGTGTGGTTTTCTAGATGAAGGTTAAGGTCTCTGAGGAGGATGAAGGTGCTGCCTTTGATGATGAGGGGTGCAACAAAGTCTGTGATATCATTGTTGAAATTGGTATGAGGTCCTGATGGCCTTTATTCAAGGGTTCCACACAGGGAGATGTTGGCTGTGATGTGAATTTTGAAATTTTGAAAGTGAGGTGTTCCATCTAGCTGGTAGAGGTGCCCATGCAGGTGTGCAAATGCTGGTATTTATTTATGGTATCTTTGAATACGATAGTGACTCCGGGCTTGTTCTCATGGCCTTGCCTAATGTTCTTGTAACTGACGCTAATGTCTATAGCAATGTCTAATGCCGAGGTTGGGTTTAACCATGTTTCTGTGAGAAAGAGCAGGTCAAGAGCATGGTTGTGCAGTAGGTTTCATATCTCTGTGGTGTTTTTGGTGAGCTAGCTGGTGTTGAGGAGCATGCATGCAAGTGTGATGTGTTGTTTGGAAAATGTTTGGTCTGTGTGGCAGGTGACTGATTGGTGTGAGTGTGAGAGAGTGGAGTGCTGGCTTCTTTGGTATGAGAGTGGTGGATGTAGGGTATGTGAGAGTCCGTGAGAATATGAAGGAGGTGTATGTGATCACTCCTTCCATGCTGAGTGGTGTGGTGCAGTGTGGCAGCAGTGCAGCAAGTGGAGGCCAGGGTTAAGAGAGCATGGAGGAGTACAGCAAGGTATCAGTGGGTACAGGGGGAACCGGGGTTCCTGGCACTAGGTGCAGTCCAGGAGCAGACAGGCGCAGGCAGGCTTGCCTTTGGCACTCCTTTGGAGGGCCAGCATCGCAACCACTGTACGTCCGTGCTGCAGCCGCCATTAAATAGGTCCTCGGAGGAGAGCAGGTTCTTGGCAGGACATGGGCTAGCCCAAACATTCAAAGGGTTCTATCTCCCAAATTGAATTGTGTACAGCATTTTGCATGAGCCAGTTCTTCCCACTGCTAGCTGCCGTTTTTATAAATGGAGTTAATGCATCTCTTGTCAATGGATAAGGTTCCAAGCCTATTGTTAGAAATGGGGGTCTCTAGTTGGCAAAGGTAAGTACCTTTGTCCAAGTAGGGACCCTTACTTCTAGTCAGGGTAAGGGGGTACACTGTTGATAACCCCTGCTCACCCCCTTGGTAGCTTGGCACGAGCAGACAGGCTTATCCCCAAGGCAATGTGTAAAGTATTTGCACCAACACTCACAGTAACACAGTGAAACACCACAAATGTACACCACACAGATGATTATAAAAATAACAATATCTTTATATAGCTTAGGTCAGGTCAAAACGGTAGAAAAATGCACATACATATAAATAAAGTTTGTCTGTCTTTGCAAATAGTTCCTGGTGATGTTTCTAGCAAGAACAACCTGGTAGGTTTCTGTTATCCCAAGTTCGTTCCAGTAATGCTCGTTGTGCTCACACAGTTCACTTCAGCAGCCCTCTTTGTTATCAGCCCACTTCCTTTCAGTAATCATGAAAATGGTGCTCCCCTCAACAAAACAGTAATGCCGCCTTCTGTAGCTCGAACTCGCTACTACATCGATCCTGCAGTTGCCCTGCCGGTTCTTTCAAACAAAATCACCCCTCTGTCCTGGTGCGCGAGGACGCACTTGCACGGTACAGCCCCCGTTACCTTGTGGATGCGAAGGGGGCCTGGCAGTCCGTGCGCGTCTCAGGCTTCAGTTGCGGCGGGCCGTTGAAGAGCGAGGAGACGCCTCGATCTTCCTCCAATCCGAGCGCAGCTGCCTGGGTCGAGCCTCCAGTTACCGGGAACCACTCTCTCCCGCTGGCCAATCCCAGCGCGGCTCCAGCGATGACGCGGCGGGAATCCCTGCAGGCTGGGACCAATCCCAGCGCAGCTCCAGCCTTGACGCGGCGGGAATCCCTGCAGGCTGGGACCAATCCCAGCGCGGCCCAGCAACTACGTCACCGGACTCCGGGCCAGCAGCGGTGAAGCGTCCTTGCGGTCTTTTTCCCTTAGGCGAACCCGGCCTCGGGCACTCAGCTCGAGGTGCGGTGGTGATTTTTACGGGCACAACGCTTCACTTGGTGGGTGTCCCGGGCCAGCGGCGGTGATTTTGGTCCCTTTGCTCACAGCCTCGGGTAGTGCACAGGTACGCATTCTCAAGCGCCGGATTAGCCCAAATAAAGGCACGGCAGCCCTCACCTAGCCCCGCTGTGTGCTGATCGCACACCGAGCCCCCGGATCACACGGGCAGGCAGTCTTCACACAAAGCACAGGCTGTGCACAGAGACATGCACACAGTTGCTTGCAGGATGTTTCTTTGGGAATCTTGGTATCCCTGCGTTCCCAACAGGAGGCCAGCTCTTCTCAGGCCCTTGGAGACTCTTCAAGACACAGCACACAGCAAAGTCTTTTTCCTCAAGCAGGTGGGGAGAGCACAGCACACATCAAAGCCCCCTTTTCTCTCCTTCTGTGGAAACAGCAAACTGCAGGTCAGCCCCGAACACACAGCAAGGGCAGTCTTCCTCAGTCTCTTCAGCTGATCTTCTTGGGCAGAGATTCCTCTTGATTGTAGAAGTAGTCTTGGGTAAACTTTTGTGTTCCTGAGTTTTAACAGGAGGCCAGCTCTTCGCAGGCCCTTGGAGACTCTTAGGACACAGCAAAGTTCTTCCTTCAAGCAGGTGGGGGGAACACAGCACACAGCAAAGTCCCCTGTCCCCTTCCTTAGTAGTAACAGCAAACTGTAGGTCAGCCCCACAACACACAGCAAGGGCAGTCTTCCTTTCCAGTCTCTTCAGCTGATCTTCTTTGGCAGGGATTCCTCTTGTTGGCAAAAAGTAGTCTAATTTACAGGGGTTTCAGGTCTTCCTTTTATACCCCAAAAGTCTTTGTTCTCCATGTGTGAGGGGTCCTGGACCCAGTCCAAACCAGTTCAGGGTGCATTCTGCCAAGGCACCTTTCCTTCCTTTGTGAGTGTGGGCCAGGGTCATCAGACACACCGCAGGAGGTGGAGCCAGCATTGTGGAAGGTAGGCACAGCCCTATTCAGACCCAGCTGCAACTCCTCCCACCACTCTACATGTAGATAGGTCTATTCAGCCTAGTGCTGACTCACCCAGCCTCCTGCAGCCACCCCCAGCCCCTGTCGCTCACAAACCAGACGGTCAATTCACAAACAGGCAGAGGCACACAGAAAGGTTGAACAAGAAAATAGCCACTTTCTAAAAGTGCTATTTCCAAACTTAGAATTTAAAAACCATCTTCAATAAAAGATGTGTAATTAAATTCTGAGTTCAGGGGTACCAGATTCCAACTTCCTATCTTGCTGCTATGGGAAGATATGCAGGTAACCATGTTACTCAGCATTCCCCATGTTAACCTATGGGCAAGATAGCCTTTCAATAGTGAAAAACGAAATTGGCAGTATTTCACTATCAGGACATAGGTAAATTCGTACTTGTAAAGCGCACTGCCACCCCAACTGGGGCATCCTGGCGCTATACGCATACCGCTGTGGAACCCTTCCTGGCTATTCCCTGTGAAATGTCCACTCCTGGGCACCCCCAAGGTGAAGCCAGGCATCCCAGCGCTGGTGGGGCCGTTGTGGAGATTAAGCAAGCTATTGCCCAGAGTTGCAGAGTGGGACCCATGATTAGAATAGGCACCGAGGCGAGAATTATCAGGTCCGAGGAAATTGAGTCCAAGAACCGCCGAGGCGGGAATTGAACCCTGGTCCCGGGCCAGATCTCTGCATCAGGGTCTGCCGCTCTAACCATTGAGCCACACTTCTCCACCCACACTAGTACATGTCCTACTTTTTACATACACTGCACCCTGCCCAGGGGGGGTACCTTGGGCCTACCATAGGGGTGTCCAATGTGTAAGAAAAGGGAAGGGTTAGGCCTGGCAAGTGTGTACACTGGCCAGGACAACATGGCAGTTCACAAACTGCGCACAGGCACTGCAGTGGCAGGCCTGAGACACCATTTTAGGGCTACTCCTGTGGGTGGCACAATCAGTGCTGCAGGCCCACTAGTAGCATTTGAATCACCAGCCCCGGCATACTCAGTGCACTTTACTAGGGACCTACTGGTAAGACAAATAAGCCAATCATGGATAACTAATCATAATAACAATTTACAGAGAGAGCATATGCACTTTAGCACTGATCAGCAGTGGAAAAGTGCCCAGAGTTCTATAGCCAACAACCAAAGGTCAGGAAAAACAAGGGAGGAAGAAGCAAAAAGTGTTGGGATAACCCTGCAAAAAGGACCATTTTCAACACCTATTGAAATATATAGTGGCAGAGTTTGATTTTGATGGACAGGGCACTATATCGCAAATGTCACATAATAACCTATCTGCCAAACTGAGGCTCTGCCTGGTCTTTTTAAGTTTGGAACATCCTCCAGCTTTTCGTTGATGGAGCCCTCATTCTTTCCGTTTATGGAAAGCTTCCTCAGATGACCCAATGGAGTAGGGGGCCTGGTTTATTTTGGGTGAGTGGTGTCATGTCCTTTTTTATTGTCTGTCATTACCAGATATAGCCTGGCTGGAGGGGCAGAAAAACCAAATAATGACCCTACATGCAGGGGAAAAAAACTCCTTGGGTGTGGAGGTCAATATGTTTTTTTCAATAACAAACTCCCATTTTGGGAGATTGCTTTAAAAAAAACTAATAAAAAAAAAAAGACATTTTGGTGGACAACCATCAAAACTGATAGCAGTTGTCCACCAATCTTTTTGTACCTTGACAGGAACTGCCAATGACGGAGATGGATCAAGGTACAAATATCACAGCTGAACCAGAGGTGAGATCTAAATGTGGCAGACTGTAGTTTGCCATGGTGGTGGATGTAATGTCCTCCGCAACCCTGACATATGGAGTACTGGCAAACAAACTCTAGATTAGGCCCATAATCATCAAGCCATTTCCGAAGGAACCAAAAGCAAAACCTCAAATTGAAGCATACTTCAGACCAATGTATAATCTTCTTTTCTAATAGGTAACTATGCTAGTGAAGGAACTACATGGACAAAGACAAATAGGCTGCCCTCATACTCCTAAATGTTTCAGCCACAGATGACATCTGGATGAAACATTTTTTATCAAAAGACTCAACGATTAGGTGGGTGTGAGGCAATTGCAATTTTCAGCATAAGGTCCATATACAAACCATTATAACATGAAGAAACTTAGCAAACTTATAAAGTCAGCAAAGATTTATGAATTCAATAAAGTATTATTACATTTGACATAAAATACCAAAAGTAAATGAGCCTGCTAAGCCAAGGGATACAAATCCAAGTACATTTCTCAAACATAACCTTCCATCACAAGTTTTTTGTGACTGTGAATTCTAGTCAGACCCCCCAGGATATTGCGGCATGGATTAGCAAATTTAGCGGCACAAATATGGAAATTTAGCGGCACAAATTTTTGCGGCACTTTATTTTACTCATAATCATTCATTTTCAGCCTGAAATCAATGGAAGCTGTTTTAGCAGAGTATTCCACTTTGAAATAGGCATGTTTAAAGTGTCTGCAGCTCTACAGAAGCACAGCTCCACTCCTAACCTCGTGGGAGGGAGCTGTATTTATCCCTGGGATGTTCTAGTGCGATGTATGCACCCCTGTTGAGGCACCGCTGCCTACGGATCCGTGAGGCAGGACACCTCTTCCTCAGGCACCTACCTTTTGCCACTCACAATGTCATTCTCCGGTCAGTCCCCTTGTTCATTCTCTCCGTTTTCTCTCCTTCTCTTTCTTTCAATAATTCTGTTATTTCCATTTCAATCGTTGACTCATTCCTTCCCTCTCTTCGTTTTCTTGCTTTTCTGTTATTTTTCTCAATCCTTGTCGCTACTCTTCCTTTACTCTGTTTTCATTGCCCCTTCCCTTTCTCTTCTCTTTATTTCCTTCCTCCCCTTTCTCTTTTCTCGTTTTCAGTTTTGTTCTTGCTTCCATCACTTCTCATCCCTATAATTCCCACTCCAGTGCTTCTTATCGTTCTCTTTCAAATTCTCTTTCCTCCTTACTCGCTCTGTTCTCTTCTTCGTTGTTTTTTCTCTCTTTTTCACTCCAATTTTCTGCCTCGGTTCTTTTCAGTGCACGGCTCTTCCTTTCATGCCTTTCCCTCCTGCTTTCAGTTTGTCCAACCTCCGAACTACTAGCCATTTTCTCTTCTCTCCCCCCTGGATCTCTCTTCCTCTCCTTCTCTCTCTTTAACTCACCCCTCTTATCCCTGCCCTTTCTTATTCCCTCTTCTCGTCTCCTTGGGTTACTTCTCTTCTTCTCCCCATGTCTCCGCCTCTCTAGCTTTCCCTCTACCCCTTTTATTCCTCCTCCCAGGCGTCCCTCCTCTTCCTCTCTCTTTCATCCTTCTATACACCGTTTACTCTTTCTCGAGTCCTCTTAGTTCTCTTCCCCTCTCCTCTTTACCTTCTGGCTCCCATTCCCTCCGCATCTTTCGCTCCCTCCCTCCCCACATTTCACTTATTCCTTCCCGCCTCTCTCGCGCATTCACTTCCCGCACTTCTCCTTTGTCTTCCCATCTCTTCTATCTTTGTCTCTCGTTTATATTCCATCTCCCCACCTCTCCTCCTCTTCTCTTCCCTCCTCTTTGCCCCCCTCCCCCACTTCAGCTCTCAAGCTCTCACCGCCCCCCTCTATTTCCGCTCGGGGAACCTTTTACTCATTCTCCTCGCATCTCTATTCTCCTGTTCCACCGCTCTCTACATCTTGTACTCTTTCTCCCTTCTTCTCCCATCTCTTCCGCTCCTCTTTTCCCCATCTCAACCTCGTTCTGCCCCTCTCAAGGCCTCTCCCTTCCCTCCCCTCTTTAGCCTTGGCCTCCTTTCGCACACCTAATTCTTCTATCCCATCTCTCCTTTGCCATCTCTATCTTCCTTCCCACCCTCTCCAACTCACACCTTCCATTTCTTTCCAACCTTCCCCTTTCTAGCTCCTTCACTCTTCCTTCACATCTCACCCTTCTCTCCCCTTCTTCTCTCTTCACCTTTCCCCCTCCTCCAATCTCTCTTCCCCTCGCCTCTACATCCTCCAGCCCTCCCCTGTTCGCGTCCCCTCACTCTTTCTCCCTCTCCATCTCTTCCTCTTCCAATCCTCGTCCTCACATCTCATTCGCAGCTCCTTCAACTCTTCCTTTTCATCCCCCCCTCTCCAAGCTGCACATCTTTCCGTCCCTCGCAGTTTGTTCTTCATTTAAATGCCCGCAGTTGCCCCTGGTCCCTCTTCGCTGTGGGTTTTATCAGCTGTCACATCACCCCCCCCACCTCCTTCGCCTGCTCCCCACAGGATGCTCAGGCTGTCCGAAATCTCGCTTTTCCGGCATCTACCAGAGATTCCCCGGGGGGGGGGGAGGGGGCGGGGGTTACTTCTAGGAGTAAAGCCGCCCCCTGTTCCCCACGAGGGCGACGTGCAGGAATAGACACGTGGGGGACAACATTCCAGCAGGTCGGGCGAGATCTGCTAGAAAGAAATCTCCCCCCAGCTCCTGAAACATTAGAAAGACGTATGTCTGATACCGAAGCATGTACTTCTCAGCCACTAGAGCATGTACCATCTCACCTGCTGCAGCATTCACATTGTTGTAACGTTTATCTGCTGATGCCTGCAAAGGCCTAACCAATAAGCCACACATACTGACATTGCAGACAGCTGTACTGTCAACACAGACCTAAAAGGGGCCTCCTTCCACCAACCGTCCAAATTTCGCGGGCAGTTTTGTAAAAATCGCGGCATTTTTACAAAACTGCCGATTTCGCGATTTTTTTGCAAATCGCGAAATCCTGGAGGGTCTGTCTAGTTAGTTTACCACCACAAAACCAGCGTGCACAGAGAGACTAGCAAGCAAGAATCTACTCACTGCCACATTATAAAAACCCATTGCTAGGCTCCAGCCACCCACCCAAACTCTACTAGAACCCTACCTCCCTGTCAGATTATCACATCTTCAGGTAATAATCATCAGCAGCTGATGTATACCATTTGTCTTTCATCAAGGACCTACTGATGCTAACATCTATTGCTAGTGTTTGCCCCTGCATCTTCAATGCATCACTACAACAGTGCACAGTAGTGAAACTATTAAAAACTGCGATCATAAAACCCTTATTGAAAAATCCCCTTTCTACTGTAACACAACATAGCATTCTATATCTATAATCAACTCAAAGACCTCATTAAATTCAACATCTACTTGAAAAAAGGGCTTCTAAATTTGTTGATTCAGCCTAGATACCCATATCACAACCGCTTCTACTCTCATCTGCCCTCACTTAACTGCAGAGTCTCACGGGGCTTGATGTTTCACTGCCCACACCTCAACATCTACCTATGCCAAGTGGCATTCTTAATCCACTGCTTTGAACACATGTGCTAAATTATGCTTTAGGAATGCTTTCGATAACACCACTTCAGACAGCTTCTCCATGAGTGGATGCATACTTGGCGCTGACATTTAAATGATGCAGAACCACCTCAGGATAAACAGGGCCAAGACGGAGAAAATGCTATATAGTGGTATTGTTTATACCTTTTCCCCTTTTCATGACCCACAGGCATATAATACTGCATCAGTCCCACCCACTTCCAAAGTAGTACAGATTCTTGGACAGTATTTGGATGCCAAGCTCTCCATGAAATTTTGAGTCCATAGCTTTGTTAAAACCTCCTTCCCCTCTACCACCTCCACTTTACCAGTGGATTGCACCTCATGCCCCTGGCCTATGTGCTGACAAACTCCAGTGAATACAGTACTTAGCAGTTCGAATCATGCCCAGTAGTCCCACAGTACAAATGCTCCAATTGGTCTAATTGCTGTACAAATTTATTTCGAAGCTTACTGCTGTGCAGACAGAGCAGTCCACAAATTAAGACCTGAATTCATGTATGCTCATGTGACCACATACCACCCAATATACCCTTTTCATCATAGTCCATGCATCTTCCCTCTATGCCAAATTATAAAAAAACTTGCACTGGTGAAACCTCATCCTTTGAACATTTCACATTACTTCTTAGCCATAAATTATCATTGTAATCTTTCAGACCCTCTTTGAATAATCACCACCTGGTGGAGCAATAGTCTCCTACATCACGCTCTCTATGTTAAACATACAAACTAATACCCAGCCAAGAAGTAGAATTTTGAATAGATCTGTCAAATCTCCTCCCCAGGGAAATCTACACTAAGTAATTTTATTCAAATTGCGCTTGTGCCCAGAGAAAATTGTTAAATTCATATTCATCTCTAGCTACTGATGGGTATATGTGGAGTTTGGAAGTACATTTATTACACTTCTGATCCTGCTGTAAAACCAGAAAAGAATTATTTTACACCACAAACTATCTAGAATATTTCTCTGCTCAACTCCCTCTTCCACGCACCTTATGAGGCACATGAGCTAAGGCCAATTCTTCTGGTTATATTGTGAATTTTAAATAGCTCAAAATAATTTTAAGAACATGGCAACTTACTGTTAATGACTGGATTGTTAGTCTATCTTAACTCTTTATTACAGAGAAAATTCTGTTAATGAAGGTTAATTTACAGCGGCAAGGTCCAAATTCAGAGTCCTCTGTATAGAAGGTGCCTGTGGGTATTGCTTGACCCTGATAGTAGAGCATTGTCCTTATACTTTTCTCCAGTATTTATTTCTCTGTGCTGTTAAAACAATGTGACGGTTACAAATACCAGGAATATGGTCTTTAACTGTGGTGTCATCATTTCTGTATATATTTTCTGACTAATTTGGTTATTATATACTGAACTATTACATTCAGATTTTATTTTCATCTCTCAATAAATATACTCATATACTAAGAAATAATATTATTTGGTCACCAGTAACACCTAAAAAATATTTTTTGATGGTTAACCTTCAATGGATGATTTTGTTGTTGTTCCTGACTTGATATAACCAACATTTAATTAACTTCTTTACTCAGATCTTTAACTGTGATTTAATTCACCTGTATAATAATTATTTCCTCTTCTCTTTCCTGCTTTTACCTAAATCTAGCTTTTGGGGTGCTGCGAACAACAATTGCAGTTATAGGGAAAGGATTCGCTGGAGCCATCTTCACAACTCTCATCCTGTTTAGTACTGAGCTCTACCCTACTGTCCTCAGGTATGCATAAACACAGCTTTCAGATATCCATGATTGATAATATTATGCATATAAAAATCACAGTAGTGTCTGCCTTAAAATAAACAACTAAGAGTTTAAAGCAAGGAGAGGAAAACCAAAACCCCAGTCTTCTACAGTATCTTTATATTGGGCTGGGAAACTACATTTTGTAATAAGTAAAGTAGCTCAGAATTACTACAGTAGTACTTGTTGCACTACACAATTGTATTCACAAACCTACTGGTGAAAATCTCGACCTTTACGCCTCCTTTGTTCTTTATGGAGAGTTCACTATGTTTTCTAAGTCAATCGACAATCCTACCAGTCTTTGTCTGTTTCAACACTTATACAGGAAGTTCACATACAGGGGAATAAGCAGGTGATTATGGGTCTGTTGAAGGTCTGCAGGGACCAAAACACATAAAATGTTGGCACAATGTTACTATGAAGAGAAAAATAAACAATTTACACACTTTCAAGGCAACTTTCGTATGCCAACGTTTCCCAGACTTCTCCTACATGGAGTCTGCTCTCTTGTGTGTTTAAGTCACAGTTGTTTGACTTTAAAAGGCATACCTTTACTACGCATGCCTTTACCATGTTCCTTTTCAACACAATGCCTTTACCATGTACGCCTTTAGCATGCAAGGTAAGTAAATTTAAGGTAAGGTATATCTATATTTATATCTATCTATCTATCTGTATATATATATATATATTCACTGAAAAAACCACAGGTTTCAGGGACGTTATAGTTCGTCTGACATTTTACTCGTACAAAACCAGAGAAATTTAGCCGTTATAGTTAGCTGAGCTGACTATAACTCAGACCCCCACAATGCACGGCTGATGACGTCACATATTACATCACTCATGACATGGTCAGTGACATCACTGATGACATCACGGATGACATCTCAAATGACATCACTGATGACATCACTGATGACATTATCCACTTAATCTCTGATGCACCTACTCACACCCTAATATAACCTTTCATACACCCACTCTAAAATACAGACTACCATTCTCGAAACCATAGACACACCAATACCAGTTAGTACATACCCACTCACGGATTCCTAGGTCTACACACACATCCACTCACTCACCCATACAGTCACTCATACATGCAGTCACTCATCAATACAGCCACTATTATATGCACTGATACACCCATACAGACACTCACACACTGCCACTCGCCCATAGTTACTCACATACCTAGTCAGTCACCCAAAGAGTCAATCACAATGCCATTTACTCACCTATACAGTTATACACACACCACCTCACTTATTCATACAGATACTAACACATACTTACTCTCTTATACAATCACTGACACAAGCACACACTCATCCATACATCCACTCTCACAATCAATCTCACATACAGTCACTTATATACTCCAACACTCACATATACTGCCATTCACAATTGCAGTTACTCACACATATACCACTGAGACATCCATTCACTCACCAACACAGCCATATAAACACTCACTCACCCATACAGCACCTCACAGATGTACTCATGAACCCATACACCCAGTGAATCACCCACTCACACATCCATGCAGGTAGTCACACAACACACAGACACTCAGGCACACATACAGGTACTCAGACAACCAATCAATAACCTATATAGACACTCATGTACCTATTCACCAACCCATGCAGCCACTTACACACCAACTGACAGACCGATACAGGCATTCACACAGATTAGTCACTCACCCATTCATTCACCCAGACACGTATAATCACTCACTTATACAGTCAGTCACACACTGACTGAATCATCATATATATATATCACATTCTTAAACTTTTTAGAAACACTCACAGTCACTGGATGATATCATCAGTGATGTCATTTGAGATGTCATCAGTGATGTCATTAGTGATGTCACTGACCATGTTGTGAGTGATGTAATATGTGACGTCATCAGCAGTGCATTGCGGGGGCGTGAGTTATAGTTAGCTCAGCTAACTATAGCAGCTGAATTTATCTGGTTTTGTACGAGTGAAATGTCAGACTAACTATAACGTCCCTGAAACCTGTGGTTTTTTTCTGTGAATATCTAAGGTTTTTTAAATGCTAATTTCTAGCTATAACGTCCCTGAAACCTATGTTTTTTTCAGTGAATTTTATATATATGCATTCAATCTCCTCTCACTCTTACAAGGAAGGAATCAGCATTCAGGTTGTAGTTTGGAAGTATTTAATCTGGAAAAGACGCGATTCACGTGTTTCGGCTCATCCGAACCTTGATAACGATATAAGACGTCATTGTAGCTTCCTTATTTAAATGTACAAATGCCTTCAGTTGCCAACATTAACAAAGGACTACATATTACATTAATCCAAAAAGCTGGCGGACATATTGGCCTGGTCATGATGCGAAAATTCAGGAATTCATACAATAAAGAAAAGAAAACAAGTGTTAATATGCACACAATGTAATTTCAGCATATCTTGCCCCGTGACCGCCGTAACTGTATGTTCGTCAACGTGACTTGTTCATAATAAACATACTTTAGATTGCAAACATCAACATAAAAAATGGACTACACATTACTTTAAAGTGAAAGGCTATCGGCCATATTGATCTGGGCACTTTGCGTATTATATTGGTTCTTACACAAAAGAAAAGAAAAAAAGGGGTGTTAATATACACACACTATCCCTAAATAAAGTTCTAGCGATTATAGTTTCATTCCATTAACAGTTCATTTGAGATGCCATGAGTGATGTCATGAGTGATGTCACTGACCATGTCATGAATGATGGAATGTCTGAGATCATAAGCAGTGCATTGCGGGGGCATAAGTTATAGTTAGCTCAGGCAACTATAACTGCTGAATTTCCCTGGTTTTGTACGAGTGAAATCTGAGTCCAACTATAACATCCCTGGAATCTTTGTTTTTTTCATCAAATTTCTAGTTTTTTTTAAACGTTAAGTAAGATGCCTATCACAATGGATGGTAGGGGGTTGGAAGCAGGGCCTGGCCTGGCTTTGTGCTGCCCCCACCTAAGCTTGCTGCTCCTGTCTCCCCTCCTCAATGTTGCCATCCATTGTCCAAGTCCATGCCCCTGCTCCCTCATTACAGCCCTGTGTGGCCTTTGTTCTGCCACTGGCCTTCCCACCTTCTCTGAACAGTTAGCTTGCTGCCCCATCCACTTCCTCCCTATCCTCTGTTGTCTGAATCCATGCACTAGCCTCCTCCCTCCTGCCATGCATGGTCTGATGTGCTGCCACTGCTCTCCATTTAGCATGATGCCCCAGTCCACTCCTCCTGCCCTCCATTGCCCAAATCTATGCCCCATCATTGACCTCCTGCTTAGCCTCTGTGCTTAGCTTGCTGCCCCTACTCTCCTTCCCCCTGCCCTCCGATGTCTGTGTGCATGTCCCTGCTCCATCCTTTTTGCCCACCATGTTCCATGGACCTGCCCCTCCTATCTACTCTGAGGGCCAGATGTACGACCATTTTATTTTGTGCCTCGCCATTTGCGACTAACTGCGAGTCGCAAATTGCGAGGCGCAAAATAAAATGTACAACAGTGTTTTCAACACTGTTTGCGATTCCCAATGGGGTCGCAAATTGCGAGGCTCATTAATATTAATGAGCCTCTCGCAATTTGCGAGCCTATTGGGAATGACAGGCCCCCCCGGGAGTGGTGGCCTGCTGGGCTCAGCAGACCACCATGTCTGGGACTGCTTTTAAATAAAACAGTTTTTTTTTAAAATGCAGTCCGTTTTCCTTAAAGGAAAACGGGATGCATTTAAAAAAAGAAAAATGAAACGTTTTCGTTTTATTTTTTAAGGGCAGGCAGTGGTCCCTGGGACCACTGCCTGCCCTTAAAAATATTTTCGCATGCATTTGCAAAGGGGAAGTGGTCCCCTGGGGACCCCTTCCCATTTGCGAATGCATTACCACCTACTTGAAGTAGGTGGTATGGTAATTGTGAGCTTTTTGCGACCGCAAAAACATTAGTACATGGTTTTGAGACTCGCTATTTGGACGGGAACGCCCCTTCCAAATAGCGAGTCGCAATACCTATTTAGCGGGTCGCAAATAAATTGCAACTCACTAAATATGCTTTGTACATGGCCCATGATGTTTTTGCATGCGCAAACGGGTTCGCAAACCCGTTTGCGCATGCAAAAACGGGTCGCACATCTGGCCCTGAGTGTTCTGTTGAGCTGCCACTCCCCTCCCAGTAGCCTAGCATTGTCAGATGACTGTAACCTGTCCCTTCCACCTCCACCCTGCCTGTCCATGTTCCATGCCCCTATCCCCTTCCTCCTGTCCTCCATGGTCCATTTTACTGCCACACCCTTCTGCCCTCCCTGGTCTGTTGTGCTGCAACTGTTCCTCCTGCCTGCCCCGCATGGTCTGTTGTGAGGCACCTCCCCTGAACTGTCTTGTCTATGCCCAGCTCCTACCCCTCCCTTCTATCCTCCATGGTCCTTTGTGCATGCCCCTGCCCCCTCCTTCTTGCCCATCATGGCCATTGTGTTGCCACTAACACTCCAGATTGCCATGCATGGTCTTCTGTGCTGCCATGGCCCCTCCCACCTTCCCTGTGTGGTCAGCTTGCTGCCCCTGACCCCCTCCCACCTTCCCTCCATGGTCTGTGTGTATGCCATTATTGTCTCACTGTTGCCCTCCATGGTGTGTTGTGCTTTTAGTGCCCATCCTGCCTGAACTCCATGGTCAGCTTGCTGCTCCTGCCCTGCCCCCTTACCCCCTGCCCTCTGTTTTCCATGTGCAGACCCCTATTCCCTCCCTCCTGGCTTGTCTGTTCCATTGTAATGCCCCTGATCCCTCCCTCCTGCCCTTTATGGTCCGTTATGCTGTAGCTTTCTCTCCTGTCTGTCCATTATGGTCAGCTTGCTGCCATTGCCTCTTTCCCCCTGTTCTCTGTTGTCCATGTGCATGGTCCTGTCCCCTCCCTATTGCTTTCCATGGATTGTTGTGCTGCACTGCCGTCCCACATGCCCTGTGTGGTGTATTGTGCTGCTGCAAACCCTGATACCTGCCCTGTATGGTCAGTTTGGTGCACCTGTCCATGTCCCTCCTGTCCTCTGTTATCCGAGTCCATGTTCCTACCTCGATTCCTCCTGCCTTCCATGATCCAATGTACCATACTTGCTAACATTTTGAACTTGGTAAGAGGGAGATTTTGAAATAAAAATGGGGAATTGATTTTCCCCATTGACTTACATTGAAAAAGAGGAGATTGTAGACAGGAGACAGATAAAATAAAGCCCATTTGGGCTTAAAAACATTGGGCGTTTCCTGGCTGAATCGGGTCTGTTGGCATGTATGGTTATACTACCACTGCCTCTTCCTTCTGCCCACAATGGTCTATTATATTGCCACAGCCTCTCTTGCCTGTCCTGCATTGTTGGTTTGTTGCCCCTGCCCCCCTTTCCACTGCCCTCCATAGTCTGTTGTGCTGCCACTGCCCTTCCTGCCTGCCCAGTGTGGTCAAAGTGTTGCCTCTGCACCCTCCTACCTGCCTTCAATTTTCCGAGTCCGTGCCCCTGACCTCTGCCTCTCAACAGTATCCTAATGAACAACTAGATTGCTAACATTGTATATTTATTACAAAAGTGTGGCACGCCTGACGTTAATCTTGATGTAATCAAAATTGTAATACCTAAAGCATTTCCTTTAGAAATTATTGAAATGAGAGGGTCTTATTTGCATCGAAATTATGGTTAGTGCTCTAAAAAACTAAAATGAGGACATATTTTCTGAGTTCTCAAATAGTGACAAAGCACTTTTAAATTATTTGTTATCTTTATGTTTTTTTATCCAGTTGACCATTTGATTAAATGTTGCACTTAGGGGAGAGGATGTGGTGTTACTTCCAGAGCTGCAGACTTTGCAACTGAGGAACCAGGTTGGAGTTTCTGCTTCAGCTCGACATTCTGTGATTCTGGTCAAATCACTTAATCTCCCCATGCCTACAACCAAAATGAATTTGTCCTTGTGTGATGTAACCAATGCTCATGTAAAGCACTCCAATACCTGGCCAGTCTGCACTACATAAATCTGCAAAAAAAACAAAAAATAAAAAGTGTTTTCCACACTTCTGTCATTGGGCTATACGTGGGCTACATCTGGGTGATATTTGTGCTACATTTGGGCTCCTTTTTCTCTGGTGGCCATCTTGGGAGACTTCAATTCAATAAACTTTATTCGGGCTGATTTCAAAACATAGATCATAAAAGTGTACATAAAAACAGTAAATCCTCTTTCTTAATACAATACAATACAATGAAAATTAATTAAAACCAGTAGGTAAAAACGGGTGTTACAAAGCCCGGCTCAGAGCAACTTCAGTTTAACAGAATAGTAAAGTTCAATGTTTCGCAAGCTCATCTCAAGTACTTCTTGCAAAATACGCAATAAGGGGTCCAAGTAAGATGCAACGCTCCAAATAAAAAGTGTTTTGCACACTTCTGTCAGTAGGCTATACGTGGTGGTCATCTTGGGAGACTTATTTGTTATGAAGTTTCCTAATTTCCTCATTTACTGCAGTCTCCTCAGTAGGAAATGCTTTCAGTTTTTTACTTTGATTCCATCAAGAAGGCATTCAGATGTGTCACGCATTTGCCATAAATTCAGAATGTTAGCACTCTCATTGCTCATTAGATCACTGTAGTAAAGCTACTGCTCACCAGGGAGTTAACTGGAAGTCTGCTGCTGGTATTGAAAGTGCATGTTTCAGTCTGCATGTCAGAATTTTTTAATGAAATAGAAGAGGATTTGAGAAGTCACTCAAAATGTGCCCTAATTTTTCTTTCTGCAGCACTAATCATAATTTATGAGGCACAATGAACCCACTCATTTTGTTCCTTTTTAAATTAAATGTTTTAAGTGTTACCAGTTTATTCCAATCAAGATGGCTTCAGATGTATCATACTTTTGTCATAAGTAAGACTTAGCGCTCTAGTTGTTCTTTAGAACACTCTGGGAAGCTGCAGTAGATGAAATGAAATTTGAAATGAAATACTTCCTGGATGAAGTGCTGACAGCCAATCAGATCTCACGATGAGATGTGTGCTTAGGCTCCGCCCAGATATCGATATTTCTTTTTCCTTTAATATTTCAAAAACTACTGAATGGATTCACACCATTTAAAGCAAAGAGTGCACTATGGACCAAGAGCTACCTTTCTGCCAAATTTGGTGTAATTCCGTTCAGCAGTTCGGGCTGTAGCCGCGACAAAAGTTTCCTATGGAAATTAACATGGAGAAAACACGTTTTGGGACCCCCCCTTTTTTCTCGGCCCCTGCTTGAGGAATCACCCCGAAACTTTCAAGACAGGAGCTGACCCGAGCGCCCCATTAGTTTTGAGAATTTTGTGAAGATTCGTCTAACGGCGCCAAAGATAATGGCAAAAGAAAAAACACTTTTCCTATGGAAACAAGGTCCTAACTATAACTACCTACCGGCGACCGCCAGTAGTTAATATATATATATATACACATATATATATTACCTACTGGCAGCCGCCAGTTAGGTAGGTATATATATATATATATATATATATATATATATATATTATCTATTGGCGGTCGCCAGTAGATAGTTATAGTTAGGACCTATTTTCCATAGGAAATCCGCAACATTCTATTTCCAATACCTTTGGCGCCGGTTGACGAATCTTCGTGAAATTTTCAAAACTTATGGCCCGCTCCGGTCCGCTCCTATCTTGAAAGTCTCGGGGTGATTTGTCAAGTGGGGGCCGAGAAAAAAGGGGGGTCCCAAAACGTGTTTTCCCCATGCAATTTTCCATAGGAACCTTTAGTCGCAGCTACAGCCCGAACTGCTGAACGGAATTACACCAAATTTGGCAAAAAGGTAGCCCTTGGTTCAGAGTCGTGCCTTTTGGTTAAATGGCGTAAATCCGTTTAGTAGTTGCTGAGAAAATCAAAAGTAAATACACATATATATCTATGGCCGCGGAGGGTCCGCGCACCCTGAGCGCACCTTCCCGATCACGAGCTGTATGCTAATTGGCTGTCAACACTCCAAACCAGGAAGTGTTGGCAGCCATCTTGTTCCTCGGTAGAACCGAGGCACAAGAAACAAGTGCGCAAAACGCAAAAAGGGGGCAGGGTAGAAACACCCTGACCCCCTAGGCCTGCTTAGGGGGTCCCACAAGGACCCCAAGGGCCAAAAAAAGCTTCTTTTTTAAAAAAAAAATCGGCGGGATGCGCTTAGGATGCGCGGATCCCGCAGTCAAAAAAAAAAACGAAGCGCGGGCTCCCGCTCCTCGTTGTTATTTGGCCCCCGGGTGGGCCAAGTCCCGGGGGCATGCGGGGGTTTATTCATAACTTTGGGGGGCCTCTAAGGCCCCCCCAAGCCCCAGGGACCGCCACCCCCCGGGGCTTTGATTTTAAAATGGTGCGGGAGGGCACTCGGCCCTCCCGCAGCCCCAGGGACCGCCACCCCCGGGGCTTCTTTTTTTAAAATGTAATTACCTGTGTGGGGGGGCTTGAGCCCCCCCACACACCTCGGGGACCGCCACCTCCCCGGGGCACTAAGAATTTTAAATTGGAGGTCCCTTTCGGACCCCCGAAGCCCCGGGGACCACCACCTCCCCGGGGCTTTGAACATGTTGGGAGGGGGGCCGCGCGGCCCCCCTCCTGGAGCCAATGATGGCCCTGGGGAACACCACCCCCCAGGGCCGGCTCCTGCAGTGTCCCGGGGTGCCCACCCCTGGGACACTGCTGTTTGCTATGACAGGGCGGGAGCCTCGCGGCTCCCGTCCTGTCATAGCAAACTTGCTTTGAATTTTGGAAGAGAGAGCAGGAAACCTGCTCTCTCTTCCAAAATTCAAAGCAAATTGCTTTTCCACACGGGGAGCTGCATCTTAGCAGCTCCCCATGTGGAAAAGCAATGCCGGCTCCCGAGGGACGCGGGGAGCCGGCGGGACCGTGGGGGTATTGGGGACCCCCCCATGGTCCCCAACGGAGAGGGCCAGCCCCGGGGGATGGATTCCCCGGGGCTAACAAGTGGCCCGGGAGGGGGGCCACGCAGCCCCCTTCCCCAAATTTTTTTTAAACAAAAGCCGGCCCCGGGGGATGGGGTCCCCGGGGCCATAAGTGGCCTGAGGAGGGGGGCAACGCAGCCCCCCTCCAAAACAATTTAAAAAAAAAATAAAGGCCATGTCCCCGGGGCCGATTAAGGCCTCAGGAGGGGGGCCACGCGGCCCCCTTCCAAATTAAAAAAAAAAACATAGCGGGCAGGCCCTGGGGGATGGGGTCCCCAGGGCAAATAAATTACAAAAAGAAGGGGGGCCACACAGCCCCCCTTCTTAAAAAAAAAAAAAAAAAAGACCGGCATCGCGCCGGAGGCCACGCCCCCTCCTTGCAGCACTCTGCAAACGCGCCCCCTGGTGCGTTTGCAGATGGGGAACGAATTCCCCTTGAATACTGGGGGTCCCTGGGGGCCAACTAGCCCACCAGGAACCTCCAGTATGCGCCAGGGGGCTGCGTTGCAGAGAGGTGTTCTGAGGCCACGCCCCTTTTACACCTCTCTGCAACGCAGCTCTGTGGCGCTTAATGGAGGTAGCTGGTGGGCTAGTTGGACCCCAGGGACCCTCAGGATTCAAGGGGACTTAATCCCCCAACTTAAAACACGCCACAGGGCATGTTTGCACACATGTCACCTCAGGCCCCGCCCCCTCATGGGAACAGATCAGCCTGAACTGCCAGGCCAGTTCCTCCCTGGACCGGAAACAAGCGTCCTGGGGCCGGTTTTGGAGTTTCACCCCCTCATCAGCCAGGTTAGGTTGAATCCAGTGTCACAGCGAGCACGTGACCCACGACATACATACCTAGACTCCAATATTGTTTTTCCAATGTTTTTGCATCTGATATTTCAAACTTGATATTTTGTCTAAATACCTCTGTTGAACCCTGAAACTGCTACAAATGGGGAGAACCCAGTACCTGAGAGGAGAGGCTCACTAAAGCCAAAGGAAGGCTTATTCAACAGAGGCCCCTAAGAGCACAAGTCCCACACCTGTGAATTGGGTATTCGAGCAAAATTGAATGTGTAGTGAATTTGTATGTTTCATGTGTGATAAAGTACTTGTCTTTTCTACAAAGAGAAACACTGGACCAGGCATTGATTTTTTTGAGTTACTGGGAGTGGACTTGATTCTTGAGACTGAGTAACCCTCATACTAACCTCTCTGAGAAGCCTGTGACAGCCTGCCTTTGCTACTACTGATAGTCAAGTACAGAATTGTTTGCACGTGTTCCAGTTTGCAGAGCCGTAGGAGGGCTGACCCAGGGACAGCACTAGTAAAAGGCCTCAACCCCATGGCTGCCTGAATGGGTTCAGACAACCTAGAAGAAATTAGGTTCTGCAGTACATATTATACAAGCAAAATAAACATACCCATTAACATAAACTCCAAGGAGGAGTTTGTTTGGACATTCTCTTCTCTAGAACAGGCACTTTAGTAGTCTACTTAGGATCTCATTACATATTCCCTGTTATTGACTTTTTTAGCTCTGTACCTGGAGCTACCGATGGAGATACCAGTGCTGTGAGCATCGGAAATTCTGGGTGTTCGAGGTGCGGAGATTACTGGTGGGTCTACGAGGGTGCTCTTGAATAGAGGAATTATCTGACCCTTTATTATGAATTTGTAGTATTTATTATAGCATGGACCCGGCCACAGAGCAGCAGAGTGCTATACTTGAAACCAACTCAAGAAATAATATGGAACTTAATTGCATTTTCAGATAACATTTTGGAGGAAAACAGAATAGAGGATAGCCTAAAGGAGCATAATGTAAAATGTATGAAGAGATGAATAATATTTTATTTTTTGTGGAAAGTCAGAACATCTGAGATTAGTCTGTGGGGACAGGTTTAGAGTTCCAAAAGTCTTGGTGCAGGCATTGTAGTGTAGCTCCTATTTCCCTAATAGGCTCTGCGCATTGGAATAATATATCCTATAGGTTTGACATAGGACTAAGGTCAGTATGTCAAACCTATAGGATATATTATTCCAATGCGCAGAGCCTATTAGGGAAATAGGAGCTACACTACATGGTGCCCCACGTTAGGCGCCATGTAGTGTAGCTCCTATTTCCCTAATAGGCTCTGCGCATTGGAATAATATATCCTATAGGTTTGACATAGGACTAAGGTCAGTATGTCCCTATCGAGTATATTAAACATAATTACTTGTGCCAGCTAGCTCAGAGGCCACTAGAAACTCCTTGACAACAAGAAGGGAGTAGTTTCTGGCAGCCGCAAAACATGACCACTATGTTTCCCTTTAGAATCAGAACGTGTCCCAGAGTCGTGGAAACAATAGATAACTATTTCACTCAGCTCAGTCGTGCATGCTTAGTTTTCTCCAAAGTTACACAGAAAGAACAGACGGGCGTTTCAATAAAAGGTTTATTGAACAGTCTTGTTTCTGGTGTAAGTTAAATGTGCTGTTACGATCACAAGACAGTATGCGAGATAAATAATGTACAGTGTGAGCAGTAGAAATAAATAATACTGCGTTAGCATTATCTTTTAGTACATATGCTGTTACATAAATAACACAGACTAAAAATGCGAGTACTCATACGATGCGTTTCTAATCTAGTTCTACCCCAATGTACCTAACCTAATCTAGGTGTAGGACGAGGTATGAAGTAGGTGAAGTATTCCTTACTATGGTATACTAAGAGTATGTTAAGTCTAGTATGCCTAGTATGCCAAGAGTCCCTCTAGGTTCTAGTCTGCTCCATACCTGAAGAATGAGAGAGGTTGGAATCTCTTTGCCAGACTCGAACTCCAACACCCCGCAAGGGAAGTCAGATCACTGGAAGCTGGACTCTCTGCGTGTAGGGATGACAGCGTCTTCTCAGTGCGTCAGGCCGGGAAACGGGCTCCTCTGAAGTCGAGGTCTCCTCTGGTTTACAGGGGCTAGGGAAGGTATATTTATACCTGAGAGTACCTTAGGAATGTTAGCATTGACGTGAATTGGACAGCGAAAGATGCCATGGATGAACCCCTAAGGAATAATGGTTCATGCATAATATATGAGGCCTTGAAGAAATCAATAGCCCTGGGCTAGGGAAACTCCCGCAACCTAAGGGTCTGTTCTTCATGAACTCGTTGTGACGTTAGGGTGGACGGATGTCAGAGACCATGCCTGTATTTGGAGTGCACGGTATAATGCCTAAATAAGGCCTGGGATTTTATGCCTATATAAGGGCAGGGCGAATTGTGCCTATATAAGGACATAATACTGGAAAGCCCGTTTATGGACACCGTAAGAGGAATACAACAGCATGAGAAGGCTTGTTTAGATGTTTTCCTTTTTCAGAATAAAGAATTTAGAGAATTAGTCTGCTTTGTTCTGTTTACTTGTCCACCTGAGAGTAGTAATTTAAAGTTGTAATTTAACTTTCTAATGTAAGAAGTCTTTTCATTCTGGATTTTTTGTGTGTGTTAGACATGCGTCAAGGGGAAGCAGATACTTTTCTGCAGGTTTCCTATGAAATTTGGACCAGTTTTATACAACAAAACCCCTCCAGAAAGTGCCATTTGGATCAACTTACCGACTTGAGCCATGGTGTGATGCGACTGTTACACATGTACTTCCGATGACCTAACAGGGTGTGATGAGTCTAGGGTAACAAGTGGTTTTATGAGTTTACGGGATTATTTATTAGTTATCAGTTCTAGAGCCTTCTTTTACGCAAGAAAGCCGCACAATATATATTTGAAAAGGCTTTAATAATAATTGATGCCCTAATCTAGTTCACACTGTATGAATAGGTAATACAATAAAATTAACATAATGGTTAGAAAAATGAATTAGATACGTAGATTAAAAAGAATGACACCACTTCAGATGGTGTCAAATGGTGTTTATTCAATTAAAGCATTGATGGAACCAACCTATGGTAACATCGCCTCCCTTTCTGGCCACTAACTGAATCTATCTCAGCTCAAAAGTGCCTGTACGAGTTCACAAATGTCCCTCACACATACCTTTAGAAGAACGATAATGTATTTATTCAGGCCGATGCTGCTTGCAGAAGCAAGATTGTACTGCTGTATTTCCAATTTCAAACCAGTTTTAATTGACGTTCTAAATCAAGGGACTGCTTTGTATCAATTTTCACATATTATAGCTACGCCCTGCTTGCTGTCAACAGCACATAAACAATAAACATTAACATTCACCCTCATATACAATTTCCACACACACACACATGCATACTTATTCCCACAGCTTGACATGTACCAAGAGAGACATGGACACATTTACATTTACTGTTAAACACACGTCTTTACACAGTCTTGTAAATGCATAAACAATAGATCACTAAAAAGAACACAGATTCACACACACAAAGGACTGCACACAGACAAATAATGCAGGCAATATTAAACTTATAAATGATACTAACCCAGCAAATTAATATGAAAAAACCCCATCATGGGAGAAGTTGTATTTACAACACCATTGGCCGTATTACACTACACGGAGCATTTTCCTTGTTAGTGCCTGGCGCACCTTTCAAAAGGTGAGCTCTGCGCTAGTGAGGACAGGGCAATGTATTATATCGAATGCACTGCCCCCAGGGTAGCTGCGAAGTCATGCTGCCCTGGGGGCAGCGCATTCAAGTGAAATACAGAGCGGCTTTGAAGCAGCAACCCACCTGCACTTTTCAGAGGGATGAGAGATCCCCTTGCAGGCGGGTTCAGTGAGCGACTACACCTGCCTGCAAGGGGATGTCCATTGGACCCCCTTCATCCCCTCCAGAGGGCTGCCATCAGGAGGTGCACTGTCAGCTTCTTTGCCTGTGCGCCTGCTTCTATAATATGCCGTGGGCGCAGAGGCAAATGAGGAAACACTCCCTGGTGATAGCGTTGGAGCTATATGTGCGCTAGCGCTATCTGTATTACACAAAGGGCCGCACAAGCGTCTGTGGCCCTTTCTGTAATACTAAAGTGCCCCGGGGCCGCGCAAAGCGGGCGCAGATGTCTGTTATGCCCCTGGGGCACATTCCATGGTATGGCCCTAGATGTTCTTTATCTGTGGTCAGTGGTCTTTGGGGTCTGCGACTCCTACTCAGGGTGTCCACGACTGCTTAAAGAATAAAATAATACGAACAGGTTAATAAAGTGTATATCAATAAAGAAGTACAATTCTAAACTGAATTTTTTTTAACATTCTGTAAATGTGAAAGGATGTAAAATTGGAGGCTAAAAATTATGTTGATATCTTGTCAGGACTGCAAATACATCGAACAGAATAAAGTATGGATGATAGGTGACCTCAATTGAATTTAGAAAAGTTTCAACCTCCCCATTAAAATTAAACTTTTTATTTTTTTTAATATTTGTTTGCGAACTAAAAAAACATATTTCATCATTTGTGAAATTGTTTGATAATTGCTTGCTTCAGTAATTTTGTGTATTTTTTGCAGTTCAAACATGGCAATTGCTTAGCCCATGGGTCTGCAGATTCCAATAATGACTCAGAAGGGTGTTCCTGAATTCCAATAATAATGCATTGGGGTTATGCGGATTCCAATAAAGATTAAGGGCCCGATTATGATGGCGTGGAGACCGCCACCGACAGGCTGTCGGTGGCGGTCTCCCCACCATTGGAACAGGAATCTCCTTCTACCATATTATAATGGCTTCTGGACGGGTGGCGACCGCCACGGTCCCAACAGGCGGTCTGTATCCGACCGTCTTTCGTAACTTCCTAGAGTGCCAGGATGTCAGCAGTGCCTGTCAGGCACCGCCGTAGGGATTACAATATCCCTTTCTGCCGGTCGTTCTGCGGTGGTAAACCCGCTGCAAAACGGCAGGCAGAAACGGATTTGGGGGCTCGTAGTGGGCCCCCTTAACTCCCTGAGCCAGGGACATAGGCACTGGGGGCACTTATAGTGCCGCCCTACATATCCCTACACCATGTGGTAGGCACTGCATGGTGCCTGCCATGTAGTGCAGGGATATGTGTGGGGTGTCTGTTTTGTCTTGCAGCGGGTGCTGCAGAGCGCAGCACCCACCGCAATACAAAACATGGGCAATGCTACCGCCACGGGTGCGGTCGCATCGTATTTTGCCCTGTAGGACCGCCACCTTGTAGGTGGGCGGTCCCAAATACGATAGTGGATGGACTGAAATCCGTCCGTCATCATAATGACCCCCTAAGTGGGGATCCACAGTAGTCAAAAGGTTACGAACCACTGTTCTACACAAACAGTAGAAACGTATGTGCTTACTGAGAGTACCAGCAGCCCATAAAATCCAGATAAAAGGCATAGGTTGCTATTTCTAATTCTCATGGTTCTCCCCAGAGGGTGGGCTGGGGCGATTGTAATTTCCAAAAACTGCCTGTCAATCACAACACAACGCAGAATCATTACAACATTTTTAATATGTAAAAGTACAACTCTCATGATTTGAAAATTACTACTATATCTGACAAGCAGCTTTTTTTAGTTAACCTTAAGAAACTCCCTCTTCCTTGTTAACACTTTTCACATACTACATCAATGCACATTGCTTTTAATAAACATTACATGATAATGTCACAAATAAAATCCATTATGTTAGTTCTATCTACACAATGCTATCAATATCTGAACCAAAAAATATATACTAGCCAGACTTGCTTTGCCACTGCTTGCTGGTGTTTGTAAGTAGTCTGGTAGGCTTCCAAGAACTGCATTTTATCCATCTAGATGATTGAGAACAAGTGGCTGAGCAGTGTTCCTGGAGTCTGAGCCAGGCATTGATGGCTTTAATCAATAGGAGGCTGATTTTGTTAGCTTGGCGATGAAGTCATTTCGGTTTAGATGGCGAAAATATCACATGAGATCAGACAGGAAAAATAATCAGAAGGATCTAATGAGAAGAGAAATTTATCTACAGGAGTAATAGAACAGTTCTCAAGAACAGTAAAATAAGTTGGGTTTTAGTTTGGACAGTGACTGCATCCTTTTGATTATTTTCTCTGAAATGGTTATCATGCTGTTCGGATCTGAGACACAAAGGTAAATCAGGCTACAATGGTGTAGGTGTATAGACCTGTATTGCAGTATTGACATAAGGTTATATAGGTTCCATAGATAGGGTAAGAGGAGGGAGCTTTATGAAACTTCAAATCTTAAAGGATATGTATTAGAATCAAAAGAAACTATGTAAGATATTAAGACCTTGATTAGTATCAGTTTATGACAGTACGTTTTACACCCATTCTTTAGGATATAATGAAATGATTGCTGATGCAGGGTGTCAAACCTTGCTGAAAAATTGATAAGCACCAAATGTTAGGTGTTGACTTCATCCAGTATTTTCAGGGCATCATCTATTATCGGTGCTGCATTTGGGACAGAAGCCAGACTGACAACAGTCTAGAAGGTTATTAGTGCAATATGATTTAGAAGTTGGGTGGCTATGGCATTCCCATGATTTTGTTAAGGAAAGGAAGTTTTGAAACTAGTCTGAGGTTTGAAGATTTTGGGATTAAAGTTTGGTTTTCTTGAAGAATGGGGCGATGAGCCACATTTTAGAGCTGAATAGTAGACCTCTTACCCATGTATTCATAATTCTGAGTATGAGATGAGGGTTGTCGAGTTTTCAGTGGAGAAACAGGGGTTGGGTCATTTGTAGAAGACAAAGGGTTGATGGATGAGATTGTGGTGTTGATTGTAGCCTCATTGTCGACATTGCTAAGTTAGCTTAGGCCTAGCTGCCATGATGCCTCCTTTGCACACGTTCCTCTGTGACTTTGTTTTTCCAGACTCTGCTTGTGACCGTTCACATTAGAACTGTCTGCCTTTTTGCCTTTCACCTTTTCTCATGTTCTCTGTGGTTTTCGTCTGCACACAATGTACAAGGTCGAAAAACAACGTCCCTTGTTTTTGCTGTTCTGGTCAGCCCCTCGCACTTAGACATAACATGACATACTGCTGCACTGGAGAAATTCGTGTGCTTTTAATATGGTGAACTCACTGTTGAAGGCACTTGGAGAAAAGCCTTTCCAGGGAGAAGAGCTGTGCATATCCGATGATGTAACCCTTGCATCTAGTTCTTGAGGTATGGGGGTCCCCCTGACAAAGCCTGGAGGTCTTCTATTTTTATAATAAACTAGTTACTAGCACGGGGAGGGTGGTAAGGCATTTTAGTCCTATATCCACTGTCTTTATAAAATGCTGTCCCCGTTTGTATTCTATGGAATTGTAACCATGCTTACTGTTTTATCATTATGCATTATGCTGCTAGTACTGGCACGTGTACTGTGTCTTAGAGCACGATAGTTGAAATAAACATTTTAAACTATACTGTGTCTCTTACTACGCACGTTGTGGACAAGTATGAGTGAGTAATGAAAGAGTGTTCTTGCTCCCGCGATTCCTGAAAGAGTCCGTGTTCTGGGATGTCTAATAATTGGTAGCTTCGCTGTAGTACGGAGAATGAATGAGACACTATAGCTAGTCGGATTGGGATTTTGGGTACTAAGGTGTATGGTTGGTACACCACTATACACCGAGGTCCTGTTTTCCTGCGCATAGTTCTGTATATGTGCAGAATCCCCGCAACATGGCGCCACCAACGTGGTGGGCTTCTTATCTGCGAGACGCTTGAGTAGTACTTGTGCTTGTCCACAACCTCCTTCACTACTGTTTCCGGAAACATATGTGAGGGTGTAACCTCCTATATTGATGTTTTTATAGGTTTATTCAAGCTTGAAGTTATTAAAAGGTATTTTCTTTCTGTTAACCCTCTATTGCGCTGCCACACACTAGGTTGTTTTTCATTCTTGGTCTTAATGGCTGTGAATATAAATATCCCGGCACATAGCCGCGCTGCGCTCCGAGCTCATTTGACAGTGTATGGAGTGCCTGACGCGGGTGTCGACCTCATCTTTGTGGTCCAAGCCGGATCGGCTTACCACTTTGAGGTGTTTTACTCATGGGTCACTTTTCCGGCGGTGGAAGGAGCTGACAATTTGTTCCACGTTTACGCTCCCACCGCCTTTCCTGATGTTTATCGGCCTTATCAGGCTCTTGAAGTACCGCTCACAGCATGGCAACACCGTCTTTGGTTTGATGGCGCCCTCCCACATCCGGTCACCCCGATTCATTTAGGCCCCTTATTGATAGATGGGGCCACTTGGCCTGTTTTGGCCGGGTATACCCCTCATCCACGTCATTTAGTGGTTCCGGTAGATGAACTGCGCTTGTTGCATGCGTCTTTAATCCGTGTGCACAGAGCTTTAGTACAATATGTTACAGGCAATGTCCAGATGGCCCCTCCTGGAGTTGCGGCGCATCCAGCTGGACATGGCGGTGTGACCATAAGTCCCGTCATGGTTAATTCGGTGATGGGCAAGCGCCCACAGAATAAGGATGATTTGCCTTATTGGCTTGCAGAAAAATTTGACCAGCTGGAGGCGGTGTTTCCAAATACCTCTCCTGTGGAAAAACACAGGATTCTAACTATTAGTTTGCCAAAAGACTTAATTCCCGAGTTGACAGAATGCAACAACTGGGGCAAGGTATTCGCAGCAGTGTATGCGAAATGTTTCGGCACTCCATCCATGACGGTCCTCCCTACCGTAATTAAGCGTGTGCAAGATGAGCATGGCCCTGAAGTGGCTGTGGAACTGGGGATGAGACTGGTGGGAGTGTTCGATGTAGTGGCTGATCTAATCCTTGCGAATGTCAAGGGTGATGCAGTCAACTTTCAAGTCGCTAAGGCTTTGGTCCCAGAGCCGGACTAGCCTTGCGAATTACCAAAAATTATTGCACAGGCTTATAAAACCATTGGCCGCAATAGTTTGGGGGTTAAGCCTTTTGCTAAAACGCAAGCTCAAACACAACCACAAAAAAAATCTCAGTCTGATAAAGACGAGAAACCGTTCTTTTCTAAAAAGAACTGGAAGTTGAAGAAACAGGGAAAGCAACAACAAAAACCAGGGTCGCGTGCTGCGTCACCGGTTTCCGTAGCTTCTGAACGCACTTATGATTTGCGCGACCGAGCGAGAATTAAGTCTCATGATAGATTTCAGGTCCCTGACCAGCGTTCTCCTCGTTCTTCGCAGGCACCATCGACCTCACAGGCTGGTGGAGGAGATCACCAGGAAAGAGGCAGGGGTCGCGACGCCCCACAGGGACGAGACCAACCTCGACAACCTGGCAGAGGGAAACAAGAAGAAATTCCCCGTCCTCGCCCACAGTTTCAGAAGAAAAAAGTTGCTGCTTTAACAGCGAGATATGCCACAGACGGTGAGAACGAGACTCCTGAATTAGACGTGGGCAGTGACACTGCTAGACAGCGCCGCGGAAGTTACCATAGTGCGGGAGGCACTACGTCCTCATGTGGAGGCAACAGCAACTGATTCTTTCATTACTGTCGAGACAGCTGACACCCGAGTGGCACCCCCTGACAGACTATTTAATATAGTCCTTCAAATTGAAGGAGACATTGAGCGTGTTATTAAAGGGATTTTTGGGGAAAATCTGACCTCTTCCTACGACATTTTATTGGCGGAGGCGGATTGGCCGCCCCCATTTGTTCTCGCTGCTCCTAGAGGGGAGGAGGTAATCCTTCCGAGCTTTTCTCATCAGGTCCCCAAGGACAAAGTGGAGGCTCTCGCAGCTGAATGGGCTGTGGCCCAGGCCCCGGCACTGTACCGTAATCATGTGGGCTGGGATGAGGATTCTCCCCCCCATGATATACCATTGCGATCTCTGCCACAGCCTCAAGCCCAATATCCCCTCCGGCGGGAAGCTAAGGGTCCCGTTTCCGACATTCTAACACAGTTAGAATATCAAGGAGTAATTGAGACATGCGTGTCACCAATGAATAATCCCCTTTTCGCGGTTTCTAAACCCGATGGGTCGTACTGCTTGGTATTGGACTACCGGCATTTGAACTCCCATTGCCGAACCTTTGCGGTGCAGAATAGCCATAGTTCTGCGCTCGTAGACAGTCTTGTTTGTAAAAAATATAAAACGACACTTGACCTTTCCAATGGTTTTTACACTCACAATTTGTCCCCAGACTGCAGTCAATGGACCGCGTTCCCTTCGGGTGGAAAACAATTAAAATTCCGGCATTTGCCAATGGGCTACAAGAACAGCCCGGGGGTCTTCGCCGCCCGTGTTGTCTCTTTGTTGGACAGCATAGACCCAGATGCGTATTCGTACGTGGATGATATATATCTGACAGAAGACGAACTATGGCCGCATCTTTCCCGAGTAGACCGCATTATACTTGAGTTAGCGGTCTTAGGATACAAATGTAATTTTGCCAAATCACACATCGCAGAATACACTGTGTTGTTTTTGGGATATGAGCTCAACAATGAAGGTAGGGGCTTAGCTCCCCACTTCCTGGAGAAGTGCGCACTTTTGCGCCCTCCAACAACTCTGAAAAAACTTCAGTCTTTGCTGGGATTTTTGAACTTCGGGCGCTCTTACATTCCCGAATATGCCCAGCGTATCAAGCCTCTCTATGCCCTAATACAACCTACTTTTTCGAAGTCATGCTTGCTTCCGGAACATTCGCTTATACTGCAATCTTTGCAGTCTGATCTACTTGAATCTAAGTTCTTGTTGACACGTGATAACCACACGAATCTCGTGATCAGAATAGTGCCAGGGGCAGTGGGTTTCACTTACTTGACGTTTAACGAAGGTGACACAGTACCTATTGCCTACAAGTCACATCTTTACACTTCTGCCGAGTTGCGCTTTTCAACTGTGGAGAAAGTTTTGGCTGCAGTGCAAATGGCGATTCTTAAGGAACGCGCACTGGCACAGGGAAAACGCATCTTGGTTGTCACCCCCTATCCTGCCCTTGAGGCTGTGACAAAGGCAAGTGTACCAAACTCTAAGGCTTTGCACCCCCGTTGGATACAATGGGCTACTTCTTTGACATCTCCGGATGTCACCTTTATCTTTGATTCCTCTCTTCAGACACAGGAGTTCTTACAGTATGAATTTGTTCATCCTCCTCCTCTGTCTTTGCTGCCGCTTGAGGAGTACAAATGTATCATTTACACCGATGGTTCGGCGCAACCGGCCACGGGTTCTAAGCATGCATACTCAGCAGCATGTGCTATTGTGGCAGGTCACATGGTGAACGGTGAGTTCAAATCGAGTGTTGTGCACACGCAGGCACTGGGAGACAGTACCGCACAATTAGTCGACCTGCGTGCTTTGGTGCTCGCACTTGAGTTTGCAGATCCGGATGTGACTACACTTATTGTATGCGATTCTTACTACTGTGTCCATGCTTTTAATGACAACTTATTCTTTTGGTCTCAAAACGACTGTAGCGATTCTAAGAGCAGTGCAATTAAGCATAAAATGCTTTGGGTTCGAGTGGCAGATCTTAAACAACGTCTGCCTCTCACACAGGTGATTCACACTCTTGGCCTCCAGCGTGTGGGCGCACACGCGGTTGGTAACAGTTTGGCAGATGAAGCTGCCAAATCAGCAGTAGCCACGTGCTCAGTAGCAGCCGTTACAAGATCCATGACAAAAATAGATAATGAGGTTTTGGCAGCTATTGCTGCAACCAAGGAAGGCTCTAATTACCCACAGGATTTCCCTTCCGAAGAACTCTTATCACTTAAGTCCCGACCATGTTCCTTATGTAAGAATTCCGGATGTTGGTGATCGGCTGATTCCCAACGCGGACCGCGGAAATTCGTTGATAACAGCCGCACACGAAGGCTTGGCTTCGGCCCATGCTGGAGTGTCTGCAACTGTTTCAATCTTGCAGCAGCGTTACTGGTGGCATGGTTTATACAAACAGACCCGTAATTATGTCCTTTCTTGTGACATCTGTCAGCAAATTAAGCCCTCTACGGTTACACGTCCGCCACAAACACAGCTCTGCATTTCTAATAAACCTTTTGGTTGTGTATACCTTGATCACTGCGGTCCGTTTTCTTCTGATACTGCATATAAATATATCTTGGTTGCAGTTGATTCGTGCACATGTTTCATCTGGGTTTGGCCACAACGCAGTGCTGACGCTCGAAATGTCATCAGGGATTTGTGTGTCTTTGTGGGAATTTTTGCCTGTGGCACCTTCCATTCCGACCAAGGTCCAGCGTTCGCCTCTAAGGCGTACAAGGACGCGATGAGATCTATGGGGGTGCTTGTGCAATTTTCGTCTCCATATAGGCCTGAGGGCAACTCAATTGTGGAGCGAATGAACCGTGACTTAAAGCAGTCCTTGACAGCTAGAGTCTTAGGTACTGGCAGGAACTGTCTGGCCCACTTGTATGGCGTGCAACGTGCACTTAATAATCTCCCTAGAAGATCTCTGGGTGGGCGGACCCCATACGAAATGCTCTTTGGCATACAGATGTTTGTGCCAGACCTTGATGGTCTAGACATGGTGGCAACTGCCGCAATCTTTGATGTAGATAATCATTCTACTATGTTGCAGGACTTACAAGAGACCCGTGACAGACTTGCAAACGAACATTTACCTTCAGCCACAGACGCTGCGTTGCAGATTCCGGTCGCCGGCTGGCTTCCAAAGATTGGAGATCTGGTCCGAGAGAAGGTGGAGAACAAAAATGAATTTTGCCCCTCTTATCGTGCACCGGTTCCAGTTCTTGGCTTGAAGGGTACTAGTACAGTCATCTTACCACCACTTCCTGGTCGCAAAGACAACAGATACATCTCAGTGGACAATGTCAAGCTACAACATGTGGCCGATCCTGAATAGTGTAACACCTGCGGTATCATGTCCAGCAATTTCAAGAAATCCTATTCGTGGCCCTCCGGTCTCCACAGGCGCTGATGTTGCCATTGGGATGGTCGCTTTGCCAGATCGCCTGCTCAACATCCCGGCTTCCTCCTGCAACGAGGAGACTGAGTATACTTACCCCGCAAGTGAGTCAGTGGCTCATTGCCTACAACACCACTGAACCCTACTCGTTTTTCCTTTGATTCGTCTTCCACCTCCTCATTTATCCCGACCAAATTCAGTATTTTTGTATCCTGGTTCAGAGACAATTTTTTGGTCCCTCCATGGACATACACCTGGTTGGTGCTATTCCTGATTTTCCTGTTCATGTCCATTGGCTTTGTGACAGTTTTTTTCTTGCTCATCAATGGTCACTACTTGCCAGAACGCTCTGCGGTGAACTCTGTGGCTGGAACTTTGGCTCCGCATTCTTGTTCACACATCATGAAGCGTGACCACACATTTGTGAACATTTCCGCCTTTCCAGTTGCAGATGGCATCGTATGGGATGCAGTGAATTTCCAAATTCATGGACCAACAGAAATTATTAATGTTCCTAATGTGCTTCGTGTTTCCATGGGTGATGTGGTAAAAAGGAATATTCATTCAGATGACTGGGATGTGCATGCCATTGAATCGTTATTTTCTGATTTGAAATATTATGCTGCTTTTAACTCTGAGGATTTGTACTTAAATTCTGCTAATTATGCCGATTTGAATTGTTACCAGCATTACGGCAACCATTTTCTGCATAAACCCAGTACAATTCGAGGTAGTTTCAATTACACCCAATGGGAAAATTGCCCAACCCCTCTGCAAGGTAGCTCTCGAACACTGATTAATAAATGTACCTACTTTACGGACTTTGACAGATCTAACCCAGGGTCCTATTATTTTAAATTGAACATTTCTTCAAATCCAAAGGTAATGTTGACCCACACCAAATTGCTATATTCAAGTTCCTTTCTAGACGCATTAGCTGTAGGTGGCTATGAGCACTGGAAAAACACCATTGACTTGAAATCTATTTGGGGCACGAAATCTTGGCAGGTACGCGGAACAGAAGCTTTGCACCGTGCTTGCCTTATCCCCACACAAATGTTATTTTTAAACAGTACTATATATCAAACAACTTGTTTGGGTTTGGCAACTTCCAAACAATTGAATACACCCTCCACTCCTACGTTGTCTTCCTGGCCGAACAGAAGCTTGCATTTAAATATTTCCCTTGAAACTTTGCAAGCATTGCTTCAAAATAATTCGTTTAATGCCTCTGCACTAGATCGGTCGGCCTGGTTAGTGTGGCCCATAGCATCTAAGGCATGCCAACTGCGTTTTCATAACTCTGCTCCGGGTTACAAACAGGATAGACCAGATCCACGGTTTTCTGAATCACGTACGGTTACGACATATTCAGTTGGTAAATTATGTAAACAGTGGTTGCAGCACTCTACATTAGATTCTGTAAAACAACATTTATCTCTCCTATCAAACAACATCGATCTGGCCGATTTTGTTTTGGGACCTCGAAGTCCAAGACCTAAAAGATTTGTTTATGCGACTTACAATGAAATCTGGAAGCTTTCACAAATAGAAGCTGCTTCCCGTTTACGGGAAATAGATCAAGCAAATCTAGAAAAAGTGCTTGCTGTTGTCGACAATAGTATTAACACCCTGTCTTCCCGCATTTACACATTAGAGAATATTGTTTCATCTGTTGTTGATATTGTACAAGATGACGTGTCTGTGTTATATCATGGTCAGAATCAATTGCGTTCAGTAATGCAGTTTGCATGGACTTTGCAGACACTGAAAATGGGGAAGGTTCCATGGCATTTTTTAAACACATCTGCCTTGTTCTTGCCGTTTAATTTAACTGAGAAACAGCAGTTCATGTCCATGAAAGATGCAACATACACTCTTCTACATATCGAAAAAAGTAGATCCTTTACCATTCTCTATGGCGGAGACTGACTCTGCAGTGTGGCTAGTACACGGGGTTATTGGTTTGCCTTTTTCTTTATTTGAATTTAGTTCATGCATGAAACATTATCCTGTTGGCCATTTTGAGCCTTTGGGTAGTGCCTTTTGCACGAACTCATGGTCCCTACCTTTCACATACAGATGCCTTAGGGATGACAAGGAGGTATTTCTCACAGGGGAGTCTTGCGATTCTACAGTGGGTCATTCCCTTGTTTGTAAAAACATTCAATTGCACGGGGCTTGTAATGTTTCTGCCCCGAATCTTGCTTGTGTTTTGAAGGGCATTCCTGCTCCTGTTATATCACCTACTTTCACTATGCTTGCTAATGGTAGCTATCTGCTTTTGAATAATCAGGATTGCTGTGGTTTGCAGGCTGGCATACCCTAAATAGTAACAGTTTCGCAACACGTAGTGTGCTGCAAAAAACGTGCCTTTTCCACCCCCGCGTGGGAAGTTAGATAGTTCCATTTGGCCTTACATACCGACTTTGAAGGCGGATTTCAATAAATGGAGCAGAATAAAGGCGCTATTATTAAACCAGGAGGTTATGCTCACTTCCGCACGGGAGACTTTCGTCCTCCAGGTGGCCAGCGCCCACAGTGAGATACAGGCCCTTTTAAACACTAACCTCCCCCAACATTTCGGTGAACTAATTCACCGTATATTTAATGCATCAAATACAGCAGGTCTTGTACACTTTTTTAAAGTTGTGGGCTCTGGCCTTTTGACCTCCTTTCAGACTATATTTGGTGTAATTCCGGCTTTTATTCATTCTATTTTTTCCAGCGTCTTTGGCGGCTTCCCATTAATCCTAGCCTTAGCTGCTGGCGTATTGCTTTTACTTTGTCTGTGGCGCAATGGCTGCACCACTTGTGACCCTACACAACCAAGGGCGACTGCGGATGCTCCGTGACCGCATGATTGACAGCTTCAGCATCCTGCTGCTGGCGACCCTCAGCGTGACTTATAGACTATCTTTTCGCTTTGCGTATTTCACTTGCGTGCAACCAGTGATGTCCTGCTTACGATGTCTGTTCTCTTGGATATTTGCCTCTCCAATACGTCTTGTTCGGACCCGGATTTCGACCAGTTGATGGGCCCCTTAGTGGCCCATGAACAGGAATGTTCCGGTGCTGGATTAATGGCGCGTGCGGCTGCACTTGGGGTCTTGGCACAATGGGATATCTGGGCGGCTGCTCAGAATCTCCTACAACAAAGTTATATTGAGTATCACGCAAGTTGTCCCGCAATGCTGATCGCTGCTCCCTATTATGAGGGTCATGAATGCAGTTTTGATTTGTTGAATTGGATGGCATCTATTTTTTCGGACAATGACAATGATGTCTTTTTGGAAGGTGTTGCAGTTTTCTGCGCATACACTCTAATGGATTAGTTGCATTGACTCTCAATCACCTGCATAAATGGATTTTTTAAAATTCTCTTTGAGTGACCTATTTTCGGGCCCTATCTAGAACTTTTTCCACGTTTTTTTTTTCTTCAATAGGACATTTCCCACCTATAGCCGTTTACATTCTGCTCCATCTATTCGAACTCTGTTTTCGTCCTATGTCTTACCCTATGGACTGACCAGGGGAGGGTGTGGTGTGGATTGTGGCCTCATTGTCAACATTGCTAAGTTAGCTTAGGCCTAGCTGCCATGATGCCTCCTTTGCACACGTTCCTCTGTGACTTTGTTTTTCCAGACTCTGCTTGTGACCGTTCACATTAGAACTGTCTGCCTTTTTGCCTTTCACCTTTTCTCATGTTCTCTGTGGTTTTCGTCTGCACACAATGTACAAGGTCGAAAACAACGTCCCTTGTTTTTGCTGTTCTGGTCAGCCCCTCGCACTTAGACATAACATGACAAACAGCTGCACTGGAGAAATTCGTGTGCTTTTAATATGGTGAACTCACTGTTGAAGGCACTTGGAGAAAAGTCTTTCCAGGGAGAAGAGCTGTGCTTGTCCGATGATGTAACCCTTGCATCTAGTTCTTGAGGTATGGGGGTCCCCCTGACAAAGCCTGGAGGTCTTCTATTTTTATAATAAACTAGTTACTAGCACGGGGAGGGTGGTAAGGCATTTTAGTCCTATATCCACTGTCTTTATAAAATGCTGTCCCCGTTTGTATTCTATGGAATTGTAACCATGCTCACTGTTTTATCTTTATGCATTATGCTGCTAGTACTGGCACGTGTACTGTGTCTTAGAGCACGATAGTTGAAATAAACATTTTAAACTATACTGTGTCTCTTACTACGCACGTTGTGGACAAGTATGAGTGAGTAATGAAAGAGTGTTCTTGCTCCCGCGATTCCTGAAAGAGTCCGTGTTCTGGGATGTCTAATCATTGGTAGCTTCGCTGTAGTACGGAGAACGAATGAGACACTATAGCTAGTCGGATTTTGGGTACTAAGGTGTATGGTTGGTACACCACTATACACCGAGGTCCTGTTTTCCTGCGCATAGTTCTGTATATGTGCAGAATCCTCGCAACAAGATGATCTGTTCAAATTATTGTCATTCAAGTTTGATAAAGTGCAACCATGATGCAGTAAGTCTTTCATGAATGATAGAGGTAAATCATTCATTATGCTTTTTGGTGAGGTTTTTTAGATAAATATTTTGTAATGTCATTTGCATTGGTGTAAGTATTGGGAATGCTTGCTGCATGGGTTTAGCACAGTGTTTTATTGTGTTGCAAAAGGTTTGTGGTGGTTTGTAGCTTCATTTATCTTTGCCCTGAAGCAGGTACTTTCAGTTATATGTATGACGTTTTTATAATATTTCATTGGTTCTTTGATGGCCACAAGAGAGTCGATTTATGTCTCTTCCATATCTTTTCCAATTTCCTGATATCTCTTTTGCTGATATTGAGATCTTTGGTGTACCAATGTGCCCAGGGTTTATCAGATGTGGATTTTAAATTTTTTAGTTATACTACATCCTTCAAAATTGCTTTAGTGGAGTAGTTGGTGAGGTTAGTTTACATTATTCAAGATATTGTGATGGCGCAAATGTTTCTGAACTTTTTTGAAAGTTACTGGAGGTGGATGAGTTTTAAATCTCTTTCATCTTTTAAGTGTGTCAGTTATTTTAATCAATCAATCAATCAGGGTTTGTTAAACGCAACGACTCACTGATAGGGTCTCAAGGCACTGCGGGGGCGCAGCTGCTGGATGTTCCCGGCGATTCGTCAAAGAGCCAGGTCTTGAGGTCCTTCATGAAGTACATAAGAAGAAACTGATGTCTGATCCCGGGGAACAAAAGGAACCAGCTGGTGCACTTTCATGGGACTACTCTTTTTCCTCCAACTTAGGAGCAGACCCAGGGGATGCAACGAGACAGGCTGCCCCGGATGACATTTCTCTCTCTGTCATATATCAAACCATAATGACACACAGAGACGAAACTCGGGCAGAAAGTCAAAAAACGCAAAACGCATGCCGCAAGCTGCAAAACTCGATACGCCGAGTTGCTAAATCGTGCTCAGAATTTGCGGAAAGGGTTACTGAAGCCAAAAACAGAATCTCCACGTAGAGGACGAGATTGTAATACAGAAAGCTACCACCGAAACTCTGGTGCATGTGAAGAACGATATGGCATGGAAGCTTGAGGGCATAAGAATTATCTTTGCCCAACAATCTTAGAGTCCTCGGCTTACCGGAGGGGGTGAGAGGGTCTGACCCCCGGAAGTTCATTGTGGAACTGTTCTTAGAGGCATTCCCGTAGCTTACCCAATGGGCATGGGACACGGAGGTCCAGCGAGCCCAGCGATTTTCAAGCAAAACACTCGCCTAGGACCTGGACAATCAACTCCCAGACCGAGAGCAATTCTGATATGTCTGAATAACTTTTTGTCTCGACAGGCTCTCTATGATTTGGCAAGACCGGATAGGAAGAGAAGGGGGAAGGGGAGTGAGTTTTTTGTTTGGCCAGATTACTGTCATTCGACCATTGAAAAACGGTGGCAGTTACGACAGCTGATTACTCAGTTTCAGAACAAGGGTGCCCAAGCTTTCCTTCTCAATCCTGCCAAGCTTAAAGTTATATATAAAGATCATACACAGTTTTTTACTTCTGAGGCAAAGGCCAAAAAATTCTTACAGGCAATCAAGGTCTAAAGAAAGTGTTTAATGGTGGGCAGACGGGGAGGGGTCTGGGTGATATAAGGTGATGTTACAAGTCTTTTCTCTCTCTTTTTCTTCTTTTTTACAGTACACAATAGGGTTGGATATATTTTGGGGTAGGTGGTTGTCGATCAGCTTGTGTCGTGAGGCTCTCCATCACATTAGACCTAAGGGTCTGTTTGCCTCTATGATTGGGATGGGGGGCTTGGGCGGGGGCAAATCCGGGGGTGTGTGGGAGGGTCTTAAGCTGGGGGGGTTTGGTTGCTGTATTGTGTGTGGGGGGAAAAATCAAAAATAAGCCAATGGATAAAGAAGTTCGAGATAAGATCATGGATTGTGTTTGTTTAGCTGTTGTGCTAAATTTGGTTCAGGAGGGTTCACAGTTTGAGAAATGTGACATAGGTTGATGTCCGACAGATTGTGTGTTTGTTCATTTAATGTATGTGGCCTTAACAACAGCGCTAAGCAGCAAAGAGTCGCTCAGGAAATAAGGGGTATGCGACCAGATGTGGTGTGCCTTCCAGAGACACACATACCTTGGGGGAAACACAGGGTTATATCTGAGTTAATGTATACACTGCTTGCCTGTAGAAAGCAAGGCTCTACTATTAGAGGTGTGGCCATTCTCGCAAAACCAAACATACAATGTACTGGCAGCGTGCTTGGTGATAAATATGGATAAATATGGCCGGTGGGCAATAGTGGAATGTGCAGCTGGTAATAACAAATTTGTATTATGTTCTGTGTATGGATCTAATATTGACGAGGCACAGATATTAGAATTTCTTAATGTAGAGCTGGCGTCCTGGCCCTCTCCGTTGATACTATGCGGGGACTTTAATATTCAGCTTGCAGATATTACAGTGCGGGCAGGTAGGGATATATATGTTGGTCGCAAACCCAACGTTTTCAGGGCCCTCGAACAGCTTCTACATGACCACGGCTTAGTTGATGTCTGGGCCAAATTAAAACACCCAGACCCTGGCTTCACACACTTTTCATGCCCACATCGAAATTTGGCTAGACTTGATTATTTTTTGTAACCCATGGATATCTAGCGGGTGCATATATTCAGGTTTTCCCCAGAATCACATCAGTTCATAATCCTCTGCTGCTGAACCTTGCCATACGTGGCCTGGTGCGGCCCGACTGTCCTTTTCATTTGACAGGAAGCTACTACTCAATGAGGCTTTTATTAGCCACATATGTCAGTGGCTGAATCAATTGTTTACTATTAATCGGAACTCTGCTGCTCATGCAGTAGTCTGGGATGCCTTGAAAGCAGGGCTTCGGGGGAAATTCTCAGTTTCGGTTTATATACTCAGAAACAGCAAAGGCAGTTAATTCAAAATCTGTACGAGGATCTTCGGAAGGCAGAACAGAGTCTCATACTATCTCTTCAAGGGAATTTAGATATTTCCCAGGCACAAACAGATGTGGCCCGCTGCAAGGCTAAGATAAATGCGCACTGGTCTAAGGATAACACTAATAAATATTATCTCTTTAAAAGGGAATGCTATGAATTGGGGGAAGCAACTGGTAAATGTTTGGCAAAAAAGATTAGATGTAAGGAGGCCAAGTGCGCAATCTCGGCGATTGAAGATTCAGCTGGGAGGCTGATTGAAACACCTGCTGAGATTCTGAAAGTATTCAGGGCATTTTATGAAGATTTATACAGTGAGGCCCAGAATGGGAATCGGGGACACGAGTCCTACTTTAAGGACTTACATAGGAAGATTCTCGATCTAGAAAACAGGGAGCAATTGGAGGCATTAGAAGAGCTCGTGGAGGCTGTTAGCTCTTTAGCTTCAGGCAAAGCTGCCGGGCCCGACAAGCTGCCTCTAGAATTTTATTAAATGTTTTTACCAGAGCTAAAATCTGATATGCTCAAAACTTTTCTGGAGGCACAAAAAGGGCAAGCCCCTGCATCCTGGGATTCCGCCAATATATTTATTTTTAAAAAGGAGGATAAATCTCCCACTTTACCTGGATCGTATAGACCGATCTCGTTATTAAATTGCGATGAAAAAATGTATGCAAAGATTTTGGCCACGTGACTAGCTAGAGTTATTTACCCCTTAGTTTCTGTCCACCAACATGGTTTTATCCCAGGAAGAGAAACGGTCAATCACATCACCAGGGTTGTCACCCTGCTGGATTTGGCCAATGTACAACAAGCTCCATTTGGAATGGTGCTACTAGATGCCGAAAAAGAGTTTGACCGTGTTTCCTGGTAATTTTTATGGGCAACCATGCACTGGCAAGGTTTTGGACCAAGCTTTATTAAGGCAATCGGAGCCATGTATAGATCTCCTGTGGCTCGAATATGTGCGCTTGGTATAGAATCTGATCCGGTAGTGAAATCTAGAGGGACCAGACAAGGCTGTCCATGTTCTCCTTTGTTATTTTCCCTATAATTTAACCCATTTTTTAATCTGCCTGGTAACAGCCCATCTATTAAGCCGGTGCAACATCGATCGGAGCAGTTTACAGTTCTAGCTTACGCCAACGATATAGCTATTGTTACCCCTGAACCAGCCTCAGCATTTTTAGAGATTGAGCAGCTAGCAATGCAATTTGGCAAGAGTCTGGTTATAAATTAAATCTAGCTAAGACTCAAATTATATGTACAAAAATGCATTTTTTTAATGATCCTAAGGTTACAGAGGAGGCAATATATCTTGGTATACGAATTAATGCATATTTCGATAAAATGGTATCAGCCAAATGGGATCCTATGCTCCAAAAAATTAAAAGTGAGTTATATAGGATGGAATGTTTGCACCTCTCAATAGTGGGAAGATGCAATGTCTTAAAAATGAATATTTTACCAAAGCTACTTTACTATTCTAGATCTGTGCTTCTGGAGCTTAGTAGAAGCCAACTCTAGAAATTACAGTCCATCTGTAGTAGCTTTATGTGGGCACAGGGTGAAGCACGCCTGGCAATGAAGTACATACATTTACACTGATGTCGTGGGGGTTGGGCTATGCCCAATTTTATGTTCTACTATTGGGCCTGTCTTCTACAACACATGCGTATTTTACTCGTTGGTGAAGGGAAAGTCGAGGTAGCTGAGGCTCCGTCGATTTTCAAAATGTTGCTGGGTTCGGAGGCTGAGAGAGGCTTTTTTCAGCATATAGAACCTAGCTACTATAAGACAACTCGATTTAAGGTAATTCAAGCGGCATGTAAGGTATGGCAATAGGTTCGGAGACACTTGCAGATCAATAGGGTTTCCCACTATACGCCTACATCAGCAACACTATTACTACCATCTATTTTTTGGGAAGCTACTAAGGTTAGGTGGAGACGAATGGGTATAATTACCTTGGGGGACTTTTTTGATGGCAGCGGTGTTTTGCCCTACTCGCGCATGGCTGCGGAATATGTTTTGCCTAAAACTGATTTTTTAAAATATTTGCAGATTCGGGACTATCTGCGGAGGAAATTAAATCTAGAACTATTAGCTCAAAAAAATAATCTTATAGAGGCAGTTAAGGGGCATGGGAGGATTGGTATTTTATATCAAGCTCTTATTCAAACACAGTCTGATGATCTAGAGGTACAAAATCAAAAGTGGAACACTAAACTGTCTCAAGGAGGTGATATTTTACAAGATTCCATTGCTTTAGGCGAGAAAATTCTGATATCCTCCAACCTCAAAGCACAGCATTATAAGACTATCTTCAATTGATATTATACCCCTGCTAAAAGTTCTCAATGGGGCGGCTCAAATTACGGTAACTGTACACGCTGAGGGGCTGATCAGTCAGACAGTATTCACATACTCTATGCATGCACAGAGCTGAGACAGTTGATTGGGGGATGGAAGCCTTCTTGACCGTAATAATTGGGGCACAGATTTCTATTACACCAACGGTCATGCTCTTGGGAGTCCTGGATAAGTCCACGGTTCGCTGCGAGATATATCAATCTAGGTATTTGATTTTTATTGCAGTAGCCGTGGCCCGGCTATGTATAACCTCACTCTGGCGGCAGAAAGAACCACCGTCATTTGAAATGTGGAGAGGAAGGCTGTATGCCATATGTAATTTGGATCATAGTCTCTATGCCCTTAAAGGGCTCCAAAAACGGAGATTCGGTATAAAGATTTGGGGGGCTATGGCAGATCATCTGGCACTTACCATGATATGAAAATCTCTGCTGGTATTATTGGACATAGAAATCTATGTTTTTATCTTAACTCGCTTTTTATGAATTATATGATGTACGATTTTTTAGGCAATAATGGCGGTACTTAATTCCAATGTATTTTCTCTGGATTATTGATATGTTCTTATCTCAAAATATTTTATTCTGTATAACTATGTTATCTATTGGCTAATCAAAAATAAATAAAAACATTTTTAAAAAGATATTGTGAGGCCGCAAATGTTTCTGACCTTTTTTGAAAGTTACTGGAGGTGGATGAGTTTTAAATTTCTTTAATCTTTTAAGTGTGTCAGTTATTTAAATCAATCAATCAATCAATCAATCAATCAATCAATCAATCAATCAATCAATCAGGGTTTGTTAAGCGCAACTACTCACCGATAGGGTCTTAAGGCACTGTGTGGGGCACAGCTCCTGGATGCTCACGGCGATTCGTCGAAGAGCCAGGTCTTGAGGTCCTTAATAAACTTGGGGAGTGTTGGCATCTGTCGGAGGTGGAGAGGGAGGGTGTTCCATGCCTTGGCCGCGAGGAAGGAGAAGGAATGACCTCCTGTTCTGGTCTTCTTTATGCTCGGCACCGTGGCAAGGGAGAGCTGGGCTGAGCGGAGGGATCTTTGGGGTGCGTGGAACTAGAGGCGGTGGTTCAGGTAGGCAGGTCCGGTGTTGTGGAGGGCTTTGTGGGTGAGTAGCTTGAAGGTGATTCTCTTCTCGATGGGGAGCCAATGTAGTGTCTGCAGGTGATGTGGCAGTGGTGCGGTAGATTGAGCACTAGTCAGGCGGAGACGTTCTGGACATTCTGAAGTTTGCGGGTGATGTTCTTGTTGATTCCGGCATAGAGTGGGTTGCTGTAGTGCAGTCTGCTGCTGATGAGGGCGTGGGTGGCGGTTTTCCTGTGTTCGAGGGGAATCCAGTTGAAGGTCTTTCGTAGGAGACAGAGGGTGTGGAAACAGGAGGAAGAGACAGCGTTGATTTGGCGGTCCATTTTGAGTTCTGAGTCCAGGATGATTCCAAGGTTGCGTGCGTCGTCAGTGTGGGAGGGTGGGTTTCGGAGGGCGGGGGGCCACCAGGTGTCGTTCCAGGCGTCGGGGTGTGGGCCCATGTTGAGTACTTCGATTTTGATCATGTTTAGTTGTAGGCAGATGTTCTTCATCCACCTGGTGACTGCTTCCATTCCTTCTTGTGTTTGGAGATGTTGGGTTCGTTGGATAGGGAGAGGATGAGTTGGGTGGCGTCTGCGTAGGATACAATGTTGAGTCCAAGTTATTTAGTCTCTTTGGTATTAGTTTTATGTATAAGAAAATGGCAAGATGGTCAGACCATTCCAGATCAAAAGGGTCATATTGTATGATAAAGTTTGGGGGAGGAAATAGTAGATCATTAGCATTACTTTTTTTGTCAGTTGGTCGAGAGAGTGAGGGTCAAGCCGTGCTCATATGTTTTGTAATGAGTGGATTTTTCAAAATATTCCATGGGATGTTACAGTCCCCAAGAAAAATGTTTTTGCTGTGGTGCTTTTTCTTCAGCACAATAAGCTCTTCAGCTTGCTTAACAAATACTTACTTGCGACCTGGGGGATGATAAATATATAGAATTATATGTGGGTAACTGTGAATAAGGGTGTTTATTTTAGTGAGCGGTACTGAGTGACATCAAATAGACAACAAGAGCGAAACTTGAGTTGTTGATGTCACTCAGAACCCCAAGGTGAAAAACATCCCCTTCATTTATAGTTACCTATGTGTAATTTTGTGCTATGTTTGGCTTTTCGATTTGATCTCCCACTGCTGTCATCAGCTGTGCAGGATTAAGGGAGTCACCGGAGCCATGCATAAAATGGTCTTTCCTGCACCTGCTCCTGTACCTCTAATAAACTTGGGGGCACATTTACGAGCCCCTCTGCATCGCTCTTGCACCAAGCAACGTGGTGCAAGATCGGCACAAATTATTATTGAAATTTATGAAGCACACAAGACCACCTTACATGGCCCTGAGTGGCTTTATAAACCTCAAGTAATGCAATGCAGCACGAATCGTTGTGTTGCAATACTCTGTGCTAGGAATCCGTTTCCAGGGGCATTGCGTGGGTGTTCCAACGCAACATCCATGGATTTTGACACATTCTCAGATTTACCTGAGGTGGTAGACCTAGGAATGTGCCAAAAACCTTCACTTCCCAAGGCAAGGCATAATGAGGAGAAATATGTTCACTTCTCTCCGATTTTTCCTCTTTCTATGTGTGCTGCATTTTGCAGTACACATAGAATGAGCAAAACGCCTCACGGCATTGTTTTTGAGCTGGAAGGTGCCCCTTCCTGCAAAAAAAAAACCCTTCTTACAACGCTGGCACCTTTGAACATTTGTACAAGGGTGCCTGCATTGGTGCCAGGCTGCCAAAAGGGGACCAGCACAGGGGAAAAGACAGGACTGCTCTGTATTGACTTAAATATGGCACATTCCTGCCCATTCCCTGTCACGCAGTGCAGCACAGCAAGGTGACTTGCCGTGCTGCACTGCGTGACATGGCCATATATATGGCCCTTGGTGTCCTGCCACCTACCATCACTGCCCACCCTTCTTGCCATCACTTCGCTCTTTCACCCAAATTTTCATATTGGTACCTACCATTCTGCCACCCCCTATACCGCTGTCAGCTTTACCCATCTTTCACCCTCTGAAACAAGAAATAAGGTGCATAGGCCCATATGTATGAAAAACCAAAAAAACGACTCACAAATAGCGATTCTGAAGAAATCGCAGTTTTTGAGTCGCGAATAGGTATGTATGTAAGATGCGATTCAAATGGAGTCACAATCGCTATTAAGAAATCGGTATTTAAGAAGTTGCTAAATTGTGATTCCTTAAATAAGAAATTGCAAAATAAGAAAGTAGGCCCAAATTGCAGCTGAGAGCAAGTGGATGATGTCAGAGGCCAGGTGGAAGCTGATTACAGGGTGTGGCTCACAGGCAGAGGTCCCACACACCTACAGGAAGCACGGAGTGGCTCATAAAAAGTATTGCAATTACAGGGAAAACTTGGCTCACCACAACATGGCTGCAGAGGAAGGAAAGGAAGCTGGGAACCCCAAAAAACACAAAATCAAATTTTCTGAGAGAGAACTGGTGGTGCTTACCTAGGAGTGCGTGGACAAAATGGACCAGCTGTTTGGGAAGGCGTCCCTTTCTGTTCCGGATGCACAGAAAAACAGGTTTTGGAAGGGGATCTTGAAGAAAATGAATTCCCTGGAGGTTACACAGCAGACTATCCCTGAAATTAGGAAGAGACAGTGCAACCTTCGCTCCTGAACAAAGGACAAGCTGGCCACCAGGTAGGCAGATGGACAGAAGACTGGAGGCAGACCATCCACACACTCCCCCCCTTACTGCCATGGAGAGGCTGATTGAAGGGACCCTTGAGACAGAGAGTGTCCGGGGGCTTGAGAACATCGACACCTCCATTGCAGCAGGCACCAACCAAGGTAAGTCATCTGTCTTCATGTCCCTTCCAGGCCACAAACTAATCCAAACACATACAACACAGCTAGCAAAACTCCATTGAGGTACCTGGCCCACCCAAGCAATGCATCATGGGAGTTGTAGTGCAGTGCACTACATCAGTGTGTAGTACTGAGAGCTGATGACCAGATTAAACACATGTTCACATCACCAACATGTCATGCACACATGCAGCAGAGTGACAACATCAAAGTGCCAAAAGTGTATCCCATTTATTTACAAATATTATGTAAAAATATCCCCCACAGATCATAGCCCGGATGAGACTGCACCTGGGACAACTGAAGGGGATGCAGAGACTGTCATCCAGCCAGACCCAACCACACCAAAATCACCGGCACCCTGCACTTCAACACCAACCCGCAGGAGAGCTGCCACCACCCCACTGCACCCCTTTACAGATAGTGAGGGTGCACAATCCACAGTGGTAGACCCCGGCACAACAGAGGCCACACAGACACCATGGCAGGAGCTGCAGGTACACCTCCAATCTGTGGGGCTTAGAGCGATCCATCATGCGTACACAGTGCCTGCAGAATAAAAAATAGGTGGGGTCATCAGAGAGCTGCAGCGCCTGACCAAGGCATTTGAGACAGGGCATGAGTGATGGCAGATATCAATTGAGCACGCCACAGACAATACATAGGGTGCATTGACACCTTCACACAGTCAATCAACTGCCACTTCAAGCCTAGCCAGGCGTACGCCAACATCCAAATGGACATATTCCACTGCTGCCAGCATGTTGCCCATGGGCTGGTGCAAGTGACCACAGCACTGGAAAGTATACAGACACACAACCTGTGTCTGCTCCACATACCCCCACCACCTGGGAGTGAGGAGGGATCAAGTATTAGTGGTGTCTCTGCACAGGAATCCCAACCACCTAGGCGAACAGGCCACCATACATCAGGTTCTGACACTGCACCTGCAATCAAAACCAGCACAGCTTAAAAGGCCAACCCCACAAGAGGGCGCAAAAAAAAACTTTCCGTTGTGCACTCTTTTTTCTTTGGTCACATTTTTATGCACTATTTAGATTTATGTTTATCTAGTTGTGGTAGCCAGCTGAATGAAAGTTGATCACTGGGCTGTGCACCAAACAGTACCCCTTTGTGTCGCATCTTTTCTATAGTGTCATGTCTTCACTCACCTCAGATGTCATTATGTGTAATCTCTGCGCATAGTGCACGTCCCTCAGCAGCATCCATTTCGTCCTGTTGCCCCTGTGGTGGTTGCTGGTCATCATCAGAGTCATCGTCAGAGTCTGGCTCAATGATGACATTGTGCAGTCCCCTTTTCATCGCAATGTTGTGCAGGATGGCACAGGTCGCTATGATCTTGCAGCATGTGTGTAGCTTGTAGAGGAGTGCTCCACCGGTCTTGTGTATGATGCGGAAACGGGACTTCAGGATGCCAAATGTGCACTCAATGAGTGAGCGTGTTGCCCTATGTGCCCTGTTTTAACGTCTCTCACTTGGTGTTCTTGGGGCCATGTAAGGTGTGAGGATTCAGGGTCTTAATGCATAGGTACTGCCCCCTGAGGGTATAAAGGGGAAACCATTAGATCACAACACACATACGCCCCTGGCCAGTGCATTCATTGCTTCTGTGGACACCTTACCTAGCAGGAAGACATATCCTAATTCACCCTGTGCCAGCCGGGTGTGAATTCCACTGTGGCGGAAGATGAAGCAGTCATGGCTGCTCCCTGGATATCTGGCCACAAGGTAAGTGATGACATAGGAGGCGTCACACACCATCTGCACGTTCAGTGAACGTATGCTCCTCCAGTTCCTATGGATGTGTTCGGTGGCAGCAGTGGGGCATAGGGCCCTAGGGGCTATATGTGTCCCATCAACACAGCCAAGTACATTGGGGAACTGTGCTACCCTGTAGAATTGGAGTTTTTATCTGCTGCAATGATTGGGGTGTTCCAAGAAAATATATATGCTGGTTTAACTTTCCTACCATTATGTCAAGGAACTTGTGGAGGAACCTAGAAAGTGCGCTTTGTGACACCCCCCTGCCACTGCTATCACTGACTGGTAGCTCCCTGACACTAGGAGGCGCAGGCAACCAATATCTGCACATGGTAAAGTATAGCGTTGCTCTGCAGTGTTGGTGCCTGTAGCTGGAGTTGTAAATCAGCAATCAGGTCAAGTATGACCTGACTACTCAGTCTATACCTATCTATGGTCTCCTCTTCTGTCAGGTTAAATAGGGTGACCCTTATCCTGAATATCCTCTAATGTCTTTGCCTCCTCTTGTCCTTCACTGCCAGAATCCTCATCCTCCTCGCCAAGATGTATAATGCTGCCATTGTGAGAAAGCCAAATGCATTTTGAGGCTTTTTTTTATAGTTTGGAAATGGTTACCACCTGGTCAGGATCAGTGGTAACTGCATTTCTTAACAGGCCATTTTTTGCCCAGTTGCAAATTGGTATTCCTTAGTAAATCTGGTTCTGATTTGCTAATAGGTAATCACAATTTTTGATTCCCTAATTTCCCTATTTCCAAATTGTGATTCGTTCAGGAAGGAAGTTGCAATTTGCAACAGCGTTTGAGGCATTCGCTCATGCTGATTGCCAGTTTTGAATTTCTTCACGGCCTGATTTAGCAATTCAGTTAGTTTAAAAAATGCAATATATTTTTGTACATCTAGGCCTTAGTCTTATTACTCAGCCCCTCTCTCTGCATTCCCTGAAACCCCATACAAATTAAAAGAGAAAATGTATGTCCTGTGATAGGAGGAGAAAACTTCGTCTTTCTCGGATGAGTCCTCCCAAATCATTAAAATCGCAGAGTAAATCTGTATTGAAATCAGAAAGTAAAGAGTTTCAAGTCAATTGTTGTGAAGCAGCATTCCAAGAGGTGAATGTTGTAAATAAGAAAAAAGATTTGTGCAAATCTAAGTCTACTGTGGAGCAAAACTTAGGGCCTTATTACAAGTGTGGAGGTTTTCCAACTGCAGCACTCATGGTGGCACAGCAGTGGCGGTCCACCGTTCACAGAAGTACGACTTTCAAAGTCGTACCGGTGGTGGACCACCGGCTGCGCCAGGGAACAGTCGTTCCCTGGCGGTGGCAGAGCTGCGCCACAATGTAAATTGCTCAGCCGGACTGCGCCAGTCCCACTGAACATATTACGAGTTCCTGCACTGCAAGCCATTTCATAGCGGGAGCCCCACCATGAAAAGGCTGGCGGGGCAGGAGCAAAGGTGGCCCTACAGGGCCCCATGCCCCTCAACCATGGGGATACATTCACGAGGGCACAACATGTGCTCCCCTGTCTGTATTCCCCCAAAAAATCCAGCACGGCATGGACGTCAACATCCATGCCGTGCTTGAACATTTTTTGCCGTTCCCATACTGTGCCTGTTTTCCAGGCACCGCCATGGGAAAGGCAAAGGACTGGCTCCCTTACATGAGTTCAACTCTTAATAAGGAGGATGGTCCTTGCATGGCTTTGGCAGTGCTGTGTCGGCAGAGAGCCGGCATAGCACCGCCAAAGTCATAATCATCCCCTTATTGTTTTAAGTGTGGTATTTTAAGCATGTGCCTACATATGAAACTTGTCCAGCTTCAAATCCCAGGTGTTATTGATGTAAAAAATCTGGGAATTTCTCTAGAGTATGCAAATCTAACATCGATGAGCATGGAACAGGAGATAGAAGAGGCAAAACTTCAATTCAAATGATTGGGGAGGACTCATCCGAAAATGGCGAAGTTTTCGTTGTGAGTGTATCTGATTCACATAATAGCATTTTGTATGCTGAAATCAACAGAAGGTACTGACTGTTCAGGAAGCTTATAATCCTCCCAAATGCAAAGTAATGATTGCTGGAGTAAGTGTGGATATGTGGGCAGACTCCTGCTCACCATACACTATAATTGTAAATCTGTATTGAAATCAGAAAGTAAAGAGTTTCAAGTCAATTGTTGTGAAGCAGGATTCCAAGAGGTGAATGTTGTAAATAAGAAAAAAGATTTGTGCAAATCTAAGTCTACTGTGGAGCAAAACTTAGGGCCTTATTACAAGTGTGGAGGTCTTCCAACTGCAGCACTCATGGTGGCACAGCAGTGGCGGTCCACCGTTCACAGAAGTACGACTTTCAAAGTCGTACCGGTGGTGGACCACCGGGCGGTGGCAGAGCTGCGCCACAATGTAAATTGCTCAGCCGGACTGCGCCAATCCCACTGAACATATTACGAGTTCCTGCACTGCAAGCCATTTCATAGCGGGAGCCTCACCATGAAAAGGCTGGCAGGGCAGGAGCAAAGGTGGCCCTACAGGGCCCCATGCCCCCCAACCATGGGGATACATTCAGGAGGGCACAACATGTGCTCCCCTGTCTGTATTCCCCCAAAAAATCCAGCACGGCATGGACTTCAACATCATGCCGTGCTTGAGCATTTTTTGCCGTTCCCATACTGTGCCTGTTTTCCAGGCACCGCCATGGGCAAGGCAAAGGACTGGCTGCCTTACATGAGTTCAACTCTTAATAAGGAGGATGGTCCTTGCATGGCTTTGGCAGTGCTGTGTCGGCAGAGAGCCGGCATAGCACCGCCAAAGTCATAATCATCCCCTTATTGTTTTAAGTGTGGTATTTTAAGCATGTGCCTACATATGAAACTTGTCCAGCTTCAAATCCCAGGTGTTATTGATGTAAAAAATCTGGGAATTTCTCTAGAGTATGCAAAGCTAACATCGATGAGCATGGAACAGGAGATCGAAGAGGCAAAACTTCAATTCAAATGATTGGGGAGGACTCATCCGAAAATGGCAAAGTTTTCGTTGTGAGTTTATCGGATTTACATAATAGCATTTTGTATGTTGAAATCAACAGAAGGTACTGACTGTTCAGGAAGCTTATAATCCTCCCAAATGCAAAGTAATGATTGCTGGAGTAAGTGTGGATATGTGGGCAGACTCCTGCTCACCATACACTATAATTGATAAGGGTAGATAATTTAAACTACCTGATTTGAAATTACAAAATACCCATGCAACACCTGTAGGTTCTTGTGATACAAGGTTACCCTTGTTGAGTTGCTTTGAATCTCAATTACATTTCAAGAATAAGTCTATTATGGGTAAGGTGCATGTGGTAGAAAAAGGTCAAATGCTGTTGGGATGGATAAAGCAAAAGAAGTTTCGAATAACGCTTAATAAATGAGATAGACAAATGGTACATTCCCAGATGTGTTTCAGGACAGGCTAGGCAAACTAAAGGGTTTTTCACATCGGATCGTTATTAAGAAGGGTTCAATTCCTAAAGTCCATAAAGTGAGGGAAGTTCCCTTGGCCATGAAGGAAGCGTTAACAACATCACTAGATACATTGTGCTCTGAAGGGATTATCGAGCCAATAGAGGCATCAGAATGGCTGAATCCCATCGTATTAGCAAGGAAGGTCAATGTAAGATCTGCATGTGTGTTGATCTTCGCGGCCTCAATGACAGTATATGGGTGGATCGCCACCCGTTACCAAATATAAACCACATGCTGAGCACTTTGGAGAAGGGTAGGTGTTTTAAAACACTAGATCTTTCAAAAGCTTATCACCACATTGGTAACACCACAAGGGGCTTTTAGATATTTAAGGATGCCATTTGGTTTGGCCTCTGCCTCTGCAGTCTTCCAACTGGTCATGCAGAAGGTTCTGGAAGGAATAGATTGTGTCACCGTGTTTCAGGATGACATTTTAATTTATGGGAAGAACAAGCAAGATCATTATGGTGTATTAGAGCAGGTTTTGAGGAAATTGCAGGTGTCAGGGCTGACTATAGGGACTGACAAATGCAAGTTTGCAGGTCCAGAGGTTGAGTACTTGGTCCACATGATTGGGCGGAGGGCATAAAACCCAAACTGAAATTTTGGAAGCTATTCAACTTGCTCCCAGTCCAAAGAACAAAGACCAACTACATTTTTTTCTTGGACGGACTGATTAATATGCAAAGCTTGTTAATCATTTTGCTGATATAATAAGAGCAATGAAGTTGCTTCTAAAAAAAGGGGAGAAAAGTGTATGGTTCAATGAATGTGAAAAACCATTCTGTACTATCAAAGAATGTATATTCAAAGCTCCTATATTGAAGTTGCACAATCCTGGGTATAAAAGTTGCGAGTACATATGGACTATGAGCAGTACTCTAACAATTACATCAAGGAAAAGAAAGGGTCATCGCATTTTCCACAAGAACTTTAAGGGGAGCTGAGGAATGCTACTCGGAGATCGAAAAGGAGACATTAGCTTGTTGGTGGGGGTTGAACATTATAGGACATATAATGGGCAACTAAATTTGAAATAAGAACAGGCCACAAAGCCTCTTATGAATGTTTTTACAACAAAAGGAGGAGGGAGAGACACTCCTTGGATAGCAAAGTGGCTACTTAGGCTTTAAAAGTACTCCTACAAAATAAGATTTGTCCCTGGTTCAAGAAATGTTAAGGCAGATTGCCTATCATTGATTATCACGGTTACCAATTGATCCATTTATTGATGAAGGAATGGAGCAACATGAGGCGGATGATTGGATGGTGGCAACGGTGGATTTGCTATTGGAGGGAGCTATCACTGATGGTAAATGGAAGTGTGCTATTGATGCTGATATAGAATTGGACAAAGGAAAGAGCAATTTATCCAGTGTTTGGAGAAAGGAGTGGAAGGATGATGAACTGCTTGGGAAGTATAAACCTTTTGGACAGAATTGTCAGTGATGAGTTACATCTTGTACAGAGGTGAGAAATTAGTGGTTCCTGATTCCATTCGAGGAAAACTGATTGCTCTATTGCATGAAGTTGATGGGGCCATGACTGCAATGAAGCTCAAGGTGTGTATGGATTTCTGTTGGCCTGGAATGGACAGGGGCATAGAAAGGTAAATGAGAGACTGCGATGCGTGCATGAATAGTGATAAATCCTTTGTGGTCAAAAAGTCACCAATTGTGCCCATAAAAGATCCCGATGGTGCATGGAGAAAACTTGGATTTGATGTATGCCATAGACATGGCTGACTATTTTTCAAAGTGGCCAGAGGTCTGGATTGTCAATGAAGTAAAGTCTGATGTAGTGATTGGATTTTGTAGGGAGGTGTTTGCAAGAGAGGATATCCCACATGACATTGTCACAGACAATGGTCCGCAATTTGTTTTGAAAAAGATGGATGAATTTCTGAAATCTCACAACATACGTCATCATAAAACTGCCTTCTACCATCCCAGGGAAAATGGTTTAGTTGAGAGATTTAATAGAGTACTGGGACAGTGTTTGCAGCTGGCCTCTAAGAACGGATGTGGATTGAGGAGCATGTTGTTGAATTATAGGTCCACAGAAGAATCTCCTGTTATGCTCCTTAGAGGGAGGAAACCTGCAACAATTGCTTTTCCTGTATGGATGAGAGGTGGGATGGACAAGGGATACGATGCAGAAGAGGTAGCAAGAAGAGTGAGAGAAAAGCAGTAGTAGTATTGCTACAGACACAATAGTAAATTGAAGGTAAATCCTCAGTGGTTTGTGCAGATACAATATGTGCGGGTGAAATTGGGGACCATGGTAAGGAAGGGAGACTCTAAATTTTTGGATGTTAAGAAAGTTGAGGAAGTTCTTGGCAACACTGTCATTCTTGAGGGCAGTGAGAAGTAGAACATTAGTAGGCTGGTCTCTTGCAGCACAGAAAAGCAAGAATTTGGAAAAAATGAAGATAGTACAGATTCTTCTTCAGGTGAGAAAACTGTCAGGCTTTATCCAGAAAGGAAAAAAGTAAGTTCAACATGGCTCGCTGACCATGTAAGGTAGTTATAATCTGCATTATGTTGTACTATCATTATCTGAAAATGTGTTATTTAAAAACAATTGTCATTATCTAAATATATGTTATTTTAAATATCTCTTGTATTATATGTATTCACATAAGAACATTTTAGAGAGTTTCTTATAGACTGAACAAATTAGGTATGTAAATAGTTAATTTCTACGGGGGAAGATGTGTTATATTCTTATGTTGGTGTTGCTTTAAAGGCAGACATTTGTTGTAGATGGATTCCTTCAGTAACAGTGGAAACATAAAAAGATTGTTTCCCATGGAATCTACATCATTAAGGAATTCCAGGCTGTGCTAACATGGCTCTCTGATAGGCTGTCAGTGAGATACTGGCTCTCAGCTTTGATGGAGGGCAGAAAGCACAGCTTTGGGCTGGAAGTGGGAGGTAAGGCATAGAGAGTGATGGGGAATGGAGGCAGGACATCTGGTAATATTTTCATATATTTAACAGAAGTGGATCAAAGAGAGGGTGGTGGTGTGGGTGGGTGTAGCACACCATTTTAATAAATCAATTTAGGTGATTGTGGCCATATGCAGTGGGCAGGTACGTGGCCAGAGACCTGGTATTTTGTTATGTATTTGGGTGGGAGGAGATTAGAGAGGGCGATATTTTAGGGTTGTTTTAGTTGTGAGTGTATCAGATTCACGTAATAGCATTTTGTACACTGAAATGGATCGACAGAAAATACTGAATATTCCTATCCTCATCACCAGTGAAAGAATCCATCCACAACAAATGTTGATTAATAGGATTTATTGTGACAAGGCAAGTCACCTACAGTTGAACACCACAGTGTGACAGCATCAACTGATTCCCCTCAAGTACAGTGGGTGGGCAGGCATGTTGCCATTTCTCCAATGGCCCTTACTCCCCAGAGAGATGTTTAACCACAGCAGAGACAGAATAGTCTCTGCCGTGGCCAAACTAAAGGTCCATCCACATTTAAATTGGGCGGGCAGACCTTCATATTGGCGGTAAGCATACTCCTTTGCCATTGCAAAAAAAGTATACACTCCACCAATATATAAATCAGGTCCTAAATAACTATTGGGATGCATCTCTCAAACAGTGTTAAGCTAGCTGATGATGTGTGCTGTGCATTAATATGTAAATATTGGTATAACAGTGTATGAAATAAATTGCCTCAGTCTGGACATGGATATCTTTGGCTTTAGGCTTTTCTTGAACTCTGTTCTTCCAGGCACAATGGCTTTGGGTTCAACTCATTTATTGGCCGCATAGGCACATCTGTGGCTCCACTGATCCTGCTCCTGGATGAAGTATGGAAGCCTCTGCCACAGGTTATCTACTGCTCGGTGGCCATTGCCAGTGGCTTGGTAACTTATTGCCTTCATGAGACTCTCAACATGCAGCTACCTGAGACCGTAAAGGATATTGAAAAGACACGGTAAGGCTTGCCCATGTAATCTGTATGTATTGCTATTTATAGGAGGAACATCTATAGGTTGAACATCTTCAGGAGTCTATAGAGAACATGTAAATACATAAATAAAACTATGTCAAGCCTCTCTGTGTGTGCTCTGTTGGCTTTGTATAACCCATTGCAATCTTTCGTCTATCTCCTCTCTCTTTCTTTCTGTAATTCACCTGACGTTTCCTGTATACATTGATGACCATACACATTTGGTTGCTTACCCTTGTATTCTTTCTTCTCTCTTTGTGACATTTGTTGCTTTCCCTTCAATCCTGACTGACACATGGAGCCCTGATGGATCCAAGGGGGTGACCATTAGAGTAGCAGACAGTGATGCTTCAAGCTGATTTATCACACTTATTACATAGGCTATAATGAAGGACTTCTTGTTATTCGACTTTGGTTTCACATAGAAATAAAAGAAGGGCTATAATTGAATTTCGCTTGCTCTTTACTTGGTAGTACAGAAAGGAAGCCCTAATTAAAGTCCTGCTGCTATTTGTTCTATGTGAAATGGAGATCAGATTGTCAGAAAGCCTTCATAATAGTCTTGCTTTTTATGTTTCATAGACACAATAGCAGGACTGTCATATCCTACCTGTCAAACATCTGGAGCCTGCTTGGGTTTCCTGGACCACTGTGCATCTCTGTCCTCAGGCCGGAGGGATGATCACCTTTCTAAGATTCCATAGATAGTATCTTTAGTAAGTTATCAAGGTGTGAGGGATGGCAAGGGGTCCAACTCATACTTTTATGGTACTGGTAGGGTGGTGTTGTGTGGTAATTGTGCAAAGTATGCACCCTGCCAGTACTCCGCAAATTGTAATCGGTGCCATACTGCTGAAAATCTGCCATAATAGAAGGGTCTGATGTTAGAGAGTAAATCAGGGATTTCACTAAATTTACCTTCCCAGTACACGGTCTGAGCACACAGTTTGAGTTAACATGTGTGCATGACTATTTTTGCCTCCATTAGAAGATGCTTGCAACATTGGGTCTTGCTTTCCAGGATTCTTCCCTCGCATCAGAACCATGACAAATAGAGGTCACAGGGGAAATAAAATTAAACGAACACCAGAAATTCTGTGTCAAACCTGACAACCATCTTGTTAGCAGAATTTATAAATGCTGAGTCAATGACAGTGTTTTCTGAAGGTCTACTTAGAAGCTCAGATGGCAGCTTTGCAAATCTCCATTAAAGAACATACCTTATGAAAGCAGCACAGGATTTTTATGGATCTGAGTGAATAAGGTGTAAGCTCCTTAGAATGCACAAACTATCGGAAAATTGTTTAAAGAAAAACAAGATTATTTTTATTGGGGTGCCCGCGACTTCTGTTATCCGAGCATGCAGATCAGCACCTTTGTTTCTGCCACATGAACATCAGGTGCGAACCTCTGAAACAGAAAACATTAATATACTTAAAATGGAATATACTACATCAAACAACTCTCTCCTGGCTATCATTCACAGCCAGATTCATTGGCTCGAAAATAAAACAAAAGAATTTGGAGTAGGAATGTGCTTGGATGCAGTGCTGCTCCAGGTGAACAAGGACAGTAGTGGACTGTGTTTTTGGGCAGATAGCAGCAAGCCTTTCCCTGCTTTTGGCCTTGAGTATGAGTAGATGTGTGACCTCACACAGTGTGACACAGTTTGTTAGCAGTGGATTTGAATGGGTTATCAAAACATTATTTATAAAATGGGAAATAACTGTTAAATGTCAATTAGGTAATTGCTGAACAATCATAACTCTTTGTGGTTTTTGATTCTCACGCATACAATATATTGTTTTGTCCACAGGGATAAATCCATGAGCCCCACGGTGGATCCAGAAGAGGTCATTCAGATGCAGAAATTCTAGCAAGACTCCTGGTGCTCTGCAGCAGTCTGGCTTCAAAGGACACTAAAGATTCACTGATATATCACAGGACAAAATATTCCAGAATCACAGATTTCAAACGATCCAACCATTTCTTGGCTGTAACTTTCACTTTTTTAGTACATCTCAAAATGATACCAACTGCTGATATGTTTTATGTCTTTTGTAAAGCTCTACTCTCTACAGACCTTTACAGTAGCTTGGAAATTGCTTAGTATAATAAGTTTCCTGCACATGGAGGGCGGCTGTGCAATCACATTCTTGAAGACCTTCTGTCATTCTTGATGGCATTGGGATGCTTTTCTTCAGTGTAAAGCATTGAGTAAAACTTAATCCTAATTCTGCGTGTCTAATATGAAAGCAGCATACCCTCATCTTAAGCTCCTGACCGAGCTGCGTGGGACCAAGGGTCCCCTACTGAAAGGAAGGTGTTAATTTCTAAGGGACATTACTTGCAACAGACCTGTGAGCAGTGCAGAACAGGTGAATCTTTATTCTTCTGGAAACCATGGTAAAAGTAAGTTCTTGGGGTCAGATATACAAGCCCCTTGCGACACTTTTATGCCGCCGTTGCGTCACTTTTGTGACGCAGCGGCGTTGTAAACATTTACAACGTGACGCATCTAGAGAGATGCGTCACGTTGTAAAACCCTGCGCTTCATTATACCTGCATCAGGTATAATGTATGCAGGGTGGGCGTTCCGACACAAGAAAGCCTCATAGAAGTGACGCAGTGAAATCTGCAAGATTTCACTGCGTCACTTCTATGACGCCACTGCGTCAAAACCTTACGCCTGCAGGAGGCGTAAGGAGTGACGCAGCATAATAGGAATAGGCATTCCTGAGCATTTCTGGAGTTGTGTTGGCTTGGGGTACAACTCCAGTAATGCGTTGCCTTTACGCCAACAGATGCGTCACGCATCTGTCAATTCTCGCGCCATGGTGCGCCGCATTGTAAATGTGACACATCCATGGTGGCGCAAGGGTTTTTTTGCGTGACGCAAATTAACTGACGCATCTCTGCTAATATGCAGAGATGCATCAGTTCTTGTAAATCTGCCCCCTGGTGTCTCAGATGCTGTAGGAGAGAGTGGGTTTGGAAGACCCTAGTGTGGTACATGTGTGCTACAATGCTCCTAGTTTTGTCATGCAGGCAGTCCTAGTACTTTTTCATGCTCTGGGAAACTCACATTATAAGTCCTCTTGGTCATGTCCTCCAACTTGACTGCCTTTCTTTGCAGCTGAGGGTTACACTATACTGAGGAAAGTGGTGCACGTAAAGTATAACTCAAATTGAGGAGAAGAGACTACTACCTCCTACATGTTCTATGGAGAGGTTCATGTTCAGCAGCAGTCTTAGTAGTTATATGTAAAAAAAAACTTTTTTCTGGAGTCTCTAGTGTTAGGCAACTATTGTTTCCTCATGACAAAACATTATCTCTCCCTCTATTTGGGATCCCTTTTTCCCCCTGAAAGAACTTTTACATGTTGAGTGCATCTGTGAGTAGACATGAACAGATGGGGTGTAATTTGAGAGGGTGGTGGTTAGCTCATTGGTATCTCTAGGTATGCCTCTTCTCTCTCTGTATCCCCCTTCATTCCAGAAGCTGTCATTTCTTCCCTCAGCCCTGAAAAAGCCACAATAGCTTAGTTATGAGTATCTGGTTGGGATTTGCAAAGTTACAGTGGGTTAGAATGGGAACACTTATGTTAGAAATAACTGATAGCCTGCAATATTCCAGCTTCCCATCATTCCCTCCCACTGTGCTGAGGTGAATAGGGAAACTAAAGGTAACATGTTCAAACATAGACAATAGGTGTACACTACATTCATTCCCCCACCCCCACACCCTATGCCCTGCTCAAGCAGAAGAGCTATTTCCCCAGCATCAGCCTCAGATTTGCCTCAGAGAATCAACAACTTGTAATCAGTTTTAGTTCATCACCACAGCTTCTAAGACTATATGAGGGAGATAGTTACTGTCTGGCTTCATCTTGGATTACAGGTAGGTCAGCCACAGAAAATGCCCAGGGGGCCAGGGCTTGCAGCTTGTGTTAAAGTTTAAGTTAGCTCTTTTACCCCTACCCTTCCAACCACCAGCTAGAGCTATGTTTCCAAAGTGTCTTCAAGCAAACAAAACCCTCTGCATTTTCTTGCCAAATTCACCACTTAAACTTCTGAAATAAATCCCGGAGCCCTAGCTATATTCATTTTCTAAACAGCCAGATTGAGAACATCGTTTGTATGTGATTTTATTTTGGTTTTTCCTAACAGACAGCTTTTTACCATGGGTGTCTGAACATGTCCTATTTGTGGCGATTCTATATATAGAACAAAGAAAAAGGGAACAAAAGCTCACCCCTGCCATGTCCATCGGGACATATATATTTCATCTCCTACAATACCATTAATGATCAGCTTTGCACATGCCCCCTCATAAATAGAATGATTGACCTGGTAAAATGGAACTGTATTCTGTTTGTCTTTGTACCAGCAAATGAAAGTCCCGTTCTCCAGAGCGAAGGCATTTTTGGCATCAAGGAACACAATTAAACAACTATCATAATCTTTGCTCAAAGGGGGTATCGTAATTGGATGAGGAGGATTGCGAAAGAAAAGAACTAGTACTTTAATTATTTGTCAGATATTAACACACATCATAAGACTTCCTATAAAACTTAAAAACAACACTTAGATACCTCTTTGTAAGGAAAGGTTATTAATTGGGAGAGGATATACGTCCTCCCAAATATTAAGTCCTATATCCTGTCACTCTTACATACAGGTTCAAATATTTAAACCAGGGCTCAAACCCTTGTTGGTGTGGAACAGAGCAGGCAGGCTTAGCTTATCAAAATATGCAAATCATTAAGAAGCACCACAACATTTAAAAAATCAACAACCAACACAGAAAAAAAACCTCTACTGTTCATCCACAGGGTCTTGAGGTGTTCTGAAGAGCTGGGGGTGAGATGCTACTTTTGTTCAATTCACTAGCCAGTGGGCGGGGATACCTTCCAAACAGTCCCTTACTGCAAATAGTTCCACAATGCACCATTCTCAGGTAAATCCAACATGGCAAAATGCACCATTCTCAGGTAAATCCAACATGGCAAAACCTTTCTGACACTGGAGGAAGTTTGTGACGAGGTGTATTTAAGGTAATGAGCAGTCCTCTCCCAATCAACTACACGAAACTGGTTCTGGGTCTAGCTCCTCCTCAACTGAAACTGGAGCCAGGAGAGGTAACATGTATTTTGGGATCAAAATGCCTCTCTTCTCCAGGCCTCATCTATCACTAATCTATAAAGGAAAAAGCCTAACTCTGGTCCCCTGGTCCCTACCAAGTTAATGTTGTTTCTGGACCCTCCTCAACAGCCCTTCTTGGGTTTCGACGGGTCACATACATTACACACAAGCCAAGCAATAGTCTCTGCTCTGGGAGCAGTATTTCTCACCTCATCAAAGGAAGCACTGATTAGCAGCCTACAGAAACTCAGGCAGAAAAAGTGTAACTTTCTAAAAGTTATTGTTCTTGTATTTATCAAAAATACAACTTGAGTTGTTTTTTAATAAATGTTGAAAATAGTGGTTAAATTAACTTTACATTTGTTCTAAGGTAAAGATAAAAGAGTAGTATTTATATTGTACTTTTCTTATTGCACAAGACATAGTACTTTACAATGAAAATAGCTTTTGAGGGCAAATCACTGTAGGACCATGTCAAACCAAATTACTTACATGCTACACTCTTTTATAGTGGGCAGCCTACCTTGCGTCCTGCAAAGCTTAGTTAGGGTGTGTGTTAATTCATGTTTAAAAGCAGGATTCCTTCCTGCCGAAAAGACTTATTTTGACGGGTCTACATACAGGTTTAAAAGTTGCAGCAGTCAGGATGCTCATCTAAGCCTGAAGCCATATTTTCAGCCTAGGAACGATGCAAAGCTGGCCGCAATGGAGTGGAGATCGCATACACTAAGCAGGTTGGCCCGGTCAAAGTTTTTACCTTTTGACTTAGTGCCTTTTTAAAGTTTGGCAGAGGTGGATGAACCGTCAAAAAAACAGCTGTTCTACGATCCTTTTCCATTACCTATTTTCAGTTCATCCGTCAGCATCCTCTGCAGCATTTCAGTTACTCTGTCAACTATGGGACCACCGATAAATGGCAGATTGACCCTCGAAAAGCCAATATTCAGTCCACTGTGTATAGAGTCTGTTGTCAGCTGGCGGAAGCATGGCGGTCAATTTTCCACACCTTTGCTAGAGGAAAAAAACAAAAATGAACAATCCCTGCCTACAGACCCCACACAGTCTACTCAAACAGTATTTCCTTGCTGCTACAAGCTCTGAGAGCCCATTTGTCACTAGTGAATGTCCAACTACATAATACACTACAAAGTAGAAGATAAGAACAGCTTAAAACATGCATTGGCATAGCCAATAGGTCTCATCTTTTGGACCTTATAAGTGTTTAGACATACAGCCCATTATCCTGGGCGCTGTTCCATCATGGATTGAAGAGCTATACAATTACTACACTCTGGGTCATGCAGTCTGATTCAGAAATACATGCTTACCTCTGGAAACATTTATGGACACATTTCAAGGCTTTTTAATGCACAGACAGAAAGACAAGTGCCTCGATGCAAGTCAACATCACTATAGCATTCTGCGTGTACTGCATCACTAGAGTATTGAACAGCCTGAAGAATCAGCATCAGGGGCACTTAGAAACATATTAGATGGTGAAGTAATATATCTCAAGGAATTGGAGAGGATATGGCCAGAGCTGCTGACTTGAGAAAAATGTATTTTTGAGGCCTCGTGCTTACCTTACCTTGTGAAGGTGACCCTCGTCTACTTCTGTAATAATAGCACAGCTCAAAATATTTTATTTCCAATAAAAAATATGTACACACCTATAATTCTATAGAGACCCTCCATTGAAGGGCACTGATGTTACCATTATTTTGTATCCAAAACAGCCTTTTTCCTGATGTGACCACCCTAAATGTTCAGTCTAATACATTTCAGTTGAAAGAAAAATGTGATCAGCATTCTGACGTCCGAACACACTCATTGCTACTTTGACAGGTTGAGTTTTCTATCAAAAACATCAATCCATCTCTTTATTGTGGAATGAAACTGACATCAGAAACATTACACAAAATATTTGAATGAATATTTGAAAAATATTTGCATTGGACCCAGCTTACAATATGATATCAGAGGTTAGAGAACGACAGACATGCAATGGCATAAAAATATTTCCACCTTACAAGAAAAAACGCAAATTATATGGTATAATGCAAATTTTTACATGTTATAAACTCACTCGAAAAAGGTTTCCACTCCATTAGAACCAGTTTAGCTCCCAAATACAGAAATAAGCAACTAAAAGGTGACCAATCCATCTTTGCCAAGGGCCTTCCACTGCGTGACAACACGTTGTCATGTTTTAGTAAAGTTTGATCCTAGCTGGAGATAGAAGAAAGCATTTTATTTTGTTAAAATCTGTAAATTAGAAAGCAGATAATGGATTATGTGGCAAATCCATATCTATGCGGAAAACACCAAAGCCGCAGAATTGCACAATTCGGGTGGATGTCGATACTACAAGTTACACCAAAGTTACACTGACTTAAAAGAAACCTCCTTATGGTCACGGAAATACTCACTGTTATGCAATGTCATATGCTGAACCTAATTACATTAATAATAATAATAACAACACTAATGGGAATAATAACAACTATTATTATTATCATCAGCATCAATTGCATTGTTGTGGATACTTCCAGTAAAGTATTTACACCACGCAATTGAAAATGGGAGATGGTTTCATAACACGTAGTACAGGGGGAAGTCCACAAAGTGAGTTCAGGCTCACTGACATGAATATGGCTCAGTGGGTCAAGCATGCGCTGCAGATATCTGTGTAATTTTCCACATTATCCTGGCTGTTGTGTGCTAAAATAAAACATGCAATCAGTGTAGTATAAATAATCCGGGTCAATGGAGGACCAATTTATGTTGCAGCATTTACTGATCAACTATAGTTTGTTTTCTTTATATAGCACTCTCCTAACCCTTGTGAGACTCAAAGCACTTTAATTATACATCAAGAAAGAGCTAATTATGTGACACAAGATGCCATTAAAGACAAATTCATCATATTCTCTGGCAACAATAATAGCCCCATGAATAATTTTTATAATTTTTATTAAGCAGGCATATTTCCGCATAGATCCCAAATTTTGAGCTACCAATGTCTTGTGTAGTTGCTTGCTTTCCTCACAGATATGTTAACTGCAAACATTGTCTTTCAGGAGAGATGGTTTGAGCAGAAATGTCACACGACAATAACAGCCACGAGGGAAGGATGTGTAAGATAACTTAAGCTTCGGTGTTGGATTTTAAATTCTCAGGCGCAGCCTCTTTTCTTTGCCTTTTTCTCACTAGTGAAGTGCGCTAGAAGCTCTGCATTGCCCTCATTGTAGTTTTTGTTGTAACTTTAAAGCCCCTGTTGGTTTTATGCCAAGAGTTTGTTTTGTCAGACTGTTCAATTGAATGTGATGTAGCTACATTGTGTGCTTTCTTTCTTTGACCAGAAGATGTTGCAGTGGTGTAACATTTTGCAGACCGTGACCACAGGCTACTCACATTACCATAATTAAGTGGCTCAGTGATCTCAGTATTTGAAAGCACAGCAAATGTGAGGAGATAATAAGAATTACAGCCCTGTTTACATAATCAGAAGTCAGAGCACAGGCAAACAGTAACACGAGCAGGGGAACATCGATCTGGTCAAATGCTCTTAGAGAAAGGGAAAAGTAGTCCCTAAACAGATGCTACAATGAAACAAGTGGAAGGGTACAAGTACTGGAGGAGTGCGCCGTGGATTGATATGGAGGGACAAATATGAAAGATTGACCACTAGCAAGCATGGATTTTTAAAGTACACTTAAACAAACCAATGAAAAGCAGTAAGCCCACAAAGAAGTATATACTAAAGCATATGAAGTTTATACTAAAGTATATACAAGAGGTCTTGAAAGCTCGATCTATAAAATAAAAGCCTAATGCAAACTACCAATGTTAGCAAACATAAGTGTATATGTGTGTATATATATATATATATATATATATATATATATATATATATATATATATGTATATATATATATATATGTATATATATATATATATATATATATATATGTAACCAAAACGCCCAGAAGCTTGAGGCCGCACACAGCTGCAGGTGAGTTACAAACTCCATTTGAAAAAAGCAAGCTTAACATCCCTTTGAAGTCCATGGCCTGACGCGTTTCGATGCCGCTGTTTGCATCTCCTCAGAGGCCGGGTCAGCAGAGGTGATTTATGGCTGCCGCATTTCCCCTGCGTGTTTGGGGTTAGTGAGCTATCAGTGCTCCTCCCTTGGTGGAAGTTCATTTTCAAATGCACGCTGGGATATGAGGTCTCATTTTGCCAAATAACGCCCTCTGGTGGGTTACCTCCGCTGCAGCTAATTATGGACGATTATTCTCGGCCCTCCATTGAGCCTTGGATGATACTCTGCCGGCTTCATTCAAGCTTCTGGGCGTTTTTGGTTATATATATATATATATATATATATATACATATATATATTCACTGAAAAAACCATAGGTTTCAGGGACGTTATAGTTAGAAATTAGCATTTAAAAAACCTTTGAAATTCACTGAAAAAATCATAGGTTTCAGGGACGTTATAGTTAGGTGGACATTTCACTCATACAAAACCATAGAAATTCCACCGTTATAGTTAGTTCAGTTAACTATAACTCGCGCCCCCGCAATGCACTGCTCATGGTGTCACATATTACATCATTCATGGCATGGTCAGTGACATCACTGATGACATCACTGAATCAGTGAATTTCAAAGGTTTTTTAAATGCTAATTTCTAACTATAACGTCCCTGAAACCTATGGTTTTTCAGTGAATTTCAAAGGTTTTTAAATGCTAATTTCTAACTATAACGTGCCTGAAACCTATGGTTTTTCAGTGAATTTCAAACGTTTTTAAATGCTAATTTCTAATTATAATGTTCATTAAACCTATGGTTTTTCAGTGATTTTAAATTATCATTCCATTCTCAACCTAGTGAAAACAGCCAATATCGCCAGTTTTCCAACAATGGCTTCCGCAAAAAAATTCGCCACAAATGAGAGCGACAACTAACGCTAATAATATGCAGAGTTGGCGTTCCCGTGCAAAAATAACACGAAAACACCACTTCTCGATATTTTCAACGAGCAGCCAAATCTGGGGTGCGATCCAAAAACAGGCGATAAGCTGCGTTAGCAGTAAGAATTGAACATCTGCCTTTTACTGGTGTAAAGCAGGACGACTACCTACAGTGTGAAAGGCGGCCCAGCCCATAACCACATCTAAAGACCAGCACATGTCATAGAGCTACTGACCATGCAGCTCCGACACCCAAGAAGGCCACAACACCCACTGCCATCACCCTCAGGACCTCCCCCCCAGACCACCCCCTCCCTACTACCACCGAGGCAGCGCAGAACAGAACAGCGGATCCTCCAAAAACGGCATGGTCCCTCAGCCACACAATAGCTGAATGTTGGGAGATGTGGCAACCAAGTATGTGTGAAGGATGCAAGTCACCCATCAATAAAAATGCACACAATACCAAGTGTAGCGGTGATGTGGTGGACAGACCTCACTATGCAGAGCACAAGCCTCTCCATGTGGACATATACTGCTGGTACTTGTAGTGTTGTGGACAATAGATGCAACCATGTTACCTCAGGCAGTGGGGAAGATCTCGGTCATGTAGCTGTGTTGTCCCCCCTGGAAGCGGAAGCGGAGTGGGCTGGTCAAACATACCCCACTCCAGCGTAGGAGTATGAATAAATAGGCTGGGGCTCTGGGCGTGGTTCACTTGTGGGAAGGCCAAATCGTCTGCCAGGGCGGCAGCCCTCACCCTGCAATGAGGCCTCCGCCGTGACCGCCGGCCTCCTCGACACAGGCCCCCTGCGAACCCAGCAGCAGAGCACCACAGACTTATGTCTGTACAGACTACTGCCTTCGATCTACACTGCGGACAGCAGGGCTCACAATTCAGATTGAGTCCCGATTGCAGATGATGCAGTCCAGTAGGCAAGAGACATTGCTCCCAGTGCGGCCCGCCCGCACCACGCATCATCGCAGGCTGCGCACACGCTGAGTGCTTCAGGTGCTGCTAACTCGGTGCACCACAAGTCATCGCCACGTAGCCTTATTAAGGCAGAATTCATTAGACAAAAGACATTGCTAACAGTGTGGCCAGGCCGGACCACGCATCATCGCAGGCTGCGCACATGCTGAGTGCTTCAGGTGCCACTAACTCAGTGCACCACAAGTCAACGCCACGTGGACTTATTAAGACAGAATTCATTAGGCAAAAGACATTGCTACCAGTGAGGCCCGCCCGGACCACGCATCATCGCAGGCTCCACACACGCTGGTTGCTTCAGGTGACACTAACTGTACAGCTCAACTCAACGCCACAGGGCTGTGGGCCCTTGCTGACTGCTGCCTCCGGCCTACACTGCGGTCATCAGGGCTCACATTTAAAATTGACTCTTGATTCATTAATTGCAGAGTCCAGTAGGCAACTAAGTATTACGTCCCTAAAACCTACATAATATCCTTTTAGTATCCTTGCTTCAAGAACTTGTTTTATATCAGTTATAGCTTTAGTGCAATGACCAACTTCATCTTGCAAGGCCAAAGGAACACTGAATGGCAGTCTACACTGCAGACAGCAGAGCTCACAATTAGAATTCAGTTTTGATTTATTAATTGCAGACAGAATTGTACCCTATGTCCTCGAATTTTGTCAAGAGGAAGTGACAAAAAGCATTCCTTGATGTCTGTGCTGACTACTGCCTTCGATCTACACCGCGGTCAGCAGGGCTCACAATTTAGATCGAGTCGCGATTGCAGATGACGCAGTCCAGTAGGCAAGACACATTGCATCATCGCTGGCTGCGCACATGCTGAGTGCCACACCTACCACTAACTCTATGCAGCTCAAGTGAACGCCACATGGCTGTGGACTCTTCCTGACCACTGCCTCCGGCCTACACTGCGGTCAGCAGGGCTCACAATTCAGATCGAGTCGCGATTGCAGATGACGCAGTCCAGTAGGCAAGCGACATTCCATCATCGCTGGCTGCGCACACGCTGAGCGCCACACCTACCACTAACTGTAGGCAGCTCAAGTCAACGCCACGTGGCTGTAGGCCCTTCCTGACTGCTGCCTCCAGCCTACACTGTGCTCAGCAGGGCTCACAATTCAAATTCAGTCTTCATTCATTAATTTCAGAGTCCAGTAGGCAACTAACTATAATGTCCCTGAAACCTGCATATTTCGACAGTGTATTCAATAAATGTTTCATCTTTTGTTCCATATACCTACACTGCGGTTAGCAGAGCTCACAATTTAAATTGAGACATGATTTATTTATTGCAGACAGAATTGTACTCTATGTCCTCGAATTTTGTAAACAGGAAGTGACTAAAAGCATTCTTCGATGTCTGTGCTGACTACTGCCTTTGATCTACATTGCGGATAGCAGGGCTCACAATTCACATCGAGTCGCGATTGCAGATGACTCAGTCCAGTAGGCAACAGACATTGTTCCCAGTGCGGCTCGCCCCGCACCACGCATCATCGCTGGCTGCGCACACGCTGAATGTTTCTGATGCCCCTATCTCAGTGCAGCTCAACTCATGGACCCTTTATGATACAATGTTTTGTGTATAATTTCACATCTGCTGCCCCTACCTCAGTGTACCACAAGTCATGGACCCTTTACGATACAATCTTCTGTGTATTATTTCACATCTGTTGCCCCTACCTTAGTGCAGCACAAATCATTGACCCTTTATGATTGAATCTATGTGTCTGATCCAATGATTACTGTTGTACTTGTTGCCAGCACCAACCATTCCCGGAGGGCTGGCTTACACTCACCCCACACGCATCCAGCACAGACGTCACTGGACATGTGACCCTGGTAATAAAAATGAGTCGAGCGCACGTGCCCGTACCCAGTTCCACTATCTATCTGTGTCCATGTGTTCATTATGTATGCAAGATGCCGCCCCTGGGCCCTACCACATTACATTGTGCTGTGGACAGCGTATGCAACCATGTTACCTCTGGCAGTGGGGAAAACTTCGGTTATGTAACTTTCTCTTGGTCATTGGTCAAGTACGTACGTAGAGACTGGATCATTACATTACTGCAAGGAGAGTGTATAGTGAATTTATAAGTGCTTGGGGATTGGCGGAGTAATTCTATAAGTACATATGTTGGCGCAGCCTAACCCCGAACACAAGCTTGGCTCTAATTGGCTGCACTCCATGTGCCAAATACTGAAACTTATACTTTCCATGGCCCTGTATTGCTACAGCTGCAACACTCCACTGAATGTGCAATAAACATTCATATCCACACAGATGTGTCATGTCCACCATCTTTCATGTGTGGAACTATGGATGAATGTAGGGTCAGTGATTCCCTGTACCTTCCATGTTGGCCATGTTGTGGGACTTGGCTCACAGAGTGACACATTGGCGCTTGCGACCCGGGTGACGTCAGCACTACAACAGGGGCACCCGCATCAGTTGATTCCTCATACAGCCCAGGACGGAGCCATGCCCATAGCTCCGGAGTCATTCTTCACAGCCTCACACAGGACTGGCATACGCCAGGCCAGCCCACTCCGCTTACGCTTACAGGGAAGGACAACAACGCTACATGGCCCAGATTTTCATTACAGTGATCTGCTGGTCACACCCTAGTTGTCAGTACGCCACAGCCACTCCCTCACGGATAGTATGCACCCACACCACACCCATCCAGCACACGCGTCGCAAGACACGTGACCCTGCCAATAAAAAAGACTGGGCGCACGTGCTCGACGCCATTTCAGAGTTGCTCGCACCGGATACACTACGGCAGGCACAGGCACACCGGCACGGGACGGTGACTTTCGGTCCACTGAGGTACGGGTACCGTAACTGCTGAGCGGGTGTGCAGCCTGCGGTGATGGCCCGTCCCGGCGGTCTGGACAGCTCAGGTTTTGTGTGCCCTGCTGGACCGCAATGTAGGCCTGAGCCATCAGACAGCGCAGGCCTACCGCCACGTGGCGTCGCCTCGCTGGTCACAGAGTTAGTGGCACCGCAAGGGCTGAGCGGGTGTGCAGCCTGCGATGAAAAGCCCGGTGCACTGGTATGTCCTCTGCCATGGCGAAATCAAGACCCAGCACCAAATGTGAGACCTGGTGGCCTGCGGAGCGGGGCTGCATGACATGCAGGGTGCGGTGTCCGCGGGCCCAGGGCTTGGGGATTGCAGCGGCACGTGGTAGGCCCTCTTTTCTACACGCAGGTTGCGAAAGGTGAGCAGAGAGGCTTGTTAGCGCAGCGGCGGGCAGTCACCTCCGGGCAGTGGGAGTGGATGGGGTGCAGCAGCGGCGGACAGTCACCTCCGGGCAGTGGGAGTGGATGGGGTGCAGCAGCCTGGGTGCGCAACAGCGGGCAGACACCTCTGGGCAGTGGAAGTGGATGGGGTGCAGCAGCCTGGGTGCGCAGCGGCGAGCAGACACCTCTGGGCAGTGGAAGTGGATGGGGTGCAGCAGCCTGGATGCACAAAGGCGGGACAGAGAATTAGGCGTGTGCAGTTGTATGTACTCTGCCATTACTGATTCCATACTACGTTTCAGATGAGTAAGCTTGAGGGCTCCACTATGTCGCGGCACGTGGTTGGAGACTAGGGGTGGGCGGAATTTGCGTAGTCGCGCTACGCAAAGCTCCGCGAAACGGTAAAAAATCTCCGCGAGCACGCAAAAGTTCCGCGAACACGCGGAATTGCTTGTTCCGCCCGTTCGCGATGCTTTTTTCCTGTTCGCGAACGCTGTTTGCGTGCTCGGGGAGAAATATCTCGCGACCACGCATTTTGAAAGCGCGAACAAGCAAAAAACTCCGCGAAGCTGCGGATCACGGAATTTTTGGCAATTCCACGTTCTCTGCGGAACGCGAAATTACCCAAATTCCACAAATTCCGCGAGCGGAACGGAATTTACCGCCCAGGCCTATTGGAGACACAGCGGTGACGGAAAGGTGAGCTGTGAGGGTTTTGTCCACAGTGTCGGCACTCACTGTCCCTCTCCATCTCTTCCTTTCTCTCCCTCACACTCTTTCTCTCTCCCTTCCTGTCTCTCTCACTCTATCTCTTCCTCTCTCTCACACTGTTTTTTTCTTTCTCTCTCTCTCTCTCTCTCTCTCACTCTTCCTCTGTTTCTCTCTTCCTCTTTCTCACACTGTTTCTCTCTTTCTCTCTCTCTTCCTCTCTCACTGTTTCTCTCTCTCTTCCTCTCTCTCTCACTCTTTCTCTCTTTCTCTCTGTCTACCTCTCACTCTTTCTTTCTTTCTCTCTTCCTCTCTCTCTCTCCTTTGATGGACGCATGACGCACAATCTTATCTTGCTTTTTGTCTAGCAGGCTGTGATTCACAGATTGACGACCCCCCCGACACAGACCTCCCGCCACGAGGCGATGACTTCAGTTCCACTGAGTTAGTGCCACCAGAGCTGAGTGTGTGGCAGCCTGCGATGATGCATGGCTATCCTGCAATCAACACCTGCTCTGAATTGTGAGCTCGGCTTGACCGCGTGTACGCAACTTGCGCCTGAGGAGGTTGCTTCAGCACGTGGTTGACCCTCTTAGACACACGCCGGTGGCGGAAGGTGAGCAGAGAGCCTTGTTTCCGCAGCAGTGAGCAGTCACCTCTGGGCGGTGGGAGTGGATAGTGTGCAGCACCCTGGGTGCACAAGTGCAGGCAGACACCTCCAAGCAGTGGAAGTGGATGGGGTGCAGCAGCCTGGGTGCACAGGAGCGGGCAGACACCTCTAGGCAGTGGGAGTGGATGGGATGCAGCACTCTGGGTGCGCAGGAACGGGCAGTCACCTCCGGGCAGTGGGACTGGATGGGATGCACCAGCCAGGGTGCACAGCAGCGGGCAGACACCTCTGGGCAGTTGGAGTGGATGGGATACAGCAGCCTAGGTGCGCAGAGGCGGGCAGACACCTCTGGGTGGCGGGAGTCGATGGGGTGCAGCAGCCTGGGTGCGCAGGGGCGAAACAGAGAATTAGGCGTGTGCAGTTGTATGTACTCTGCCATTACTGTTTCTATACTATATTTCAGATGACTAAACTTCAAGATTCCACTATGTCCCGGCACGTGGTTGGAGACACACCGGTGGCAGAAAGGTGAGCTGTAAGGATTTTCTCCACAGTGTCAACACTCACTCTCCCTCTCCATCTCTTCCTTTCTGTCACTCACACTCTTTCTCTCTCTCTCACTCTGTATCTCTTCCTTTCTCTCTCTCACACTCTTTCTCTCTTTCTATGTCTCTTCCTCTCTCTCTCATTCTTTCTTTCTCTCTCTCTTCCTCTCTGTCTCACTCTGTCTCTCTCTCTACCTCTCTCTCACACTGTTTCTTTCTCTCTCACTTCCTTGTATCTCACTCTTACTCTCTTTCTCTGTCTTCCTCTCTGTCTCTTTCTCTCTCTCTCTCTCCTTTCATGGACGCATGACGCACAATTTTATCTTTCCTTTTGTCTTGCAGGCTGTGATTCACAAATTGTCGAGGGATGACACGCCATACCTCTACCTACTTTTATTTTGTTGTTTTGTTTAAATAAAATGTTTTATAAGTAAATCCATAGATGACTGAGATTCTTATTTGTCCAGCCTCACATGCATCTTCTTTACTATAATTGTGCGACATCAGCCAATTTGTTACGTTCCAGATTTCCTAACGCTGCTGTCACATTTGTTTGTGTGGGGGGAGGTGAGGGGGGATGGCGGACAAGGGGCTGGTGGTGGGGGGTGTCGAAGCAGTGTTGGGTGTCCGAGCTGCATGCTCGTTGGCTCCATTGCATCTGTTGTCATTCACGAATGGCTCTGGGTGGGCTCCCTTTCATATTGCAGGTTGTAGTCCGACTTTATACCAGCTCAGAGCAGGTGTAAACTTTCTGCTACTAACGCACCTTATCGCCTGTTTTGTACTCTCTTCGACGATCTTGCTGGTGGTTGAGACACTTGCGAAGTGATGTGTTTGCTGCTTTTTGCACGAGAACGCCTACTCTACATCTCATTAGCAATATTTGCCGGACTCATTCCGGACAATTCCCCCACAATGCAGCCCACACACATATCAATCACAGAACATCAGCAATGAAGGCAATGTGGTACAAAACTCCCCTCATATGGGTTCTGTGTGGCGGGGTGATGGCTGCATGGCTGTGTGCCCCTGACACATCAGACTGCGTAGGTGATGGGGCTGCATCAGATGTCGTCCAGCACCTATGCAAAAACAATATCTGGCTCACAGAGGTGGAGCTTGCCAAAGGGATACACCCACGCACATAACACACCTTCTTAATTTCTAATTTACCTTCCTAGTTGGTATGCAGATTTCAAATATCACAAATGCATGCAATTCTTTTCTTGTCACACAGTACATGTAATGCACAGCTTTCATCAAGAATGGAACCAGTAATGGCACAATTTCCCTGTTGCTCCACACATAAATCCATGTAAAGAACAAATCAGAATAGTTCCTTATTTTTTTAGATTGCAAAACCTCTCTTTATTGCTTATTTTTGAACTTTCCATATAAACTGTTTTGTTAAGGACACATACAGGTGAAAAGTTCAAGGTATTGTATCAACACTTTCTAGAACATTCTACGACACGTGCAGGTTAAAAGTTCATCATTTTTTTAAACCTACCGATATTTTTTTTGCAACATTTTCTCCAACATTTGACGGCACGTGGAGGTCAAAAGTTCACCATTCTTTCAAGTTTGAACTGCACCTTCCAAATACAATTAGCAGGTGTGGTTGAGCTGAGCAAATTTCATCCTATTATATGTACTCCACGTATAAACTGCTTTTTATTAACCAATCACAAAGATGCTTTTCATCAAAACTAATATACACCCTACTTTTTAGGACACAATACATTTCATCTCCCAATCCGTTAACGTTTTGTATGTAAAAAAAAAGTAGTTCCCCATGTTTAAACATATCTCTTATTCTACGACCGGACTGCATGAGCTACAGACATTTATCCATATCTTCTAGCCATACCTTCAAAATGCTAGGGTGGATTGTAGGACATAGCTATGTTTTCTGGTGCAAGAGGTATGCAGAACAGAGACGTATTGACTTAGACCTAAGTTTACAAAATGTGTACATTAAATGGTTTGCACAGAGAGGATTGAAGTGGCACCAATTGCTCCCTTTGGTTAAAACCTGTTTGCATCTCCAACACCCTGATCTCATGATTGTGCACTGTGGTGGTAACGACCTAGGTACATTGACTGGGTAGGTTTGGAAATGCTTATGAAGGACACCTTTGGACAATTGATGTTACTTTTGCCTCAAACTGTGTTTGTATATTCCAATATATGCCAAAGACAGAAGTGGAAATGGTCAAACCAATTTTGTCATAAGATTGAAAAATCTAGGAAGAATGTCAACAAAGCTGTGTCTGCATACCTCAGAGGCCATAGAATGGGGTCGATTTACAACAACAACATACATTTTGATATCGCTGATATCTACAGAAGTGATGGAGTACACTTCACAGATGAGGGAAACCGAATTTTCCTGATTAACCTGAAGATGTGCATTCGCACTTACATGTAGCTCCAACTAATAAACAGAAGGGCTCTTTTTAGAGCCGCCTTATATTCCCAATTTTGGCTTGCAGAGTATCAGCTGCGATTCGGCTAGCAGAGGGACACCTGCGGGCCGTCTCGCAGAGGGAGACCAACGGGCCAACAGGCCTGCTAGCAGACACACAGCGCTGAGTTAACGGGCTGGCTCGCAGAGATACAGCTGCGAGCCCTCCGCGCAGCAAGCCGACGGGCTAACTCACAGAGGGAGAGTAACGGGCCGACGGGCTTGCTAGCACAGACACAGCTACGAGCTAACGAGGTGGCTCACAGAGGTACAGCTGCGGGCCCCACGGCTCGCAGACACAGAGCTGCGAGCCGACGTACTGGCTTCTAAAGGCATAGCCGCGAGCTGATGATGTGGGGAGAGGGAGCGTAAAAGGAGTATCTCGCACAGACAGACCTGCGGGATATTTTCAGTATTGCCTCGCAGATGTAGAATTACGGATCCAATGCCTTTTAGAGGGAGAGATGCGAGCTGACGGACTGAGTCACAAAATGGCTCACAGCTCGCAGTCGCAGAGCTGCGAGCCAACGGACTCGCTTCTAAAGGCATATCCGCGAGCTGGTGATGTGGGGAGAGGGACCGTGAAAGGGGTATTTCGCACAGACAGAGCTGCGGTATATTTTTAGTGTTGCCTCGCAGAGGTAGAACTACGGACCTGATGCCTTGTAGAGGGAGAGTTGTGAGCTGATGGACTGAATCACAAAATGGCTGCCAACACTTCCTAGTTTCAACAGTTCGCAGCCAATCAGCCGCAAGCTCGTGCTCGTAACGCTTCAGCCAATCAGATGTCAGAATTCTTAAATATCGATATCTGGAAAATGTTATATTTCTCTAAAACTACTGAACGGATTTACCCGATCTAAACAAAAGCGTGCTTTCTGGACCAAGACCTTTCTCTGTGCCAAATTTGGCATAATTCCGTTCAGCAGTTTGACCTGTAGCCTTGTCTAAAGTTTCCTATGGAAATTGCATGGAGAAAACATGTTTTGGGACCCCCCTTTTTTCTTAGCCCCCCCTTGACGAATCCCCCCCAAACTTTTAGGATAGCAGCTGACCTGAAAAGAGGAACTTTTTAGAAAATTTCGTAAAGATTTGTCAAACGAAGCCAAAGTTATAAGCACATCAAAAAATGCTTTTCCTATGGAAACGTGGTCCTAACTATAACTACCTACTGGCGACCGCCAGTAGGTAATATATATATATATATATATATATATATATATATATATATATATATATATATATATTCACTGAAAAAAACCATAGGTTTTAGGGACAGTTATAGTTACTTGGACATTGCACTTGTACAAAACCCGTGAAATTCCCCCGGTATAGTTCGTTCAGCTAACTATAACTCGCGCCCCATAATGCACTGCTGATGACGTCACATATTACATCACTCATGACATGGTCAGTGACATCACTGATGACATCACTGATGACATCTCAAATGACATCACTGATGACATCACTGATGACATCATCCAGTGACTGTGTGTTTCTGTAAAGTTTAAATATGTTTAATATATATAGGGAAAGGCGTATTGAAGAGTGAGTGGGTGTATAAGTGTCTGAATGGTTGATTTAGTAGGTGCGTGACTAACTGTATAAGTGAGTGATTAAACGTATTTTACTGAATGCATGGGTTAGTGACTAAAGTGGGTGAATGTCTGTATCCGTCTGTCTGTTGCTGTGTAAGTGGCTGCATGGGTTTGTGAATAGCTACATGAGTGTCTATATGAGTTATTGATTGGTTGTCTGAGTATCTGTATGGGTGCCTGAGTGTTTGTGTGGGTGGGGTGTGTGCGACTCTGTACATAGATGTGTGAGTGGGTGATTCACTGGGTGCATGATTTGAAGAGTGCGTCTGTGATGGACTGCTTGGGTGGGTGAGTGTGTGTATGGGTGTGTTAGTGAGTGAATGTATATCTCAGTGGTACATGTGCGAGTAACTACATATGTAAAAGGAAGTATATATGTGTGTTAGAGTATTTAAAAGGCTATACGTGAGAGTGTGTGATTGTGAGAGTGGCTGTATGGATGCGTGTGTGCTTGTATCAGTTATTGTATAAGAGCGTAAGAATGTGCTAGTATTTGTATGAGTTATTGAGCTGGTGTGTGTATAACTCTATAGGTGAGTAAATGGGTGTGTGATTAATTTTTTGCATGACTGGTGTGTGAGTACCTCTATGGATGAGTGGTGGTGTGTCAGTGTTTATATAGGTGTATGAGTGCATATGATAGTCCTGTACTGAGTGACTGTAAGTATGAGTGACTGTACGGGTGAGTGAGTGGATGTGTGTGTAGACCTAAGAATCAGTGAGTGGGTATGTAGTTATTGGTGTTGGAGTGTCTATGGTTTTGAGAATGGCAGTCTGTAATTTACAGTGGGTGTATCAAAAGTTATATTAGGGTGTGAGAAGATGAATGAAATTATCACATGGATGATGTCATCAGTGATGTCATTTGAGATGTCATCAGTGATGTCATCAGTGATGTCACTGACCATGTCATGAGTGATGTAATATGTGACGTCATCAGCAGTGCATTGCGGGGCGCGAGTTATAGTTAGCTGAACTAACTATAACGGGGGAATTTCACGGGTTTTGTACGAGTGCAATGTCCAAGTAACTATAACTGTCCCTAAAACCTATGGTTTTTTCAGTGAATTTGTAAGGTTTTTTAAATGCTAATTTCTAACTATAACGTGCCTGAAACCTATGGTTTTTCAGTGAATTTCAAAGGTTTTTAAATGCTAATTTCTAACTATAACATGTCTGAAACCTATGGTTTTTTCAGTGAATTTCAAAGGTTTTTTAAATGCTAATTCCTAACTATAACATGTCTGAAACCTATGGTTTTTTTCAGTGAATTTCAAAGGTTTTGTAAATGCCAATTTTTAAATATATTAATTGTTATTTTTATTTTTTTCATACTGATTTTCTACATTTTTTTAAACTATTTATTTTTAGATATTTTATTTTTTAAATTACATTGTAATTACATTATACATTACATTACAAAATATAGTTTCTCAGAATGAATTAATTTACTTTAATACTTTGCAAATAGGCAATAGACTTTTAAGTACAGTAGTTACAGTTGTTGCAATGGGCAACACAATTTCAAACACAATGCAACATTGAGCTCAATGTGAATTTCTAGCTAAATGCAATTAGTTACTTTATGGATTACTTTTCTAACCACAGGACTGGATCCTAGATTCAGTCCTGGGACATCTCCTGTAAACAGTTGAGTAAAAGCGTTTTGGTTACAGTAGTGATTTTAAGGAATATTATTGTATTTTAAAAGTTGACACTTAGAAACTTTTTCACATAGAATCACCAATGTTATCCTATGGGAGGAAATTCACTTAGCAGGTAAGTAGTGTTATCGTGACTTTTTCTCACTCAGTGGTGGATTCTGGATCCAGCACTGGTGCATCTCCTGTAAACAGTTGAAAGAATGCGTTTAAGTCATACAGGCGATTTTTAAGGAATATTTGTAGTTTGTGAAAATCGACACTTTGAAACTTTTCTGCTGAAAACCAGACAATGGATTCCTATGGAAGGAAATACAAGTTACTGGTAAGTACGGTTAGAATTACTTTTCAGGGTCAGTGCTGGGCTAAAAGATGCAGCACTGGGTTCTCTCCTGATAACAGGTGAGTAAATCGGAATTCGTATTTCGGCTGATTTTAGAGGAATATTTGTATGTTTCAAAAATCGACACTTAGAAACATTTTCAGCAAAAAGCAGGCAATGATATCCTATGGAAGGAAATTCAAGTTACTGGTAAGTACGGTTAAAATTACTTTTCAGGATCAGTACTGGGCTGAAAGATGCAGCACTGAGGTCTCTCATGATAACAGGTGAGTAAATCGGAATTCGTATTTCGGCTGATTTTAGAGGAATATTTGTATGTTTCAAAAATCGACACAGAAACTTTTCAGCAAAAAGCAGGCAATGATATCCTATGGAAGGAAATTCAAGTTACTGGTAAGTACGGTTAAAATTACTTTTCAGGATCAGTACTGGGCTGAAAGATGCAGCACTGAGGTCTCTCCTGATAACAGGTGAGTAAATCGGAATTCGTATTTCGGCTGATTTTAGAGGAATATTTGCACAATGGTGAAGGGAGGGGCGGGGCCTGAGGTGACATCTGTGCAAACGCGCCCCGTGGCGCGTTTTAAGTTGGGGGATTAAGTCCCCTTTAATCATGAGGGTCCCTGTGGGCCAACTAGCCCACCAGGAACCTCCAGTATGCGCCAGGGGCTGCGTTGCAGAGACGTGTACAGAGGCCACGCCCCTTTTACACCTCTCTGCAACGCAGCTCTGTGCCGCTTTTGAAGTACATGGTGGGCTAGTTGGCCCCCAGGGACCCTCAGGATTGAAGGGGATTTAATTCCCCATCTTAAAACGCGCCACGGGGCCTGTATGCACACATGTCACCTGAAGCCCCGCCCCCTCCCTTCACCACTGTGCAAACACGCCCCGTGGCGCGTTTTAAGTCGGGATTAACTCCCCTTGAATCCTGAGGGTCCCTGGGGGCCAACTAGCCCAACAGGTATATCCAAAGCGCCACAGAGCTGCGTTGCAGAGAGGTGTAAAAGGGGCGTGGCCTCTGTACACCTCTGTGCAACGCAGCCCTAGCGCATACTGGAGGTTCCTGGTGGGCTAGTTGGCCCCAGAGACCCCAGTATTCAAGGGGTCGTTCCCCCTCTGCAAACGCGCCAGGGGCGCGTTTGCAGAGTGCTGTCAAAGAGGGGTGTGGCCTCCCTCGCGATGCCGTTTTTTAATTTTTTTTATTTTTTTTAAAAAAGGGGGCTGTGAGGCCCCCCTTTTTAGTAATTTTTTTAGCCCTGGGGACCCCATTCCCCAGGGCCTGTCTCCACTTTAAAAAAAAAAAAAAAAAGGACTGGGAAGGGGACCGCGTGTGCCCCCCTCCCGTGGCCAATTTCGACCCGGGGACCCCATCCCCGGCCATTGCCACTTTTTTTTTTTTATTTGATGGAGGGGCTGCCTGGCCCCCTCCTAAGGCCTCCGTAGGCCCGGGGACCCCATCCCCGGTGCCGGCCTTTTTTTTCAAAAATTTTGGGGGAAGGGGGACCGCATGGCCCCCTCCCGGAGCCACTACTTGCGCCGGGGACCCCATCCCCCGGGCCTGGCCCTATCCTTTTGAGGTCCGTGGGGGGACCCCAACTCCCCAACTCCCCCACGGACCCTGCCGGCTCCCCGCCTCCTGCGCGAGCCGGCATTGCTTTTCCACATGGGGAGCTGCTAATATGCAGCTCCCCATGTGGAAAAGCAATTCTGCTTTGAATTTTGGAAGCAAGAGCAGCTTTCCCTGCTCTCGCTTCCAAAATTCAAAGCAGTTTGCAATGACAGGACGGGGCCGCGAGGCTCCCGTCCTGTCATTGCAAACAGCAGTGTCCCGGGGGTAGGCACCCGGGACACTGCAGGAGCCGGCCCTGGGGGTGGCGGTCCCCAGGGCCATCACTGGCTCCAGGAGGGGGCTGCGCGGCCCCCTCCCCACATTTTCAAAGCCCCGGGAGGTGGTGGTCCCCGGGGCTTGGGGTCCAAAACGGACCCCATTTTCAATTTTGTTAGTGCCCGGGAGGTGGTGGTCCCGGGCGTGTGGGGGGCTGGAGTCCCCCACACAGGTTAATTTAAAAAATAAAGAAGCCCGGGAGGTGGTAGTCCCCGGGGCTGCGGAGGGCTCAGAGCCCTCCCGCAGCTTTCTAATAAAGCCCCGGGGGATGGCGGTCCCCGGGGCTTGGGGGCCCTTAGAGGCCCCCATACATAAATAAACCCCCCCCAGCATGCCCCGGGACTTGGCCCACCCAGGGGCAAATTAACATCGAAGCGCGGAAGACCGCGCTTCGATTTTTTTTTTCCGGCAGGATCCGCGCACCCTGAGCGCATCCTCCGAGGGACAAAATGGCTGCCAACACTTCCTGATTTGGAGTGTTGACAGCCAATTAGCATGCAGCTCGTGATCGGGAGGGTACGCGGATCCGACGCGGCCATAGATATATATGTGATTTTAATTGTGAATTTCTCAGGAACTACTGAACGGATTTACACCATTTAACAAAAGGGTTCTTTCTGAACCAAGAACTACCTCTTTGCCAAATTTGGTGTAATTCCGTTCAGCAGTTCGGGCTGTAGCCGTGTCTAAAGTTTCCTATGGAAAAATGAATGGGAAAACGCGTTTTGGGAACCCCCTTTTTCTCAGCCCCCGCTTAGCGAATCCCCCGAGACTTTCAGGGAAGGAGCGGACCGGAGCGCCCCACAAAGTTTGAAAATTTCGCAAAGATACGTCAACAGGCAAGAGAGTTATTTCAAATAGAATGTCGCGGATTTCCTATGGAAAATAGGTCCTAACTATAACTATCTACTGGTGACCTCCAGTAGATAATATATATATATATATATATATGTGTGTATATATATATTTATATATTAATATCGCAATAACTCGTAGGGAAGTCATGTGGCCCTTGAGGGGTGAAGCGCCAAGGCAGGTGAGATCACCGTCAAAATTATCACATACCACCAACTTCTCTTATTTCAAAGAAGAAGACACTCACTCAAAAATGCGTGCAGAAAACAAAGGGCTTTACTCCATAGCAAGACACATTTCGGCTATTGCTGGTCTTGATCACATGAATCATTGTTAAAGGTTACATTTTATTTCTTTTACCCAAAGATTCAGGGACGTTGTAGTTAGGCTCAAATTCGACTCATACAAAACCAGTGAAATTCAGCAGTTATAGTTACCTGAGCTAACTATAACTTATGCCCCCGCAATGCACTGCTTATGACCTCACATATTAAATCACTCATGACATGATCAGTGACATCACTGATGACATCTCAAATGACATCATTGATGGCATCACTGATGACATCATCCTGTGAGTGTAATTGTTTTGTAAACATTTCTGAGACTTAAAGATATATACTAAGCCACAGCATAAGTTAACTTACTAATCTTTCTGTACTAGTACTTAGTCATACTATTTCTAACATATCTCATCTATGTGGCTGTGTGACTGTCTGTACCAGTGTGTGAGTGGATGTTTGAGTGGCTGAATGGGTGTGTGAGTGGGTGTGTGAGTAGCTATATGGGTGAGTGAGTAGGCTTGTGAGTAGCTGTATTGGAGAGTGAGTGAGTGTGTGAGTGGCTGTATTGAAGAGTGAGTGGATGTGTGAGTGTCTGTCTGGGTGAGTTAATGGCTGTGTGAGTGGCTGCATAGGTGTATGAGTGGGTGTATGGGTGACTGAGTAGCTGTGTGAGTGGCTGTATGATGAGGGAGTGGATGTGTGAGTAGCTGTATTGGTGAGTGAGTAGCTGTTTGAGTGTGTGTATAGGTAGGTGAGTGGGTGTGAGTGGCTGTATTAGAGAATAAAAGTCTGTGTGAGTGCCTGTAAGGGTGGGTGTGTGAGTGGTTATATGGATGTGTGAATGGGTATGTAAGTGGTTCTGTGGGTGTGTGAGTGATTGTATGGGTGAGTGAGTGGCTTTTTCAGTGACTGTATGTGTAAGTGAGAGGGTTTGTGAGTACCTACATTGGTGAGTGAGTAGCAGTGTGAGGGGCTGTATGGGTGAGTACCTTTATAGGTGAGTGAGTGGTTGTCTGAGTTTCTGTATGGGTGATTGAGTGGGTGTGTGAGTGGCTGTAAGGGTACATGAGTAGGTGTGTAAGTGTATGTATGACTGGATGTGTGAGTGGCTGTATTGGTGTGTGTGTGGGTGCATGAGTGGCTGTATAGGTTAGTTAGTGGGAGTGGCTATATGTGTGAGTGGCTCTAGGGTTGAGTGATTGGTTGTGTGAGTACTAGTATGGGCCAGTAAATGGGTATGTGAGCGGTTGTGTGGGAGTGGCAGTGGGTATATAAGATGTTCTATGGGATGTGAGTAGGTGCGTGAGTGGTTCTGTGGATGATGCCATCAGTGATGTCATTTGAGATGTCATCAGTAATTTCACTCACCAAATCATGAGTGATGTAATATGTGACATCATAAGCAATGCATTGCAGGGGCATAATCTATAGTTAGCTCAGGTAACTATAATTACTGAATTTCACTGGTTTTGTACGAGTAAAATCTGGGAATTTCCAAGGTTTTTTAAATTCTAATTCCTAACTATAATGTCCCTGTAACCTTTGGTTTTTTCATTGAATTTCCACGTTTTTTTAAATTCTATTTCTTAACTATAACATCGATCAATCAATCAATCAGGTGGCTTGTAAAGCGTGACTACTCACCCGTAAAGGTCTCAAGGCACTGGTGGGGGAAGCTGCTGGTCCATTAAAGGTGCTGTGGTTCAGTCGAAGAGCCAGGTCTTGAGGCCCTTCCTGAATTGAGGCAGTGATGGTGATTGCCTGAGGTGGAGAGGCAGGGTGTTCCATGTCTTTGCTGTGAGGTAGGAGAAGGATCTTCCTCCAGCTGTGGTCTTGCAGATACGTGGGACGGTAGCCAGGGTCAGTTGGGCGGAGTGGAAGTCTACGGTGGGCGCTTGGAATGCGAGATGATGGTTGAGGTATGAATGAAGGTCCAGCATAGTGTAGAGCTTTGTAGGCATGTGTGAGGAGCTTGAAGGTGATTCTTTTGTTGTCTGGCAGCCAGTGGAGGCCTCTCCGGTGGATGGTGATGTTGCTGCAGTGGGGATGTTGAGGATGAGTCTAGCTGAGGTGTTCTGAATGTTCTGGAGTTTCTTGAGGAGTTTCTGGGTGATGCCGGCGTAGAGTGCATTGCCAAAGTCGATTCTGCTGCTGATGATTGCGTGGGGGACCATCTTTCTGGACTTAGTGGGGATCCACTTGAAGATCTTTGGAGCAGGATGATGAGATGGCGTTGATCTGGAGGTTCATGGTGAGCGAGGAGTCCAGGATGATGCCGAGGTTTTGTGCGTGGTCAGTAGGTGGGGGGTTCCAAGTGCTGTGGGCAACCGGGAGTCATCCTTTTTGGTTTTCTCTGAGCTGGACTTGAGGCAGCTGTTCTTCATCCAGGTGGAGACAGCCTTCATTCCGTCGTGGAAGTTGTTCTTGGTGACTGTGGGTTCGTTGGTGAGGGAGAGAATCAGCTGGATGTCATTGGTGTAGAAGACAATGTTGAGTCTGTCGTTCCTGATGATGGCTGCGAGTGGGGCACAGGGAGGAGCCCTGTGTTACTCCACAGCTGAGTTCGGCCGGTGAGGAAGGAGTGGATACATTCCAGGGCATTGTCAGGGATGCCGGCGTCGTGGAGTCTTGTGCATAGGGTGCAGTGAGAGACATATTGAAGACAGGTGAGAGTTCAAAGAGAATGGGGGCTGCAGTTTTGCCTTGGTCAAGGAGGGTGTGAACATCATCTGCGGCAGCGAGGAGGGCTGTCTTGGTGCTGTGGTTGCTTTGGAAGCAGGATTGGGAAAGGTCCAGGATGTGGATGTGGTAACATCCCTGTAACCTTTGTTTTTTTAAGTGAATTTCTAAGGTTTTTTAATTTTATTTCCTTTTGTAACCTGTAACCTTTGAGAGTGAGTGTATAAGTGCATGAGCGTCTCAGTGGGTAAATGAGTGAGTGCGTGAGTGTCTCAATGGGTATATGAGTGGGTATGTGAGTATCTGAGTGGGCCTGAGAGTGGCCATATAAGTGTCTCACTGGGTGTGTGAGTGGGTGCCTGAGTATCTGACTGGGTCTGTGAGTAGGTGTGAGAGTGTCTGAGTGATTTTGCGAGTACCTCCATGTGTGTGTGAATCAGTCTGTGAGTGAGTACATGAGTAGGTATGTGAGTGGGTGCATGAGTCTCTAAGTGGGTCTGTGTATGGATGTGTGAGTCTCTGAGTGGATCTGTGAGTCAGTATGTGAATCTTTGACTAAGTCTGTGAGTTAGTGTGACAGAGTATGAGTGGGTCTGTAAGTAGGTGCTTGAGTATCTGAGTGGGTCTGTGAGCGGGTGTACATGTCTGAGTGGATCTGTGAGTGGGTGTGAGAGTGGATCTGTGAGTGGGTGCATGAGTGCCTGAGTGGGTTTTATATCTAACCTACTGGCGGTTGCCAGTAGGTAGTTATAGTTAGGACCATATTTCCATAAAAAAAGTGTTTTTTGGCTTGCATATATCTTTGGTGCCATTTGATGAATTAATCTTCATAAAACTTTCCAAAAATAAGTGTACCAGTGATTCTTGGTGTGCCTAGAAAGGTTCAGGAAATCAATCAAGCAGGGGCCAAGAAAAAGAAGGGTGTCAAATAATAGAGTTTCCTATGTTAATTTTAGAGACAACTACAGCCCGAACCACTCGACGGATTTATATCAAATTTGACAAAAAGCTAGCTCTTGGTCCAGAAAGAGCCCCTATCTGTTATTTGTTGTAAATCCATTCTTAGTTTTAGAATTATTAAAAGAAATCCAAATTCATATATATAGGGAAGCGAAGGCTCCGCAAATCCTCCTGATCTTGTGCTCATTTCTGATTGGCTGCCAACACTTCAACCCAGAAGTGTTGGCAGCCATCTTGGGACTCAGTCTCAGCAAAGTCCCAAACAAAAAGATTAAAAAAAGAGACGGGGCAGGGTAAGAATACCCTGACCCCTTAGCCTTAGTAAAGAGGTTCCGCAAGGCCCCCGCCAGGGCAAAAAAACATTTAAATTTAATTTTGCCAAATATCATGACGGATCTGCGACTCCGGTGATATTTTTAAAAAGAAACAAGAAGAGAGGGGGACTCAAGGGCCCTTCTTAAGGCTTTTTGAACTCCAGGGACCACCACCTCCCCGGGACTTTATTTTTATAAAATGAGGGGGGCTACATGGACCCCCATCCTGGGCTTCGTAGAAGCCCTGGGGACCACCATCTCCCCAGAGCTATTTGATATAAAAAACTGGGCGGGGGCCAAGCGGCACCTCTCCCGGGCCATTTACGGCTACAGACCACCTCTACATCCCCAGCCCATGAACACAGAAGGAGGGGGACCGTGCTGGGGTCCCTGGGGTTGAAATGGGCCCAGGGAGGAGGGAAACGCGGCCCCCTCCCCTTCTAATAATTGGCCAGGCCTCCTGGTCCACCTTAGAAGTAGGTAAAGGTCTTCCTGCCTTTTGCCAGGATGATGGACAGCTTACCAAAAGGCCCCCCAGCGCATTTCCCGCCGATTTTGCTGATGCATTCTTCATGCCGTGGAATATGAGGACATCTCCACCAAACAATGAAGCACTTAGTTGATATAGCTAAGCTAAGAGGAAGTACTCTTGTTTGGTGGAGATTTTCCTATGTGTAGTCTCATTGTCCTCTCTATAGGAGGATTCATGTTATCACAGATTTCTGGATGAAGACGCATAAGGAACAATCACATTGCTAAAATGCACACAAGGCCACTGGAGACATTTCCTCGCTGTCCATTACAAAGATGTAGTTTATAATATGCACTGGACATTTACCCAACGAGGTTGCAGTTTCTAATTAACCAGAAGAAAGTACTCCACTTGAGTAGATATTTTGTGCAAAACTGTGGACACTTGTTGGATAAAGGGGCAGATGCGGTTGCATTGTGGCCCAGTCACTCACACAGCTACACACACACACACACACACACACACACACACACACACACACACACACACACACACACACACACACACACACACACACACACACACACATTTAGACACCCACACATACACTCTGGTACTGGCACACCTACTGACAGACCCACTCACACACTGATACACCCACTCACAGACCCACACAGATACTTACACACCCACTCATAGACCCACTCGCACACCCACTCACAGACCTACTCAGATACTCTCACACCCACTCAAAGACCTACTCATAGACTCACGTACCGACTCAGAGACTCACCCACTCCCAGTCTCAGATCAGTGATGTCATCAGTGATGTCACTGACCATGTCATGAGTGATGTACTATAAGAGGTCATAAGCAGTGCATTGCGGGGGCATAAGTTATAGTTAGCTCAGGTAACTATAACTGCTGAATTTCACTGGTTTTGTACGAGTGAAAGCTGAGCCTAGCTATACCACCCCTGTAACCTTTTGTTTATTCAGTGAAAAAAAAAATATATATATATAATCCTCAGGTTAATGATTGTGTTAGATTTTACTTCATTATTTTCTTCCTCCACATTTGTTTTTGCTTTGATTATGCTCCAGTTGACGAGGCTCCACTGTGTGTGTGTGTGTGTGTGTATGTGTATATATATATATATATATTCACAACGACCTCTTAACGCTGTACACTCCAAGGGAATGGCGCAACATCAGGAAACAGACTCCGTAAGCAAAGTGTCAAAGCAAAGTGATGGTTTATTCACACATCAATTGTCCAGATGACGCGTTTCGGCCGCCAGACATGCAGTCTTGTTCACATGCCGTCTGCCAGTAGGTAATATATATATGTATTTTATCCCTAAATTGCACAAAAATGCTACCATTCCACCGGGTAGACCAATAATATCAGCAATAGGGTTTTTTTTAGAAAACACTACCAAATATATTGATTTCTTTTTGCAGGATTTTGTTAAGAATCTTCCGTCCTTTGTGCAAGATACTGGTGATTTTTTGAGACAATTGGAATTGGTGGAATGGGAACAGAACTGCTTGTTAATGTGTTTAGATGTTACATCATTATACACCAGCATACATCACAAAGATGGCATCAAAGCAACACAACATTATCTTAACAGCAGACCTCTCCACCTTGCCCAACACAATAAAATGTTGATCTCCATGATCACATATTGTCTCAATAACAATTACTTTTGTTCCAGAACCAAATCCTACAGCAGATCAGAGGAGTAGCTGTTGGAGCTTGTTTTCCCCTAGCTACTCCTGTCTACATATGGGGTGGTGGGAGGAAGTAATCTTGAAAAATGAATTTAAATCAACCATTGACATTCAGGTAAAAGTCTGGCTTCGCTATATCGACGACTTATTTGTGATATGGCGTGGCACAAAAGAATCTGCACAGGATTTTGTACATAATCTAAATCAAAATAGCCTGAACTTACATTTTACAGCTACAATCAGTGACAAATCTGTATGTTTCCTAGACGTGGAGATATACATAAAAAACCATAAGATCGAGACAAAACTTTTTCGTAAACCCACGGCAGGCAATAGTTTGCTGCATGCTGACAGTCATCATCCTCCGCATCTCATCCATAGTATACCCTATGGAGAAATGCTGAGGATACGACGCACATGTAGCAACAACCATGATTTGGAAGAAGCCCAACAACAGAGCAAGCACAGATTCTTAGAGAGGGGTTATAATTCTAAAATCATTGAGGAAGCCATTTCTAAAGCAAATAAAAAAGATCGAAGGGCTCTCATCAACAAAGAGAGAACCACCAACATTCTCACAATACAGGATAGTACGAATCCTAAAACCAGACTGATCCTGACTTATAGTAGACAACAGAATACCTTGCGTCGAATCATTAATAGAAATTGGTCAGTGGTACGAAGTGATCCCATTATCGGAACTTCACTACCAGTGAAACCTAGTATCACCTTTAGGAAATGTAGATCAATGAGGGATGCATTAGTCAAGAACAGCCCGGAAATACCAACTACTAGAAACTGGTTAAATCAAATCAGAAAAGGTTTCTACAAATGTAACTGTTGTCGAGCATGTCAATATGGGGTAAATACATCCGCATATATCTCTCCATTCACAAAGGATCCCATTAAAATAACCAAATACCTGACATGCAAGACTGAATATGTGGTGTATGTGTTGGGTTGCCCATGTGGACTACAGTATGTGGGCAGCACTAAATTGCAGGCCCACAAACGCATACTGCAGCACATGCGGGCAATTACAAACAGTGATCCCTCTTGTCCACTCGCACGGCATTTTAAAGAAAGGCATGCTAATAATCTTCAGGATTTTAGTTATTTCTTAATTGATTGCATTTTACCATTAAGAAGGGGAGGTGATCGAGAGGCGAAACTCAGACGCCTTGAAACTAGATACATCCTTAATCTCGACACAAAAATCCTAATGGACATAATTCAAGTGAGGATTTCTACACCTGGCTATAGTTAATCTGGGACCAGATTATACTAAATAGTTTCCACTAGAGAGAAAGAAAGAAATATATACATATGATATACTGTTTAGAATTTTCTAAACTATATTAAGATCTTTTTCTCTCTTATATGCTTTCTCTGCTCTAGGATTCTTTAATCAGCCAACTGCCTCTAATTTTTTTAACTTTTTTAATAAAATTGTAATGAATCATTCACTTATGTAATTTTACTTATTTACAATTGTATGAGAGATGGCTTTTGCGATCTTTTATGTAAATTTGTTCAATGTTGAAATTTTTTATTTACCACTTTATTGACACTTTGCACTTTACACATAGATACTCTCAATTAGGTAGGCAAGACGGATCCTGAACAATATACTAATATTTACATTGACATTATATTTAGTAACTAACTACCTCACAAAAACATACAATGAATTTTATTACATTTCATTAGTATATATAAAGCTGTTTTTATTGAGGTTTTACTACAATCATATTTATATATTTTAAATATTGTGGTCATATTGTATTTTACATCTATACTACTTATTTATTTATTTATGTCAGGTATTTATTAATGTATGTATTTATACATCTATTGTCGTATTTTTAACCAATTTAGTTACTTCAACATAGTATGTTGTTTATGCCTATGCAAGAATCTTATCACGTGTGGTGTAGATCTGTCACTTTAAATACTGCACTATGGCTCTAAATGCGCGTCATGTGATCAAGGCCGAGTTTGGCCGAAACGCGTCATGGCAGCATGGTGGCTCACTGAAAAATAAACAGGAAAATACTTACACCAGTCTGGGTTCGTCTTCCGTTTTGTTTCCGTTTTGAGGAACATTGAGGCGGAGTGTGGCGATATATATATATATATATATATATATATATTACCAACTGGCAGACGGCAGTAGGTAGTTATAGTTAGGACCATGTTTGCACAGGAAAAGCGTTATTGATTTGCTTATAACTTTGGCGCAATTTGACGAATCTTGACTAAATTTTCCTAAAAATGTGCCCTGATGATTCTAGTTGTGCATGGAAAGGTTCGGGGTGATCCATCAAGCAGGGGCCGAGAAAAAGGGGGGGGTCATAAATAGTGCATTTCCCATGTTAAATTCCATTGAGTCTTTAAACACACCTGCAGTCCGAACTGCTGGACGGAATTACACCAAATTTGGCAGAAAGCTAGCTTTTGGGCCACAGATTGTGCTTTTTGTTATTTGGTGTAAATCCTTTCAGTAGTTTGTGAGATATTTATGGAAATCCATTTTTATATATCTACTTCCTCGAATAATTTGTGAACGATGACGAGTTCATGCAGAGTTCTGCAGAGCTCTGATTGGCGGCAAACACTTCAATACGGAAGTGTTAGCAGCCATCTTGGGCTCCCAAAATAAAACACGAAAAAAAAGAAAAGGGGACAGGGTAGGAATAACCTAACTCCCTAGCCTTGGTCCTGGCCAAGCCAGGGCAAAAAAGCATTATTTTTAATTCACACAAAATTAGCCTATATTCGCGAATATCGCAGAGAATTGGAAAAAAAAGCAGCGCTGTCTCCCATGCTTTTGTATCAAGAAGTCCCCGGGTGGGTCAGGTCCTGGGGGCATGCCGATATTTATCAAATAAAAGGAGGGGGATGCACATGGTCCCTCTCCAAGGGCATAATTATGCCTTGGGTCAACACCTCCCCTGGGCTACATACAAATATATGGTGGGGCAACGCTAAACCCTTTGGGACCCCCCAGATCCTCAGGCCTTTTGTAAAAAAGGAGGGGGGCTGCACAGACCCCCCTCCTAGGGCTATTGGAAGCCCCTGGGACCACCACCTCCAGGGGCTAAATTAAAGAATATAGAGGGGTCCTCAAGGAACCCCAACCCTTGGGACCACTACCTCTCTGGGGCAAATGCGAAAATGAAGCATGGAGGGGCCACAACTACTGAACGGATTTACACCAAATCACAAAAGGGTGCTTTCTGGACGAACATCTACCTTACTGCGAAAATCTGGTGTAATTCTGTTCAACAGTTCGGGCTGTAGCCGTGTCTAAAGTTCCTATGGATATCAACATGGGGAAAACATGTTTTGAAACCCCCCCTTTTTCTCAGCCCCGCTTGACAGATCACCCTGAAATTTTCAAAACAGCAGCTGAAGTGAGTGGCAAACTAGTTTTGAAAATTTCACAGGATTCGATCAAACAACGTCAAAGTTATTGGCAAATGAAAAATTGAAAAATGCTCTTCCTACGGAAACTACATCCTAACTATAACTACCTACTGGCGATTTCCAGTAGGTTATATATATATATATATATATATATATATATATATATATATATATATATATATATATATATCCATAAACAGTGCCATTCATTTCCTTAAAATAACACTCATACTGCCCATACTGCTTTCAAGCGTGTTTTATTCGACAATGATAACTCTACGCGTTTCGGAACCTCGGCTCCTTGTTCACGGACTCGTGAAAATATTTTTAAAAAAATGCTTTTTTGGGCACCGGGAGTCCCTGTTGGACCCCCTGACCAGGCCTAGGGGGTCAGGGCGTTTCTACCCTACCCCCTTTTCTTGTTTTTTAATGTTTTTCTTACCTTTTTGCTTGTGACTCGGTTCAACCGAGTCACAAGATGGCTGCCAACACTTCCTGGTTTGAAGTGTTGGCAGCCAATCAGAAACAAGCTCGAGATCCGGAGGGTTCAGCCAATCAGATCTCACAATTCTCAAATATTGATATCTGTAAATGTTTACATTTCTCAAAAACTACTGAAAGGATTTACATCATTTAAAGAAAAGAGTGCTTTCTGGACCAAAAGCTACCTTTTTGCAAATTTGGTGTAATTCCGTTCAGCAGTTCGGAGTTGTAGCTGTGTCTAAAGTTTCCTATGGAAATTAACATGGAGAAAACACGTTTTGGCCCCCCCTTTTTTCTCTGCCCCCGCTTGACGAATCACCCCAAAACCTTCAAGACAGGAGCGCCCCATTAAGTTTGAAAATCTCGCGAAGATTTGTCAAACGGCGCCAAAGATATTTGCAAAAGAAAAACGCTTTTGAATGGAAACAAGGTCCTAACTATTACTACCTACTGGGCACCACCAGTAGGTAATATACATATATATATATATATATATATATACCTACCTAATATATATATATATATATATATATATATATATATATATATATATATATATATATATATATATATATATATATATATATATATATATATTACCTACTGGCAGTCGCCAGTAGGTAGTTATAGTTAGAACCTAGTTTCCATAGGAAAAGCATTTTTTTATTTGCTAATAACTTTGGCGTCGTTTTACAAATGTTCCTGAAATTCTCCCCAAAAAAGTCTATCCAGGTCAGCTCCTATCCTGAAAGTTTGGGGGTGATTCGTCAAGCGGGGGCTGAGAAAAAAGGGGGGTCCCAAAACTCGTTTTCTCCATGTTAATTTCCATAGGAAATTTTGCGACGAGCTACAGCCCGAACTGCTGAACGGAATTACCCCACATTTGGCACAAAGGTAGTGCGTGGGTCAGAAAGCGACCTTTTTTTAAATGGTGTAAATCCGTTCAGTAGTTGCTGAGAAATTAGAAAAATAAAAGTTTCGATATCTGGGCGGAGCCTAAGTCCCGTGCACGAGCTTCACTGTGATTGGCTGTCAACACTCCAAACCAGGAAGTGTTGGCAGCCATCTTGTGGCTCGGTAGAAGTGAGTCACCAGAAAACAGAGAAACAAAGGTATAAAACCAGAGAAGGGGGCAGGGTAGAAACACCCTGACCCCCTAGGCCTGCTCAGGGGGTCCCAGAAGGACCCCCAGGGCCAAAAAAAGATTTTTTTTTATTTTTAATTTCAGCACGTTTGCACAGATGTGAAGGAAGGGGGCGGGGCCTGACATAGCAAGTGTGCAAACCCACCCCCTGGCACATTGTACATTGGGGGATTAAGTCCCTTTCAATCCTGAGGGTCCCTGGGGGCAAACTAGCCCACCAGGTACCTCCAGTATGTGCCAGGGAGCTGCTGCAGAGAGGTGTTGAGAGGCCACGCCCCTTTTTACACCTCTCTGCAACGCAGCTCTGTGGCGCTTACTGGAGGTAGCTGGTGGGCTGGTTGGCCCCCAGGGACCCTCAGGACTCAAGGGGACTTAATCCCCCAATTTACCACGCACCAGGGGCTACGTTTGCACAGTGGTGCAGGGAGGGGGCATGGCCTGATGTGACAAGTGTGCAAACGCACCCTGTGGTGCGTTTTAAGTTGGGGGATTAAGTCCCCTTGAATCCTGAGGGTCCCTGGGGGCCAACTAGCCCACCAGGTACCTCCAGTATGCACCAGGGAGCTGCATTGCAGAGAGGTGTTCAGAGGCCACGCCCCTTTTTACACCTCTCTGCAACGCAGCTCTGTGGCTCCTACTGGAGGTACCTGGTGGGCTAGTTGGCCCCCAGGGACCATCAGGACTCAAGGGAATTAATCCCCAACTTAAAACGCGCCAGGGGGTGCTTTTGCACAGTGGTGAAGGGAAGGGGCGGGGCCTGACATAGCAAGTGTACAAACACACCCCCTGGCACATTGTAAATTGGGGGATTAAGTCCCCTTCAATCCTGAGGGTCCCTGGGGGCGAACTAGCCCACCAGGTACTTCCAGTATGTGCCAGGGAGCTGCCTTGCAGAGAGGTGTTGAGAGGCCATGCCCCTTTTTACACCTCTCTGCAACGCAGCTCTGTGGCGCTTACTGGAGGTAGCTGGTGGGCTAGTTGGCCCCCAGGGACTCTCAGGACTCAAGGGGACTTAATCCCCCAATTTACAACGCACCAGGGGGTGCATTTGCACAGTGGTGCAGGGAGGGGGCGTGGCCTGATGTGACAAGTGTGCAAACTCGCCCTGTGGCGCCTTTTAAGTTGGGGGATTAAGTCCCCTTGAATCCTGAGGGTCCCTGGGGGCCAACTAGACCACCAGGTACCTCCAGTAAGCGCCAGGGAGCTGCGTTGCAGAGAGGTGGTCAAAGGCCATGCCCCCTTTTTATACCACTCTGCAACGCAGCTCTGTGGTGCTTACTGGAGGTAGCTGGTGGGCTAGTTGGCCCCCAGGGACCCTCAGGACTCAAGGGGACTTAATCCCCCAATTTACAACACACCAGGGGCTGCGTTTGCACAGTGGTGCAGGGAGGGGGCGTGGCCTGATGGGACAAGTGTGCAAACTCGCCCTGTGGCACATTGTAAATTGGGGGATTAAGTCCCCTTCAATCCTGAGGGTCCCTGGGGGCGAACTAGCCCACCAGGTACTTCCAGTATGCGCCAGGGAGCTGCGTTGCAGAGAGGTGTTGAGAGGCCACGCCCCTTTTACACCTCTCTGCAACGCAGCTCTGTGGCACTTACTGGAGGTAGCGGGTGGGCTAGTTGGCCCCCAGGGACCCTCAGGACTCAAGGGGATTTAATCCCCCAATTTACAATGCTCCAGGGGGCGCGTTTGCACAGTGGTGCAGGGAGGGGGCGTGGCCTGATGTGACAAGTGTGCAAACGCGCCCTGTGGCGCGTTTTAAGTTGGGGGATTAAGTCCTCTTGAATCCTGGGGGTCCCTGGGGGCCAACTAGCCCACCAGGTATGTCCAGTAAGCGCCACAGAGTTGCGTTGCAGAGAGGTGTAAAAAGGGGCGTGGCCTCGGACCACCTCTCCGCAACGCAGCTCTGTGGCGCTTACTGGAGGTACCTGGTGGGCTAGTTGGCCCCAGGGACCCTCAAGATTCAAGGGAATTAATCCCCAAATTAAACCCGCCAGGGGCGCGTTTGCACAGTGGTGAAGGGAGGGGGCGGGGCCTGATATGACATGTGTGTACTTATGCAATCACTCCGCCAAAACCCACTTATAAATTCACCATTCACTCTCCTTGCAGCATTCTAATCATCCAGTCACTACCCATGCACTCATGCAATGACTCATGCACTAACTCATGCACTGCTACAATACCCTGAGCAGTACCCATGCAGTCCAGCCATCGCCCTGTCACTACCCATGCACTCCTCCACTCACCCAGCGAGCACCATGTACTTATCCAATCACTCCGCCAAAACCCAGGCACTTATAAATTCACCATGCACTGTCCTTACAGTACTCTAATCATCCAATCAGTAACCATGTACTTATGCAATGACCTAGGCACTAACACATGCACTGCTACAATCCTCTGAGCACTACCCATGCAGTCCAGCCATCGCCCTGTCAGTACCCATGCACTCTTTCAATCACCCAGCCAGCACCATGTACTTATCCAATCACTCCACCAAAACCCAAGCACTTATAAATTCACCATGCACTCTCCTTGCAGTACTCTAATCTTCCAGTCAGTACCCATGTACTCATGGAATGACCCAGACACTAACACATGCACTGCTACAATCCCCTGTGCACTACCCATGCAGACCTCTAACCACCTACACAGTAGTGATTCACTCCTCCAATTATCCAGGTTGTACCCATGCACTCCAGAAATCCCTCTGTCACTACCCATGCACTCCTCAAATCAGCCATCCAGCATCATGTACTTATCCAATCACTCCGCCAAAACCCAAGCAGTTATAAAATCACCACGCACTGTCCTTGCAGCACTCTAATCATCCAGTCACTACCCATGTACTCATGCAATGACCCAGGCACTAACTCAATGCAAATACAGAGGAGGTCATGCTAATTACAGGGGTACCCCAACACATAGTGTTCCCTAGTGTATGTAGATGTTTTTACTGTATTCTAAGTATCTTTTAGCATAGCACTGGCTCCGGTCCTGGTTAGTCAGAGTCAGTTACCACCAGTACCCGTCACTAAAAAGTTGGGGGCACAGGAGGACTTTTTGCTCCTCTGTTGGTTCTTTCTGCACATCTCTTGCTTCTTCCTGCAGTTTTCTTCATCTTTCTGGACTTCTTTTGCCTCTTTCTGCATTTGTCTTGCTTCTTTCTGCGCTTTTCTTCCTCTTTCTTCACATGTCCTAACTTTGTAGGCCTAGTTAGAAATTAGCATTTAAAAAACCATTGAAATTCACTGAAAAAACCATAGGTTTCAGGCACGTTATAGTTAGAAATTAGCATTTAAAAAACCATTGAAATTCACTGAAAAAACCATAGGTTTCAGGCACGTTATAGTTAGAAATTAGCATTTAAAAAACCTTAGAAATTCACTGAAAAAACCATAGGTTTCAGGGACGTTATAGTTAGTTGGACATTTCACTCGTACAAAACCATAGAAATTCCCCCGTTATAGTTAGTTCAGCTAACTATAACTCGTGCCCCGTAATGCACTGCTGATGACGTCACATATTACATCATTCATGACATGGTCAGTGACATCACTGGTGACATCACTGATGACATCATCCACGTGAAAATTTGATGCACCTCCTCACACTCTAATATAACCTTTGATACACCCACTGTAAAATACAGACTACCATTTTTGAAACTATCGACACACCAATACCAGTTACTACATACGCACTCATTGATTCCTAGGTCTACACACACATCCACTCATTCACCCATACAATCACTCATACATACAGTCACTCATCAATACACACTATCATATGCACTCATACACCTATACAGACACTCACACAGCGCCAATCATTCATGGAGTTACTCACACACCTACTCAGTCATGCAAAGAATCAATCACACTTCCATTTACTGACCTATAGAGTTATACACACAACTGATCACTTATTCAAACAGAAACAAACACATAATTACTCTCTTATACAATCACTGATACAAGTAAACACTCATCTATACAGCCACTCTCACAATCACTGACTCTCACATATAGTCATTTATATACTCCAACTCTCACATACAATGCCTTTTACATATGTAGTTACTTGGACATGTACCACTGAGACATCCATTCACTCAGTAACACACCCATACACACACTGACCCACCCATACAGCTGTTTCCACATGTACTATTGAACCCATACAGCCAGTGAATCAATCACTCAAACATGTATGCACAGAGTCACACACCTCCCACGCACCCACACACACACTCAGGCACCCATACAAATACTCTGGCAACCAATCATTAACCCATATAGACACTCATGTAGCTACTAACCAACCCATGGAGCAGCTTATACAACAGCAGACAGACTGATACAGACATTCACACAGTTTAGTCACTAACCCATGCATTCAATAAGACACATGTAATCACTCACTTAAACAGTCAGTGACGCACCTACTAAATCCTCCATCCAGACACTTATACACCCACTCATTCTTCAATACACCTTGGCATATATATAATACATATTTAAACTTTATAGAAACACACAGTCACTGGATGATGTCATCAGTGTTGTCATTTGAGATGTCATCAGTGATGTCATCAGTGATGTCACTGACCATGTCATGAATGATGTAATATGTGACATCATCAGCAGTGCATTGCGGGGCGCGAGTTATAGTTAGCTGAACTAACTATAACGGGGAATTTCTATGGTTTTGTACGAGTGAAATGTCCAACTAACTATAACATCCCTGAAACCTATGGTTTTTTTCAGTGAATTTCTAAGGTTTTTTAAATGCTAATTTCTAACTATAACGTGCCTGAAACCTATGGTTTTTCAGTGAATTTCAATGGTTTTTTAAATGCTAATTTCTAACTATAACGTGCCTGAAATCTAAGGTTTTTTCAGTGAATATATATATATATATATTCACTGAAAAAACATAGGTTTCAGGAACGTTATAGTTAGTTGGACATTTCACTCGTACAAAACCATAGAAATTCCGGCGTTATAGTTAGTTCAGCTAACTATAACTCGCGCCCCCGCAATGCACTGCTGATGACGTCACATTACATCATTCATGACATGGGCAGTGACATCACTGATGACATCAATGATGACATCTCAAATGACATCACTGATGACATCACTGATGACATCATCCACGTGAAAATCTGATGCACCTCCTCACACCTGAATATAACCTTTGATACACCCACTCTAAAATACAGACTACCATTTTCAAAAAAATAGACACATCAATACCAGTTACTAAATACGCACTGACTGATTCCTGTATGTCATGAATGATGTAATCTGTGACGTCATCAGCAGTGCATTGCGAAGCGCGAGTTATAGTTAGCTGAACTAACTATAACGCCTGAATTTCTATGGTTTTGTACGAGTGAAATGTCCAACTAACTATAACGTTCCTGAAACCTATGGTTTTTTCAGTGAATTTCTATGGTTTTTAAATGCTAATTTCTAACTATAACGTGCTGAAACCTATGGTTTTTTCAGTGAATTTCTATGGTTTTTTAAATGCTAATTTCTAACTATAACGTGCCTGAAACCTATGGTTTTTCAGTGAATTTCAAAGGTTTTTTAAATGTAAATTTGTAAGTCTAATGTACCTCAATCCTATCTTTTTTTATTTTCTATATATATATACATATATATATTTAAAAAAAATTGTGAATAATTTTTAGTTAGGAAAACTATATTCATTCTTTTTTTTTTTAATATTATACAGAAGTCGCGCACCCTTCGCGCACCCTACACGATGGCTGCGCGCATTCCGGTAGCCATTTTGAAAAGTCACGCTGGGGTCGCTACTTCGGCGTAATTTGTGAAGTATGAAATATCTTTAAATTAATTATAAATAAAAGTTTTCCTTTAAGTGTTTGTCTAAATTTATTAATAAAAGTATTTTTAAAGTATTATTTTCAATATAATTTCGATGAAAAATTATTCGATGATTATTGGATTCGGAGGTTAGGAGGGATGGCCATTTTGCTCGATCTGTTTTGCAAGATTTTTTGGTCTAGTCAGGTGGACACCCTCCTCCGGGTGAGGTACGACTTGGGGATTCTATTCAAAAAGTGAGGAATCCACAGGCAGAAGTATCCATCAGAAGAACAATTTACTTACCTTCGGTAGCGCTTTTCTGGTGGATACAGTATCTGTCTGTGGATTCCTCACTGTCCCAACCGCCTCCCCGTTGTCCACCTGTTTCTACCAAAAAGATGCTTTTACTGTTTGGCATGAATGTTTTTAATATGTCTTAATCATGCTTATGTTTTAATAGTGAGAAATGCTTGATCTGTTGCTATTTCTTTATGCCTTTATTGGTTATGCATTTGTATATATATATATATATATATATATATATATATATATATTTAGTATACCATGTATACATGTGAAAAATGTGTCAGTCCGCCTGTTTGCCTCGACGAGGTCCTCTTATGGCTCCGATGATGTCATACGGTCTAGCGAGCGGAGCCGTGCTGTTATGACGTCCTCGTCGACGTGGGAGAGCTAGGAAATAATTTCCGCGGAATGCTGGCACAGGGGATATTCACTTAACTGTTCAGGCTAGTCCTTTGGGAGCAACTGTTTATGTTGCCACTCCAGAAACCGAAACCAGTGATCCAAGGGCAGAGGCCCTGCAGATGGCACACGAGGTGGGGAGCCCAGTCGTGTGCACCGGCGGGGCAGCAAAGTGACAAGCAACACTACCCACAAAAAGGTAACGAGGGCACTGAATAACACAGGATCTTCTCTTTGTATCTGGCAGGAACAACGAGGTTAAAATGCCCTAGTTCCAAAATGTAGAATTAGTGCTACAACGGTCTTCAAGAGGACCTGCGATGGATGCCGCTTCTGCCTCCCGTACCACGGAGGCGGCACATGGGTCACGCGGTACGGTCCTACTGCGGTGGGACGCACACTCGTTGACCTCTCATGGCACTGCTCCACACTTCGGGGAGGAAGCTTTCCATTAGCTGTGTTTTCTGATGACGTGTCGCGCCGGCCTGTCCAACAACAGAACTCCTTTAGATCCAAACAGACTCTTCTACTCTCTCACCGGAAGTGAAACCAGGCCACGCGGACACTTTCACAATACAACAGCCGGGAATGCACTTTTCGGTAAAAAAAACACATTCCTTCCTCCTAATTTATCAAATAAACGACTTACTGAAGAACAGGGGCCAGCTTCGATCGGTAAACAGCCGTTACAACGACTTTTTACTTCGCGATACCATTACAACGCATGCATTACCACGCATGCGTTGTACATCAGCGAAGTCATTACTACGCATTTTTTAGAACGCATGGTCATTTACCACGCATGCCTTTACAACAAATTTTGTTGTAAAGGTATGTATGGTAAATGACCATGCGTTCTAAAAATGTAAACGTTCACGACGTTGTAAGGAAACAGAGGCTGTTCCGATTCCTCACAACGACGTGCACCGCCCCACAGAGACGACGTGAAGCAGGAACCATGAGGAGAGAGGAACCACGAGGAGTGAGAAGTAAGGGGGATTGGGCATGGGGTGGGGGTTACTTTTCTAGGGATTAGAGTAGTGCAGTGGTGTTTGTGTAGTGTAGGGGGTCGTGCTGGGGGTACCGTTTTAGGGTTTAAGGTAGTGCAGTGGTGTTTGTGTAGTGTAGGGGGTCATGCTGGGGGTAGAGTTTTAGGGTTTAGGGTAGTGCAGTGGTATTTGGATAGTGTAGGGGGTCGTGCTGGGGGTAGTGTTTTAGGGTTTAGGGTAGTGCAGTGGTGTTTGGGTAGTGTAGGGGTCGTGCTGGGGGTAGTGTTTTAGGGTTTAGGGTAGTGCAGTGGTGTTTGTGTAGTGTAGGGGGTCGTGCTGGAGGTAGTGTTTTAGGGTTTAGGGTAGTGCAGTGGTGTTTGGGTAGTGTAGGCGGTCATGCTGGGGGTAGATTTAGGGTTTAGGGTAGTGCAGTGGTGTTTGGGTAGTGTAGGGAGTCGTGCTGGGGGTAGTGTTTTAGGGTTTAGGGTAGTGCAGTGGTGTTTATGTAGTGTAGGGGGTCGTGCTAGGGGTAGTGTTTTAGGGTTTAGGGTAGTGCAGTGGTGTTTGGGTAGTAGAGGGGGTAGTGCTGGGGGTAGTGTTTTAGGGTTTAGGGTAGTGCAGTGGTGTTTGTGTAGTGTAGGGGGTCGTGCTGGGGGTAGTGTTTTAGGGTTTAGGGTAGTGCAGTGGTGTTTGGGTAGTATAGGGGGTCCTGCTGGGGGTAGTGTTTTAGGGTTTAGGGTAGTGCAGCGGTGTTTGGGTAGTGTAGGGGTCGTGCTGGGGGTAGTGTTTTAGGGTTTAGGGTAGTGCAGCGATGTTTGTGTAGTGTAGGAGGTCATGCTGGGGTAGTGTTTTAGGGTAGTGCAGTGGTGTTTGTGTAGTGTAGGGGGTCGTGCTGGGGGTCGTGTTTTATTGTTTAGGGTAGTGCAGTGGTGTTTGTGAAATGTAGGGGTCGTGCTGGGGGTAGTGTTTTAGGGTTTAGGGTAGTGCAGTGGTGTTTGGGTAGTGTAGGGGGTCGTGCTGGGGGTAGTGTTTTTGGGTTTAGGGTAGTGCAGTGGTGTTTGTGTAGTGTAGGGGGTTGTGTTTTAGGGTAGTGCAGTGGTGTTTGGGTAGTGTAGGGGGTCATGCTGGGGGTAGTGTTTTAGGGTTTAGGGTAGTGCAGTGGTGTTTGGGTAGTGTAGGGGGTCGTGCTGGGGGTAGTGTTTTAGGGTTTAGGGTAGTGCAGTGGTGTTTGTGTAGTGTAGGGGGTCATGCTGGGGGTAGTGTTTTAGGGTTTAGGGTGGTGCAGTGGTGTTTGGGTAGTGTAGTGGGTCGTGCTGGGGGTAGTGTTTTAGGGTTTAAGGTAGTGCAGTGGTGATTGGGTAGTGTAGGGGGTCGTGCTGGGGTAGTGTTTTAGGATAGCGCAGTGGTGTTTGGGGAGTGTAGGGGGTTGTGCTGGGGGTAGGACCCCTGACCTTGACTGGTAGGTCGCTCCCCCACCACACAGCTCCGTCTGTGTGCCCTGCTGCTGCCCCTGATTGTGCTAGTTTTTTTTCCTTCTGTGCCCCCTTGCTGCCCTGATTGTGCTCGTTTTTTCCTTTCTGTGCCCCCTTGCTGCCCTGATTGTGCTCGTTTTTTCCTTTCTGTGCCCCCTTGCTGCCCTGATTGTGCTCGTTTTTTCCTTTCTGTGCCCCCTTGCTGCCCTGATTGTGCTCGTTTTTTCCTTTCTGTGCCCCCTTGCTGCCCTGATTGTGCTCGTTTTTCCTTTCTGTGCCCCCTTGCTGCCCTGATTGTGCTCGTTTTTTCTCCTTTCTGTGCCCCCTTGCTGCCCTGATTGTGCTCGTTTTTCCTTTCTGTGCCCCCTTGCTGCCCTGACTGTGCTCTTTTTTTTTCCTTTCTGTGCCCCCTTGCTGCCCTGATTGTGCTCGTTTTTCCTTTCTGTGCCCCCTTGCTGCCCTGACTGTGCTCGTTTTTTTCCTTTCTGTGCCCCCTTGCTGCCCTGATTGTGCTCGTTTTTCCTTTCTGTGCCCCCTTGCTGCCCTGATTGTGCTCGTTTTTTTCCTTTCTGTGCCCCCTTGCTGCCCTGATTGTGCTCGTTTTTTTCCTTTCTGTGCCCCCTTGCTGCCCTGATTGTGCTCGTTTTTTCCTTTCTGTGCCCCCTTGCTGCCCTGATTGTGCTCGTTTTTATCTCCTTTCTGTGCCCCCTTGCTGCCCTGATTGTGCTCGTTTTTTCCTTTCTGTGCCCCCTTGCTGCCCTGATTGTGCTCGTTTTTTTCCTTTCTGTGCCCCCTTGCTGCCCTGATTGTGCTCGTTTTTTCCTTTCTGTGCCCCCTTGCTGCCCTGATTGTGCTCGTTTTTTTTTCCTTTCTGTGCCCCCTTGCTGCCCTGATTGTGCTCGTTTTTTTCCTTTCTGTGCCCCCTTGCTGCCCTGATTGTGCTCGTTTTTTTTTCCTTTCTGTGCCCCCTTGCTGCCCTGATTGTGCTCGTTTTTTTCCTCCTTTCTGTGCCCCCTTGCTGCCCTGATTGTGCTCGTTTTTTCCTTTCTGTGCCCCCCCTTGCTGCCCGATTGTGCTCGTTTTTTCCTTTCTGTGCCCCCCTTGCTGCCCTGATTGTGCTCGTTTTTTTCCTTTCTGTGCCCCCTTGCTGCCCTGATTGTGCTCGTTTTTTTCTCCTTTCTGTGCCCCCTTGCTGCCCTGATTGTGCTCGTTTTTTCCTTTCTGTGCCCCCTTGCTGCCCTGATTGTGCTCTTTTTTTTTCCTTTCTGTGCCCCCTTGCTGCCCTGATTGTGCTAGTTTTTTTTCCTTTCTGTGCCTGTTTCCCGCCACTGCGCCCCTGCGGCCCCGCCCCCTCACTGCCCATTCGCTGCCCCATTCCCTGCTCCTCCCTCCCACCTCCCCATTTATGGCGGCCGCGCCGCTGGCGCGCCGAAGGCGCGCCTAAGGCAAGCCCGTCTGCGCCCGTCCGTGCCGGGACCGCGCCCAGCGCCAGAACCCCTGGTCCGGGCATCCCCCGCGCCCGCCACATCAACAGACGCCGATACGACGTCAGCACCCTCCACGCACTCAACCCCGGAAAAGATCACGCCTGCTACCTGGCCACCCCGAAGCGCACCCAAGGGCCCTTCACCTGCCGGAACTGCAGCTTCGCCAGCACCCGCCCCGCCAAACCACCGCCCAGGAAAGAACCCAACTACCTCAGATGCATCCTCCTCAACACCCGCTCTGCCCGCAAACACGCCATCGAACTCTGGGACCTTCTCGACTCAACCTCCCCAGACGTCGCATTCCTGACGGAGACCTGGCTGAATCCCGCTTCAGCCCCCGACATCGCCATTGCCATCCCGGAGGGCTACAAGATCACCCGCCGGGTCCGCACCAACGGAGTCGGAGGAGGCATCGCCATCGTCCACAGGAACACCCTCAGAGTCTCAACCAACACCGACGACACCCTCAGCACCGCCGAGCACATGCACTTCCAGATCCACACCGATCCCAACACCACCCTCAGAGGAACCCTCATCTACAGACCCCCGGACCCCGACCACAGTTCAGCGATTCTATCGCTGACTTCGTCAGCACACACGCCATCGCCTCCACGGACTACATCCTCCTCGGGGACCTGAACTTCCACCTCGAGAACAACAAGGACACCAACTCCACCACCCTGATCGACAACCTCGCCACCCTCGGACTCAGACAGCTCGTGACTACACCCACCCACGCCGCCGGCCACACGCTAGACTCCATCTTTTCCGCAAGCCCACACGTCTCCTTCAACCACACCTCCGAACCCCACTGGACTGACCACCACTGCATCCACTTCACCTACAGGAAGCCCACCATGCACCACCGCACCGAACAAATGCCTCGCCGCTGCTGGAGCAGAGTCACCGAAGACCAGCTAACCACAACCCTCGCCCTGAGCCCACCCGCCGAACCCTCCGACCCCGACACCGCCGCCCGCAACCTCAGACAGTGGATCGACGACTGCGCCAACACCCTCGCCCCGCTCAAGAATCCGCCCAACAGCCACACCAGCAAGAAAACCACCTGGTTCACCGAAGACCTCCAGGCCTCCAAACGAACATGCCGAAAACTGGAGAAGATCTGGCTCCACGAACGGACAGCGGACAGCTACGCCGCCCACAAGAGCGCCACCCGCAGTCACCATCACCTCATCAGATCCACCAAAAGGGCCTCACTCAAAGACCGCCTAGACAACAACGCACACAACAGCAAAGAGCTCTTCAACATCGTGAAGGAACTCTCCAACCCCAGCTCCAACACCAACGACATCCCGCCGTCACGAGACCTGTGCGACTCACTGGCCACCTTCTTCCACCGCAAAATTGCCGACATCCACGACAGCTTCAACACCACGACCGCCCCGGCAACCACCGAGACCACTGCCCCCACAACCACCAACCGCCTGCTCTCCTGGACCAACATCAACGACGAGGACACCAGCGAGATCATGAACACCATCCACTCCGGCTCACCGCTAGACCCGTGCCCTCACCACGTCTTCAACAAAGCCAGTACAGCCATCGCGCCCCATCTCCGGAAAATAATCAACATCTCCTTCGAGACAGCAACCTTCCCGGAAAGCTGGAAGCACGCCGAGATCACCGCCTTACTCAAGAAACCCAAGGCAGACCCCAAGGACCTCAAGAACTTCCGACCCATCTCTCTGCTCCCGTTCCCCGCGAAGGTCACCGAGAAAATCGTCAACAAACAACTGACCCGCTACCTCGAGGAGAACAACATCCTGGACCCTTCCCAGTCCGGCTTCCGCAGCAACCACAGCACCGAAACCGCCCTCATCGCCGCCACCGATGACATCAGGACCCTGCTAGACAACGGAGAAACAGCAGCCCTCATCCTCCTGGACCTATCAGCCGCCTTCGACACGGTCTGCCACCACACACTACGAACACGCCTTCACGACGCCGGGATCCAAGAGAAGGCCCTGGACTGGACCACATCCTTCCTCTCCGGCAGAACACAAGCGTCCGCCTCGCCCCCTTCCGATCCAAAGCCACCAAGATCATCTGCGGCGTACCCCAAGGCTCCTCCCTCAGCCCAACGCTGTTCAACATCTACATGGCACCCCTCGCCCACGTCGCCCGACAGCACAACCTCAACATCATCTCCTACGCCGACGACACCCAGCTGATCCTCTCCCTCACCAAAGACCCTCACACCGCCAAAGCCCACCTCCATGAAGGAATGAAGGCCGTCGCCGAATGGATGAGTACCAGCCGCCTGAAGCTGAACTCGGACAAGACGGAGGTCCTCATCCTTGGTTCCAACCCTTCAGCATGGGATGACTCCTGGTGGCCAACATCACTGGGAACAGCCCCGACACCCACCGACCACGCACGCAACCTAGGGGTCATCCTCGACCCCACCCTCTCCATGACTAAGCAGGTCAACGCCGTTTCCTCATCCTGCTTCAACACCCTCCGAATGCTCCGCAGGATCTTCAAGTGGATCCCCACCGAAACAAGAAAAACAGTCACCCAGGCCCTCGTCACCAGCAGGCTGGACTACGGAAACGCCCTCTACGCAGGAACGGCGGCTAAGCTCCTGAGACGGCTGCAACGCATCCAGAACGCCTCTGCACGTCTTATCCTCGACATCCCCCGACGCAGCCACATCACACCCCACCTGAGAGACCTGCACTGGCTCCCTGTCAACAAGAGGATAACCTTCAAGCTCCTCACCCACGCACACAAAGCACTCCACAACTCCGGACCAGCCTACCTCAACAGACGACTCAGCTTCTAGACCCCCACCCGCCAGCTCCGCTCCACCAGCCTCGCCCTCGCCACAGTCCCCCGCATCCGGAAAACGACCGCCGGCGGCAGATCCTTCTCCCACCTCGCCGCCAAGACCTGGAACACCCTCCCCACCAACATTCGGCAGACCCAAGACCTACTGGCCTTCAGAAGACTCCTCAAGACCTGGCTCTTCGATCAGTAGCAGCACCACCCCCATGTTCCCCCAGCGCCTTGCGACCCTCGCGGGTATGTAGTGCGCTTTATAAGTGACATGATTGATTGATTGATTGAGGGTTTAGGGTAGCACAGTGGTTTTTAGGTAGTGTAGGGGGCCGTGCTGGGGTTAGTGTTTTAGGGTTTAGGGTAGCGCAGTGGTGTTTATGAAGTGTAGGGGGTCGTGCTGGGGGTAGTGTTTTAGGGTTTAGGGTAGCGCAGTGGTGTTTGGGTAGTGTAGGGGGTCGTGCTGGGGGTAGTGTTTTAGGGTTTAGGGTAGTGCAGTGGTGTTTGAGTAGTGTAGGGGGTCGTGCTGGGGGTAGTGTTTTAGGGTTTAGGGTAGTGCAGTGGTGTTTGGGTAGTGTAGGGGGTTGTGCTGGGGGTAGTGTTTTAGGGTTTAGGGTAGTGCAGTGGTGTTTGTGTAGTGTAGGGGGTCGTGTTTTAGGGTTTAGGGTAGTGCAGTGGTGTTTGGAGAGTGTAGGGGGTCGTGCTGGGGGTAGTGTTTTAGGGTTTAGGGTAGTGCAGTGGTGTTTGTGTAGTGTAGGGGGTCGTGTTTTAGGGTTTAGGGTAGTGCAGTGGTGTTTGGAGAGTGTAGGGGGTCGTGCTGGAGGTAGTGTTTTAGGGTTTAGGGTAGTGCAGTGGTGTTTGGGTAGTATAGGGGGTCGTGTTGGGGGTAGTGTTTTAGGGTTTAGGGTAGTGCAGTGGTGTTTGGGTAGTGTAGGGGGTCGTGCTGTGGGTAGTGTTTTAGGGTTTAGGGCAGTGCAGTGGTGTTTGGGTAGTGTAGGGGGTCGTGCTGGGATAGTGTTTTAGGGTAGGGCAGTGGCGTTTGGGTAGTGTAGGGGGTCGTGCTGGGGTAGTGTTTTAGGGTTTAGGGTAGTGCAGTGGTGTTTGTGTAGTGTAGGGGGTCGTGCTGGGGGTAGTGTTTTAGGGTTTAGGGTAGTGCAGTGGTGTTTGTGTAGTATAGCGGGTCGTGCTGGGGGTAGTGTTTTATGGTTTAGGGTAGTGCAGTGGTGTTTGGGTAGTGTAGGGGGTCGTGCTGGGGGTAGATTGAGGGTTTAGGGTAGTGCAGTGGTATTTGGGCTGTATAGGGGGTCGTGCTGGGGGTAGACTTAGGGTTTAGGGTAGTGCAGTGGTGTTTGTGTAGTGTAGGGGGTCGTGCTGGGGGTAGTGTTTTAGGGTTTAGGGTAGTGCAGTGGTGTTTGGGTAGTGTAGGGGTTCGTGCTGGGGGTAGTGTTTTAGGGTTTAGGGTAGTGCAGTGGTGTTTGGGTAGTGTAGGGGGTCATGCTGGGGGTAGTGTTTTAGGGTTTAGGGTAGTGCAGTGGTGTTTGGGTAGTGTGGGGGTCATGCTGGGGGTAGTGTTTTAGGGTTTAGGGTAGTGCAGTGGTGTTTGGATAGTGTAGGGGGTAGTGCTGAGGGTAGTGTTTTAGGGTTTAGGGTAGTGCAGTGGTGTTTGTGTAATGTAGGGGGTCGTGCTGGGGATAGTGTTTTAGGGTTTAGGGTAGTGCAGTGGTGTTTGCATAGTGTAGGGGGTCGTGTTTTAGGGTTTAGGGTAGTGCAGTGGTGTTTGGAGAGTGTAGGGGGTCGTGCTGAGGGTAGTGTTTTAGGGTTTAGGGTAGTACAGTGGTGTTTGTGTAGTGTAGGGGGTCGTGCTGGGGGTAGTGTTTTAGGGTTTAGGGTAGTGCAGTGGTGTTTGGGTAGTGTAGGGGGTCGTGCTGGGGGTAGTGTTTTAGGGTTTAGGGTAGTGCAGTGGTGTTTGGGTAGTGTAGGGGGTCATGCTGGGGGTAGTGTTTTAGGGTTTAGGGTAGTGCAGTGGTGTTTGGGTAGTGTAGGGGGTCGTGCTGGGGGTAGTGTTTTAGGGTTTAGGGTAGTGCAGTGGTGTTTGGGTAGTGTAGGGGGTCGTGCTGGGGCTAGGGTTTTAGGGTGTATGGTAGTGCAGTGGTGTTTGGGTAGTGTAGGGGGTCGTGCTGGGGGTAGTGTTTTAGGGTTTAGGGTAGTGCAGTGGTGTTTGGGTAGTGTAGGGGGTCGTGCTGGGGGTAGTGTTTTAGGGTTTAGGGTAGTGCAGTGGTGTTTGGGTAGTGTAGGGGGTCGTGCTGGGGGTAGTGTTTTAGGGTTTAGGGTAGCGCAGTGGTGTTTGTGAAGTGTAGGGGGTCGTGCTGGGGGTAGTGTTTTAGGGTTTAGGGTAGCTCAGTGGTGTTTGGGTAGTGTAGGGGGTCGTGCTGGGGGTAGTGTTTTAGGGTTTAGGGTAGTGCAGTGGTGTTTGGGTAGTGTAGGGAGTCATGCTGGGGATAGATTTAGGGTTTAGGGTAGTGCAGTGGTGTTTGTGTAGTGTAGGGGGTCGTGCTGGGGGTAGTATTTTAGGGTTTAGGGTAGTGCAGTGGTGTTTGTGTAGGGTAGGGGATAGTGTTTTAGGGTTTAGGGTAGCTGCAGTGGTGTTTGGGTAGTGTAGGGGGTCGTGCTGGGGGTAGTGTTTTAGGGTTTAGGGTAGTGCAGTGGTGTTTGGGTAGTGTAGGGAGTCATGCTGGGGATAGATTTAGGGTTTAGGGTAGTGCAGTGGTGTTTGTGTAGTGTAGGGGGTCATGCTGGGGGTAGTATTTTAGGGTTTAGGGTAGTGCAGTGGTGTTTGTGTAGTGTAGGGGATAGTGTTTTAGGGTTTAGGGTAGTGCAGTGGTGTTTGTGTAGTGTAGGGGGCCGTGCTGGGGTAGTGTTTTAGGGTTTAGGATAGTGCAGTGGTGGTTGTGTAGTGTAGGGGGTCGTGTTTTAGGGTTTAGGGTAGTGCAGTGGTGTTTGGAGAGTGTAGGGGGTCGTGCTGGGGGTAGTGTTTTAGGGTTTAGGGTAGTGCAGTGGTGTTTGGGTAGTGTAGGGGGTCATGCTGGGGGTAGTGTTTTAGGGTTTAGGGTAGTGCAGTGGTGTTTGGGTAGTGTAGGGGGTCATGCTGGGGTAGTGTTTTAGGGTTTAGGGTAGTGCAGTGGTGTTTGGGTAGGATAGGGGGTCCTGCTGGGGTAGTGTTTTAGGGTAGGGCAGTGGCGTTTGAGTAGTGTAGGGGGTTGTGCTGGGGTAGTGGTTTAGGGTAGTGCAGTGGTGTTTGTGTAGTGTAGGGGGTCATGCTGGGGGTAGTGCTTTAGGGTTTAGGGTAGTGCAGTGGTGTTTGTGTAGTATAGCGGGTCGTGCTGGGGGTAGTGTTTTAGGGTTTAGGGTAGCTCAGTGGTGTTTGGGTAGTGTAGGGGGTCGTGATGGGGGTAGTGTTTTAGGGTTTAGGGTAGTGCAGTGGTGTTTGGGTAGTGTAGGGGGTCGTGCTGGGGGTAGTGTTTTAGGGTTTAGGGTAGTGCAGTGGTGTTTGGGTAGTGTAGGGGGTCATGCTGGGAGTAGTGTTTTAGGGTTTAGGGTAGTGCAGTGGTGTTTGGGTAGTGTAGGGAGTCATGCTGGGGATAGATTTAGGGTTTAGGGTAGTGCAGTGGTGTTTGTGTAGTGTAGGGGGTCGTGCTGGGGGTAGTATTTTAGGGTTTAGGGTAGTGCAGTGGTGTTTGTGTAGTGTAGGGGATAGTGTTTGAGGGTTTAGGGTAGTGCAGTGGTGTTTGTGTAGTGTAGGGGGCCGTGCTGGGGTAGTGTTTTAGGGTTTAGGGTAGTGCAGTGGTGTTTGTGTAGTGTAGGGGGTCGTGTTTTAGGGTTTAGGGTATTGCAGTGGTGTTTGGAGAGTGTAGGGGGTCGTGCTGGGGGTAGTGTTTTAGGGTTTAGGGTAGTGCAGTGGTGTTTGGGTAGTGTAGGGGGTCATGCTGGGGGTAGTGTTTTAGGGTTTAGGGTAGTGCAGTGGTGTTTGGGTAGTGTAGGGGGTCGTGCTGGGGTAGTGTTTTAGGGTTTAGGGTAGTGCAGTGGTGTTTGGGTAGTATAGGGGGTCGTGCTGGGGTAGTGTTTTAGGGTAGGGCAGTGGCGTTTGGGTAGTGTAGGGGGTTGTGCTGGGGTAATGGTTTAGGGTAGTGCAGTGGTGTTTGTGTAGTGGAGGGGGTCATGCTGGGGGTAGTGCTTTAGGGTTTAGGGTAGTGCAGTGGTGTTTGTGTAGTATAGCGGGTCATGCTGGGGGTAGTGTTTTATGGTTTAGGGTAGTGCAGTGGTGTTTGGGTAGTGTAGGGGGTCGTGCTGGGGGTAGATTTAGGGTTTAGGGTAGTGCAGTGGTGTTTGGGTAGTATAGGGGGTCGTGCTGGGGGTAGACTTAGGGTTTAGGGTAGTGCAGTGGTGTTCGTGTAGTGTAGGGGGTTGTGCTGTGGGTAGTGTTTTAGGGTTTAGGGTAGTGCAGTGGTGTTTGGGTAGTGTAGGGGGTCGTGCTGGGGGTAGTGTTTTAGGGTTTAGGGTAGTGCAGTGGTGTTTGGGTAGTGTAGGGGGTCATGCTGGGGGTAGTGTTTTAGGCTTTAGGGTAGTGCAGTGGTGTTTGGGTAGTGTGGGGGGTCATGCTGGGGCTAGTGTTTTAGGGTTTAGGGTAGTGCAGTGGTGTTTGGATAGTGTAGGGGTAGTGCTGAGGGTAGTGTTTTAGGGTTTAGGGTAGTGCAGTGGTGTTTGTGTAATGTAGGGGGTTGTGCTGGGGGTAGTGTTTTAGGGTTTAGGGTAGTGCAGTGGTGTTTGTGTAGTGTAGGGGGTCGTGTTTTAGGGTTTAGGGTAGTGCAGTGGTGTTTGGAGAGTGTAGGGGGTCGTGCTGGGGGTAGTGTTTTAGGGTTTAGGGTAGTGTAGTGGTGTTTGGGTAGTGTAGGGGGTCATGCTGGGGGTAGTGTTTTAGGGTTTAGGGTAGTGCAGTGGTGTTTGGGTAGTGTAGGGGGTCATGCTGGGGATAGTGTTTTAGGGTTTAGGGTAGTGCAGTGGTGTTTGGGTAGTGTAGGGGGTCGTGCTGGGGTAGTGTTTTTGGGTAGGGCAGTGGCGTTTGGGTAGTGTAGGGGGTCGTGCTGGGGTAGTGTTTTAGGGTTTAGGGTAGTGCAGTGGTGTTTGTGTAGTGTAGGGGGTCGTGCTGGGGGTAGTGTTTTAGGGTTTAGGGTAGTGCAGTGGTGTTTGTGTAGTATAGCGGGTCGTGCTGGGGGTAGTGTTTTAGGGTTTAGGGTAGTGCAGTGGTGTTTGGGTAGTGTAGGGGGTCATGCTGGGGGTAGATTTAGGGTTTAGGGTAGTGCAGTGGTGTTTGGGTAGTGTAAGGGGTCGTGCTGGGGGTAGACTTAGGGTTTAGGGTAGTGCAGTGGTGTTTGTGTAGTGTAGGGGGTCGTGCTGGGGGTAGTGTTTTAGGGTTTAGGGTAGTGCAGTGGTGTTTGGGTAGTGTAGGGGGTCGTGCTGGGGGTAGTGTTTTAGGGTGTAGGGTAGTGCAGTGGTTTTTGGGTAGTGTAGGGGGTCGTGCTGGGGGTAGTGTTTTAGGGTTTAGGGTAGTGCAGTGGTGTTTGGAGAGTGTAGGGGGTCGTGCTGGGGGTAGTGTTTTAGGGTTTAGGGTAGTGCAGTGGTGTTTGGGTAGTGTAGGGGGTCATGCTGGGGGTAGTGTTTTAGGGTAGTGCAGTGGTGTTTGGGTAGTATAGGGGGTCATGCTGGGGATAGTGTTTTAGGGTTTAGGGTAGTGCAGTGGTGTTTGTGTCGTGTAGGGGGTCGTGTTTTAGGGTTTAGGGTAGTGCAGTGGTGTTTGGAGAGTGTAGGGGGTCGTGCTGGGGGTAGTGTTTTAGGGTTTAGGGTAGTGCAGTGGTGTTTGGGTAGTGTAGGGGGTCATGCTGGGGGCAGTGTTTTAGGGTTAAGAGTAGGGCAGTGGCATTTGGGTAGTGTAGGGGGTCATGCTGGGGATAGTGTTTTAGGGTGTAGGGTAGTGCAGTGGTGTTTGTGTAATGTAGGGGGTCATGCTGGGGGTAGTGTTTTAGGGTTTAGGGTAGTGCATTGGTGTTCGGGTAGTGTAGGGAGTCATGCTGGTGGTAGTGTTTTAGGGTTTAGGGTAGTGCAGTGGTGTTTGGGTAGTGTGGGGGGTCATGCAGGAGGGTAGTGTTTTAGGGTTTAGGGTAGTGCAGTGGTGTTTGGGTAGTGTAGGGGGTCGTGCTGGGGGTAGTGTTTTAGGGTTTAGGGTAGTGCAGTGGTGTTTGGGTAGTGTGGGGGGTCATGCTGGGGGTAGTGTTTTAGGGTTTAGGGTAGTGCAGTGGTGTTTGGATAGTGTAGGGGGTAGTGCTGAGGGTAGTGTTTTAGGGTTTAGGGTAGTGTAGTGGTGTTTGTGTAATGTAGGGGGTCATGCTGGGGGTAGTGTTTTAGGGTTTAGGGTAGTGCAGTGGTGTTTGTGTAGTGTAGGGGGTCGTGTTTTAGGGTTTAGGGCAGTGCAGTGGTGTTTGGAGAGTGTAGGGGGTCATGCTGGGGGTAGTGTTTTAGGGTTTAGGGTAGTGCATTGGTGTTTGGGTAGTGTAGGTGGTCATGCTGGGGGTAGTGTTTTAGGGTTTAGGGTAGTGCAGTGGTGTTTGGGTAGTGTAGGGGGTCGTGCTGGGGGTAGTGTTTTAGGGTGTAGGGTAGTGCAGTGATGTTTGGGTAGTGTAGGGGGTCGTGCTGGGGGTAGTGTTTTAGGGTTTAGGGTAGTGCAGTGGTGTTTGGAGTAGTGTAGGGGGTCGTGCTGGGGGTAGTGTTTTAGGGTTTAGGGTAGTGCAGTGGTGTTTGGGTAGTGTAGGGGGTCATGCTGGGGGTAGTGTTTTAGGGTTTAGGGTAGTGCAGTGGTGTTTGGGTAGTGTAGGGGGTCATGCTGGGGATAGTGTTTTAGGGTTTAGGGTAGTGCAGTGGTGTTTGTGTAGTGTAGGGGGTCGTGCTGGGGTAGTGTTTAGGGTTTAGGGTAGTGCAGTGGTGTTTGGAGTAGTGTAGGGGGTCGTGCTGGGGGTAGTGTTTTAGGGTTTAGGGTAGTGCAGTGGTGTTTGGGTAGTATAGGGGGTCGTGCTGGGGGTAGTGTTTTAGGGTTTAGGGTAGTGCAGTGGTGTTTGGGTAGTGTAGGGGGTCATGCTGGGGATAGTGTTTTAGGGTTTAGGGTAGTGCAGTGGTGTTTGGGTAGTGTAGGGGGTCATGCTGGGGTAGTGTTTTAGGGTTTAGGGTAGTGCAGTGGTGTTTGGGTAGTGTAGGGGGTCGTGCTGGGGTAGTGTTTTAGGGTTTAGGGTAGTGCAGTGGTGTTTGTGTAGTGTAGGGGGTCGTGCTGGGGGTAGTGTTTTAGGGTTTAGGGTAGTGCAGTGGTGTTTGTGTAGTATAGGGGGTCGTGCTGGGGGTAGTGTTTTAGGGTTTAGGGTAGTGCAGTGGTGTTTGGGTAGTGTAGGGGGTCGTGCTGGGGGTAGTGTTTAGGGTTTAGGGTAGTGCAGTGGTGTTTGTGTAGTGTAGGGGGTCGTGCTGGGGGTAGTGTTTTAGGGTTTAGGGTAGTGCAGTGGTGTTTGGGTAGTGTAGGGGGTCATGCTGGGGGTAGTGTTTTAGGGTTTAGGGTAGTGCAGTGGTGTTTGGGTAGTATAGGGGGTTGTGCTGGGGGTAGTGTTTTAGGGTTTAGGGTAGTGCAGTGGTGTTTGGGTAGTGTGGGGGATCATGCTGGGGGTAGTGTTTTAGGGTTTAGGGTAGTGCAGTGGTGTTTGTGTAATGTAGGGGGTCATGCTGGGGGTAGTGTTTTAGGGTTTAGGGTAGTGCAGTGGTGTTTGGGTAGTGTAGGGGGTCATGCTGGTGGTAGTGTTTTAGGGTTTAGGGTAGTGCAGTGGTGTTTGGGTAGTGTGGGGGGTCATGCTGGGGGGTAGTGTTTTAGGGTTTAGGGTAGTGCAGTGGTGTTTGGGTAGTGTGGGGGGTCATGCTGGGGGTAGTGTTTTAGGGTTTAGGGTAGTGCAGTGGTGTTTGGATAGTGTAGGGGGTAGTGCTGAGGGTAGTGTTTTAGGGTTTAGGGTAGTGCAGTGGTGTTTGTGTAATGTAGGGGGTCATGCTGGGGGTAGTGTTTTAGGGTTTAGGGTAGTGCAGTGGTGTTTGGATAGTGTAGGGGGTAGTGCTGAGGGTAGTGTTTTAGGGTTTAGGGTAGTGCAGTGGTGTTTGGGTAGTGTGGGGGGTCATGCTGGGGGGTAGTGTTTTAGGGTTTAGGGTAGTGCAGTGGTGTTTGGGTAGTGTAGGGGGTCGTGCTGGGGGTAGTGTTTTAGGGTTTAGGGTAGTGCAGTGGTGTTTGGGTAGTGTGGGGGGTCATGCTGGGGGTAGTGTTTTAGGGTTTAGGGTAGTGCAGTGGTGTTTGGATAGTGTAGGGGGTAGTGCTGAGGGTAGTGTTTTAGGGTTTAGGGTAGTGTAGTGGTGTTTGTGTAATGTAGGAGGTCATGCTGGGGGTAGTGTTTTAGGGTTTAGGGTAGTGCAGTGGTGTTTGTGTAGTGTAGGGGGTCGTGTTTTAGGGTTTAGGGCAGTGCAGTGGTGTTTGGAGAGTGTAGGGGGTCATGCTGGGGGTAGTGTTTTAGGGTTTAGGGTAGTGCATTGGTGTTTGGGTAGTGTAGGTGGTCATGCTGGGGGTAGTGGTTTAGGGTTTAGGGTAGTGCAGTAGTGTTTGGGTAGTGTAGGGGGTCGTGCTGGGGGTAGTGTTTTAGGGTGTAGGGTAGTGCAGTGGTTTTTGGGTAGTGTAGGGGGTCGTGCTGGGGTAGTGTTTTAGGGTAGGGCAGTGGTGTTTGTGTAGTGTAGGGGGTCGTGCTGGGGGTAGTGTTTTAGGGTTTAGGGTAGTGCAGTGGTGTTTGTGTAGTATAGCGGGTCGTGCTGGGGGTAGTGTTTTAGGGTTTAGGGTAGTCCAGTGGTGTTTGGATAGTGTAGGGGGTCATGCTGGGGGTAGATTTAGGGTTTAGGGTAGTGCAGTGGTGTTTGGGTAGTGTAGGGGGTCGTGCTGGGGGTAGACTTAGGGTTTAGGCTAGTGCAGTGGTGTTTGTGTAGTGTAGGGGGTCGTGCTGGGGGTAGTGTTTTAGGGTTTATGGTAGTGCAGTGGTGTTTGGGTAGTGTAGGGGGTCGTGCTGGGGGTAGTGTTTTAGGGTTTAGGGTAGTGCAGTGGTGTTTGGGTAGTGTAGGGGGTCATGCTGGGGGTAGTGTTTTAGGGTTTAGGGTAGTGCAGTGGTGTTTGGGTAGTGTAGGGGGTCATGCTGGGGGTAGTGTTTTAGGGTTTAGGGTAGTGCAGTGGTGTTTGGGTAGTGTAGGGGGTCGTGCTGGGGGTAGTGTTTTAGGGTTTAGGGTAGTGCAGTGGTGTTTGTGTAGTGTAGGGGGTCGTGCTGGGGGTAGTGTTTTAGGGTTTAGCGTAGTGCAGTGGTGTTTGGGTAGTGTAGGGGGTCGTGCTGGGGGTAGTGTTTTAGGGTTTAGGGTAGTGCAGTGGTGTTTGGGTAGTGTAGGGGGTCATGCTGGGGGTAGTGTTTTAGGGTTTAGGGTAGTGCAGTGGTGTTTGGGTAGTGTAGGGGGTCGTGCTGGGGGTAGTGTTTTAGGGTTTAGGGTAGTGCAGTGGTGTTTGGGTAGTGTAGGGGGTCGTGCTGGGGGTAGTGTTTTAGGGTTTAGGGTAGTGCAGTGGTGTTTGGGTAGTGTAGGGGGTCGTGCTGGGGGTAGTGTTTTAGGGTTTAGGGTAGTGCAGTGGTGTTTGGGTAGTGTAGGGGGTCATGCTGGGGGTAGTGTTTTAGGGTTTAGGGTAGTGCAGTGGTGTTTGTGTAGTGTAGGGGGTCGTGCTGGGGGTAGTGTTTTAGGGTTTAGGGTAGTGCAGTGGTGTTTGGGTAGTGTAGGGGGTCGTGCTGGGGGTAGTGTTTTAGGGTTTAGGGTAGTGCAGTGGTGTTTGGGTAGTGTAGGGGGTCGTGCTGGGGGTAGTGTTTTAGGGTTTAGGGTAGTGCAGTGGTGTTTGGGTAGTGTAGGGGGTCGTGCTGGGGGTAGTGTTTTAGGGTTTAGGGTAGTGCAGTGGTGTTTGGGTAGTGTAGGGGGTCGTGCTGGGGATAGTGTTTTAGGGTTTAGGGTAGTGCAGTGGTGTTTGGGTAGTGTAGGGGGTCGTGCTGGGGGTAGTGTTTTAGGGTTTAGGGTAGTGCAGTGGTGTTTGGGTAGTGTAGGGGGTCATGCTGGGGTAGTGTTTTAGGGTTTAGGGTAGTGCAGTGGTGTTTGTGTAGTGTAGGGGGTCGTGCTGGGGGTAGTGTTTTAGGGTTTAGGGTAGTGCAGTGGTGTTTGTGTAGTGTAGGGGGTCGTGCTGGGGGTAGTGTTTTAGGGTTTAGGGTAGTGCAGTGGTGTTTGGATAGTGTAGGGGGTCGTGCTGGGGGTAGTGTTTTAGGGTTTAGGGTAGTGCAGTGGTGTTTGGGTAGTGTAGGGGGTCGTGCTGGGGGTAGTGTTTTAGGGTTTAGGGTAGTGCAGTGGTGTTTGGGTAGTGTAGGGGGTCATGCTGGGGGTAGTGTTTTAGGGTTTAGGGTAGTGCAGTGGTGTTTGGGTAGTGTAGGGGGTCATGCTGGGGGTAGTGTTTTAGGGTTTAGGGTAGTGCATTGGTGTTTGGGTAGTGTAGGTGGTCATGCTGGGGGTAGTGTTTTAGGGTTTAGGGTAGTGCAGTGGTGTTTGGGTAGTGTAGGGGGTCGTGCTGGGGGTAGTGTTTTAGGGTTTAGGGTAGTGCAGTGGTGTTTGGGTAGTGTAGGGGGTCGTGCTGGGGGTAGTGTTTTAGGGTTTAGGGTAGTGCAGTGGTGTTTGGGTAGTGTAGGGGGTCGTGCTGGGGGTAGTGTTTTAGGGTTTAGGGTAGTGCAGTGGTGTTTGTGTAGTGTAGGGGGTCGTGCGGGGGTAGTGTTTTAGGGTTTAGGGTAGTGCAGTGGTGTTTGGATAGTGTAGGGGGTCGTGCTGGGGGTAGTGTTTTAGGGTTTAGGGTAGTGCAGTGGTGTTTGGGTAGTGTAGGGGGTCGTGCTGGGGGTAGTGCTTTAGGGTTTAGGGTAGTGCACTGGTGTTTGAGTAGTGTAGGAGTTCGTGCTGGGGGTAGAGTTTTAGGGTTTAGGGTAGTGCAGTGGTGTTTGGGTAGTGTAGGGGGTCATGCTGGGGGTAGTGTTTTAGGGTTTAGGGTAGTGCAGTGGTGTTTGGGTAGTGTAGGGGGTCATGCTGGGGGTAGTGTTTTAGGGTTTAGGGTAGTGCAGTGGTGTTTGGGTAGTGTAGGGGGTCGTGCTGGGGGTAGTGTTTTAGGGTTTAGGGTAGTGCAGTGGTGTTTGGGTAGTGTAGGGGGTCGTGCTGGGGGTAGTGTTTTAGGGTTTAGGGTAGTGCAGTGGTGTTTGGGTAGTGTAGGGGGTCGTGCTGGGGGTAGTGTTTTAGGGTTTAGGGTAGTGCAGTGGTGTTTGGGTAGTGTAGGGGGTCGTGCTGAGGGTAGTGTTTTAGGGTTTAGGGTAGTGCAGTGGTGTTTGGGTAGTGTAGGGGGTCATGCTGGGGGTAGTGTTTTAGGGTTTAGGGTAGTGCAGTGGTGTTTGGGTAGTGTAGGGGGTCATGCTGGGGGTTGTGTTTTAGGGTTTAGGGTAGTGCAGTGGTGTTTGGGTAGTGTAGCGGGTCAGCAGGGGGTAGTGTTTTAGGGTTTAGGGTAGTGCGGTGGAGTTTGGGTAGTGTAGGGGGTTGTGCTGGGGGTAGTGTTTTAGGGTTTAGGGTAGTGCAGTGGTGTTTGGGTAGTGTAGGGGGTCATGCTGGGGGTAGTGTTTTAGGGTTTAGGGTAGTGCAGTGGTGTTTGGGTCGTGTAGGGGGTCGTGCTGGGGGTAGTGTTTTAGGGTTTAGGGTAGCTCAGTGGTGTTTGGGTAGTGTAGGGGGTCGTGCTGGGGGTAGTGTTTTAGGGTTTAGGGTAGTGCAGTGGTGTTTGGGTAGTGTAGGGGGTCGTGCTGGGGGTAGTGTTTTAGGGTTTAGGGTAGTGCAGTGGTGTTTGGGTAGTGTAGGGGGTCATGCTGGGGGTAGTGTTTTAGGGTTTAGGGTAGTGCAGTGGTGTTTGGGTAGTGTAGGGGGTCATGCTGGGGGTAGTGTTTAGGGTTTAGGGTAGTGCAGTGGTGTTTGGGTAGTGTAGGGGGTCGTGCTGGGGGTAGTGTTTTAGGGTTTAGGGTAGTGCAGTGGTGTTTGTGTAGTGTAGGGGGTATGCTGGGGGTAGTGTTTTAGGGTTTAGGGTAGTGCAGTGGTGTTTGTGTAGTGTAGGGGGTCGTGCTGGGGGTAGTGTTTTAGGGTTTAGGGTAGTGCAGTGGTGTTTGTGTAGTGTAGGGGTCAGTGGGGTAGTGTTTTAGGGTTTAGGGTAGTGCAGTGGTGTTTGGAGAGTGTAGGGGGTCGTGCTGGGGGTAGTGTTTTAGGGTTTAGGGTAGTGCAGTGGTGTTTGGGTAGTGTAGGGGGTCATGCTGGGGGTAGTGTTTTAGGGTTTAGGGTAGTGCAGTGGTGTTTGGGTAGTGTAGGGGGTCATGCTGGGGTAGTGTTTTAGGGTTTAGGGTAGTGCAGTGGTGTTTGGGTAGTGTAGGGGGTCGTGCTGGGGTAGTGTTTTAGGGTGTAGGGCAGTGGCGTTTGGGTAGTGTAGGGGGTTGTGCTGGGGTAGTGGTTTAGGGTAGTGCAGTGGTGTTTGTGTAGTGTAGGGGGTCGTGCTGGGGGTAGTATTTTAGGGTTTAGGGTAGTGCAGTGGTGTTTGTGTAGTATAGCGGGTCGTGCTGGGGGTAGTGTTTTAGGGTTTAGGGTAGTGCAGTGGTGTTTGGGTAGTGTAGGGGGTCGTGCTGGGGGTAGATTTAGGGTTTAGGGTAGTGCAGTGGTGTTTGGGTAGTGTAGGGGGTCGTGCTGGGGGTAGACTTAGGGTTTAGGGTAGTGCAGTGGTGTTTGTGTAGTGTAGGGGGTTGTGCTGGGGGTAGTGTTTTAGGGTTTAGGGTAGTGCAGTGGTGTTTGGGTAGTGTAGGGGGTCGTGCTGGGGGTAGTGTTTTAGGGTTTAGGGTAGTGCAGTGGTGTTTGGGTAGTGTAGGGGGTCGTGCTGGGGGTAGTGTTTTAGGGTTTAGGGTAGTGCAGTGGTGTTTGGGTAGTGTGGGGGGTCATGCTGGGGGTAGTGTTTTAGGGTTTAGGGTAGTGCAGTGGTGTTTGGATAGTGTAGGGGGTAGTGCTGAGGGTAGTGTTTTAGGGTTTAGGGTAGTGCAGTGGTGTTTGTGTAATGTAGGGGGTCGTGCTGGGGGTAGTGTTTTAGGGTTTAGGGTAGTGCAGTGGTGTTTGTGTAGTGTAGGGGGTCATGCTGGGGATAGTTTTAGGGTTTAGGGTAGTGCAGTGGTGTTTGGGTAGTGTAGGGGGTCGTGCTGGGGGTAGTGTTTTAGGGTTTAGGGTAGTGCAGTGGTGTTT